>CM046876.1:612886454-614086454 GCA_025667525.1 Glebionis coronaria | reverse complement strand
ATTTAGTAGTGTCTCAAAAAAGTACAATGTGTCATTTATTTATGAGGGTACATGGAGTGTAATATCTCACTTAATTAACCACTAGTTTATGGTTAATCAATAATCATTCAAGGTGAATATACTATAAACACATTATAAGTATATTTATAACACTCCTCCTTGATATTTACAGTTTTTTATATACCATAATCTGCCTCATTAAAACCATGCCAAGAAAAAAATTCCAATGTGATAAAAACTTGATAAAGGTAAAAAGAGTGCAGTGCGCATAATGCTTCTCCCCAAATTAATGTATATCATTCGAGCGTCGAAGGACGGTCATGTTGCTAAAAAACTTGTTTGGTCAAAGATTTTGTAATGAAGTCGACTAAATCATTGATATTTAAGGTTATGTTCTTGTAGCTTCCAACCTACTATCAAATACATTGGTTAAAAAAAATACACATTGCTAACACAAATATTAAAAGAGAAATATATAATCTCATGACGCATATTGATTGCAAAAGTGACATGAAAACTTTAATTGCAATTCTGGTACTTGAGGACCAAGAATTTTTTTTCAAAATGTGCAAAAACAAAATGATATACATCCAAATGAAATTTTATGGATATAAGAGTTTATTATGCTTGATAAAATAAGTTATTTATAACTTTATTAAATGCTTTTATAAGTTGAAATTTCTCAACACGCTTGAGGCATTATGAATCCTTCATGGAATATTAGAGCTCTAGTAAAATGTATAAAAGACAAACTAAATAGATTGACTTTCTCATAGAACATCAATAATATATTTACATCAACCTCTAGACAATACGACTCTTAATAAGCAATTTCATGCTTTTGTGAATTTATTTATTCCACAATTCATGTCTTAAAGCATGTAACTTTAGAGCTCTTAATTCGGTTGCACACACAACCCGTGTATATCCAATAGCTTTTACACATTCATGTGTATGGACTTGTAGTCACAATAATTCTCTTATTTTCAAGTGACTGCATCTTTTCATGATGGTCAATCATTTTATTAAGCTCACTTTTGAATAAAAATTAATTCATGATCTCCACTATGCATAATAATAAGTGTTATATTGTATTTAAACAAATTATCGACGTCATTTTGTTTCGATTTCATATGATTCTAGTCATGATAAAATTTATTGAGATCTCATTGGTTATTTGAATGTTCTTTTAAGAACCTTTATGTCTAGTGTCTCTTTGTGAGACTATCATAGGGTCTTTTATACCTCGAACAACCATCTTGTTTTTTTACTCTATATTTTACATCGATGATTTTATTTGAAATCGATTAGTCTACCATTCTTGAGGCATGTCATAATTAAGTAGTGTCCTTGAGGGACAAAGTAGGAGTATGAGTAGGTGAAACTTTGTTATTTGGCCAATGTATAATGTATGGCTACTAGAAATAAATTCATAAAATTTCTATCGAGGATCAATAAAATATGGTAATTCATTCTGAATTTGTAATTACTTATCTCCTCCTAAAAGAATTACCCTATCGCCTATATCCCGTGTATTTGCATTTAGGTGGAGTAATGCACAAAAAAAGGGATATGTTTGGTTTATAACTTAAATATTTTATTTCTAAAAAGTAAAGTTCTACTCCATCTTTCTGACTTGATGACCCACTATATACAGGTCTTTAACTGTTATGGACAATATTTTTGTCTCCACTTTGAAGCATTCCAGCTCAGCATGGCTCCAGTCTACATGGCGTTTCTTCGGTTCATGGGTGATGAAAATGATGCGAGAAACTATCGTTACAGCTTGGAGGTTGGTAGGAATGGCAGAAAACTCATTTGGGAAGGCACCCCTCGGAGCATAAGAGATGGTCACAGAAAGGTTAGGGACAGTCATGATGGGCTGATAATACAGCGCAATATGGCTCTATTCTTCTCCGGAGGAGATAGGAAAGAACTCAAGTTGAGGGTCACCGGTTGGATATGGAAAGAGTCTCCTAACTCTGATGGTAGTAATATATGCATTCCAAATCTATGCAGTTAACTTGCTAAATTTGGTTTTGTGGGTCCCATCTTTGATATGTGTATCTGTATCAACTGTAATTTCAGACCGAGTCCAACAAAAAGAATGGTGAATGGGGTTGTATATTTTGTATTTGTGTGGGAATTTTAGGGCAATGATACAATTAGTGTAAGAAATTTCATTGCTATGTGAAGATAAATTATCACTGTTTGGCAATTATGTCACTGCACAGGTAAAACTAGAATTATCACTGTTTGGCAAACGCTCAAAAGCATGGACTTAGTAAACGCCTATAACGGAAGTAACCATTCTGAGGTATGTTCACATAAAGCAACTGTAAAAACGCTGAGCATACGATAAGATGTATATGAACAACTTAATCGGTAGATAAGAGAATCATGCATGTACCAAAATTTTACGCCAAAATTTCATAAGTTTAATTTGAGAGACAGAATAAGATACTTAACAGACTGCCAATAACATCCGATTCAACGGTCAAATATCTCAAAAATCAAGATCACATGAAAGTAACAAGTTTGTATGCATATAGAATGGAGTAAACATATGTCTTGCATAAACATGTAATTAGTGATGCTATTTCTCTCTCACCTTTTCTCTCTCTAAAAGAGCCTGAAATTTTATTAAGTAATCTATCATCTAAATTTGATCCAACCAATGGATCATTGATTTTATTTTGGATTAATGATCTACTGTTCCTGATCTACTCACTCATACAAAATTTATCCATATATCATTTCTTTTGCTATTTTTAAAAAATTAGTTACCACTGTTCTGGGTATTCGTTACACACACTTAAAAACACACACTGTTCATCTTTTACCTCGTATTATTAATTCGTTCATTAAACCTATTTTTCACCATGATTCTCATCTTCTATCTCTCTGCTTGATTTGGTATCGTTATCATGGTGAAACAAGAACCTCCTGGTAATGAATCTCTCCAAATGCCTCCTAGGGTTACGGATGAGATTGTTCGCACTAAGAGGGGTAATAAGTTCAGGAACAAGGAGACGGGTTTGTTTATAGGGAATACGCAGTCTAAGTAGGTATCTAAACCCTCGCATGCTAGTTTTAAAAAGGGGGTTAACAAGAATTATGGGGGAAAGGATATAGAAGGACTGGTTAATGATGGTAACATTGATGCTGGGGAGGGTAGAGATGATGGGTCGGTTGATTGTTCTGAAACACTTAGTCAGGATGCTAGAAGTGTTAATGAGTCATTAACTGAAGGTGAGGTCTATGCTAGTATTGAACAAGAAGTGGTTGATGAAATTTAAGTGAGCCTCAGAGGAAACAAGGTAATGTTATCTTTAATTTGGCTAATAATAGTGATAAATCTGGTAATGATAGTGGTGTTTTGGGTCCTATGCCAGTTCTTGTGGCTGAAAACCCAATTTTGAGTAAGATTGTTATGGATGATAGTCCTAGAATGCTTAAGAGGGGTGATAAATTGATTGATGGAGGGAACAAGGCTGAGGCCAGTTTTTCTTTTAATAACAGTGAAAAATGGCCTAGCCTTAAGGTTTCTAATGGTAAGGGTAGTGAAGTAGAGAATGTGGCTGTGATAAGTGATACTGTTATGGAAGAAGGTACTAATAATGTGTTATCGAATGCGTTTAAACAAGCTGTTCAAGGTTTTGTGGAAAATAATAGTAACATGCTTAAAACTTACCCTGTAAGTGTGAATGCTAAGGGTATAGTAAGTGCTAGTTTAGATCCTGTGGTGGAAGTAGGAAGTAAGAAATGGGAGTTAACATTAGTTGGGTATTTTGTTGGTATGAAGATGAATTATAGGGATATTATGGGACACCTTAGAAGAATGTGGAGGGGATATAATTTTGCGGAGGTGATCACTAATGATTGTGGGTTATATTTTCTTAAGTATAAAACTGAAGAGGGTATGTAATATGTGTTGGAGAATGGTCCTTGGATTGTTAATGGTTTTCCGTTATTTGTTCAGAAGTGGGAACTGGGTATGTGCATGGTTATACCTGAACCTACAAAGGTTCCGTTGTGGGTTAGGATTATGGATATCCCTCTTGAGGCTTGGTGTAATGAGGGAATCAGTAGAATTCCTAGTTGTATTGGCACCCCTATTATGATGGACATAATCACTACTTCTATGTGTGATAGGGCGTATGGGAGGGCTAGTTTTGCGAGGGTATTGATTGAAGTTGAAGCTGAGAGAGGTTTACCGGAAGTAGTGGAAGTGACATATGAGTTGCTGGGTAAGAAGATGGAATTGAGAGTGGATTATCCTTGGAGACCCCCGGTTTGTTCTCACTGTAAAGTTTTTGGCCATTATTTTACTAATTGTTCCAAGCGTGTGGTGAATGAGACTGAGAAGGCGAGGATTGTTGCTGATAAGGGTAAGGCTAAGGTGAATGAGGGGAGTCAAGGAGATGAGGAAGGTTGGAAGGCTGTTAACAATAGAAGGGGTAATAACAATAGTGGAGTGGTGGATAGTGACCAACGGAGCAATTTTGGTGCAAGTACAAGTAGGGGTGGTTACAATGTACGTGGTAGAGGTGGAATGGGTAGGGGTGGTATGGGTAGAGGTGGAAGAGGCTTGGGTGATCAGAGGTTTAGTAGGGATGGAGTAGAGCAAATTTTTCAGGTTAAGAAGACAGGAAATGGAGATACTAATAAGACCAGGGTGGATATTGCTGATAAGGATGTTAGTCGTATGGATATTGATAAGGTTGTGAATGGTAGTAAGAAGGATAATGGTGATGTTGTGAAAGGGAGGGTAACTAAAGGATATAGAAAGGAAAGTAATGAGGGGGTTAGAAGTGAAGATCAGAATAGGTTTGCTGCATTAGGTGACGAGGAAGGAGTTGATTAAACCTTAGAGTGGGAGAATATGAGAAGAAAGATAGATATGTGTTGTGAAATGGGAGTGTTGATATCTGTGGCAGAGAAGAACTGCTGGGATGATGCGTTGAGGGAGTATTTTATCAAGAAATGCAAGACGTGATTAAGAAGGCATCTGTTAGAGAGCTTAAGGAAAAAATCAGCCTTTTGAATAAGCAAATTATTTATAGTGATAAGATGATAGTGATTGAGTCTAAAAATATTGCTGATCAGAAATATCGTGCACTTATGATTGAGAAAAATCTAGAAGAGAATGAAGCTTTTCAAGAGGTCTATGAAGAAGCTTATAACGATGAAATGGATAGGATTGCTGTGCTTGGTTTAAGGAAACAATTTGTTGAGGTCGAACTGTTCTTCAAGACTGGTCGAGTGTTTACGGTTAAAGAACTGAATTCTTGGTCAGAGGCGAAGATTGAGTTTTATAAGGCTTCAATTGGTGAAAAGGTCTTTGAACATGCATTACAGTCTATTAATACTAGCAATAATGGTCATATGGAGGAGGATGTAGCTGAGGATACTAGTGCTAATGCACAATTCATGGCAAGCAATATGGTCTCAAATGTGATGGATACTGATTTAAGCCAGATGCAGGGTATGACTGCACCACCCCCTCTGGTTTAGATATGTGTACGAATATTGCTTCATGGAATGTTAAGGGTTTAGGTAAGACTCTTAGACAGAATGAAGTTAGAAATTTAATTAGAGATAGTAATATTAGTTTTATGGGAATTATTGAAACTCAACTTAGAAAGAAATTGGTGAATAAGGTTTGTGATGATGTGTTTGATAGATGGGCTTGGTGTTCGAATTCTATAGATAGTCCTAAGGGTTGTAGGATTGCTGTGGGATGGGACACTAATATCATTGATGCTAAGCTGATATCCCAAATTGACCAAGTGATGCATTTTGAGATTACGTTTAGAAGAGAGAATAGGAAGATCTTTATTTCTGTAGTGTATGGTGAGAATTACTTGACTCCAAGACTGAGACTTTGGAATAATCTTATTGAGCATTCTGTGGTTGTTGGTGATAGACCATGGGTGCTCATGGGTGATTTTAATGTTATTTTGAAGACCAATGAGAACTCTAGTGGTGTCTTTGTTCGTTTCGAAGAGAGGAGAGATTTTGTGGATTGTATGGAGCAGGTAGGTGTTGAGGATGTCACGAGTAGAGGTATGTTCTACACTTGGGTTCAAAGAATGAGAAATCCGGAACTTGGTATTTTTAAGAAATTAGATAGGGTTATGGGGAATGAAGGTTTCTTTGATAAGTATCCGGCTAGTTTCGCTAACTTCAAGCCTTTCTTATCTTCTGACCATTGTCCTGCTATCCTTTGTTTGCCTGAGATTGAGGTGTTTAGGCCTAAATCTTTCAGGTTTATGAATTATATTACGGATAAAACAGAGCTTAAGGAGATTGTAAAAGATGAATGGATGATTGAGGTTAAGGGCTGTGCTATGTTTAGGCTTGTCAAGCGTCTAAAATCTTTGAAGAAATTTATGAGGAAACTTAATAGAGATAATGGGAATGTTTTTGACAAAGTGAAGGCCTTGCGGTTGGAGCTTGAACAAGTTCAGATTATCATGGAAAAGGATCCAAATGATAGAGACTTAAGGGAGGTGGAGAGTATTTTGGCTGGTGCTTATAAACAGGCGATGATCGATGAAGAGAGGGTCCTTATGTACAAGACTAAGATTGAATGGATTAGGGATGGTGATACCAACAGCAAGTATTTTTATAATGTCATTAGAGGAAGAGTGAGTAAGAACAGAATTCAGGTTATTTATGATGAGGAGGGTACTGCTTTGTACGGGGAGAAGGTTGCGGAAAGCTTCGTTAAGCATTTTAGATCCTTTCTTGGTACATGTGATGAGGTCTTTGATATTGAAGATCCGGGTAGCCTGTTTGTTAAGAAGCTTAGCATTGATCAAGCTGTGAACCTCATTAAGCCCATTTCTGATGATGAGATCAAGACGACGCTTTCCAGTATTGATGATAATAAAGCTTCGGGACCGGATGGCTATACATCGAAGTTCTTCAAGGCGGCTTGGTAGATTGTGAAGATTGATGTTTGTAAGGCTGTTCGTGAGTTCTTTACCAGTGGTAAGTTGCTTGGGCAGGTTAATACTACACTCATTTCTCTCATTCCTAAAATTGCTATCCCTGCTAAAGTTACGGATTTTAGGCCTATTTCTTGCTGTAATGTTGTGTACAAGATTATTAGCAAAGTTATTACTAATAGGCTTAAAGTTGTTCTTAGCGATTTAGTGGACTTGAACCAAAGTGCCTTCATTCCGGGTAGGCTCATTAGTGATAACATTCTGTTGGCCCAGGAGTTTATGAAGGGCTATGGGTAGGAATGTGGGATTAGGTATTGTGCTTTTAAAATTGACATTCAAAAAGCTTATGACACGGTTAGTTGGAAGTTTCTGAAATGTTGTCTTAGAGAATTTGGGTTTCATCCGGTTATGGTTCACTGGATTATGACATGTCTTGAATCTGCTACTTTTTCGGTTTGTGTCAATGGGGAAACTCACGGTTTTTTCAAAGCTAGGAGAGGCCTTAGACAGGGTGACCCTGTCTCACCTTATTTTTTTACTCTGGTGATGGAGGTGTTAAATTTAATGGTTAAAAGGCAAATTAGTCAGGACAAAAGGTTTAGGTATCATTCGGGTTGCCAAAAGCTTAGGATTAACAGCCTTTGTTTTGATGATGACCTTTTGATGCTTTGCCATGGGGATATGGTTTCTGCGTCTATTCTTAGAAGGGGATTGGATGAATTCACTATGGCTTCGGGTTTATACCCTAGTATGTCTAAGAGTAATGCGTTTTTTTGTAATATCCCTGAGGATGTTAGGAATGATATTCTTATGGTTATGCCCTTTACTATAGGAAAGCTTCCTATAAGATATTTAGGTGTGCCTCTTGTCTCCAAGATGATCACAAAAAGAGATTGTAGTTATTTGCTTGAGGTTGTGCAAAACAAGTTGAACAGTTGGAAAAATAAGTGTCTTTCCTTTGCAGGCAGGTTGCAGTTAATTGCTTCTGTATTGTCGTCTATGCAGGTTTATTGGGGGTCCCTTTTTATACTTCCTATAGCTGTTTGTGATGACATTGATAGATTGCTTAGTAATTTCCTTTGGGGCAATAATAGGAAAACTAGGGCCTTGGTTAATGTCAAATGGGAGGATGTGTGTAAACCTAAGTGTCAAGGTGGCCTGGGTTTAAAATCTATGCATAGTTGGAATAATTCCCTTATGGTTAAACATTTGTGGCATATTTTATGTGATAAGGACTCTATATGGGTTAAGTGGGTTAAGCTCCATAAGCTTAAGGGTCAGAACATTTTGGACATTAAGTCCATTAGGGGCATGTCATGGAGTTGGAAGCATATTCTGTCCCTTAGAGACATGATCAAAGACTTTATTTTTGTTAAAATTGGTAATGGTAACAAATGTAATGTCTGGTTCGATAAATGGCATGCTAGGGGCCCTCTTAGTAAAGTTATTGACCATAACACTATTGAGCTTGCTGGTTTATCCATTAAGGCTAGGATTATAGACATGATTAGTAATGGTAACTGGAATTGGCCAATCAATTGGTTGGGTGAATTTGATGGGATCCTGGATGTTCGGGTGCCGGATTTAGTAGAGGATAAGGATGATGTGACTGTTTGGTGGGATAAAAAGGGTAATGAACGTAGATTTAGTGCTACTGAAGTCTGGAAGAACCTTAGGGTTGATTGCCCTGAGGTGAGTTGGCATAGGCATATATGGTTCTCTCATTGTATTCCGAGGCATGCTTTCATCTCATGGTTAGCCATTAAGGAAAGACTCAAAACAGGGGATAGGCTGGCTAAGTGGTTTAATGCTACTAGGACGGGTTGTTTTTTATATGGTGGTAGTAGTGAATCTCATAGTCACTTGTTTTTTGCTTGTAGCTTTTCTAAAAGGCTTTGGGAGAGACTTAAGACTATGGCGAGAATGGATAATGTGAGTAATGTTTGGCCTAGTGCAATATCTGGTCTTACCAGTTTCCCTCCTAGTAATAATATATGGAGTATTGTTCAAAGGTTAGTCTTTGGTGCGTGTGTGTATTATATTTGGTAGGAAAGGAACAATAGATTGAATGGCTTTGCTCATAGAGATGTCACGACTGTAGTTAAAATGGTTACTAACACTATTAGGCTTAAGTTGTTAACTCTTAGAGTGAAGCATTCTGCTACTGTTTTAAAAGTTGCTGATATTTGGAATTTGAGTATGAGTAAGGGTATGGATCCTTGTAGTAATGTCTGTTTTACTAGTAAGGATCCTTATGACATTTAGTGAGTGTTACGTTTGATGTTGTGTGGGTTGTCTGGTCCTTTGGTGGGACTGGATTATGGGAGTGTAATAGAAGCTGGAACCATTTATGCCTTGTGTATGACTTAGCAGGGACTAATGAAATTGTTTGGAAGTTATGAATTTATGCAGGATGACTGAAGCTAAGGTCTTTCATGGATGTTGGCTTACATTTGGTAAGGGTCTGGTTGTTGGTATCTGTTTGGTGACAGGTATGCTTTGGATCCTTTATCCTTATTTTATGAGGATTTGGGTGGACAGGTTTTTGGTTGTTTTCGGGTATAGTTTGATGTGCTATTAGTGGGCTTCTGAGTTTTTATTGGAGGGTGTGCTTGGCCTTCTAGAGCGTGCTGAAAGATGTGCCGTCTAGCAAGGTTCAAGTACACTCTTCTCTGTTTTAACTCCTAGTCCAGTTTTTTAGATTCTAAACTTGGTCATGTGATGCTCTGTCCACCCTTGTAAACTTTATACCTGTTTAATGTCGTGAAGATAGGTATGTGGGTTTACAGCATCTTGTTGAGAGGATTCTTTGCTTTGTTGTAATCTTTCCCTTCCCTACGGTTTCCCACTAGGTTTTACGTAGTGAGGGGTTTTGAGGAGGCAAAAAGCATGATGTGCTACTCTGGCACCTCTCATATTATTCCTGCAATTGAAGTCTGATGGCATTTTGAGTAAGTTTCCTTTGCTTACTTTGCTTGGGTCATTGTTTATGTGTGGTCTTTTCCATGGGGGATGGATTGGTATGCTTGGTTGCTTCCCTTTGTGGTTGAATCAAGTATGCCATGTATTCTGAAGTGGTTTCCACACTATGCTTTGAACAAGTGTTTTTTGGAGTGCCATAGATTTTGCAGATGCTTGGTTTTGCTTATGGAATCAAGTCTTTTTGAGGTATGGGAAGCTGCTAGTTTTATGTCTTTCTAGTTGCTTATGTTTTGTTTTATGTATTGAGCATGGAATCTGTCCATGGCCTTTACTAGTTTGTGGTATGTTGTTTATGGAATTGAGCATGGGATGTTGTCCATGCCAATGTTTTTTGTTGTGCTCAAGCTTTTGGGCTTGTAGCTTTGTACTCTGCATTTGTGGCATTTTCTTAATAAATTTACCGTTAAGAAAAAAAAGAAAAGAAAATCTGACAGTAGTTCCTCTGCCTCCTTGTTTTTAATTGAATCGCCATCTAATCAATCAATATACTTCTTTAGGTTTGATGGAAGTTTAAAACTTTTAAGCTTTTAAGCGATCGAGACGTGCCACAGAATTGAGAATAAGCTGTTTAGGGAAACATTAAAGAACAACAATCATCAAAGATATATAGAGACGTATATATCTACCTGTAAACACTTTTCCCCAAAGTTTAAGTTCCTTGACATGACGCTGGTTTTGTTTAAAAACTTCAGGCATTTTTTGCGGAGTCTTAACTTGTCGGATAGTCTTCCAACAATTTAACTCAGCTTTGATTAAAGAAGACACGTTTAGCAATAATGGCATCTGACTAGCTGACTGTAACTCAGTTTTGATTAAGGTAAATTTATCAAGTGTGAGTGAAAAAATATAAGGAGCATTGATTTCGATAACAATTTCCCCAGCCCTCCTGTCCTTGTGGTTTGCGTTGACTAACGTTAAGTTCCTAATTCCTTGAATAAAAGAAATTGTACCGTTCAGTCGTAATTTGCAAACGTTTTTCGGTGTTGGTCTCTCGTCTTCTACCATCTATTTTGCCCTCATTAACCTCTTTTGTCCCATATATGCTACACACACTTGAATCCACCGTAAGTCACCACACACACAAATCAAATAAAATCGCCAATGAATTTATACAATCGACTAACAAAGAGTAACCCAAGTAAAGGTAGCTGAAACAAGACCACTTAAGCTATTGAGGTCAAACACAACGTAACTTATCGAGTACAAGAAAATGTACAAAGCGAAATAACCAGAAGCGAAAAGCAACTTCTTCAACACAAAGATGCATGTAGGTCAATACTAGCGGCACCTGAGTACACAGACAACCATGAGAAGGATCAAATCAATGAATAGGAACCGAACACATAATACACACGACCCATCCAAATGCTAGACATTATAAAGAAAAGTTCGATGAACCATCACCAAGTGGCCTAGTGGTAAGGTCCTTGACTTTAAAACAAAAGGTAAGAGTTCAAACCTCACTAGGTGTGTACACTTGGGGGTGGCCACGGAGGTTCACCTACGACGACTCCGTGCTATCCAAATGGGTAGTCGCCCTGTGATTAGTCGGCTCGTAATGTCGATTCGGAAACACAGGTTTACCCAAAAAAGAAAAGTTCGAGATGAAAAGTGTTCCAAAGAAAAGGTTCCCGACGCCACGAACCATGAGCCATGATGGGTACTTTTGAGCTTGGATCAACGAGTCGGCTGATTATCCTCCTTTTAGAGATGAGGGGAACCGACTATTACATCGACGGGTCGGTTGGGCTTAGACATAGCCAACCAACATTTATTCTTAGCTCTTAGTCTACTCGACTCTTATTACCCTAGACCTACACATAGGCGAAAATAGACTAAATACATAACAATTTCCACCTTAGGCTATATTAATCTATCCCAACACTCAACAACTTCAAGCAGTGTTGTAACTTGCGTCCAGGTACCACCTTCGTCAAGCCATCCGCAGCAGTACCCTCCTTCAAAACTTCAACCGTCTTTGCTTCCAAGACTTCTATGATAAAGTGATAACGCACATTGATGTGCTTAGTCCTTTCATGAAAAACATGATTCCGCGATAAGTGAATCGCGCCCTGATTATCACAATTAACTGCAACAGTGTTGAGCTTCACGCCCAACTCTTCCAAGAGTCCCTTTAGCCAAATAGTTTCCTTCATAGCCTCCGTAAGGGCCATATACTCCGCCTATGTAGTTAAAAGAGCCACCACCTGTTGTAGCGTTGCTTTCCAGCTTACAACACATCCCTGTACTAAAAATGCCTACCTTTATCCGGATCCTTAGCGTAGTCTGAATCAACAAAACATGTTACGTCCACATGGTTGTCACGATTTGTCTCATACACCAAACCCACATTTATAGTGCCCTGCAAATATTTTATAATCCACTGCTTCCCAATGGAGTTTACCCGAATTCGCCAAATATTTGCTAACTACACTTACTGCATACTCTATGTCTGGCCTCGTGCATGAAAGTTTGTGGACTTATATTTAATAGTCGTTTGATAGGATCGAACTCGAGATTACAGAATCGCACTCAATACGTAAAGAGTTAATTTATTTAATAAATATATTTATTATATTTATTAATTTATTTAATAAATATATTTTATGTATTTATTAAATTAAATCGAGCTATATAACTTTAACGATCCTTAAATAATTAAGAGTTAAGTATTAACGAGCGTTATAGAATATATAGAATGTTGTGGAATAAAGAAAAGAGGAAAAGAAGTTCCGGAACACCCCTTGGGGTTGTTTCGACCGTCGACTACACAAGGGGAAAAAGGAAGAAAAAAACTTGCCTTTTATTCGTTTTGCTTGGGCTACAAGTTTATTCTAGGCATATATAAACACCCCTTAGCCTTCATAATTTTACCCCATCCCCTTCTCTCTCTCTGTCTCTCTGTCTCTCTCCCTCTCTTTGCGATCGCAACACCAACACCCCTAAGGGTTGTGTTTGGTTTTTCGATTTAGCTTAAATCTAGTCGTAGCCCCTGTCTAGGGTTGTTGGGTAGATTTTCCACAAGCGTTGAAGCTTGGTTTACACGTGTTAGAATCACGGTTAGCTCGTTGTATTACGTGTGTACAAGATCGTAATATAGTCTTACTTTAGACTATTTCTTGGTGGTGTTCGTTATAAACCCTAATTGGTGATTCGTTCTTTATCTTGTGGATTTGCTTTAACGTAAAGGTATGTAACCCCAATTCGATTAATTATAATTGTGTTATTATGATCTTGTTAAATCGCTTCCGCTATATGTGTCCTTTTATCTCGTTTAGGGTTTTATATAATTGTTATGATGTTAATAAACTTTCGCTGGCATTGATATGAGCAAAAACTCATATCAATTTATCAACAAACCATCCTAAAACACAAGAAAAATACCTAAACTTTGTGCTATAAAGCGGAATTATGTGGTATGTTTTGTGTTTGTGTGCAAATAGGTAAGAAGGATGCAATTTCAAGCAAACAAAGGAAAATCAAGCTTAATTTGATGAAAAAAGACAAAGAAGGATCAAAAGTGACAAGACTTTGAAGACAAAGGACCTATCTTGACAACCTGCCAAAGATGAAGGACCAAAAGTGTAAATATGACAAAGTCAAGATCAAAGTCAAATCTGGTCAACTCTCAGTCAACTAAGTCAAAGGGATCAATTGTGTTCAAGAATGAAGTTTGAAGGACCATTTATGCCAAAGAAATGAAGATTATAGCTTAAATCACAAAACTACCAAGTACAAGGGTCATTTCTGCCATTTTTAGAAAGTCAAGTTGTGCTTGAACCGTGTGAAATGCCTTCAACCAATGGGAAGCAAGGAATAAAGAAACAAGGATTGCCAACTCAAGTGCCACCTGGCCACTAGTGCCGCCAGCAATAAAAAACTAAATCTTAACAGTGCTGCGCACTCACCAGTTCTCCACCAATCAAACAACGCCACTCAATAATTCCTTTTATCCACTTTGGATAATGATCTGTGTGCTTCTCCCTTAACCAATCACAATGTGCGACGTGTCATCTTCTTCAACAAATTTGCCAGGAGCGGGTTTGAGCTAGGATGCGTTTCAGAAGATGTTATAAACATCAAAAGTGATCGTTTTTGAGAGACGAATACAATGGACACAATCAATTAACATGAAACCATCTCAATCAAAAAATCCCAAAATTGTTCTTCACCTGCAAAATTCAGTTATGCAGAATTGGCCACGTGGAAGCTTTTGATTGGTCCTGACACGTCACAATCCCCAACCACTTTACATTTCTAGTCTATAAATACCCTAGATTAGCCTTCATTTCTTGTAATGTAGAAAAGTGTAAAAACACACACACTTTTAGTTTTCTCTCATCTCTGTTAGTTTTTAGCTTAACAACTCAAGAGTCTGACAAACTCTTGAGTCTGTTAGTAGTTGTAATAAATTTACCAGCCTTGTAACTACTTTGCCAATCTAATCAATAAAAATTCACTTATCTTCTTCATCTACTGTTCATTCACTGAATCTTGTTACTCTGTTGCTGTTCTAGTTAGTTATGATCACTATCTGATCATGATTAGCTAAGTTTTGGATATATTGTAGCTGTTGAAGTGTTCATTTCATTCCAGTTCTAGTTCTAGTTGATTTTGAAGCTTTCCAGTTCAACAATGGTGATTTAGTTGATTGTAGCTGCTGAATTGGAGATGTTTGGTTGTTTCTAGTGCTAAGGTGGTGGTTAGCACTAGCTTAGAAAGCTCAGCGCTTCTCTACTCCCCAATGGAGGCCTAAGCTAGAAGGTTTTGCAATTCTTAGTTCTTGTTCCACTCAAGTGTTGGTTGCATGCTTAATACCTAGTTAATCCTTGTTTGAATGCATGATAAAAGGTGTTTAGCTTGTATTTGATATGATTTCAGTGTTTGAGTAGCCTTATTGTAGCTTATTACTTGCTGATTACTCTTGTCCTTGTCTTGTTTTCAACATTTATCAGTCAAATTAACTTAACAAGTCATTTTGAGTTTAGCCTTTTAAACTGTTTGTAACCAGTTCATTTGCACTTCATTCTAGCTATTGAACTCAGTTTGATATTGCTTTTCACTCAGTGTAAACTTAAAATCTCTTCATAAAAGTTGGTAAAATCTAAGATAAGTAGTGTTTGGGATTGGTTTTCAAGTAGTGTTCAAGTCTTAGTTTTTGGCAAATTCTGGTTCATTTCAAGTCACTTAGTCATAGCATAAACAATTCAGTCATTTTCTAGTCAAGAAATTAGTCAAACAGGCAATTGGTATACAAAAAGGTTTGGGTCAGTTTTTATCAAGAAAGTTTTCAGAAAGTTCATGATTTCATTTGCTTAGCAATTCTTTGTTTCTTGATGAAATCCTTTGAAACCAGTTCTCATTTTTCATTCAACATATGAACTTTTAGTGTGTAGAAGGAAATTATACAGTTTATAGTTTTGAGTGAGAAATAAGCATTTGAATAAGCATAAGAGCAATTGCAATTCCCTGTGATAAAACATGGACTGATTTCTCATATCTCACTTTCCACTTCAGAAACTTGTTAATTTTCTTTCACATTTCCATTCAAAAAGTATTCTTGAGTAGGTTTTGAGAATTTGAGCTTTTTGTAAAATCTGCTCAACAAAAGTCAACATAATCTCAATTTAGCTTATTTTCAATTTTAGAGCTTATTACTTGATCATTTTCCTTGAAACTAGATTTCCCGTTCTTCTTTTGAGCTGTTTAACAAGTTTCTTTAATAAAATTAAGTTGTGCATGAGTAGCTTTTCAGTTAGCTTATTTTGAGCTTATTTGGATTTGCTTATCAGAGTTTTAGCCAGTTTTAGCTTAATTCCTCAGACAGGTCTAGCTTATTTTCAATTTTAAGACGTTTGAAATTGGTTTGAGCTTATTTGGTTAAGAAACGAGCTCAAACGAGCTTATTTTGTACTTGAACCCGTTTTTGGTTAAGAACTTCTGAAAATTGCCATTTAGTCCCTAAAGAGTTAAACAGTCTCTAAATCAGGCTAATCTTTTCACTAATTAGGGTTTGCAAAAGTCCAGTCCTTGTATTTTCAAAGTTGTTAAAAAGTGGTTAGTTAGTTTTCAAGTTAGTTGGAATTTGGTTACTTGTTTGTTAAATTTTCACTTTTAGTCCATATAGTTAACTGTTTTAGCATAATTAGTCCCTAGACTTTTTGACTTTGTATTTTTAGCATTTAATTTTCATTGAATTTACATTTTTAGTCCCTATAGTTTGTAGAATTTACATTTTAGCATTTTACTTGAATAAAAACTTGGTTTGTGCACTTTGTTTTACGTATAAGTAGACTATATTTTTCATTTTAGCAAGGCTTTGTTTGAATTAGCTATAGAATATCCAAATACTTTACCAACCAAAAACAATTAAAAACTCGATCTTGTTAGGACTTTCAATTTGTTAAGAACTGAGAAAAACGAACTTCAACTATACACATTTCAAATGCACGATTTTCTCAGTTCTTAACAAATTGAAAGTCCTAACAAGATCGAGTTTTTAATTGTTTTTGGTTGGTAAATTATTTGGATATTCTATAGCTAATTCAAACAAAGCCTTGCTAAAATGAAAAATACAGTCTACTTATACATAAAACAAAGTGCACAAACCAAGTTTTTATTCAAGTAAAATGCTAAAATGTAAATTCTACAAACTATAAGGACTGAAAATGTAAATTCAATGAAAATTAAATGCTAAAAATACAAAGTCAAAAAGTCTAGGGACTAATTATGCTAAAACAGTTAACTATATGGACTAAAAGTGAAAATTTATCAAACAAGTAACCAAATTCCAACTAACTTGAAAACTAACTAACCACTTTTTAACAACTTTGAAAATACAAGGACTGGACTTTTGCAAACCCTAATTAGTGAAAAGATTAGCCTGATTTAGAGACTGTTTAACTCTTTAGGGACTAAATGGCAATTTTCAAAAGTTTTTAACCAAAAACAGGTTCAAGTACAAAATAAGCTCGTTTGAGCTCGTTTCTTAACCAAATAAGCTCAAACCAATTTCAAACGTCTTAAAATTGAAAATAAGCTAGACCTGTCTGAGAAATTAAGCTAAAACTTGCTAAAACTCTGATAAGCAAATCCAGATAAGCTCAAAATAAGCTAACTGAAAAGCTACTCATGCACAACTTGATTTTATTAAAGAAACTTGTTAAACAGCTCAAAAGAAGAACGGGAAATCTAGTTTCAAGGAAAATGATCAGGCATCGAGAGACGTTCTAACATAGTATAATTATCGAAAATCTAAAGTTTTTTAACTAATAATTGTTTTGAGTTAAAACTACATGTTTTTTAGGTTTTCTTAAAAATTAGGGTTTTGTTTTTTAAAATTAGGGTTTTTGCCGAATTTTATTTAAAAAAAAAGAATTGTTTTGAAACCCTAAATTACATGTGGGATGATTTTAGATTAAATTGCATGATTAATTGTTATGTCATGTATGGTTAGGATCCGTAGAGATTTAATTGTTAAGATTTGTGGGTGGATCCATGATAACGTGCATGTTTTCATGGATCGTAAAATTATATGTTTATATGATTTTATGTTCTACTTGCTTTATTTGTATCAATAAATCTTTAATTAGGGAAGACTTTTATATGAATATAAAAACATATATTTAAAGGTTATTGAATAAATCGTATGCATGTGGCTATTTATTTATTGCACATATAAATCGTTATTATGTGTTTATGATTTAGTTTTTTTTACTTGTTTATATTAAAATTGTTGAATTGTTGTAAACAAGGGGTTTTTTTGAAAAGAAATAATATGGACTAAATCATATTAAAATTAAGATTTGTTTGAGATCTAAATTACATAAGATTACATTGATTGGTGAATTGCAATAATAATCTTACAACCTACTCCTTTTGATAAACTATAAAGTGGGTATAACGCACCGCTGGTCATGTACCCGGTTAGGGAAGGAGGTGTTATGCCATTAGTCACTGACCAAATTCCCGGCTCGCCTGTGCGTCAAACTGAAATTGCCTACGATTATTTTTTTATTGCATTATACCTTAAGGTTGATTTACCACAAATTCACATCCAAAACACAATGAATAAGGTTACTGCTTTGTGCTTAGCCGAGTTCTAGAAAAAGTACGTTGTGAATAGTTGTGGGTAAATTCTTTGATTGGTTTAACCAATACCTCAACATAATTTATGTAGAAATTTAGTCTCGTGAAAAAGTTTATTAAATTTTTTATTAAACTTATGCTATGGAGTTGTATGCATGCTTCTCCATACATTGATTTTGACATCAAATTTATACCCTTAAAATTTAAGTCGAATGCTAGCTAATTGACGAACACTTGAAATTACTACGTCATCAAATGAGATTTTTGGAGGATGTCGTAATGGAGAGAAAACTTTCATAGAATGAGAATTTGTATGATGGTTTTACGTTATTCAGATTAGACGACTTAATTAAGTTACTCAGTGAGATTTGGAAACTTAAGGCATCCAGAAGGGATGAAACATGTTTACAATGCAAAACGTTCTTTTGACAATGTAAATCCCGTAAATATCTAGAAATTGAAAATTGTTTGTCAATTGAATTGTTCGACAAGTCACTACATTGAGTACATTCATTACTACCAGATCAACTGATGTAATGGATTTATGTCAATATAGTTCTAGGATCCAAGAAAAATACTATGGTTTATATACCGGGGTAATTTTATTTTCTTGAAAGTATTTTTGTAATCAAAAATACTAATATTTGAACTTATTTCTGTAGAAATGGCTCAACCCGACAATAACACTATAAGTTCTGCGTTCAAAGCATTTTTTGATCGTGCTGGACTTACTAGCCCAAACTGTAACACCCCTAATTTCACAAGGCAGCGGAATATCAACATTGGGCGTTACTTCATAGCACATCACACACAGTCATAGAAAACGACCTCAAAAGAGACGTTTTATAAAATAAACCATTCGATAATTTTTATTAAATCAGAGTTAACTAAAAAGAGGTCCCACCAATTTGTACAAACCTTAAGAAATAATAAAGATTTGTCAAACGTATCGAATGGAAATTGTTTGTTTTGCCTTTACTTTATCCTGCGCGGCTCCATGCTCCAGCTGCTCTTAAACCTACACACCTGAGAATACATGCTAACATGTCAACACAACGGTTGAGTGAATTCATAGGTTTTTAATAAACAATAATGGGTTTTAAAATAAACCACAAAGCTTTTGAACACAAGAATCTCATCCACTGTCAATATTGTAACACATACAATACTCAAATTCCACGCTATTCTACTAAGCCATGACACCGAAGCCTTAAGTATAATAGTGCCCTAGTCAGGTATCTTGCCAAATACCCCCTTACTTCTAATACAACACACCTGGCTGAGCCTCCAACCCACAGTTGCGACCTGCCCAGGTGGGGGCCATCCCCGATGGATCCATCCATCTGTACCAGCGCCTACCCATCAAGGGTAGTTAACGGTTCATGGGTTTATAGGGACTTTCCAAATTTTGGCAATACAACACTTAGCAAATAGCGGTTCACAATCAATACAATCAACGCTTGTGTTCATCTTTCAAAAGCATTTAATCAAACATCTTATATTCATTTACAACAACTTGTATTCGTTCAAAGCATATAGTCAAACCTCACATGTTTATTTATAAACATGTATTCTCTCAAAACCATATATATATAAACATCATATATTTTTATACCAAGAGCATGTATTCCCCCTCGCGGGTTTATAAACACATATAAAGCAGTAAAAGCGAGGCTATGAACTCACCTGATATAGCTATTACACGTAGATCAAGGAACAAACGTCCAATAGTCGATACACGACTTCACGAGATATCAATCGCTCATTGATCGAGAACGAGATGCCCAACGGTCGACATGTGACCGAACGAGACCTATAATGACGAGACGCGACTTAGACTCGAGACTATACGTAAGTCATAAGTATATGTAAATAGTTCACTTTAGTAAGTTTGGACATTGTATAAGTTTTATAAAACTTTTCATAAGACTTTTGATAACAATTTACCATATATTTTCCTATTTTGACAATTAAACCCATTAAAGTTCATTAGTGGCCCATTACATATTCATGTGAGTTAAGTCCATTTCAAAATCAATATCAAACTTATTATGAATCTCAAGTCCAATAATGGCTCAATAGCCATTATAAGTGTATGTTGGGCTTTTGTGGCCCAAATCCACTTTATATGCTTTTCGGGTCCTAAAACGTCTCCAAACAATGTCCACTTAATATTTCACGTTGGTTGGGTCTCGGGTATTCTAATTATCAGTATGTAAACGGGTCTCCAAGTCCTGATAAGTGGGTCATACCGCTTCAATTTTTATAAAAATCGTGACGTTTAAACGTTAATTTAATATAGTCTAATTCTTACAATTTTTCGACATCCCTAGTAGATTAGATCGTTTCTCTTAAACCATAAATAATCTACATGAGTTATTTTACCAAAATTATAATTAACTTATTTAGTTTACTAATTATAAGTTCAATTGCCCCTAATTTATATTTATCATAGCTCACTTACCCCTTATATCATTTAGGAGAGTTGGCTGTTTTTGGCAGCCGAACTCATTTTCACCGTTTTGGTCTTCATTTTCAAACCGTTTATCCGTAGAAAACTATCCGATTTGTGTGTGTTCTACATATATTTAGCTACAACTTTTAGTTTTACATATATAGAGGTCAGTATACAAATATTTTGAGTTTTTGGTCCGTTTATTCAGCATGTTCAGATTCGGCACTTTTTATCGTTTCGGTCATATCTAATTCATCGGGTATCGTCACAAGACAAGCGACCCGGCCAAATCACCACAAAACATAGAACTATCAACCCATGACTTTCAACCAACCTCAAAACCTATTGATTTTCTCCCGTAATACATTTTAGCTACTGTTCTAATTTTCAACCATCACTTCTCAATTCTAGAGCTTGTCTTGACTTGTTTTCTTGATTCAAATACATACATATAATGTCCAAACCACTAATGAACTATTACATAGTTTATAATCAGTAAAGGAATGATAAATACATGTTGATAAAAATAATATATAAATCAAAGATTACAAAAAAATAGTCAAATGATCCTTACAATGGATAGATGAATTTACAACATCAAATACAATCAATCCATCTTTGCTTCCAAAAACCACCACTCCAATTCCCCATATATAAATTTACCAAGTCTTATTGAGACATGCAAGTGATTATCTTTATTTAGCCTCAAGTGATCTTCTTTCATAACCCTTGTTTTAAAAGGAGCTAAATAAGAATAAGACTACAAGTCTTAGCCTTCAACCAATAATCAAACTAACTTGGTAAAATTTATTGAAGATGATAGATAAATGTTGATGGTTCACGTCAATCACAAGGCCCTGGAATCGGAGTATTTGTTTTTGTTGATAAAAAATGAAAGTAGGATTATGAGGTGGAGTTACTAGTTTTTGCTTAGTAGATGCATGCAAAATTGATGCGCCATCTGTCCTTCTATCTTTAACCAATATAACACAAGAAGACACATGGTCTTCATAGTGCCGTGTAAAGTTAGAGGAATTTTATTATTAAACTTTGCTTTATAATTTGTTAAAGCGGGTATTATTAATTCCCAATATTTTTAAAGTTACGCGATTTGAAAGGTACATGTAAAACACGAGAAATAAATGCTTCATATAAATAAAAACATCGACATTCGGAGAACGTTGATATTTTTATAAATAAATGAGGACTTATCATTTATTAAACGTTATCACGTTATATAAATGAACGACTCTTAACGGTTTATCATTAATTACGAAAAATGCTCGTAAAACGAGAAACTAAAATGACGACAATAGAAATTATTTCTATGTCATAACAAAATGTTCACGGTCGATGACGGACATAGAATTTTTGATAAAGAATAAATGACACGTTTTTTTTTATACGTTAAAGCCCAAACCTTGTTGGTTAGTCAAGAATTCAATATTATTAATCGAACGAACATGACAACTAAAAGTCAATTAATAAATTTTGATCCGACTAATAGAATTAGTATTAGAACTCGGTCTAAATATTGATTTTAAAGTTCGGGTTACTACATTATCTACCCCTTTAGGAAGCGATGTCCCAGCGCTTAATTCGTCTCAATAGTCTTTGGTTAAAGGGCGAAGAGGTGAGAGATAGAAAAGTTATCGCTAAGGTTTCTAACGAATGTCAAATGAACAAAATTTATAGCAACGAGTATACATAACGGTCACAAGAGAATGGTTTTGAATGTAGTTTTAATCCTTTTAAGGAAAGAATAATACATAACTCGAAGAGTAAGCCATTCGAAGCAAAAACTTGACAAATCGTGAATTTTTAGAAGTGTTTCAAGGTACATTACTACTAGCTTATGAAACATGTGACGGTTGATATAAGTTTGAAAAATTCCACATGACAAATGACGAGTCGAAAGGAGTAGGCGCATTTGAAATATTTTCAATGCGACAATGAATTCAAGGCTAATGGTGATCACATCGATCAAATCGAAATATATCGTCCACGACTTTCAATAAAAAGGATCACGTTGCATGGATAGTACAGAACTTCATCAAAAACGTTAGAAAACATTCAAGACGAGGTAATTAGTACTAGTCGTACAAAATCACCTAATTGCATGATCTCAAACATGCAAACCTATTTCTTCAAAAACAAATTTATCGACCACATAAATCGTTCGGAGTATACAATACTCTATCGAATTAACTACGATCCAAATCAAATAAAAAAAAGCCATCACTAAGCACATATAATCACATTACGACATGCTTGCAAAATAGGCAAGCCATGCCAAATCGATAAGTTCACTCATGCTTGCTAAATAATCAAGACATGATAAGATGAATATCTAATAGGATTTTTGGATAAGTATAGTCGAAGGAAAGCTTGCAAGTTAAAGGATGTTCACGATCTTGATTGCATAGATGCATATAGAACAATATTTTTGTCATCAGAGGGTGCTCACACACGGATCCATACCAAGATGACATTGCAGGGTGCTCACAAATGGATCCATACCCAAAAGATATTACAGGGTGCTCACAAATGGATTCGTACCCACAAGATATTATCGTTACGTTTGAAAAAAATTTATTCGATGAACCATCGATGATAACAAGCAAAATATCAAAATCGTTTCATTCACGATGAGTTTTCGGTGATAACTTAACCATCGGTTGATCTACTAGTACACACTTAAATCTTAGTGTCGATTAGACAAGTTGTCTATTCTCATAACGGGTAACGATTCTTAATGATTAGCTTATAAAGCTCATGATAGTCGGGACACATTAGAAATGGTCCATAAAGAAAAAATCATAACTCGATAGAAGACTAATGGGTTACTCGTACATAGACGATAATCAATAATAACCATAAATACGACGGTAATGAATGATTCATACTAACGAATCACGAGTCAAAGAAATATGTTCGTATACAAAATAATCACACACCAAGTCAGGCACACTTGAGCCCACTCGTTTATAAATCATTGTTTACATCCAAAGGCGTCCCAATCCATGTAAACAAGAATTATAAATTTATGGTTCGGGAACTTATAACTTTCTTGTTCAAATAAAAAGGCGTCCCAATTTCTTTCAACAAGACGATTATAAATCATCCTACTCAGTAATACTGTCACAAAACACGATATCATAACCAAATTAAATGCCAAGAAAAGTACAGGGTGTCAAACTTAATCCGTGATTTCTGTATTCAAACGTCCCATTCCATCTGAATAAAGAAATCATCGACAATCTAAGGTCTAGTGGTTTAAAACTTTCTTATTCAAATGTCCCAATCCATTTCAATAAGAGAATCTTAAACAACACATAGTTGGGCAATTTAAAATCTGTATATTTAAATGTCCTATTCCATTTAAATATAAGGTCTTAAGTCACTCAACTAGATGACTACTATGAGTATATCTTTGTTGTACCCAAATTATATATAGTTATTTGGGTATATATATATATTTTAAGTCCAACATTGGCATCCTCTTTTCGCCAATAAAACGTAATCATACAATCGAATTAAACGTTACATTACGTGGAAAATGTCTCCTTGAAGAAATGATTCTTAAAAATCATAAGGAGTAATAGAAATATCTATAATACAATATTCAATTACGTTTCAAAAGGGGATGTCCTAAAATGGCACATCACCATGCGATGACAACAATAGATCTAAAATTAGTCGATATGCGATAGATTACGAAACAATATATACATACCCAGCGTATCAAACGAGTGCTCTACTCGTATTCGGATAAATTAATTATCGAGAAAGGTGATTGGCGGCGAGGCCAAACTCTCTATTAAACCATATCATAAAATGTACGATAATCACGCAAGGACCATTGCTTCATGCGCAATACCCTTAAATACCATAGTATATACATTCATATACATACAACCATTTCTACATGCACATAGGATCACATTATCACAACCAATAAATGGTTTCTAGGAGCCATGAGCGCGCAGATACTTTGTAAGGCAATCAAAAAATTTTACAAAAGAGCAGTTATAGTCTAGGTTTTAAAAATGACCTAGTTCGCTATAACTAGTGCTCTAATACCAATCTGTAACACCCCTAATTTCACAAGGCAGCGGAATATCAACATTGGGCGTTACTTCATAGCACATCACACACAGTCATAGAAAACGACCTCAAAAGAGACGTTTTATAAAATAAACCATTCGATAATTTTATTAAATCAGAGTTAACTAAAAAGAGGTCCCACCAATTTGTACAAACCTTAAGAAATAATAAAGATTTGTCAAACGTATCGAATGGAAATTGTTTGTTTTGCCTTTACTTTATCCTGCGCGGCTCCATGCTCCAGCTGCTCTTAAACCTACACACCTGAGAATACATGCTAACATGTCAACACAACGGTTGAGTGAATTCATAGGTTTTTAATAAACAATAATGGGTTTTAAAATAAACCACAAAGCTTTTGAACACAAGAATCTCATCCACTGTCAATATTGTAACACATACAATACTCAAATTCCACGCTATTCTACTAAGCCATGACACCGAAGCCTTAAGTATAATAATGCCCTAGTCAGGTATCTTGCCAAATACCCCCTTACTTCTAATACAACACACCTGGCTGAGCCTCCAACCCACAGGTGCGACTTGCCCAGGTGGGGGCCATCCCCGATGGATCCATCCGTCTGTACCAGCGCCTACCCATCAAGGGTAGTTAACGGTTCATGGGTTTATAGGGACTTTCCAAATTTTGGCAATACATCACTTAGCAAATAGCGGTTCACAATCAATACAATCAACTCTTGTGTTCATCTTTCAAAATCATTTAATCAAACATCTTATATTCATTTACAACAACTTGTATTCGTTCAAAGCATATAGTCAAACCTCACATGTTTATTTATAAACATGTATTCTCTCAAAACCATATATATATAAACATCATATATTTTTATACCAAGAGCATGTATTCCCCCTCGCGGGTTTATAAACACATATAAAGCAGTAAAAGCGAGGCTATGAACTCACCTGATATAGCTATTACACGTAGATCAAGGAACAAACGTCCAATAGTCGATACACGACTTCACGAGATATCAATCGCTCATTGATCGAGAACGAGATGCCCAACGGTCGACATGTGACCAAACGAGACCTATAATGACGAGACGCGACTTAGACTCGAGACTATACATAAGTCATAAATATATGTAAATAGTTCACTTTAGTAAGTTTGGACATTGTATAAGTTTTATAAAACTTTTCATAAGACTTTTGATAACAATTTACCATATATTTTCCTATTTTGACAATTAAACCCATTAAAGTTCATTAGTGGCCCATTACATATTCATGTGAGTTAAGTCCATTTCAAAATCAATATCAAACTTATTATGAATCTCAAGTCCATTAATGGCTCAATAGCCATTATAAGTGTATGTTGGGCTTTTGTGGCCCAAATCCACTTTATATGCTTTTCGGGTCCTAAAACGTCTCCAAACAATGTCCACTTAATATTTCACGTTGGTTGGGTCTCGGGTATTCTAATTATCAGTATGTAAACGGGTCTCCAAGTCCTGATAAGTGGGTCATACCGCTTCAGTTTTTATAAAAATCGTGACGTTTAAACGTTAATTTAATATAGTCTAATTCTTACAATTTTTCGACATCCCTAGTAGATTAGATCGTTTCTCTTAAACCATAAATAATATACATGAGTTATTTTACCAAAATTATAATTAACTTATTTAGTTTACTAATTATAAGTTCAATTGCCCCTAATTTATATTTATCATAGCTCACTTACCCCTTATATCATTTAGGAGAGTTGGCTGTTTTTGGCAGCCAAACTCATTTTCACCGTTTTGGTCGTCATTTTCAAACCGTTTATCCGTAGAAAACTATCCGATTTGTGTGTGTTCTACATATATTTAGCTACAACTTTTAGTTTTACATATATAGAGGTCAGTATACAAATATTTTGAGTTTTTGGTCCGTTTATTCAGCATGTTCAGATTCGGCACTTTTTATCGTTTCGGTCATATCTAATTCATCGGGTATCGTCACAAGACAAGCGACCCGGCCAAATCACCACAAAACATAGAACTATCAACCCATGACTTTCAACCAACCTCAAAACCTATTTATTTTCTCCCGTAATACATTTTAGCTACTGTTCTAATTTTCAACCATCACTTCTCAATTCTAGAGCTTGTCTTGACTTGTTTTCTTGATTCAAATACATACATATAATGTCCAAACCACTAATGAAATATTACATAGTTTATAATCAGTAAAGGAATGATAAATACATGTTGATAAAAATAATATATATGTCTAAGATTACAAAAAAAAATAGTCAAATGATCCTTACAATGGATAGATGAATTTACAACATCAAATACAATCAATCCATCTTTGCTTCCAAAAACCACCACTCCAATTCCCCATATATAAATTTACCAAGTCTTATTGAGACATGGAAGTGATTATCTTTATTTAGCCTCAAGTGATCTTCTTTCATAACCCTTGTTTTAAAAGGAGCTAAATAAGAATAAGACTACAAGTCTTAGCCTTCAACCAATAATCAAACTAACTTGGTAAAATTTATTGAAGATGATAGATAAGTGTTGATGGTTCACGTCAATCACAAGGCCCTGGAATGGGAGTATTTGTTTTTGTTGATAAAAAATGAAAGTAGGATTATGAGGTGGAGTTACTAGTTTTTGCTTAGTAGATGCATGCAAAATTGATGCGCCATCTGTCCTTCTATCTTTAACCAATATAACACAAGAAGACACATGGTCTTCATAGTGCCGTGTAAAGTTAGAGGAATTTTATTATTAAACTTTGCTTTATAATTTGTTAAAGCGGGTATTATTAATTCCCAATATTTTTAAAGTTACGCGATTTGAAAGGTACATGTAAAACACGAGAAATAAATGCTTCATATAAAATAAAAACATCGACATTCGGAGAACGTTGATATTTTTATAAATAAATGATGACTTATCATTTATTAAACGTTATCACGTTATATAAATGAACGACTCTTAACGGTTTATCATTAATTACGAAAAATGCTCGTAAAACGAGAAACTAAAATGACGACAATAGAAATTATTTCTATGTCATAACAAAATGTTCACGGTCGATGACGGACATAGAATTTTTGATAAAGAATAAATGACACGTTTTTTTATACGTTAAAGCCCAAACCTTGTTGGTTAGTCAAGAATTCAATATTATTAATCGAACGAACATGACAACTAAAAGTCAATTAATAAATTTTGATCCGACTAATAGAATTAGTATTAGAACTCGGTCTAAATATTGATTTTAAAGTTCGGGTTACTACACAAACTTCAATGATTGGTACCGCTCACTAAGAATTGTCTTGAGAGTAGCGGGTACCATTGATATCTTGACCACTCCTTATCCAGAGGATCTTGCTGCAGGAGCTTCTGAAGCGCAAAGGTTTGAACACGTTGCTAATGTTAAGAAGCACTCGGAGGTAGCCTGCTTAATGTTAGGTAAAATGGCTCCCCCACTTCAACAGAAGTATGAGCTATTTTCACCTAAGCGAATGCTTGATGAGCTCAAGGCTATGTTCGAGAAGCCGCAAGCTGTGGAGATCTATGACTTAGTAGATGCTTTGCATAGATGCAAGCAAACTCCTGGAAAGTCTGTTAGTGCCCATTACTTGGAGATGAGGGGTTATATGGAACAACTCATTGTACTAGGAAATCCCTATGATCATAATATGGCTATCAACTTGATCAATACGTCCCTTAACAAGGAAATTAATGATTTTGTTAGAAACTATAATATGTGATGACGTATAGTCCCCAGCCGGGTCATGGGCACGGCCCAGGGGTACTACCCGTATCCGGCCCATCACAGATGGGTGGAATAATGTCATTCAGGCTTATGGGCTTGGATGAACAGTAACCGCACACATGTGTGCGGCCCACGGCCCGGTGCGGCCGACATGGCCGACATAGGGTTAGACAGAATAATCTTCTGTCTAGGAATATCTTTATCCCAATAAGAGAGGATATTTACTACCAAGATTAGAAGATAACAATCATTCTAAATCTGGTGATTATCTCTTCCTTGGGGCCGAAGCATCAGTGGAAGCCCACTAGGGTTTCACTGCCTATAAAAGGAACCCCCAAGGGTTTCACAAAGGTATTACGACTTGTACTCTAAACTCACATAAGCCTTAAACCGATTACTTACTCTCACGCCGGAGTCTAATCGTGGAAAACATTCCCACGGTAAGCCTAACGCGTGCTGTTTAGTGTGCAGGATCCCAACCAAACGATTCACTTGGTGTAGGAGCCGGAGCCCAGCCAACCCGAGTTAAGCCTAATTCGGGTCTAGCAAGGATCAACCAAGTTTTGCATCAACAAGTTGGCGCCATCCGTGGGACCCATAACACTAAGCTAGAACAAAACCTCATCTCGAATTTCCAATGACGAAGGGGCATCCGCAAGCTAACCCCAGGAACGTGAATCCTGGGAACCGGAAGTCCCAAGGGGAGGGGATTCTTATTCCCAACCAATCACCTATCCGCCTCGCAGGCGGGCGGGGTAACCGTAGCGTTTTTCAGCCCGCAGGGGTGACGAGCACGATCTCGGTGACACCACCGCCCACTTCAACCCTGGACAACCCTGATCCGGGGAGTGCGCCAAACCCTCCTAACAAGGAAACACGCAGACCCTCGATGGAGGAAGAAGTGGAAGCCCTACCACTCAGTGAGGAGGATCTTACTCGAGTCCTCACGCAGAACTTCGAAAGGATCGTCCCAGGGATCGCATCAAGGTTGAATCTGGGGAGGAACCTCCAAGCCAGACTCAACTTTGGTGACACTGGACCAACCACCTCCTCCCAAAATCGGAGAAAAAGGAGAGCCCGGCCTCAGGAGCAGGGGACCTTTGAGGAAACCCCTCAACCCCGGAATGTGTTTGAGCGCATAGGAGACCGCCTTATACAGGAATTAACGCAGTCTCGAGAAGAAGAAAGGTCGGATGGCTCACCCGAGCGACCAGATCGAGAGCTGGCCAGAACCACACGTCACCCGAGTGTGTGGGACAGAATGAACACTGGGAAAAAGGCCCCTGGTTCATCCCAAAAAAGTGGTCCCTATGCAAAGGATGGGGCACCACCGCCGTCCCCGGACCCGTCCGGAGAGGACTCAGATGACCACCCACCTAAACGTCGCCGACCTAGGCGCACCCCTCCACCACCACCAAACAATGATGGGTATTATGATGGTCCTTACTATCGAGATGCAGAAGCGGAGGATCTTTCGCGTCCATGGTGTGAACCATGGGATGACCCTAGGCTCACTCGGCCGTGGGCGGATCCCAGGGAAGATCCGTTCACCCTCCGCATACGGAACTATTCCGAGGACACCAAACGTCGCATGCCGGCATGTATCAAGACTTATGATGGGTCTGGTGATCCGGTTGATCACCTTAAAATATTTGATACGCAGGCTAAAATTGAGCGATGGCCCATGCCCATATGGTGCCAAATGTTCAATTCAACCTTGATCGGAAATGCCCGCGACTGGTTTGAGGCACTCCCTCCACGGAGCATTGATAGTTTCACGAAACTACGCACTACCTTTGAGAATAATTATACTCAAAGGAAGAAGTATAATAGAGATCCGGTCTCATTGGCAACTGTCAAGCAACGGCCGGGGGAGTCCACAGAAGCCTTCACTGAATGCTTCAATGATGAGTGCACGCGCACGAGAACCATGCCGGAGCTCCTGAAGATCTCTGATTACATGCACGCCATAACAGACAGAGAATTGATCAGGCGCCTCAATGACAAGCGTCCAGAGAGATATGATGACCTCATGGAAAGGGTCAGAAATTTCATAGAAGGAGAAACAGCTGTTGCCGCGGCCTACCCATCACGAGGAAATGGGTACCGGTCAAATGATCAGTCCCGGAGGCAGTCGGGCGGTCAAGGTAATCAGAACAATAACAAGGGCTCAGACTATAAGAGCCAAAGCAAAGGCGGACGGTCGGACGATAAGTTCACCCCCTAAAGATGTCCTACCGGGAGATCTTGCTGACTGAAGGGGAGAACTTTCCAAGGCCTCCCCCAATGACCACTCCCCCGGAACGTCGGCAAGGAAGTCGCTTCTGCGAGTTCCATAATGACAAAGGACACGGCACGGAGGAGTGTATCCAGCTCAAGAAGCATATTGAGTCGCTAATCAAATCAGGCAAACTCAAGCACCTAGTTAAGGATTGGAAGGACGGAAAAGACAACAACAAGAAGTATGATAAGAAGGATCCCCAAAAGGACAAGCCTTCGACCATATACATGATCCAATCCAGACAGCGCCGCACGAGGCAGAAAGTTGGCCAAAAATTTTCACGCGGCAGAGAAATCTCATTCCCTCCCATCACAGCAAGCGATGTGATTGATGCGCCTCTCACTATTGAGATAAGCATTGGAACACACAACCTTCATCGCATGTATGTGGATGGAGGATCGTCAGCAGAGGTACTGTATGAACACTGTTTCGTGCAGTTATGCCCAGAAATAAGAAGCGAATTAGTACCGGCCACGTCGCCGCTTACTGGCTTTAGTGGAGACACTATCTGGCCGGTAGGGCAATTGCGTTTGCTTGTCACCATTGGGAATGAGGAACATTCCACTACGACATGGATGAACTTCATGGTGATACGCTCACACTCTCCGTATAATGGGATCATAGGCATACCAGGCATTTTGGCTATCCGGGCAGTACCCTCTACGGCACACGGAATGATCAAATTCCCCGTTGAGGGGGGAATCGTTACTATTTACAACACAGTCATACCAACATCCGAGTGTCATACCGTGACAACACCGGCTCCACCTGTTCCACCCAAGGATGGATCACCACCTCCCAAATGGAAGGTAGCAATTCACCCCGACTATCCGGAACAGGAGGTATCCATAGGAGGGGCGCTCTCGGATAGCGGCAAAAGGGCCATGTGCTCTCTCTTGAGTGCAAACCTAGATATATTCGCATGGGAGCCAAAGCATATGACAGGCGTGCCACGCGCGATAGCAGAACATAAGCTCCAGATCCGCCAAGGGTACCAACCCGTTAAGCAAAAGAAGCGCGGCCAAGCGCCCGAGCGCAGCCAAGTGATACTGGAGGAGGTACGGAAACTAGTGGACGCAGGCATCATGCGCGAGGTATACTACCACGAGTGGCTATCTAATCCGGTCATGGTCAAGAAACATGACGGAAGTTGGCGCATGTGTGTGGATTTCACGGATCTAAACAAGGCCTGCCCACAGGACTGTTACCCGTTACCAGAAATCGACTGGAAGGTGGAGTCCTTGTGTGGATATCCTTTTAAATGCTTCTTGGATGCATATAAAGGCTATCACCAAATCCAGATGGCGGAGGAGGATGCAGAAAAAACGGCGTTCCATACCAGCCAGGGCGTATATTGCTATACGAAAATGCCGTTTGGATTGAAGAACGCCGGCGCTACATATCAGCGGTTGGTGGATAAAGCTTTTGAATCACAAATAGGACGCAACCTGGAAGTATATGTTGATGACTTGGTGATAAAAAGTCACACGGAGGAGGCACTTCTCCGGGATGTCCAAGAGACATTCGACACGCTGAGAAGGATTAACATGAAGTTAAATCCAAAGAAATGTACGTTTGGAGCAACTGAGGGAATGTTCCTGGGATATTTGATTGACCCAAATGGCATCAAACCTTGCCCAGAGAAGACGGATGCAGTGATACGACTACCGTCCCCTCAGACACGGAAGGAGGTGCAGTCCCTGAATGGGAAATTAGCCGGGCTGAATAGATTCCTATCTAAATCCGCAGAGAAGTCATTACCTCTATTTAAGACACTCAAGAAGTGTATTAGAAAGGGAGACTTCCGCTGGACGAAGGAAGCCGAGGAAGCTTTCGGCCAACTCAAGCAGCATCTCGCATCTCTCCCTATGCTAGTAGCTCCCCGGCCAAAGGAGGAACTCATTATGTATCTCTCAGCTACTCATGGCGCAATAAGCGCGGTACTTATGACGGATAAAGATACAATACAAACTCTGGTCTACTTTATAAGTAGAACACTACAAGGGGCGGAGTTGAATTATTCCTCCATGGAAAAATTGGTGTTAGCACTAGTATTTGCTACAAAGCGGTTGCGCCGGTACTTTCAGGCGCACCCAATTGTGGTGATTACGGATCAGCCAATCAAGCAGGTTATTTCTAGACCGGACGTGGCAGGGAGGCTAGAGAAATGGAGCATCCTATTGGGGGGGCACAATATATCTTACAGACCAAGGACGACTGTTAAAGGCCAGATCTTGGCAGATTTCCTGATCGAGAAGCCGGATGAGGAAGAACCAATTATTAAGCAAGACGAGATCCCAACGGAACCTTGGGTGCTATTCACGGACGGATCCTCATGTACAGACGGGTCCGGGGCAGGTCTCATCCTCACGAATCCAGAAGGAATGGAATTCACATACGCCCTCCGTTTTGAGTTCACGGCCACCAACAACGAAGCGGAATATGAAGCATTAATTACGGGTTTAAAAATCGCCGCTAGAATGGGAGTCCGCAACCTTGAGGCCTACGTGGACTCACGGCTTGTCGCGAACCATATTCTAGGTGGGTATGTGGCTAAGGAGGACAACATGGTCAGGTACTTGGAAAAATTCAAGTCGTTAATCGCGACTTTCAGTAAGTTTTCCATCAAGCAGGTGCCAAGGGGCGAGAACAAAAAAGCGGACGCTCTTAGCAAGATCGCATCCACGAGCTTCGCTCATTTGTCTAAACAAGTTTTGGTGGAAATACTCAAGGAGAAATCTATCACGGAAGGGGAGGTAGCCGCTATAGTTGAGGAGGAGGGACCTACGTGGATGACTCCAATCATCAACTATTTAACTAATGAAACCCTTCCAGACGAGGAAAAAGCAGCAAGGCGCATTAAAAGGAAGTCACAACATTTTGAACTTCGAGAAGGCATCCTTTACAAGCGCTCTTTCTTGCAGCTGTGGCTGCGGTGTGTTGGACCACGCCAGGCGGCTTACGTCATCAGTGACATACATGAAGGGTTGTGCGACATGCATGCAGGCCCACGATCCGTGGTAGCTAGAGCCTTACGAACAGGTTATTATTGGCCCACCATGCATAGAGACGCGCGCGACATGATTTGCAAGTGCAATGATTGCCAAGTGCATAGGCCAGTACCGCGGCACCCGCAGCAGGAGCTTACACCTATCACGTCCCCATGGCCATTTTATAAGTGGGGAATTGACATTGCAGGACCATTTCCTGTAGCTGCGGGGGGGGGGGGGGGGTTAAATTCTTGATTGTTGTAATTGACTACTTCACACGATGGATAGAAGCCAAGGCAGTCAAGTCTATCACAAGTAAGCAGGTCAAGAAGTTTGTGTGGGAACACATTGTGTGCCGTTTTGGTCTACCAGGAGAAATCATCTCGGACAACGGCAAGCAGTTCACGGACAACCCGTTCAAAGATTGGTGCGCATCATTGAACATCAAACGGCGCTTCGCATCTGTTAAGCATCCACAAACAAACGGCCTCGTCGAACGAGCAAATAGAAGCTTGGGGAATGGCATCAAGGCGCGTCTGGATGAACGAAGTGGTAAATGGGTCGATGAGTTATCACATGTGCTATGGGCGCATAGAACTATGATCAAAACAGCCAACGGGGATACTCCGTTTGCATTGGCCTACGGAACTGAGGCTGTTATTCCAGCAGAAATAGGAATGCCTACCATCCGCACAGCAGAGGTTAACGTCGTCACGAACGACGAACAGTTGCGAATAAACCTGGATTTGTTGGAAGAAAAAAGGGAAATAGCAGCCATCAACGAGGCTAAGTCCAAGGCTAAGATGAAGGCTTATTATGACGCCAAGGTCAAGGGTGTTTCCTTTCGGCCGGGAGACTACGTCTATCGTGCTAACGAAGCAAGTCGAGCGGAGAACACAGGAAAGCTGGGTCCCAAGTGGGAAGGACCGTATGAGGTCACTGAAGCCTTGGGGCGAGGCGCGTACAAGCTACGTGACATGGATGGCCGCGACCTAGAGCGCACATGGAATATTTCCAATCTCAAAAGGTGCTATCTCTGAAAGCTACGGCTTCCGCATGGGTACTTCGCTATATGCGGTCTTAATAAAGAACCATGCGGTTTTATCTGTTTTGTTTTTATTATGTTTGTTTAGATTCTTTTCTTGTTTTTTTAGGACTTGTCATTATTGTTCAAACAAAAGTGTAAATGTTCTAATAAAATGCCGTGGTGCCTAGCTAGCTCCACGGATTGTTTCGTGCAAATCATTTTCTAGATTTTTTGTATGAATTTTCCTTATATTATAAGATGTTATGTTTTATTCATATGCATTCTTCCAAAATTACTGTACATGTACTATACGCCTCCAGGCGGGGTAAGAGGATTAAGTGAACCTACTAATTCAACTTGCCGCGTAAGAGGGATGCAACCCCAGCCGCCCGGACCATGTGTCCTTACTAGACACCTTACTCACAAGACGTTGGGGTAAGTTTCATATGCTATAGCCACACGGTGCTCCGTATAGCAAAGACGCACGTCGCATGTCTAGTAAATTATAGACTTGTATGTATTTTCTTTCTTTGTGTGTAAGATGTGATATATCATGCAGTATTGGGCTACAATATTTCAACACAAGTAAAAATACACAAGTTTCCAAAAATATCAAAATTGTCGTGGTTACTCACGGACTTATATACAAAACACAAATATTGTTAGCCGTGTACATGCACGGACGAATAGAAACAATACATATTCATAGATTACAAACCAAAGTGTCTGAAAGGGATCATGAAGAAGTAGCATCCTAAATAGAGGGGAGAAACTTACCCATTTCTGCTTGCTCTTCGACCAGACACGACAACCATTCATCACTTTTCCCCGCTTTTGGGCTTGAGCCGCAGTTCTTTCCAGTACCACACCTAAGGGTTCTTCGTCAAGCACGATCCTGGTTACGTCCTCGTATATGGGAAGGGTCAGGTGGATGGGGGATGGAGTGAAGGCATCATGAGCGGACGGATTAGGAATGAGCCGTGCCATGATTTCCATATTTGACGTATCTTTGGTGGCCTCCAGTTCGTCCAGGAAGGGGTAGTGCAGATCTCGCATTGCGGCCATAGAGGCAGTCATCTTGCTAGCAGCTTCAGGCTTAAAGAAGGCATGATTGGCGACATCCTCTCCCTTCGTGATCAACTCAGCGGCCTCAACCATTCCCTCGTGCCGTCCATGGTCAATGCCATCAGACACAAGGTTCGCGAATTGTTGCACAAATTCCGGGGCCTCTAATACCTTCGTGACGGCCAGGCGTGCTCCGTGCCCAACCATCCACCTACGGCCGGCAATGGCTGTTAGCAGTTGGGGGCATAATACATGGTCACACTCGGCAGTAAGGGCATCAATCATCAACTCTTTTTGGGTAAATGCCTCTTTCAGTTCGTGGATGACTGCCCTCTCATCAGCAAGGTCCTTTTGTATTTTTTCCATGTTTTGGACGGCCAGGTGCGCGTCCTCTAGTTTCTGGTTAAGCACGTCCACTTGGCTTGAGTACGAGTGGGCAGAAGCTTCCGCCGTGGCTACATATAAGGAAAAAACGTGTTAGCACATTCATTTCTAAAATATGGGTGGCGCGGCACGGATATGTACCTTGGTGGTTGCAGCATCTAGTCGTGACTCAAGGTTGGTTACTTGCTGGTCGTATTCACTCGCGCGGGCTGACTGTTTTTTGATGGTCGCCTCGGCATTGACTAGTTGGGATTGGAGGTCAGCGATCTGAGTTTCATTATCTTCAATCATTTTCTCCCTCCGTCCAACTTTCCTCTTGAGAGAGTCAACATGCCCAAGCGCGGCTTCAAACCTAACCCTCATTGAGGTTCCCATCGCCATTTGGTGTACCAGAGTGCCATTGTACTCATCCGCCAGGTCCGCATGACTGAGCGAGTTTACCTCTTGCACCAAGCTTGGTGGTATGCAGTTTTTGAGGTATTCCCAGCACTCATCAGCGTTCCTCAATCGTGACGCCGTGGTAATATTCCATACTGGGTTAAATGGTTGGGGGGCGCCGGACGTGGGGAAGTCTTGGGAGGCTATGGGTGAACCATCTTCAAATACGGGGCCGGACCTTGTGGGGGCCGTGGGGTTTTCTTCCATTGCTTTTCCTTTCCCCTTATCAACTTGGGTGTCAGAAGGAGGCGTGGCACCAGTCTGGTTGTCCCTGTGAAACAAATATTACGAAATATCTTAAGTATTGCTTACAAGAAAACTTGTCATTCTTACATATTAAGATGGGGTCTTACATATTGCTTCTTGCTACTTCGGAGGCGGTTGGGGCAATTTGAGTGACGGGATCGACATGAGCGGCCCGGTTAGCCTCGGAACCCTGGGTAGCACTCCCGACAGATTGATACAAGGGGTGGTCTTCTCGAAGTCTCTTGGCAGGAGCATTGTGTTCGCCAATCTCGACTGAGGCAGTCCCTCTCGTACGGTTGCTTCTTTTTCGGGTACGCCTGACGAGGGGCTGCGTTATTGCTTCGTCGATTTCCTCCTCGACTTCTTCCTCCTCTTCTTCCAGGTTGACATGTTGTTGTACTTCATCGTCATCATCGCCCATCAGTCGGCGATTGCTGGAGGTGGTTAGTTCAATATTGTCCCCCTGTTGTTCTCTATGTGGTGAGGAGGGCCCGGCTCCTCCTTCATTCACCTGGTTATCACCATCAGCATTATTTCCATGATTTTCCTCGTCCGAATGAGGATCTGGCACGGCTTCAAGAGCAACTGTCACGGGGCGGGTATGCTCAAGCAGGGGTTGTTCATTCTCACGAAGAGGACGAAGACCTTCTAGCACAAGCCTTGGGTCGCCTTGGCGCAACAGTCCAAAAAAGTTCATTTCTGTCCAGCACAAAACAACATATGTTAGTTATTAATCAAATACATGTATACATTCTTTTTGGCGTACGGATGATTAGCCTACCTTCGCCCTGCCTTCTCCAAAAAACGGGATACCTATTGGAAGGACCAAAGTAATTGCGGCTAATTCCTAGCAAGCATAGGAATGATTCGGGAAGGTTTCTATGGAATCCAGTCCTATTTAGATCTAACTCTTGGGAGTGACGAGGATTGTATGTACTTGTGTGCGGCTTGGGGTCGTGCAGAATCCTAATTCTAATGATATAATCACCCGGCCATACCGCTGCGTCAATGAAAAAGTAGTGATCATACCAATTTTTCAGTGAATCCATTGGTTTGTTGTGTGATTGGGGACTGTTGGAGGCTCGTTTCTTGAAAGATACCCAACCGTTCACTAAGTTGGGGGTATAAAACAACCTAAATAACTCTACGGTTGGGGGGATTCTCCTAGCACGACAAAGAATCTCGAATTGGCTAATCTTATAGGCACCTATGCAGTGGAGCTGACTAATGTGTACATCATAATATCCTAGCAGATCTACGAGAAAGTGGGTGAAAGGGATGCGGTAATTAGCCGCATCAAAAAGGCGAGTATACAGGCCTATCTTACCCGCTGGAGCCTCAGTTATAAGGTCTCCGGCGCCAGGAAGTGAGGGGTGTAGGTTGGTAGGGATGAAATAATTTGTACAAAAATGGTTTAATTGGTCTTGGGTCATGACATTTAGCACGGATCCAATGGTAGGGCTGTTTCTATGAGCCATTACTAAAAAATAGTGTAAGGACGTGGTGTTCTAACCTGCGTGTGAAGGGATCCGTGCGTATTTGGTTCAAGCTAAGAGGAAAGCTTTAATGGCAGAAATGGAGGTTGTAAACTGTGTGTTTCACACAGCCGTGGGGGTGGCTTATTTATAGGGTTGCCTCATGGGTCACAACCTGTTGGATGTGTGACACGTGTCTGCCACTATTCTTAATTGTGTGGCTAGGGGGCAAGTGGCAAGTGAAACGTCAGGTGGGACCCACGGGTTACTTCTGACTCACACGTTTGCACTGCTCGAGGTTCTGACGGTTTGCACTTTTGTCAGTCAAACAAGTCAGATGAACAGTTGTTCATGTCGGGTTATGTGGCTCTTACGTAAGACTTGACATTTAATGATCTATTTAATTTGTCTCGGTTGCTATATGCGGCTGACATATTGAGAAGATAACTTCTTAAACCAGGTAGCCACGTGCGGCCAATATAAATTCTTGGACAGTTTATCATTTACTATGGTTTCCTTGGTACGTCCGGGGAGCATCTTTGTAGTCTAGAGGTTCCACCTACGGTTGTAACAACTAGACTGGGGGGACATGATGACGTATAGTCCCCAGCCGGGTCATGGACACGGCCCAGGGGTACTACCCGTATCCGGCCCATCACAGATGGGTGGAATAATGTCATTCAGGCTTATGGGCTTGGATGAACAGTAACGGCACACATGTGTGCGGCCCACGGCCCGGTGCGGCCGACATGGCCGACATAGGGTTAGACAGAATAATCTTCTGTCTAGGAATATCTTTATCCCAATAAGAGAGGATATTTACTACCAAGATTAGAAGATAACAATCATTCTAAATCTGGTGATTATCTCTTCCTTGGGGCCGAAGCATCAGTGGAAGCCCACTAGGGTTTCACTGCCTATAAAAGGAACCCCCAAGGGTTCCACAAAGGTATTACGACTTGTACTCTAAACTCACATAAGCCTTAAACCGATTACTTACTCTCACGCCGGAGTCTAATCGTGGGAAACATTCCCACGGTAAGCCTAACGCGTGCTGTTTAGTGTGCAGGATCCCAACCAAACGATTCACTTGGTGCAGGAGCCGGAGCCCAGCCAACCCGAGTTAAGCCTAATTCGGGTCTAGCAAGGATCAACCAACTTTTGCATCAACAATATGCATTGCACGGGGAAGACAGTTAATGATTTGCATGCAATGCTCTTTGACTATGAAAAGGAGTTAATGGATAAGGCATCTACTTCTACTCCTCCTGTACTAACCATACAAAAGGGTAGAGTGAGTAAGCCAAAACCGCAAGCGAATAAGAAGAAAGGCAAAGGCAAGGGTGATAAGGGCAAGCAAGTTGTGACTTATTCAAAACCTAAGCAGAACTTTGTCAAGAAGAATAAATCTCAGAAGGATGAGACTTGTCACCATTGTAAGGCAAGTGGTCACTTGAAGAGGAATTTCCCTCTTTACCTCGAAGAATTGCGAGAAATAAAGAAGAAGTCTAAGCAGAGCACTACATCTTCAGGTACTTTATTTATGATTGAATTATTTAATTTGACATACAAATTAAATTCCTGGGTATATGATACGGGATGCGGTATTAACGTTTGTAATACGCTGCAGGGATTTAATCTGGAAAGGAAGCTATCCTATGGGAAACAATTTCTGCAAGTGTTTAATGGCGCACAAGCAGCGGTTGAAGCTATAGGAACATTTAATTTAGTTTTACCTCCGGGTTTAGTACTGATTTTAAATGATTGTCATTATGCACATACAATTGTTAGGGGTGTTATTTTCTTTTCTTGTTTGTTGAATAATGGATTCGTTCACACTATTGATAATAATGGAATTTCTATTTGGAAAGATGGTATTTTCTATTTTAATGCAATTTCTATGAATGGTGTGTTTGAATTAGACATGCATGAAAATGAATCCATGTATAATAATAATTATGTTTTTAGCATGAGTAAGAAGAGAAAGTTTGACAAGAACTCTTTTTATCTTTAGCATTGTAGCCTTACCCATATTGGGAAGACTCGTATACAAAAGCTTCAACATGAAGGTCTTTTGGAAAATATTAATGATGAATCATTTGAAAAATGCGAGTCTTGTATATATGGAAAGATGACCAAGAAACCTTTTAATAGTAATATTGAAAGGGCTACTGATCTACTTGGTTAAATACATACTGATGTGTGTGGACCACTTAGACATATGTCAAGGAAAGGTGCTAGCTACTTCTTAACATTTACGGATGATTATAGCCGTTATGGTTATATTTATTTACTTAAGCATAAACATGAGGTATTTGAAACATTCAAAATGTTTAAAGCAGAAGTAGAACTACAATTAGGAAAGAAGATTAAAGCTCTTCGTTCTGATAGAGGTGGTGAATATTTAAGTCAAGAGTTTATAGATCTTTAAGTGAGAATGGAATTGTTCAGTATCTTAGTTCTCCCTATACTCCACAAAAAAATGGTGTATCCGAAAGGAGAAATCGTACATTTTTAGATATGGTGCGATCTATGTTTAATCTTACAACTTTACCTTTATCCTTTTGGGATTATACTTAAGAATCTGCTGTTCGCATTTTAAATATGGTCCCCACAAAGAAGGTTGATAAGACACCATATGAACTATGGCATGACAAGAAGCCATATTTGTCTTATTTAAAGGTCTGGGGTTGCGAGGCATATGTGAAACGTGACTCGGGTGACAAACTCCAACAACGATCTGTGAAATGTATCTTTGTAGGATACCCTAAAGAAACTATGGGTTACTAATTTTATCATCCACCTGAGAACAAAGTGATTGTTTCTAGGTATGGAGACTTCCTTGAAAGTGATCTTGTAAATCAAGAATTCAGTGGGAGAAATTATGATCTTGAAGAGAGCCATATAGATACATTACCTTCTGAAAACACTAGCGAAATAAAACCTGTAGAACCAGAAAGTCTGGCGGATCCACCAGAACTATTTCCTCTGCGTAGATCATAAGGATTAAAAACGCAAATAGCAATATATGTCTTAATATAGAGGATGATGATGAAGTAGTGGATCTTGGTGAACCTGCTAATTATAAATCCGTTAGGCTTGATCCTGAAAGGGATAAGTGGATGGTTGCTATGGATGAGTAAATGAAATCCATGAAAGTTAATGATGTTTGGATTCTTGTAGATCTACCATCAAATGCTAAAGTAGTGAGACATAAGTGGATATACAAGAAGAAAACCGACATGGACGGAAAAGTACAATCCAATAAAGCTCGTTTAGTAGCTAAAGTTTTTACTCAAACTTTTGGCATAGACTACGAGGAGACTTTTTATCCTGTAGCAGACTTAAGAGCTATTAGGATTTTCATAGCTATAGCAGCATACTATGACTATGAGATATGGCAAATGGATGTTAAAACTGCCTTCTTGAACGGTCGCTTAGATGAAGACATCTATATGCAGCAACCAGAAGGGTATGTTGATCCTAAGAATCCAAAGCACGTGTGTAAACTTCAAGATCTATTTATGGTTTGAAGTAAGCATCACGTCAATGGAATAAACGATTTGATGAAGAAATCAAAGTTTGGATTTATTCAAAATCGTGATGAGCCATGTGTATATCACAAAGCTAGTGGGAGTGATGTAGTATTTCTAGTCATATATGTTGATGACATATTAATCATGGGAAGTAACATTCCAAGACTTAAAGATGTTAAGGATTATCTTGGTAAATGTTTTTCTATGAAGGATTTAGGAGAAGCTGCATACATTATGGGAATTAAGATCTATCAGGATAGGAAAAGACGGTTAATTGGTCTAAGTCAAGATGCTTATATAGATAAGATATTGAAGAAGTATAACATGCATAATTCCAAGAAACGTTTTCAACCTTTGGAAGTTAAGCATAATCTGAGTCATGAGATGGATGCATCAACTCCTGAAGAGGAGTCATACATGAAGAAGGTTCCTTACACTTCGGTTGTAGGATCTATTATGTATGCTGTTAGATGCACAAGGCCTGATGTGGCGTTTGCTCAGAACTTGGTCAGTAGATACCAACAGAATCCAAGGAAGCTCCAATGGACTGATGTTACACATATTCTAAAGTATTTGAGGAGTATGAAAGATATGTTTTTGGTATTTGGAGGGAAACCAGACACAAAACTGAATGTGACACGTTTCTGTGATGCGTCCTGGAAATGTGATAAAGACGGTACAAAGTCTTAAACGGGTTACGTGTTGGTTATCAATAGAGGAGTAGTTGACTGGAAGAGAAAGAAACATACAATATTTGCAATGCATGCTACTCAATCTGAGTACATAGCTACTTCAGAAGCTGCAATGGAAGCTGTTTGGATTAGGAAGTTTATTGGAGATCTTGGAGTGATACCTTCAATTAAAGAACCTATTAATATATATTACGACAATTCTGATGCAATTATATTCGCCAATGATTCTGGAGTCATGAAAGGTGACAGACACTTTATGCGTAGACATCACTACGTCCGAGAACAAGTTGAAGCTCGCGAAATCAAATTAATAAAAGTTCACACAAATGACAGCAAATCGTTGTATAGCTTATCCATATCACCCTTCTTTTCTTAATCCCATTATTTTGTGCAACATAGCTCGATCTTCATGATGCATGCTTCACAGCTTTTGTTAGAGGAGAAACGATCTTGGGTATTGTCCTAGTAGATTAGATTTTTGATCAAAAGGATTAGTGTTTGAAAAGATTTTGTTAAAATTTGAGCAGGTTTTTTAGGTGGAAGATGCGATTTGGGAATTGGAAAATGAATCTCTATAATTGAGGGCGGTACCTCTTAGACAAGAAATCATAATTTTAGGGTTAGGTAATGTTGTGATACATATAGATGGAAAAGTTTCAAATAGGTCCCTGTATTGTTTCAACTTCGAAAAGGGAGCCAATATTATTAAAGATATGACACTTCAATATAGGCAGTATTTGTATTTTTAATTGTTGAATATGGCATGAGTATGTTATGTCTACGTTGTTCTATGTATATCTTTTGCAGATGTGGAATGTTTTCTGCGTTCGTGAGCCAGTGGGTGATTTATAACCTAATGCTAAGTCTTTCCAAGTGAATAAAACCATCTCGATCATTCGATTAAGATCCAATGAATCCGTGGAATATTAAGATTTCGTTTCCCCATGGTTACCTTTGCATTCACATAACTAAGATGTATAGTTAAATGCGTTTTAATAAGAATGAGGTTTTATTTTTCCCGTTATTCGCGTTGGTTGGATAAAGAATTGATAATTTTTTACTTATTTTATTATCACAAAATTGGATCTAAATTGAACATAGATTCACTCGTTTTAGTCTTAACCATTGTATTGATGGTTTGTTGTGGGATTTATGATATAGCAATGAAGAATCTACAACACCTTATTGTATATATCCGAATCGTTTCCGACCTACGATGTTAGGAAATGGTGGGGTTTAGACGACTATCTAAAATGATCACTCTTGTTTTATCACATAGGGTGACGACTAATTTAACCACTTCTACAAAAAAGTTGGTTTAAAATTTTAGTCTTTTAATTTTGTCGCAAGTTTATTTACCAAAATCTCTTTTTTTTATCAAAAATACTTAACTTTTTTTTAGACCCGTTATTCAATAAGCTGCCCTATAAGCTGGTTTGACACACAAGCTTATAGGATTAGTTTCTTGGTTAGTTTTAAAATCTTGTCTAATTGTTTTCTTTTGCAAGAAAAATATGTACAAAAAGTATGTTTCCACGCGATTGTTTGAACAAATTTTGGATCACTTGAAAGTACAAAGCTCGTGTGTATTTCCCCAAAGGAGACCGACTAAATCCGTACAAGAATAGAAATAAAAATTCTCTACCACACATGGATTTTTCTTAAGAATATCACTTCAAATTTCATTTGGATCAATTAACGCGAAATTAAATTTTGCAAATAGAAAACTAGAATATGTGATATTTTTCTCTTTTAGTATCATGCTAGATAACTTATAACTATATACATTATCGCAATAAAAATTAATGAGTGCATGAAATGTGAGAAACGTATTGTTATCAAAATAATATTTAACTAAATTTCTTTTGGGTATAAAGTTTCGAAAGCCAGTGAATAAAATAAATGGAATAAAGTTATAAATCACCGATAGGAAATTGCACATCAGAAATGGGGTTTACTCATAAATTGAGGAGGAAATGGATTCGTGGTTGTCTCACCTCGGATTTTGGTTCGGTCCTTGTTAATGGTCCACCTTATGTAAATTTAAGATCGAGCGTGGACTTCGACCTTTTTTCAACATTGCGGGTGAAGCTCTTCATGTTACAAGAAAACCGATTCAGGAGGTGTTTTTGATGGGTTAGAGTCGGTAACAATAAAGCTGACATATCACTTGCAATTTGTGGATGATGATATCATAATAGGCAAATTAATCTCTCCAAAATAAAAAAACCTGTTTCAAATTTTGAGATGTTTTAACTTGGCATGAGGGTTAAAAGTCAACTTTTCTAAATGCCACTTTCTGGTGTTGATGTCAACGATAACGTAACCCGCATTGTTGCTTCAATTTTGAATTGTCAAACATCATCATTCCCGTGTCTGTATCTTAGTCTTCCAATTGATGATAACATGAGCAAAGCTTGCAGTTGAGAGACCATTTTTGTTAAGTTTCATTAGACTTTCATTATGGAAAGCTAGAACGCTTTTCTATGGTGGACGACTCGCCTTTTTGTATTCTTGTGATAACTCGAACCCGAGGTCATTATTTAATCCTATTTTATGAATATTTTTGGAATTTTTTATGAGCTTGAATGCTATGACGTTTGGTGGTTTAATCTAAAAACCGATGTTGGAAATCTTATTTTTACCTTTTTACTAGTTGTGAGGACTACTAGTGATTGCGATATCGACGGATGCCCAGAATTTTATGTTTTATTATTTGTTGTTTCGATGTTGATATTTTTGACTTTCGCATTTTAATTGCGTAGTAAGTCGTGCCGAGACTATATTATTATCATACTTGTGTGCGTTTTAACTTTTGAAAAGTATTTTTACGAAACCCGGGCCCCGTAAATATTTTTAAAATTGACTAATAGTTATTTACTACCCTTTAAACTATTTAATTGCATTTTTTTCCAAAAGATTGCACTTGCAAAAATTACCCCTCTACCACTACTATATATAATTTTTCCACTATCTTTTCTCACATTAAAAATCATTTTTATAAAAATTTCACCCACCACCCTTTCTCTCCTCATTTTTTCATCCAAAACACAACACCAAAACAATTTGATCTTTGATTTTTACTTTGATTCAAGAAAATTTAATCAAAATCTCATCTTGCACATTTGATTGTTATGTTGGTATAATTTTTATAAACATGCACCAACTTTTATTTTTTATATGATCTATGATTGTTTGATCTATTTTTATGAAGTGTGTATGTTGTTAATATTATTATATTTGATTTAGAGTGATTGCATGTTTGAATTTCTGAGTGGATCATTGAAGAGTGACATGCAAGTGTGTTAAGGATTTGAAGAATTGGTTATGATGATAGTAGAGTAAGATTAGAAGTATGGAATTGAGTAAAATAGGTCAAAAATTTGAGTTAGTATGATTTTAAAGGTGTGTTTTAGACCAGCAGGTTTGAAGCTATTTTTGCGAACCTCAAGTCTAAGTTGAGGTTGAGATGATAGGATTATGTTGTAGAGATTTTCATAAGCTTCGTTTTGATATAAATTAGAGGTTCTAACTCAAAACGAGGAGGAAGTTATGCTAGTTTGATTATTCGTGTACCGGGAGACGAGTATCGACACAACCCGAAGTTGTTGTCGATATTTAGATCAAATCTCGAGGACTATAAAATGAGTTTTTTGAAATGTTCAAGGGCTGTTTTTAAGTTCTAAACCTAGGATTGTGAGCTTATTTTCAAACTCAAGTGTCGGTTTTTAAAACGGAGTTGTTTACGAAGGTCAAAGTGGTTTTATGAGTCAATGGCGTAAAATTGTCCGGTTTTTGTAATTCAAAGATGTGTCGGGTAGAAGGTCTTAGAGGTCAAATATTTCGATGAAATTTTTTTAGGGTTTTCTATATGATGTGAGTGAGTTATACAACAAGTTTCATGAAGATTTAAGGTGTCTAGGTAGGGTAAATAAGCTTGTACATTTGGTATGTGCCACAAATTTTTATCGAGAATGTAGTTTAATAAGTAAACATGTAGAAGGGTATAGTAGTATCACTTGTATTGTTGTTCTTTCGTTTGTCATGGTTTTGTAATTTTGAATTTTGTGTTATTAAGTATGGAGTATACTTGAGTCTATTTATTAACGAACACACCTTATTTGGTAGGTTGCGGTTTTCGTGTTTAACGGGCATCATCTATCGTGGAAGATCGTCTTGCTACTTCTATTACTCAAGTGAGTTTATAGCCTCGTTTTGTACATGTTTTGAATGATTTTAAAACCCGCGAGGGGGATAAGGCCCTAAATTCATGAACCGTTAATTATGTTAAGTACCTAGTTGTATAAGGCCCTAAATTCATGAACCGTTAATTATTGTCTTGCCCTTGTGTGAGTTGGAAATAGCCGCTACACAATTGATAGTATTGTCGGGGTTGACATCCCTATCCGAGACGAGAGTTAGTACGCTGAGTGTGCTACTAGGACGGATAACTTGAATAAGAGAAAAGGTAAAATTTAGAACGATTACTTTAAGAGGGAAATGGTTTCACTTCCTATCATGTCAGCCTTTTGACGGTTGATTGGTTATAACGGGTCGGTGTCATGAGCTTAAACACAGTTGTATAACCTTTGATATAAGATGGAATACCTGAATAACAGATTGTATGTACAACAATTCTATTAAATGATTATGATTGATTTTTCTCTTGTGTTCAAATAATGATTTGATAAACCTATATACTTGATTAATTGTAGCATAGTCCGTCTTTTATTTTCACTTCTTTTCTTTTAAAAACGTAATTATTCCAAAAACGTCTTTAATATGGCTAAATACTCATACCTCCTTGGAGAACGAACTTAACAACGATTTTCACGTTTTTCTAAACGTGGAAACTTAATACTTGTTGTTTGTGTTTTCTTTTTCCTAAAAGAAATACATAAAAATACTCCTCATCAAATGGTTGCGTAATTATAATATAGTATTTACAAGAAAAACGAAAATGATTTAGTGACAACCCTAGAGTTTAGATTTGTCACTTTTGACTGTTTGACTTTGATTATGTGCTTAGTGTGCGTTCACGTGCATTCTGTTTATATTTGAGCCTTGGATTGGATGTTAGTCATCGTTCATGTATTGCGTGGTACATTATATAATGTTATGATGGGATTATTTCGTGCTCATTAGTTCACTTGGATGTAACTATGATAGAATGCGGTGCTATTTTAGGATTTTATGTGTACGTATATGTATTATAGTAAATCGTAATTTTTACGATTTATGGTTTAGCATTTTGAGGTATCGGATTAGGTATTTAGTCACAGGAATAATTTACGGGATGGTTTTAAGTCATTTATGACTTAGTTATAAAGTTTATTTCATATTTTAAGAATTTTCATAACACTGTATATTTTACGTATTTTACAGTAATCGCGTAAAATTGACTAGTTAAAAGGTTTAGGTATAATGAATTAATTAAGGGATTAATAAAAAAATATAATTAAGGAAATAGTTATTAAAAAATGAATTTAATAATAAAAATAAAAAATATTATTTTTTGTAAAAAAATTATATAGGACGGTGGAAAAAATAAGAAAAAGGAAAAATTAAAAAAAGGAAAGTATTATTTGTATTAGGCTAGGATTCTCATTGTTTTATTATAAAAACAAATCAAAACACATTATTTTCTCCAGCTCTTTTTTTTTGGTCGACGGTTTCTACAAGGTTTTTAGGGTTTCATATAATTTTTCTTGATTCAAGGTAAGTGATCAATTTAACTTTAATATAATTCATGTTTTTATTAGTTAATCATGATTCTAATGTTAAGTAACCATCATTGAGATGATTAGGGTTTTCTTAATATTCTGGGAATTATAGTTAATTAGATCCATTAATGATTTTAGGGTTCTTGTTTAATAATTTAAGGGTAATTAATGATGTTTAGAGAGTTAGTGCATAAAGGGGTAAAACAGACTATTTTTAGGGCTGTCTTGTGTCGACTGTTCCGGGCAGTAGGTAGCACCTTTGGTCGAGTTTCTTTTTTTAAATTAAGTTTAGAGAGTCTACTTTTCAAAAATGTAAGGTTGGTCGAAAATGGAGTTGGGAAGGTCGTCAAACAATTTTTACGAAAATAGTGCGCTGTTCAGGAATAAATTTAGATTTCGGGAATTTGAGTCAAAATCTAACCAAACGAATGAGGTAGCCAAAGATTTTTGATTGGGAAGTCTTTATAATATATATGAAAGTACTGGAGGTTTTCAATAAAAGTTATGGTGTTTAGGTCGGGCTTTTGGTGACGAACATTTAGCATGTAAAGTAAGTCGATTTTGGTGAAAACGACTTTGGCGTAGAGACTAAACGAAAAAGTTAAACGTGTAAGTAGAAAGTAAAATTGGTTTTTGGAGTTCTTAGATCATATAACAACATAACTCCAGTAGGGTAGGAGTCAAGTGTGGTGTTAAGTTCACTTCATGTGTTCGTTTAGTGACTAGTAAACCGTACCGGGGAAAAACTAGATTTTTACGTATAGAATAGCTTGTAGTGGGAGAACTAGATAGTAGGGATTGGGGGATTAGATTCATATCCTTGATTTCTAAATAACATGTGTGTTAAGACCTGAGCTAAGGGTGTCGTGTATGATTTTATAGGTTTGTAGGAGTGCTAGCTTGCTGTGCTATCAGGTGAGTTCATAGTCCCATTTTCACTGAGTTTTTAAATGTTTTCTTCTAGTATGGGATGGAGATGACACTTGTGATGTTCTTAAAATCTTTTGGTACTATATTTTTTATAAATGTTTGGACATAGATGTGTTATTGTGTGACATGCGTGCTTATGTGTTCTCATATGTGCTTTGATATGTGTTCTGGTATGTGAATCTTGTTTGGGTTGTGATTGGCTTTGGTACATAGATGTATGGGCGTCTATGGGACCAGTTGTGATGTGTGTGGAGCGTGGGGCACGATCCGTCCTGAGTACTTGTGCATCGTCTCCTCGGAGGCAAGATATATCGACGGGGATATGGTTCTTCTTCCTCTAGTGGTGTGGGAAAGATCCAGATAGTGTGGTGCATTGTTCTTGTGTGTGTGAAGGGATACTTCTTGATTGTTATAGTGTGGTGCATTGTTCTTATTGTGTGTTCTTGACTGATACAGTTGTGCTTTGTTTGTAGTTGTATGTAACATGATTATCACATTATGGTCCATTACGATAAATTGTTTTCTTTAACTTATTTATAGCGGTTGACAAAGTTTCTTAAGATGTTTCATAACTTAAACCTATGTTCTCACCAACTTTATGTTGACAGATTTTAGTGTCATTTTCATGTGAGGTAGTTATGAAGGATGATGTTAGAAGTGGCTAGAGTCTAGAGGCTGTTAGGATTGCATTAGGAGAAATCCATTTCCTCTTAGTATTTATTTAATGTTTGAATAAGTGGTACATTTTAGACACCTATATGTTTGATGTTTGTTTATTTGTTTGTCTTTGGTAAGAGGTAGGCCTTTTACCTACTTACCTAGACGCATGCATTGGTTGAGATATTGTCATGACATTGTGTCACCTTTTTATGACATTTCTATTTCATATAGTTCTATCTATAGACGCGTTATTGTTGTGATGATATCCATACGTCGCGCCCCATATTCCGCCATGGTGGGGTGTAACAGAACGGTATCAAAGATAATGGTTATAGAGAATTAGGTTGCCTAGTCGCGTAGCCTAGTCTATAGCTTAAGGGTTCCTGTATATAGGCGTCATAGGAGTATGTATGCATTTTATATTAATTGATGTGTTTGGATGTTATTTATTGCGATGTTTTGACTAGTATGAATTGAACCATAGTAAGTTCATACTTAGCTACATGTTATTTTCTTTATGAGTTTTGACTAGTGCGGGTTGGACCATAGTCGTATACGCTAGTCATTGTTGGATTTTGTTTAATTATGTTTTCATGCTCTTTATACATTTTGAATTTTGTCTACGCTGGTTCAATTGGACTACGAGTTTATGTGTTTCATGCTTTGGCTATGTTATTTTAATACATGGGATTTTGGATCTTATTTTATGTTGTGGTTATGTGCTTATATGAGTTGTAGGATCTATGTGCTTATTTGAGTTGGTAGACTGATGTATTATGTGTAGTATTAGTTCTTATAAGTGTCATCATAGGAGGGAGTGCATTAGTGAAAGGGGACTGGTATAAGTATGGTGGCCAAAATAGTTATACAAGTACCACGACATCAACGGATTCCTAAGTATGGTTGCATGAAAGAGGGTTAATACATGCTTGTATAGTATAAATTGGATGGATTTGAGTGTTTGTACACCTATGCCTATATATGTATATTTCCCTTCTACCTATCGGTTGTATTCTTAGGATGGTTTGCTAGTTCTTTTCTCTTTGGGATGTTCAACTTCTGTAGTAGCACATTTATCGAGTCCTCATTTCACGTGTTTGTTTGTAAGGTACTTTTGGTGTAGAGGCTATTGAGAGGGTGGATATTTCTTTTTGAAATAACGATATCTTTTGTTTTGAGTCTTACATGGTAATAAAAATGGAACTTGCAAATAGTGAAAAAAAAGTTTTTGGTAGTCGATAAAATGAGGGTAAAGTGTCGCAAACGTGTTTGAAATAAGGTGGAATATAAATTTTTTTAACATATAAGCATGGCTTGTTTATTTTAAAATAGTTTGGTTTTGATCACCTAAAGTTATTGTTCTTTAGTTAGAATTTTTGTTCTTATTAAGTTAAATATGTTAAAATCATGTATTTAATCATATGAAGGGTGAGAGTTTTAATTTTCTAGAATTAAAATAATTAATAAGGGGTTTTAGGGTTTAAAATCGTTTTTGGGTATAAATCGGAGTAGGCAGAAACTGTCGCTAAACTGTCAAATTCTGTCGCTAAACTGTCAGAAACTGTCGCTAATGCCTAGGCAGGTTTTAGGTAAAAATCGTTTTGGTCATAACTTGTTCGTTTTTAAATCTTTTTGGGTGATTCAAAAGCCTAATATTATGTACTCGGAACGGGTACTTTTCAAATATTCAGAGTGTTTAGAAAATGGAGGTCAGTAGATAAGTCTAATTAATCGTACAAGTGTCGAGTTCAAGGTTAATTTTCGGACAACATGGTTTAAATCGTGTTTTGGGTATTTTGGGGTAATGAACACTTGGAGGGTTAACATAGAGATGAGTTGGGATAGAATTGGAGAGTTCTTTAGACCTTAGAATACGTGGTTTTATTTGATGAGTTTTGATTTATGGTATTTATGAATAAGATTGAAAACGGGGTGACAGTTTTAAACCCGTCGAGTTATGTGATGACTCCTAACTTGGTTTCAAGACAGTTCTTGTTTGATGAGTTGCGAGATTTAGTTAGGTTGGTTACATAACTTTATGGTTTTAATAAGTTTCCTCGCAGACGGTTAAGGCTCATGTGTTGTTGGTTGAGATTATTTAGTATAAACTGAGTTCACGCTTGCACGTAAAGGTTTTATCAGGGATATGTATCCTCGTTTGTTTACTGAAAATAATTTTGAGTTTGGGAGTAAATCTTGGGACGAGATTTATATTAGGAGGGAGTGATGTGACAACCCTAGATTTTGGATTTGTCACTTTTGACTGTTTGACTTTGATTATGTGGTTAGTGTGTGTTTACGTGCATTCTGTTTATATTTGAGCCTTGGATTGGATGTTAGTCATCGTTCATGTATTGTGTGGTACATTATATAATGTTATGATGGGGTTAGTTCGTGCTCATTAGTTCACTTGGATGTAACTATGATATAATGCGCTGCTATTTTAAGATTTTATGTGTACGTATATGAATTATAGTAAATCGTAATTTTTACGATTTACGGTTTAGCATTTTGAGGTATCGGATGAGGTATTTAGTCACGGGAATAATTTACGGGATGGTTTCAAGTCATTTATGACTTAGTTATAAAGTTTATTTCATATTTTAAGAATTTTCATAACACTGTATATTTTACGTATTTTACAGTAATCGCGTAAAATCGACTAGTTAAAAGGTTTAGGTGTAATTAATTAATTAAGGGATTAATAAAAAAATATAATTAAGGAAATAATTATTAAAAAACGAATTTAATGATAAAAATAAAAAAAATATTATTTTTGGTAAAAAAAATTATATAGGACGGTCGAAAAAATAAGAAAAAGGAAAAAATAAAAAAAGGGAAAGTATTATTTGTATTGGGCTAGAATTCTCATTGTTTTAGTATAAAAACAATCAAAAAAATTTATTTTCTCCATCTCTTTTTTTTGGTCGACGGTTTCTACAAGGTTTTTAGGGTTTCATAATTTTTTTCTTGATTCAAGGTAAGTGATCAATTTAGCATTAATATAATTCATGTTTTTATTAATTAATCATGATTGTAATGTTAATTAACCATCATTAAGATGATTAGGGTTTTCTTAATATTATGGGAATTATAGTTAATTAGATCCATTAATGATTTTAGGGTTCTTATTTAATAATTTATGGGTAATTAACGATGTTTAGATGGTTAGTGCATAAAGGCGTAAAACAGTCTATTTTTAGGGCTATCTTGTATCGACTGTTCCGGGCAGTAGGTATCACCTTTGTTCGATTTTTTTTTAAAATTAAGTTCGGAGAGTCTACTTTTCAAAAATGTAAAGTTGGTCGAAAATGGAGTTGAGAAGGTCGTCAAACAATTTTTACAAAAACAGTGCGCTGTTCAGGAATAAATTTGGATTTCGGGAATTTGAGTCAAAATATAACCAAACGAATGAGATAGCCAAAGATTTTTTGATTTGGGAACTCTTTATTATATATATGAAAGCACAGGAGGTTTTCAATAAAATTTATGGTGTTTAGGTCGGGCTTTTGGTGACAAACATTTAGCATGTACAGAAAATCAGTTTTGGTGAAAACGACTTTTGGCGTAGAGACTAAACGAAGGGGTTAAACGTGTAAGTAGAAAGTAAAATTGGTTTTTGGAGTTCTTATATCATATAAAAACATAACTCCAGTAGGGTAGGAGCCAAGTGTGGTGTTAAGTTCACTTCATGTGATCGTTTAGTGACTAGTAAACCGTATAGAAAAACTGGATTTTTACGTATAAAATAGCTTGTAGTGGGAGAACTAGATAGTGGGGATTGGGGGATTAGATTCATCTCCTTGATTGTTAATTAACTTGGGTGTTAAGACCTGAGCTAAGGGTGTCGTGTATGATTTTATAGGTTTGTAGGAGTGCTAGCTTGCTGTGCTATCAGGTGAGTTCATAGTCCCATTTTCACTGAGTTTTTAGATGTTTTCTTCTAGTATGGGACGGAGATGACCTTGTGGTGTTCTTAAAATCTTTTGGTACTATATTTTTATAAATGTTTGGACATAGATGTGTTACTGTGTGACATGCGTGCTTATGTGTTCTCATATGTGCTTTGATATGTGTTCTGGTATTTGAATATTGTTTGGGTTGTTATTGGCTTTGGTACATAGATGTATGGGTGTCTATGGGACCAGTTGTGATGTGTGTGGAGCGTGGGGCACAATCTGTCCTGAGTACTTGTGCATCGTCTCCTCAGAGTCAAGATATCTCGAAGGGCATATGGTTCATCTTCCACTAGTGAAGTAGGAAAGATCCGGATAGTGTGGTGCATTGTTCTTGTGTGTGTGACGGGATACTTCTTGATTGTTATAGTGTGGTGCATTGTTCTTATAGTGTGTTCTTGACTGATATAATTGTGCTTTGTTTGTAGTTGTATGTAACATGATTATCACATTATGGTACATTACTATAAATTATTTTCTTCAACTTATTTACAATGGTTGACAAGGTTTGATAGGTGTGAAAACACTCATCCTTTTACCACTTATTTCTTGCTAAAACAAGACCAAAACGCGATTTAATATCATTTGTTTGGAATTATGCATGGTTTTTGTGTTTATTGTGTTTTCAGAGCCAACCGGATGGATATTGGAGAAAACATGGGATTGCACGGGTTTTATCGAAGAAAAAGACTCAAGACGAAGTCTATTGTCCAAGAGATGCAAATGATTTGAAGTCAATGGGCCTATTTGAAGATTTATCGAAGAAAAGGACCAAAGATGGAAGATTTACATATGTCGAAGGAACTCAAGTCTATTAAACGAAGAAATTAAAAGACGAGTTGAATTTAATCGTTGACAAATCCCGAATCAGAGTCGAAAACGTTAACTTTTCTGAAAAGACGAGAAGACAAGAAGAAAGGGACAAAGCCCACTCACCAACCAACCACTAGGCCTATAAATAGGATTCACCTTCACACCTTTTGAGCTAGTTTTTTCTTTCCAGTCTTTTTTTTTTCTTTCGTAGGAAGCCAACACCATTAAGGTGTTGGTGATTTTTCTTTCTTGTTGAATCTTTAATCTTGTAAGTTTTTAATCTTTCCTTTTGTTTACTCTACCTTAATCAATCAATATCATCTTCCATTTTAAACTTGTTCATCTTTCTTTTTGATTCAAAGTTTTAAAGTTCTTATGTGGTTGATTTTAATCCATAAAGGTAAGTGGGTTTTGTGTTTTTAGTGTTTTGGTTTGATGATTATGATTAGTAAATGATTAGTGTTTAAATTGGTTTAAGTTTTGGTTAAAAACTTGATTGATTTTTGGTAAAATCGTATTGCCCTGTTTTTTTCTGTCTTACTGTTCTTCATTCCCCAGATTTCGAATCAACCGGATATTCCAGATCAATTACTTATTCCGAATCAAGCACTGTTTAAATTTATTCCGAATCAACATTGTTCATCCGGAATATTTTATATTCCGGATGAAAACCTTTCATCCAGAATAATCAGTTATTCCGGATCAACTCTTTTATTCCGAATCAATCACATTTTATTCCGGATAGCACATTATTCCGCATCAACCTTCATTATTCCGCATCAACCTTCATTATTCTGCATCAACCTTACATTCCAGATCAAGCACTTCCTTTCAATTATTCCGGATCAAATTTATTCCGGATCAGTTAGTTCATCCGGAATAATCAATATTCCAGATGAGTGGCATTATTCCGAATCAAGGTTTTTAAGAAAGTTATTCCGCATCAAGCTCTTATTCCGGATCAACACCATTTATTCCGGATCAACAACTTTATTCCGGATCAACTTTCTATTCCGAATGAAGTGGTTTCTAGTAAGGGGTATTTACTAGTTTCTGTTTTATCTTAATTCGATTTTAGTCTTATTTTATTAACTGGTTTTAGTCTAATTTTATCTCTTTGTGCATTTAAAGCTTTTTAGTAGAATAGAAAACCAAACCCTTTTTAGTAACCAAGAACAACTATTCCACTTTGAGCCGTGATCAATTCGAGAAGATTATGAGAATATATTGAACCCATGCAAAACCCTAGTATCAAATGGCGCCTCTGCCGGCTCTTCTCGTAAAGATTAACAGTTTTTGTGAGAAATTGGATTTTGGGATCCGTTCGCCGTGAACGTTACTTTTTCATCATTAAAAATTTTCAAAAACCCTAAAAAATATAAAATTTTCAAAAATACAAAAAAATTTAAAAACCATAAAAACCAAAAATATTTCTTGTTTTCTTTGTTAGTTCTTTTGCAGGTGCATGCGTACACGATCAACGTCCTATCAAGAGCCCGAGACTCTCGATAACTTAGACATGGCCGATGTACACAACAACAATAACAATCCAACTCAAAACAACATGAATAATAACAATAATGAACCTCTACCGAACAATCTCCCTATGATTGAACTTTTGCAAGCACATGTGGACGACAACAATGATCCAATTGTCATACCCGCGATTGCAGCCAACAACTTTGAGCTCAAATCCGGCTTTATTCAGATGGTCTCTGCTCAACCATTCTTGGGGCGTACCATTGATGATCCTCATGACTCAAAAGGTTCCTGCAACTCACGAATACGGTCAAATTCAATGGTGTTCCATAAGAGGTAATCCGTTTACAACTTTTTCCTTTCTCCTTAGAGGGACAAGCCCGACATTGGCTTGCAAAGGAACCGCCACAAAGTATTCTGACGTGGACGAACTTGGACACCAAATTCATAAACTACTTTTTCCCACCCTCTCGTACTAACGCTTTGCGGAATGAAATTATTAATTTTGAACAAAAGTACGATGAGTCTTTTAGTGAATCTTGGGACCGTTTTAAAGAACTTTTAAGAAAGTGCCCACAACATGGTTTTACCAAAGTGCACCAAATTAATACTTTTTACAATGGTTTAAGCATGAATGATCAAGATTCACTAAATAGTGCCTCGGGGGGTAATATTTTGGTTAAGAGCTCTAATGCCGCTTGGGATATTATCGAGAATAAGTCTAGAGTGCAAACCAAGAGTGTTCAGACCAATGCCGCTAGTGCTAGTACTAGTGATAACGACAAGCGACTTGACAAAATTACTTCGCTTCTTGTATCGCTTGCTACCCAAACCGCTAGCAACACCAAAAGCATCAACGCTCAAAACACTCAGGTCAATGCTGTAAGCCAACCATGTGAAATATGCGGGGGTCCTCACTCTTACACTACTTGTACCTCCACCCAAGACTATCTTTCTGAGAATGTCAACGCTACATACGGTACCTATCCTCCGGCCGCTTATCAAGCACGTCCTCAAGGAGACCGCAACTTGCTCAGCTATCGCTCAAACAACTTTCTCTCACCGCCCGGGTTTCCTCCACACAATCAAAACCAACAACAAAACCTCAATTGCCCTCCTCAACAACAACCTCGTGCACCATACCAACCACCTCAAAGACTACCATATCCACCTCAAAGAAACAACCAAGTTTACCAACAACCTGCTTATCAACCACCCGCCTACAATGCTCCTCCCAACCAACCCACCGCATTACACCAAGATGTTGAAACCTACATGAGGACTAATGATGTGATCGTGGAAAATCTCCAGCGGGAAGTGCTCAACTTGAAAGCAGATATGGTGAAACAAGGAAACAATCTTAGAGCGGATATGCGAAACACTTTGGCTAGTCAAACGAATGACTTAAGGAACATGATGGCTGGTTTCTTCCAAGGTAATCAATCCTCTTCTTCAGGTACTCTTTCGAGTAACACCGTGGCTAATCCAAGAGGGGAGATGAAAGCAATCACCACTCGCAGTGGCAAAGGTACCAAGGAACCCGAGCTTCCTATACCTCCACCGGTGATTGTGACTAAGGAAAACGAGTCACCTGCTCCTCTTCCTCAATCTTCTACTTCCCCAATTCCTCCACCTCTTACTTCTACCCCTCCTCCACCCAAGGATGTGAGTGATCCTACTATTCCAAAGCCTTCCTCTTCTTCCGATATACCTTATCCCTCAAGGTTGAGGAAAGAGAAGCTCAAAAGCAAGGACGATATTCAAGTTTCGAACTTTCTCAAAATGTTTAAACAATTGAATTTCAACATCTCCTTCGCTGAGGCTCTCGCTCACATGCCTAAGTACGCAAAAATGTTTAAAGATCTTCTTAGTGACAAGGAAAAGCTTCTTGATATTGCTAATACCCAACTTAACGAGAATTGCTCTGCAGTGCTGTTAAGGAAATTGCCAACCAAACTTGGTGATCCGGGTCGCTTCTTAATCCCTTTCAACTTCTCGGGAGTAGAGAATTACATGGCCCTAGCCGATCTAGGTGATAGTATCAATTTAATGCCTCTAAGCGTTTGGAAGCAATTATCTCTCCCTGAGCTAGTCTTCACCAAAATAACTTTGGAATTAGCTAACCGTACGGTTGCTTATCCAGTGGGGATAGCCAAAGACGTTTTTGTAGGAGTCGACACATTCACTTTTCCTGCCGATTTCGTTGTCGTTGACTACCACATGGATCCTCATGTTCCATTGATCGTCGGACGTCCATTCCTGAGGACCGGTCGCACTCTCATCGATGTAGAAGCGGGTGAGCTTATCATGAGAGTGGGTGATGATAAAATCGTCTTCAACATGGGAAAGCTTTCTAAACAGCCTTATTCATACGAGAGTGTTAATTGTATCGACGTTCTTGATGAGGCTTGTGAAGAACACTTCAAAGATGCTTGTAAAAGTATTCCTACCTCTCCTCCCAATGTTGAGACCGTTTCCTCTATTGATTCATCACTTACTCTATTTGGAGAAAGTGATTTCCTTTGGAAAGATTTTGAAGCAACCATGGGAGATTTGAACTTAGAAAATGACGATTCTCCCACCGATTGGGATGAAGACATTCGTCTCACTGAGAAACTTCTCAAAGAGGACCATATTTCCCCACCATCTCCCAAGGATATTGCTATCGATGAACCAAATTTGAATCCGCCTCCCATCGAAAACCCTCCAGATTTAGAGCTTAAGGAGTTACCGTCCCATCTCGAGTACGTGTTCCTTGAAGAAAAGAAGAAGTCGCCCGTCATCATTGCGAAGGACTTGAAAGAAGAAGAAAAATCTCGCCTCATCGTCGTGCTTAAAGATCATAAGAAGGCAATTGCTTGGAAAATTTCCGATATCCGCGGAATTGATCCAAACTTTTGTACTCACAAGATTCTCATGGAAGATGAATTTAAACCCGCAATCCAGAGCCAAAGAAGGGTTAATCCTCGCATTCATGACGTCATCAAACAAGAGGTTATCAAACTTCTTGATGCCGGCTTGATTTACCCTATTTCGGATTCGCCATGGGTAAGTCCCGTCCATTGTGTGCCCAAGAAGGGCGGAATAACCGTTGTTCCCAATGAACACAACGAGTTGATTCCCACTCGTCTCGTTACTGGGTGGAGAGTTTGTATCGACTACCGCAAATTCAATGATGCCACGAGAAAAGATCATTTTCCTCTTCCTTTCATGGATCAAATGCTCGAGCGTCTAGCGGGTAATGATTATTACTGCTTCTTAGACGGTTTCTCCGAGTATTTTCAAATTCCCATCGATCCCAAAGACCAAGAAAAAACCACATTCACTTGTCCCTATGGAACATTCGCTTACAAACGCATGCCTTTCGGTTTATGCAATGCTCCTGGGACGTTCCAAAGGTGTATGATGGCTATCTTCCATGACATGGTTGAAGAAACTATGGAAGTAATCATGGATGATTTCTCGGTTTATGGCGATTCTTTCTCTGCTTGCCTTGCCAATTTAGAACGTATGCTTAAGCGGTGTGAAGACACTCGCCTTGTTCTTAATTGGGAAAAATGCCATTTCATGGTAAAAGAGGGCATCGTGCTAGGACACAAAATTTCCAAAGCCGGTCTTGAAGTGGACCGTGCTAAAGTCGATGTTATTGCTAAATTGCCTCCACCTTCAACCGTGAAGGGTGTGAGAAGTTTCCTCGGTCATGCGGGCTTCTACCGTCGATTCATCAAAGATTTTTCTAAAATCGCTCGCCCGATGACCCACCTCTTGGAAAAAGATACTCCTTTTATCTTTTCCAAAGAGTGTATTGAAGCCTTCAACCTTATTAAGGATAAGCTAACTAAGGCACCGGTCTTGGTTACCCCTAATTGGGAGCTGCCTTTCGAGTTGATGTGCGATGCTAGCGACTTTGCTATTGGAGCGGTTTTGGGCCAAAGAGTTAACAAACACTTCCAACCGATCCATTACGCTAGCAAGACAATGACAGGGGCTCAATTGCATTACACGACAACCGAAAAAGAGCTTTTAGCTGTTGTCTATGCTTTTGAAAAATTTCGCCCCTATCTTGTCCTTTCTACCACCATCGTTTATACCGATCATTCCACGTTGAAGTACTTGTTGACTAAACAAGATTCCAAACCAAGACTTCTTCGCTGGGTTTGCTACTTCAAGAATTTAAAATCGAAATTCATGATAAGAAGGGAGCTGAAAACCTAGCCGCGGATCATCTCAGTATACTTGAGGATCCTTATCAAGGGGATCATCCGAACAAAGAGATCAATGACTCTTTCCCCTTGAGACCTTAATGTCTTTCAACTCGACTTCGGATGAAACCCCGTGGTTTGCGGACATTGCAAACTACTTGGCGGGTGATATTCTCGTTGACGGGTTAACATCCCAACAAAAGAAGAAGTTCTTCAAAGACATTAAGACTTACTTTTGGGATGACCCGTATCTCTTCAAACAATGTGCTGATTTGATTATTCGCCGATGTGTTGATGGACCGGCAGCGGTACAAATCCTTGACGCTTGCCACAAAGGACCCACCGGTGGTCACTTTGGTCCCAACTACACCGCCAAAAAAGTGTTTGACTCAGGATTTTATTGGCCCACCATTTATTGTGACGCTCACGAAATGGTTAAACATTGTGATGCTTGCCAAAAACAAGGCAAGATCACACATAAAGATGAGATGCCTCAAAATTTCATACAAGAATGTGAAATCTTTGATGTTTGGGGTATCGACTTTATGGGGCCATTCCCTTCATCTAAAGGAAACAAATACATCCTTGTAGCCGTTGACTACGTTTCTAAATGGGTTGAAGCCAAAGCTTTACCCACTAATGACGCAAGGGTGGTTTGTAACTTTTTGAAATTGCTATTCGCTAGATTCGGTGTGCCTCGTGCCATTATTAGTGATCGCGGGACTCATTTTTGCAATGATCAGTTCGCAAGAGTCATGGCTAAGTATGGTGTAAATCATCGTCTTTCCACCGCATACCACCCACAAACTAATGGCCAGGCTAAAATATCTAACCGAGGATTAAAGCGAATTCTTGAACGAACCGTGGGAGAGCATCGCGCCTCATGGGCTGATAAACTTGATGATGCTCTGTGGGCTTTCCGTACCGCATACAAGACTCCGATTGGTTGTACACCATATCGTCTCGGGTACGGGAAAGCATGCCACCTCCCCATTGAGTTGGAGCACAAGGCTTATTGGGCCTTGAAGTGGGCTAATTTCAACATCAACAAAGCCGGTGACCTACGCAAGATCCAACTCAATGAGCTGAATGAACTCTGGAATGAGGCTTACGAAAATTCTTTGATCTATAAGGAAAAGACTAAGCTCATTCACGACTCTAAGATTAAAAACCGAGAGTTCCAAGTTGGAGACAAAGTTTTACTCTTCAACTCTCGGTTGAAAATCTTTTCGGGCAAGCTGAAATCTCGTTGGTTCGGCCCATTCACCATTGCCCAAATTTTTCCATATGGTACTCTCGAGCTCGCTCAACCTAATGGACCTAACTTTAAGGTGAATGGCCAACGAGTGAAGTTGTACTTTGGTGAGGACATCTCTCATGAGATGATTCCATCCCTCACCATGTTTCCCATGAACTAATTTTGGGTCGAGTCAGGCTCGTGACTCGGTTATAAAAAACAAGCGCTCCTCGGGAGGCAGCTCGAGTATCTATCCTTTTCCGTTTTAGCTCCTAAGTGTAAGGGGACCTATATAGGTTGTTTTTGTTTGTGTGGTGATGTGATTACAGGGATAAGTGCACTCTTGGAATCTTTGAAGAACCGTGCTCCCGTGTTATCTGAAATCCGGTTCTATCTCTCAACTATCGTGATTTAATTTTCTTCTTACTCACATTTGAAATTGATCACGTTAGTCGCCTCTTCCTTAGCTTGATTTAACCAACGTGCACAATGTCATAAGTGTAGGGGAGATTTTTCCCACATGCTTAAACATTGAGGACAATGTTTATATTAAGTGTAGGGGGACTTCTATCGAAGTTTTAAGTGGACTTTTCCATTAAAATGCCTTCATTTAACCGGAAAATCATCTTTTTCAGCATTTTTCAAATTTTTTATTAACTTTGGCCATATAGTCGTAATTTTTAAATTTTTATCGTTGCTTTCATATGTATATATCCCGCAATAAAGTCAAAAATATTAATAAAGTGGCGTAGCTAGTTTTGAAGTCTTTGACATATTAGGCCCGTTGCGATTATTTTGACTCAACCCGAATAGACTTATCCAAGTTTATTCTAGCTAGTATCCTTTACCATGTAGACCTTAATTGGTTTATTAGGCTAAGCATCCACGACTCTCATTACTTGAGATTTTAAATTGTGGAGAACGAGAAATGATAGAGTCAATTATAAGTCGGTATTCTTGCATAAGCTCACTTGGTGTGATTATTTGCCTATTCTCCCATCACGTGCTAATAATTTATCTGCAATAAGTAAGGTCGTACGATTTGAAAAGTTACTTAGCTTCTAGCCCAAGATCGTTTAAAAGTTGCTCGGTAATGATAAGAGTTCATAGCCAAGGCATAACTTATGAAGCGGGGCGCGAAGATTGGCGAGTCCGAAAAGGCCCTAACAAGGCATGAGGATTCAATCTTATTGCTAAAGATCCAAGGTGATGTGAAAGGCATTATTCCAAAAATCAATATGAAGGATCAAGACTCACGACGAAAAGCAATCAACTCCCATAAAGATCATGGAGAAGTCTATCCGAAAAGACCTAACAAGGTATGAGGATAAATAGATCTAAGTCCGAAAAGGAGGCGGATCGTTGTATCTCAAAATCCCAATTAGCGATTGAAGAAATAATGATGAAGTCGTGGTCAACAAAGTTGGGGTACCCCTCAAAAGTCTCCAAGTGAAGAAACTCTATTAACGAAGAGAAGACCTTTATATCAAGAACATCTCTCAAAGATATGAAGTATGAAGTACATGCCAAATATCGGCCCAAGAAAGGTCTCAAATCGTGAAGCGAGTTATGCCAAGATATGAACTTTTTGATATCCCGAGAAGCAGTTTTAAGAGATTTTGTCCTTTAGCTAACTATTAATCAAATCGTCCTACTTTGCTTTCAGCCTAAATAAACTATCAAAATAAGTCCAAAAATGCATCTTTATGATCATTCTAAGACAAAAATAAAATATAAGAGATACACCTAGGAATAAGGGAGTTTAAGCATATAATTAAGCCATGTGTGTAAGTGTTTGTTTTGCTAACTTATAATAACAATGATCTCGTTTTTAAGCTTAGTTTGGGGAACGTGAAACTTGAGGGTGATAAATCTTCGCAGCGCCAAAGCCCTAATGTAAGTCCTTGATCTCTTTGCAAGTTATTTCCATATAGCTATTTTCAAGTGAAAATGGTTTTCTATCCTTTTGTTTCCTTTAAAGTTTTAATTTCTCTTAGTACTTTAATTTTTGCTTAGTAGTATGTTAATAAGGCAAAGGTTGATTGATTATGAGAAAAGTGTAAAATTGTTTTATCACTAAGCGTTGCATGAGGGCATTGCAATGGTTAAGTGTAGGGGATTTGATAGGTGTGAAAACACCCATCCTTTTACCACTTATTTCTTGCTAAAACAAGACCAAAACGCGATTTAATATCATTTGTTTGGAATTATGCGTGGTTTTTGTGTTTATTGTGTTTTCAGAGCCAACCGGATGGATATTGGAGAAAACATGGGATTGCACGGGTTTTATCAAAGAAAAAGACTCAAGACGGAGTCTATTGTCCAAGAGATGCAAATGATTTGAAGTCAATGGGCCTATTTGAAGATTTATTGAAGAAAAGGACCAAAGATGGAAGATTTACATATGTCGAAGGAACTCAAGTCTATTAAACGAAGAAATTAAAAGACGAGTTGAGTTTAATCGTCGACAAATCCCGAATCAGAATCGAAAACGTCAACTTTTCTGAAAAGACGAGAAGACAAGAAGAAAGGGAGAAAGCCCACTCACCAACCAACCACTAGGCCTATAAATAGGATTCACCTTCACACTTTTTGAGCTAGTTTTTTCTTTCTAGTCTTTTTTTTTCTTTCGTAGGAAGCCAACACCATTAAGGTGTTGGTGATTTTTCTTTCTTGTTGAATCTTTAATCTTGTAAGTTTTTAATCTTTCCTTTAGTTTACTCTACCTTAATCAATCAATATCATCTTCCATTTTAATCTTGTTCATCTTTCTTTTTGATTCAAAGTTTTAAAGTTCTTATTTGGTTGATTTTAATCCATAAAAGTAAGTGGGTTTTGTGTTTTTAGTGTTTTGCTTTGAAGATTATGATTAGTAAATGATTAGTGTTTAAATTGGTTTAAGTTTTAGTTAAAAACTTGATTGATTTTTGGTAAAATCGTATTGCCCTGTTTTTTTCTGTCTTACTGTTCTTCATTCCCCAGATTTCGAATCAACCGGATATTCCGGATCAATTACTTATTCCGAATCAAGCACTGTTTAAATTTATTCCGAATCAACATTGTTCATCCGGAATATTTTATATTCCGGATCAAAACCTTTCATCCGGAATAATCAATTATTCCGGATCAACTCTTTTATTCCGAATCAATCACATTTTATTCCGGATAGCACATTATTCCGCATCAACCTTCATTATTCCGCATCAACCTTCATTATTCCGCATCAACCTTACATTCCGGATCAAGCACTTCCTTTCAATTATTCCGGATCAGTTAGTTCATCCGGAATAATCAATATTCCGGATGAGTGGCATTATTCCGAATAAAGGTTTTTAAGAAAGTTATTCCGCATCAAGCTCTTATTCCGGATCAACACCATTTACTCCGGATCAACAACTTTATTCCGGATCAACTTTCTATTCCGAATGAAGTGGTTTCTAGTAAGGGGTATTTACTATTTCTGTTTTATTGTTTAATCTTAATTCAATTTCAGTCTTATTTTATTAACTGCTTTTAGTCTAATTTTATCTCTTTGTGCATTTAAACCTTTTTAGTAGAATAGAAAACCAAACCCTTTTTAGTAACCAAGAACAACTATTCCACTTTGAGCCGTGATCAATTCGAGAAGATTCCGAGAATATATTGAACCCATGCAAAACCCTAGTATCAAGGTTTCTTAAGATGTTTGATAACTTAAACCTATATCCTCGCCAACTTTATGTTGACAGATTTTAGTGTCATTTTCAGGTGAGGTAGTTACGAAGGATGATGTTAGAAGTGGATAGATTTTAGAGGCTGCTAGGATTGCATTAGGAGGAATCCCTTTCCTTTTAGTATTTATTTAATGTTTGAATAAGTGGTACATTTTAGACACCTATATGTTTGATGTTTGTTTATTTGTTTGTCTTTGTTAAGAGGTAGGCCTATTACCTACTTACCTAGATGCCTGCATTGTTTAAGATATTATCATGACATTGTGTCACCTTTTTATGACATTTCTATTTCATATAGTTCTATCTATAGACACGCTATTGTTGTGATGATATCCATACGTTGCGACCCATATTCCGCCATGGTGGGGTGTAATACTAGATTTTGCAACCTTGTATCAAAATTATTTCGTTAGTCCCAAATCCTTTCGAATTGAAAACTGGTCTTAAGTGCGACTCAATCGTCTTTTGGTGAATCAAGAGAGTGGTTTGGTTTGTTTGTTTTAAACTATTAGCTAGTAATTAAAGTGTCGATGAGTAAAAGGGAAGTTAAAAGATTAATCCTAAATGACGAGTAAAATAAATGCTAGCTCAACATAAAGATAAGGTTAGAAAAATGCTTTATCACTTAATAAAAACTAACACTTAGAAAATTTACTAAAAATAAGAACTTGGTTGAAAAGTACTAAAAGAAAGTAAGGACGGAGTTTAACAAAACAAAACAATCGAACTAAACCCCAAAAGGTAACCCGATCGGAATGTATTCCGATCGGTTGATCGGAAAGATAGTAAGACTTGTGATCGGAATGTGGGATGATGCCCACAATCGGAATATGTAAACTTTGACCCAATCGGAATACGTAAAAACCTTACCGTCGGAATATGAGCGAAGCCACCAATCGGAATGCTTGGTGATGCCAGTCGGAATTCACAAACCCTTTTCCGATTGGATCGATCGGAAAAAGGGTGGGAGTCTGCTCGGAATGAGTGCCAATCGGAAAGGGGAATGTACCCTTTCCGAAAATAATGGGATTCGAGTAAAAAGCTAGAAAATAAGCTATTAGATTGAGCTTATTCCCAAAACTAAATCGAATCAACTAAACGGAATCAAATAAGCACTTATCTCAACTTATTCGACTCGAAAATAAGCAACTTTTTGGATCAAACAATAAAAACATAAACTTTTTAATAAAACTTTTATAAGAAAAATAAGCTAATCATAAAAATAAGCTAATAAGCACAAAAGTCTTAAAGCTTAATCAAATGAAAACTTAAGAAATGATCAAAAGATTAACTTTTTAAGCACGAAATCAATTAGAACAACACGGATCTTATGATATACGCACCAAAATCAATCTAAAATCAAAGAAAAGTAGAATGAGATTAAGGAATAAAAGCTTAAAATGAACTTGATTAATAAAAATAAGCAATACAAAGTGTTTAATCTTGAAAGTTTAAAAGAAAAAGATGAACTAGTGAGAGAAAGTTTAAGACTTTCTCTCTCTAAAAACTAGAGAAAACTAAGAAAAAGTGAAAACTAACTAAAAACTCTCACCACCCTCCTAATGACTATTAGGAGGGTATTTATAGGGAAGGTGGAAGGAGTGCATGTGTTGCATCTTCTTTCTTGCTTTCTTCACGTTTTCTCGACTCGACTTTAATTCTTCGTCTTTGTCGTCTCGGGATTTGAACTTGTCTTTTAATTTTCTTCTTCTATTAGACTTAAGTTCTTCGGCTTCGTTAAACTTCCGTCTTTTGACTTTTTCTTCGATAAATCTTCAGAATAGGCCTTGGACTTCCGTTCTTTTTGCACTCTTGATCTTTTGACTTCGTCTTTTCCCGTTTTCTTCGATAAAAGCCCGTGAAAGCCCGTGTTTTCTTCCTTTTTAATATTTTGGTCCTAAAACACAATAAAAACACAAACCACGCATAATTCCGACTTTTACGACATAAATCACACGTTTTGGTCTTGTTATTATTGGAAATAAGTGGTAAAAGGATAAGTGTTTTCGCACTTATTAAATCCCCTACACTTGACCATTGCAGTGCCCTCATGCAATGCATTATTTTTAAAGCACGGTTTACATTTTCCATCATAAATAACCCACCTTGGCCTTTATTAAATACTAAACATAAAAGATAGAAATAAGAAAAGAAATTAAAAACTTACATTGGGTTTTGGCGGCCATGAACATTTATCATCCTCAAGTTTCACGTTCCCCATACCAAGCTTAAAAACGAGATCATTGTTATTATAAGTTAGCAAACTATCACGAACTCATGTGGGCCAATTACTCACTTAGACTCCCTTATTCCTAGGTGTATCTCTTATATTTTATTTTTGTCTTGAATGATCACGAGGATGCATTGCTTGACTTATTTCGATAGTTATTTAGTCCGAAAATAAGGTGAACGATTTAATCAATAGTTAGCTAAAGGACCAAATCTTTTAAAACTGCTTCTCGGGATATCAAAAAGTTCATATCTTGGCATAACTTGGTTCGCGATTTGAGACCTTTCTCGGGCCGATATTTGGCAGTGACTTCATACTTCGAATCTTCGAGAGACGTTCTTGAAATTATGGTCTTCTCTTTATAATAGGAATTTCTTCACTAGAAGTTTTTGAGAGATTCTTCATCTTTGGACCACGACTTCTTCATTTTTCTCCAATCCTTATTTTGGACTTTGATATACAACGATCCGCCTCCTTTTAGGACTTGGAAGTATTTATCCTCATACCTTGTTAGGGTCTTTTCGGATAGACTTCTCCATGACTTTTGGGGAGTTCTTGCTTTTCGTCGTGTGTCTCGATCCTTCATATTGATTTTCGATAAATGATTCTTCACATCACTTTTGGATCTTTAGCAACAAAATGTAGCCCTCATGCCTTGTTAGGGCCTTTTCAGACTCGCCAATCTTCGCGCCCCGCTTCATAAGTTATGCCTTGGCTATGAACTCTCGTCATTACCGAGCAACTTTTAAACGATCTGGGGCTAGAAGCTAAGTAACCTTTTAAATCGTACAACCTTATTTATTGCAGACAAATTTATTAACAAGCGGAGGGAGAATAGGCTTATAATTAACTCACATAAATTCACGAAAGAATACCGAACTTATAATTGACTCTATCATCTCTCGTTCTCCACAGTTTAAAATCTCAAGGAATGAGACTTGTGGATGCTTAGCCTATTAAATCAAAGTTTTGGGTTTTCGAGTCGCCTATAGGATCTTGCAAATTCTTGGACTTTTTCAAGTTTAGAAATCGCGTTTTAAAGTTCCCTTGATAAACGACTCTCTAGGATCAATTATAGGAACTTGCGAAAAGTTCTTGTTCTTAACCCGTAAGAGTTAAGACTTTCGCGTTTTATAGCTCCCTATATAAAAGCCTAGCAAAACTTGACTTAAACACGTTAAGGATACTAGCTAGAGTAAACTTTGATAAGTAAACTCGGGTTGAGTCAAAATGTTCACGACTAAGAAAAATCTAAAACCACTTTATTGAAAAACTATTCTAGCAAAGGAAACATAACAAAGGTAAATACAACTATACAACTAGGCCAAAATAGATTAAAAATTTTGAAAAATGTCGAAAAATCAAATTTTCCGGTTAAAATGAAGGCAATTTCATGGAAAAGACCACTTACTTCGATAGAAGTCCCCCCTACACTTGAGATAAACATTGTCCTTAATGTTTAAGCATGGGGGAGTAAGCTCCCCTATACTTAGGACATTGTGCACTTTGTTTAAATCTTGCTAAGGAAAGGACAACTAAAGTGAATTCAATGTAAACATATAGAATATGAAATATTGAATCACAAGAGTTTAGGATAAAACCGGGAAGATGGAAAACACGGTATCACGGTTCGTCAAAAGTCATCAAGATGCTTTCTGAAGCTTTAATCCCTGCACAGCACAAGAAACAAGACAACAAACATATGCGGGGCTCCCCCTACACTTATTATGAAAGCAGTAAAGGATAGAACACGGGTTGCCTCCCGAGAAGCGCTTGTTTTTGTTCACCGAGTCATGAGCCTGACTCGACCCAATTTTAGTTCATGGGGAATGTGGTGAGGGATGGAATCATCTCCTGAGAGATGTCCTCACCAAAGTACAGCTTCAGACGCTGGCCATTCACCTTGAAATTGGGCCCATTTGGCTGAGAAAGCTCAATGGTCCCATAAGGAAATACTTTGGCGACGGTGAATGGACCAGACCAGCGGCTCTTCAACTTGCCAGAGAAGATCTTCAACCGAGAATTAAAGAGTAAGACTTGATCACCAAAGTGGAACTCTCGGTTCTTGATTTTAGCATCGTGGATAATCTTCGTCTTCTCCTTGTAGATCAGCGAGTTCTCATAAGCTTCATTCCTCAGTTCATTTAGCTCGTTGAGTTGAACCTTGCGATGATCACCGGCTTTGTTGATGTCGAAGTTAGCCCACTTCAAGGCCCAGTGCGCCTTATGTTCCAGCTCAATGGGTAGGTGGCAGGCTTTCCCGTACACAAGACGATAGGGTGTACAACCGATCGGGGTCTTGTAAGCAGTACGGAAAGCCCACAGAGCATCATCTAACTTATCGGCCCACGCGGCACGATGCTCTCCCATAGTACGCTCCAAAATTCTCTTCAAGCCACGGTTGGAAATTTCGGCTTGCCCATTGGTTTGGGGATGATAGGCGGTGGAAAGACGGTGATTGACACCATACTTTGCCATGACTCGTGCAAATTGATCGTTGCAAAAATGAGTCCCGCGGTCACTGATGATAGCACGAGGAACGCCAAATCGAGCGAAAAGCTGCTTCAAAAAGTTCACAACCACCCTTGCATCATTCGTAGGAAGAGCCTTAGCTTCAACCCATTTAGAAACGTAGTCGACAGCAACGAGGATGTACTTGTTCCCTTTGGATGATGGAAATGGCCCCATAAAATCGATGCCCCATACGTCAAAGATTTCACATTCCTGTATGAAATTTTGAGGCATCTCATCCTTATGTGTGATCTTGCCTTGACGTTGGCAAGCATCACAATGCTTAACCATTTCGTGAGCGTCACGATAAATGGTGGGCCAGTAGAATCCAGAATCAAACACTTTCTTAGCGGTGTAGTTGGGACCAAAGTGACCACCGGTGGGTCCTTTGTGGCAATCTTGGAGGATGTCAAAAGCTGCCGGTCCGTCAACACATCGACGAATAATCAGATCAGCACACTGTTTGAATAGATAAGGGTCATCCCAAAAGTAAGTCTTAACATCATTCAAGAACTTCTTCTTTTGTTGGGATGTTAACCCTTTGATGAGAATACCACCCGCTAAGTAGTTTGCGATGTCCGCAAACCACGGGGTGCCATCAAGATTGAGGTTTATAGACATTAAGGTCTCAAGGGGGAAAGATTCATTGATCTCTTTGTTCGGATGATCCCCTTGATATGGATCCTCAAGTCGACTCAGATGATCCGCGGCCAGGTTTTTGGCTCCCTTCTTGTCACGAATTTCAATGTTGAATTCTTGAAGGAGTAAAACCCAGGGAAGAAGTATTGGCTTAGCATCATGCTTTGTCATCAAGTACTTCAACGCGGAATGGTCCGTGTATACGATGGTGGTGGATAAAACAAGATAGGGGCGAAATTTCTCAAAAGCATAGACAACAGCTAAAAGCTCTTTTTCGGTTGTCGTATAATGCAATTGAGCCCCCGTCATTGTTTTGCTAGCGTAGTGGATTGGTTGGAAGTGTTTATTCACTCTTTGGCCCAGAACCGCACCAATAGCAAAGTCGCTAGCATCGCACATCAATTCAAAAGGCAGCTCCCAATTAGGGGTAACCAAGACCGGTGCCTTAGTTAGCTTATCCTTAAGAAGATTGAAGGCTTCGAGACACTCTTTAGAAAAGATAAAAGGAGTATCTTTTTCCAAGAGGTGGGTCATCGGGCGAGCGATTTTAGATAAATCTTGAATGAATCGACGATAGAAGCCCGCATGACCCAGAAAACTTCTCACACCCTTCACGGTTGAAGGTGGAGGTAATTTGGCTATGACATCAACTTTAGCACGGTCGAATTCAAGACCGGCTTTAGAGATTTTGTATCCTAGCACAATGCCTTCTTTTACCATAAAATGGCATTTTTCCCAATTCAGAACAAGGCGAGTGTCTTCGCACCGCTTTAGCATACGTTCCAAATTGGCAAGGCAAGAAGAGAAGGAATCCCCGAAGACCGAGAAATCATCCATGAAGACTTCCATGGTTTGCTCAACCATGTCATGGAAGATAGCCAACATGCACCTTTGGAAAGTCCCGGGGGCATTGCATAAGCCAAATGGCATTCTTTTATAAGCAAATGTGCCGTAGGGACAAGTAAATGTTGTCTTCTCTTGATCTTGGGGTTCGATGGGTATTTGAAAATAACCCGAGAAACCATCAAGAAAGAAGTAATATTCATTACCAGCTAAACGTTCAAGCATTTGGTCCATAAAAGGTAGGGGGAAATGATCCTTTCTCGTGGCATCATTGAGTTTGCGGTAGTCTATACAAACTCTCCACCCAGTAACGAGACGGGTAGGAATTAACTCGTTGTTTGCATTGGGCACAACGGTGATTCCGCCTTTCTTAGGCACACAATGGACTGGACTAACCCACGGTGAATCCGAAATAGGGTAAATCATACCCGCATCAAGAAGTTTGATAACCTCTTTTTTGATGACTTCATGGATTTTAGGATTCACCCTTCGTTGACTTTGAATTGTGGGCTTAAAGTCGTCCTCCATGAGAATTTTATGTGTGCAGAAGTGAGGATCAATTCCACGGATGTCGGAGATTTTCCAAGCGATAGCTCTTTTATGCTTCTTTAACACAGCGACAAGTCGGGCTTTTTCGTCTTCTTTCAGATCCTTTGCGATGATGACCGGTAGCTTCTCGTTGTCTTCCAGGAAAACGTACTCAAGATGAAGAGGTAGGTCCTTAAGCTCAAGAGTAGGAGGATTCTCAATAGATGGTGAAACTAACGATGGATCATCATTAATCACCTCTTTAGGAGCAGGAGGAGACAGCGGGTCCTCATTGAGAAGTCTCTCAATAGTACGAATGTCTTCATCCCAATTGGTGGACAAATTATCATACTTAATATCGAGAGGACCCAAGCTAGCTTCGAAATCATCCAAGTCACTTTCTCCAAAAGGAGTCAATGCTGGAGCAATTGAGGCAACGGTCTCAACATTGGGTAGAGAAGAAATAGTAATTTTGCAAGCATCATGAAAATGTTCTTCACAAGCCTCATCGAGAACATCAATAACATTAACACTGTCATATGAATAAGGTTGCTTAGAAATCTTACCCATGTTGAAGACAATTTTATCGTCACCAACTCTCATGATTATTTCGCCCGCGGCTACATTAATGAGAGTGCGACCGGTCCTCAGGAATGGACGTCCAACGATTAATGGAACACGGGGATCCATCTCGTAATCAACGACAACAAAATCCGCCGGGAAGGTGAATTTTTCAACGCCAACAAAGACATCTTCGGCTATCCCCACTGGATAAGTAACCGTACGGTTGGCTAATTCCAAAGTCATTTTGGTGGGGACAAGCTCGGGGAGAGATAATTTCTTCCAAACACTTAAAGGCATTAAGTTTATACTGGCACCTAGATCGGCTAGGGCCATGCAATTCTCTACTCCCGGGAAGTTGCAAGGAATCAAGAAGCGACCCGGATCACCGAGTTTGGTGGGCAATTGCCTTAAGAGCACTGTGGAGCAATTCTCATTAAGGTGGGTCTGAGCAATGTCAAGGAGCTTTTCTTTATCACTTAGAAGATCTTTAAACATCTTAGCGTATTTAGGCATGTGAGCGAGAGCCTCGGCAAAGGAGATGTTAAAATTCAATTGTTTAAACATTTTTAGAAAGTTTGAAACCTGAATATCATCCTTGCTCTTTTGCTTCTCTTTCCTCAACCTTGAAGGATAAGGTATATTGGATGAAGAAGAAGGCTTTAAGGGAATAGGATCACTCACAACCACGGGTGGTGGGGAAATGGGGATAGATGGTGAAGGAGGTGGGGAAAGTTGCTCTTTTTCCTTGTTCACAATCACGGGTGGAGGTGTAGGAAGCTCAGGTTCCATATAACCTTTTCCACTACGAGTGGTGATTGCTTTCATCTCCCCTCTTGGATTCGCAACAGTGTTACTCGGAAGAGTACCCGAGGCAGAGGGTTGATTACTTTGGATGAGCGAACCAATCATATCACGAAGGTGAAGAGCTTGATTGTTAAAAGAGTTTTGCATGTTTGCATTAATTGCATCATTGTGTTTGGCCATATCATTCCTTAACTCGGCTCGAATATCATTCCCTTGTTTTGCCATTTCTCCCTTCAAGTTACGGACCTGACTCTGAAGATTCGTCACCAACTCCCGATTGGTTTTCATAAATGTCTCGACATCTGGATTCACTGCCATTGGTTGATTGAGAGGTGGAGCCTGGTAAGCTTGAGAATTTCCTTGAGTAGGGTATGGGTTTCTTTGGGATTGATACTGATTGTTTGCACGAGGTTGGGATTGGTTTACAGGAGTGAAACCGGGAGGAGCAAGATAATTGTTGGAACGATAACTGAGCAAGCCACGGTCTCCTTGAGGGCGTGCTTGATAGCCTCCCGTGGGATAAGTGCCGTAAGCTGCATTAACGTTTTCAGAATAATTGCTTTGGGTAGAAGGACAATCATTATAAGAGTGAGGGCCACCACATGTGTCACAAGAAATAGCAACGGCTTTAGCTTGTTGAAAGTGGTTTGTGGCCATGGCCATGAAATTCTTGTTCATTTCAGCGAGTTGTCGAGAAATTTCAGACATTTCAGGATTGGAGGTAGTAGAAGAAACATTGACTCTCGAGTTAGATCTTGAGGATGCGGATGAATCCCAATTCTTGTGGTGAGTAGTCATGTTTTCGATCAACTCTCGGCACTCCTCCGGTCTCCTTTTCATAAAAGTACCACCGGCGGCGGCATTGATCGTGTCACGATCACGAAAAGTGAGACCATTGTAGAAGGTGTCAATGAGAGTGACGGGAAGCATATTGTGATTAGGACAGCGGTCGATCAAATCATTGTAGCGTTCCCAAGCATCAAAAAGCGATTCATCATTCTCTTGCATAAATCCACTGATTTGGTTACGAAGGCTTGTGACCATGGATGGGGGAAAGTAGCGCGATAAAAAGCGTTGAGTCATGTCATTCCACGTATGAATAGAATTCTTAGGAAGACGGTCAAACCATTTTTCGGCATGGTGAGAAAGCGAGTGTGGAAAAAGTTGGAGGCGAAGGTCATCCATAGAAACACCGGAGCACTTCATGCTTTGGGTCATGGTAATGAATTTGTCGAGGTGTTTGTTGGCATCATCATCCGGAATTCTACGAAATGGGTTCGTTTGCACTTGTTGTATCATGTGATGCTTCAACGAAAACTCCTGAGCCGTGACGTGCATTGGCGCAATCGGGCCTCCGCGTCCGTTCATGGTGGGTTGACACAATTCCTCCATGGTTCGTAAATCAGGTAGAAGGACATTGTTGTTGTTGTTGTTGTTGTTGTTATTCAAATTGTTTTGAGGTGGGTGATTATTGTTGTTATTAACACCAGCCATATCTAAATCTTCAAGAGTCTCGGGCTCAGAATAGTTGGAAGATCTAGTACGCATGCACCTGCAAAAGAAAAATATACACAAAGAATATCTATATAATCTTTTTGGTGCAAAACCTTTGGAAAATAATTGTTTTTAATGATTTTTCAATGTTTTTGTATTTTTGAAGAGTTTTATATTTTTTTTTTTGATTTTTTGGAAATTTTTATAGCAATGAAAATAACGTTCAAAGAACGGATCCCAAAATTCAATGCGTCTCTCACTAGAAACCGTTTATCGTAACGAAAAGAGCCGGCAGCGGCACCATTTAATACTAGATTTTGCAACCTTGTATCAAAATTATTTCGTTAGTCCCAAATCCTTTCGAATTGAAAACCGGTCTTAAGTGCGACTCAATCGTCTTTTGGTGAATCAAGAGAGTGGTTTGGTTTGTTTGTTTTAAACTATTAGCTAGTAATTAAAGTGTCGATGAGTAAAAGGGAAGTTAAAAGATTAATCCTAAATGACGAGTAAAATAAATGCTAGCTCAACATAAAGATAAGGTTAGAAAAATGCTTTATCACTTAATAAAAACTAACACTTAGAAAATTTACTAAAAATAAGAACTTGGTTGAAAAGTACTAAAAGAAAGTAAGGACGGAGTTTAACAAAACAAAACAATCGAACTAAACCCCAAAAGGTAACCCGATCGGAATGTATTCCGATCGGTTGATAGGAAAGATGGTAAGACTTGTGATCGGAATGTGGGATGATGCCCACAATCGGAATATGTAAACTTTGACCCAATCGGAATACGTAAAAACCTTACCGTCAGAATATGAGCGAAGCCACCAATCGGAATGCTTGGTGATGCCAGTCGGAATTCACAAACCCTTTTCCGATTGGATCGATCGGAAAAAGGGTGGGAGTCTGCTCGGAATGAGTGCCAATCGGAAAGGGGAATGTACCCTTTCCGAAAATAATGGGATTCGAGTAAAAAGCTAGAAAATAAGCTATTAGATTGAGCTTATTCCCAAAACTAAATCGAATCAACTAAACGGAATCAAATAAGCACTTATCTCAACTTATTCGACTCGAAAATAAGCAACTTTTTGGATCAAACAATAAAAACATAAACTTTTTAATAAAACTTTTATAAGAAAAATAAGCTAATCATAAAAATAAGCTAATAAGCACAAAAGTCTTAAAGCTTAATCAAATGAAAACTTAAGAAATGATCAAAAGATTAACTTTTTAAGCACGAAATCAATTAGAACAACACGGATCTTATGATATACGCACCAAAATCAATCTAAAATCAAAGAAAAGTAGAATGAGATTAAGGAATAAAAGCTTAAAATGAACTTGATTAATAAAAATAAGCAATACAAAGTGTTTAATCTTGAAAGATTAAAAGAAAAAGATGAACTAGTGAGAGGAAGTTTAAGACTTTCTCTCTCTAAAAACTAGAGAAAACTAAGAAAAAGTGAAAACTAACTAAAAACTCTCACCAACCTCCTAATGACTATTAGGAGGGTATTTATAGGGAAGGTGGAAGGAGTGCATGTGTTGCATCTTCTTTCTTGCTTTCTTCACGTTTTCTCGACTCGACTTTAATTCTTCGTCTTTGTCGTCTCGAGATTTGAACTTGTCTTTTAATTTTCTTCTTCTATTAGACTTAAGTTCTTCGGCTTCGTTAAACTTCCGTCTTTTGACTTTTTCTTCGATAAATTCAGAATAGGCCTTGGACTTCCGTTCTTTTTGCACTCTTGATCTTTTGACTTCGTCTTTTCCCGTTTTCTTCGATAAAAGCCCGTGAAAGCCCGTGTTTTCTTCCTTTTTAATATTTTGGTCCTAAAACACAATAAAAACACAAACCACGCATAATTCTGACTTTTACGACATAAATCACACGTTTTGGTCTTGTTATTATTGGAAATAAGTGGTAAAAGGATAAGTGTTTTCACACTTATTAGGGTGTGACAGATTTGGCGTTAATAAGTTTAGTTGGCTGGAAGTGTTAATTTTATGTCACTCTTCAATTTCTTGGAAAAAATTATTTTTCAAAAGTTTTTATTTTTCCCATTGCATAAGCCCAAAAGCCACAACTTATTAACAAATAAGCTGTGCTTATTAAGCTTATGCCCCTGTTATCCTTTGCTTTTCTTTCTGTTCGTTTCAGGGGTAAAGAAAGGAGGGGGATTGTTAGTTGATGTTTCAAGAAGTTTGGTCATATTTCTGTTATGAACAAATAAGTGGTACAAGTAAGTGTGGATAAGCTGAAGATATTTTCAGAGATTGAGTTCAAAAGGGTGGCTGATTAGATTTGTGGCAAGATTAGACTAAGGGAATGGCCCTATGACTCAACACATAGTAAGATCTAGTCCTTTCTAACTTTATGTCTAGAAATATGTGGCTTATGAGTTTGCTTATGAACTGTCTAAATGCTAGTTTATTTGATTGATCTGTGGTTCTTTATGATTTTTGTAGTTACTATTAGTAAAAAAAAAGAATGTTTGAGTAAGGATGTTTGGTTTGTCTTTGTTTGGATTGTGGGTGATACACAAGCTAACCCAAGTGGCCCAAACATCTTGCCTTAGGGTAATTTAGTCTAAGTTTGCCTTTTATTTGGAGCTTTCTTTAACTGAAAACTGCTAGTTCTTTGTGATTCCACAATGATTATAGGTTTTGTCTAATTTTTCTTATTGTTTTGTGATCTAATATTTGGTGGTGGAGTGGTGAAAGCTGGTGACTGTGATAGTTTTAGTATCTTTTGTGATAAAAATTTGACTAAAACATTTGCAAGTATGCTTTGAAACACATGCATTACACATCAGACATTTTTTTGAGTATGATTTTAGGTTTTAGATTGTGACCTCTTGAAATATGTTAGTTTGGGGTTTGCTCTAAGACGGATTTGTGTTAAGTTTAAGTTTAGTTGGCCTGTGGTTAAGTTTCATAAGCTCAAAAGTCATTTGTGTGTCTAGTAGATCAGCTAAAACAACCTTTTGTCTACAATTTGTGTTCTTTGTTTTTTTTAAACTGACAGTGGGAAAAACCTTCCCACTGCTAGCACTAGAGTGTAGCCACTGTTAGTTATTTTAGGGATCTACATATTAGCTAAAAGCTTATTTTGATATCTGTTGCTTTTTGGAGTGTTTATTTGGCTCATTGTATTGTTTTTGTTGCTTATCTCACATCCTCATCAGTCAAACGCTGGTCAGGTTGATCTTGTCCAAAACAAAAGCTAATAAAAGTATATCACAAAAAGTAACACTAGCCTGATTCGAACCCCCCACCCCTCATTGGGAGACTTAAGGGTTTTTCCAGTGTGCTAGGCACCTATTTCTGTTAACCCTTTTGCATAATGTTTTCTTTAACTCGTCTTTCATGTCCCTTAGTTCGAATAAGCCATGGGATTTTCAATATTATTTCTTTAAGATTTTTGTTTCCTTCTATTTTTCCTTTGTTATATATCAACTTTAGGATTTCTGGAAAAGGTTTTGGATTTTTCCCATTAATATATTATTTTTAATACATTTTTTTCTATTTTTAGAAAAATCATAAAATAGTTAAAATCAGTTTTAATTTAAAAAAAATACTTTTTAGGAGTAAAGTAATATATTTGAGGTTTACAAATTATAAAATATTTGATTGGGATTTTTGTTATTTTTATTGATTTTTAACGCTTTAATTAGATTTTAAAATTTAGTAATTATAATTTAAAAAGTTACAAAAAGTTTTGTTGATTTTTAAATCTTATTTATATTAATTAGGCTTTATTGGTAATTTTAATAATTGTTTAGACAAATTTTATTTTTAGCCTCATTTTGCGTGAAAACGCGTTTCGTTTAATTTTTAGCGTTATACGTCCTTTTCTTTTCATTTCATTTCTCTTTTCAAGCTATAATTAATCTAAAACCAATTGAATTTTGACACAACTCATATACACTTCCTTGGAGAACGAACTCATTGTCCATCTTTAATCACACTCTCTATACGAAAAGGTGATGAAGACTTAGTCAAAGATTGTGGGGCTTCAGTTTGTGGGTCAATCTAACATGTCATATAACATGACACGTTTCAGCCCGAACTTGTTCCTACTCGTTACCCACCCTGCCTTACCCACCCATTTAGCACCTTCACACGGAAGTGCACCCGAACTAACCAAAACCTCGATGTATGCCTAATTTTTTTCACAAAATTAACAACAAAAACAAAAAATCTTTTGGAATATAACTAAGAGGCCCATATCAATTTTAATCAAAATCAGATAATTGTATACTAAAAATCATACCTTTAACTCATGAAAAGAGTTTTTTTATTCTTGCGCAAATAATTTATGAATACTATCTTCGAAATCAATGGCACAATATTTCAATTGAAACATGATTCCTTCAATTTGGTCTCAGATTGCCTTTTGATGTAACGATTGTTGTTGTAATGTTTCTAACAGGGTGTTTGTTTGCTGTTGTAACAAGGTGTTTGGTTGTTGCTGTAATGTATCTAATGTGACGAGAATTGCAAAAACAATTAATAGTCCCACATCAAATACCTTAATTGATAGAAGCAAATGTGACTTATGTTTGAAAAGGGTATATCCGAAAGGTTGAAAACTGACCTGTCAAACACCTCACATATACAAATACCAAAAAAGGCCTACATATCAAAGGACATATATAAATGAAGGAAATTTTACAAAACATTCATATAATAATTGGGCTTTTTACTAATTATTCGCCACATATATTACATGTGCGTGATCATGGAACCTAAGGGTGCGTTTGGTTCAGTGTAATCCAAAAGAACTTTATTCTATTTACATGTAAACTGATTACAAAACTACTTTCAAAACAAAAGACATTATAAAGAAGGTAAAATCAACAAAAAAGCGAGTCCTTCATAACTGGACACACTCTTTACTGCTTTAGACCATGAAAACCACACTACATGCTAGTACTTCTCCAATTTCAAACATGATAGCTGCGATCGAACAAAATCCATGTTTCACAATAGTGGCATTGAGAGTCCATCACCTAAGTCACAAACACCTGGTTTTAGTTTACTGTCTCCCAATGAAATATCCGTCTCTTTTATTATACTATTCTAATATTTTGGTTAACTTCCTTAGGATTCTTACTCTCTACTTATGTGTTCATGTTTACCAATAATACCACTACAATAGGAGACTCACCTACGATTAATTCTAAGACAACAGGTTTGAATGTGCTTTTTGCAAAAGCATAATCTATTTTGCAAACTTTGTTCGAGAGAAACCTTATATCTCGCTAATTTATAAAAGAAATTCATCACACATTTGTGAATCACAACCGATACGATTTCCTTGTGGCTGCCAATGTGGTTGTAACATTTAATACACTCTTTGAAGACGTGGCTTCTGTTTGATAAATCTATCGAGTTTTCACACCTTTTCTAGAGTATTGTCAAGTGTTGTTCAATTACAACTACCTCTAATTGACTACAGAAGCATAGTACCATAATTGAAGTTTTGAATAATAGTCGTACCTGAAGAATTCAACGTCACCCTCAATTTCCCGACATAAAAGCTTGAGCATTGACTACATAGAATAGACATATTATTTGCCTAAAACAGAAAACCTCCATAATTGGTTTAAACAAATGTGTAGAGGACATACACTTACATTTAAAAAAAAGCGTAAACTGAACAAAGAGTTACACAAATTTGGTGGCTAAACATAAATCACAGTCTAGGTCTTTAAATAAGTTACATGATGTCATTGCACAAAATATTTGGAATATGTGAGAACAATGTAGTACGTAACCATTATAAGCCTAATTTTTTTTATCCAAAGGGTACTAAAAACAGAATTGAACTAACAAACCAAACTACTAAATCATAAAAATTTATGGTCATCTTAAAAACTAAATATATCAAATGAGAATTCATTAAACATCTAATAATATATCAATATATTACATCCACACTTGCACACAATAAAAAAAACAATAACTTAAACTTAGGGGTGTCCATAATTTGGGTTAGACCCACAAAAACCAAAAACCGAACCGAACCGAAAATAGAATTCAGATTTTGGGTCATAACCGAACCGAGCCGAACTACAAATATGATTTTCGGGTTGGATATGGTTTTAGCAATCGGACCCGAGAACCGTACCGAAAACCAAAATTACACAAATATATATATATATATATATATATATATATATATATATATATATATATATATATATATATATATATATATATATACATATATATATATATATATATATATATATATATATATATATATATATATATATATATATATATATATATATATATATATATATATATATATATATATATATATATATATATATATGTATATATATATATATATATATATGTATATATATATTTATATATATATATATATATATATATATATATATATATATATATATATATATATATATATATATATATATATATATATATTTATATATATATATATATATATATATATATATATATATATATATATATATTTATATATATAAAATAGTTATTAAAATTTAATTTAATCCTAATATATATAAATTATTTATTAAAATATAATCTTAATATAAAAAAGTAACTTTTATACTTGAAATAATTTTTTTTGCTAAATATCTATATAATTACATATTTTTTTAGTAAAATTCAGATAATTTGGGTCAACCTGAAAACCGAACCGAATTCAAATTCGGTTCGGTTCAGTTGAAATCTAGTGCGGTTCGGTTCGGTTTTAGGATTAACCCAGGAAAAAAATTAACCGAATAACCCGAACCGAATAAACCGAACAACCCGAGAACCGAACCAAAAGACACCCCTACATAAACTCATAATTGAATAACTAAAAAAACAAAAACCCTAAATCTATTAAGTATTTTAAACAAAAAAGCATACCACTGAGGCTTTGATTAACCTTAAAAGGAGGAGCATTGTGATTAAAACTTTAATCCCTTTAAAAACCTTCAATCGTGTGGTCGAGTGGTGGTGCCAGGGAAGGTTTCCTGTATGAAGGGTTTTTTTTATCTATGTGTCCTTTTTTTATACCCTAAGACACCCTATATGTTGTTTTTTTACCGAAAAATAATTTTTGTATCTTTTTTTGCTGCCATACACCCCTATTATTATAAACTTATGCCCGCTTTTGTTAAGTTTAGTTTTTTATAATTTTGGCACTTATGTTTTTATGTTTTTTCTTTCTTTAATCAATTATGAAAAACAAATTTTTAGTTTATTTACCTTTTTAATTCCAAATCTGGAAATTATTGGATCCAATTATTTTATATATATATATTTAAAACACTAAATCTAATAAACATTACTAAAAAAGGAAAGATGTGAAAGGCAAATCAAATATCCCACTTGAGGTTTTGCTATAATAAGTAAAAGATTGGAGTCCAAATTATAAAAAAAGGAAGTTGAAAACCAGATAAATAGTGTGGCCCAATATTAGTCTTGGAGTCCAAATTGTAATAATTACGAAGCTAAAAACCATATAAATATTTCGTATTCTGTTTGAATTTGGCTATCTAAACCAAACAAATTTGTTTTTGAACATATCTAAACCAAAAATTGAATCCATATAAATACATATATTTTCATATATTTATATATATATAAAAAAACATTAAATTTTAATCTAGCATCAAAAACACCTTTTGAACCTTTTTTTTCGTTTATAACGATATAATAAAAATATTAATTCAAGCTATTCGAGTCAACAAAAAATGAACAAAATTTGAATTCGGTTTTCGGTTGAGTTAAGTACAATAACCGAATAACTCAAATTACTCGATTACCTAAAACCAATGAACAACCCCTCCTCTCATCAAATTAAATATTATGGTGATGATCTCCGGTTCTCCACTTTGTCTACCGGAGAAACAACAAACACTGCAACAACCTTATATATTCGACAAAATAATTAGTATACATTTCCTTGAATAAGAATGATCAAATAATGATTTGCGTAAAAGAATAAAAATGGACGATTAACTGACTGCACTTTTACATTCTATAAGAAGAAAAAAAAAACAGCTTTTACGGTGTGCATTAATCTTTGTTGTGGTCTTGGACTTGTATGTGCTTTGGTTATGTACTAATCTAAACTTAATTTCGATAATTTGGAGCTGTACACAAACAGGGGACTTGAACTTCATCATCCTCATTTTGCTCGAATTTGTAATCATACCTGTCACCATCAGTTCCAGAAACAAAATATTATTCAAAGCATTTGTATTTATTCAATAAGCAGAGTTTTACATGGTAGGAACCTAGGAGGGGTTTTTGCAGTCACATATGAAAATTTTGACCACAAACTAATGCTTTATATTGCGAGTCTATTTTTTTTCCTCTCTAGGAAAATACCCCTCCTTATTAACCTTAAAAGTCACTGTTCCAAACATCCTACATGTCTATTTGTTGCAAAATCGCTCTTCTAGTTGACACATAACACCTTTTTTTAATTTTTAAACAAGGCCGAGCATGTTAAAAGTCTTACGTTAACTCACCGCCAACAACGACATCTATTTAGCTATGAGGACTATACGGCTTTCGTTTTCACCCATACTCAAAATCCTAGCATAGCAATTAGGCATGCACTGCAAAGGAAGTAACAACACATATAAGATTATTTTCTAGGGAAAAAAATAAAATACTAATTCATTATGAAGCAATAACCTTAAAGAATGGTTAATTAAGCGTTCTATATTACTCGTATTTGTCGCATTGTTTACAATATCCTCGCTTATCTTAAAGAGCTGCATGACAACATCAGTTAGTCACCATCAAAAATTAGATTGACTGCACTAATGGGTACACTATTTCAAAATAAGAAGTTACGAGAAAATTATCGCCTCACATAGCAATCGTTCACTTGAGACCTATATTCCAACTCCCTTAAATCTGCAACACTGCGTCTCACCACGGTATTCAAGAACCTACAGACACACATATCCGACCAAGAATGATTAAACAATATATTGATAGATATAAAAAATACCCACAATAGACAGTTTTATAATGAATAAATTACCATTTCTTCTTCTTGAATTTTCCTCCGTGCAAAGAGACCCGATCCATGTATTACAGATTTACCAAAACAGACACGGTGCTTTTCCATCCTCTGGATTTAAACAAATTTATAAGAACTTGACACAAATGCACATATACAATAAACAAGGGTATGCCTGTAAACAATTGAGTCGCTCCTTAAAAGTAGAACAATTTTTCAAATCCCGGCCTTCCTACAAAGATGAGTTAATTAAGATTAATAAATAGATCGAGTATATATACTAAAAGAAACAAGATGTGTTAGTTCATGAGATTACGTTATGAGGATTAAGGAATCTATAACATCTACTTGATGCTGGACCGGGCCCATCACTCGAAGAAATATGGCCTCTTTTAAATCATACTGAAAAGATTAAAAAAATGAACAAATGAGAACGCAAACAAATAGGAAATTAAATAAAGTTAGTCTCTCTTTTGCTCGTTTGCGCCATCAGGTCTTTACTAATGTAATATTGAAAAATTTGTCTACCTTGTAGTTGATCTTTTATAGATGCGACACCTAGCAGCACAGAGTGTCTCAAACTCCGTGTTTTCTTTTGTTGATGAAACACATTGTTCAACATTTATACGCTGCACGAGTCTTGAACCGCTATAACTGTATTGCTGATTCTGCCTTTCGCGCAATCTCTTTGCAAAAATTACCCCAGCGGGACTCCTGATGACAATACGAGTATCTTCTGGCATTCTGGATCAAAATCAAGAGAATGATTTGACATAATCTAAGCAACAAATAATATCAAATCGTTCTCTTGATTTTGATCTAGAACGCCAGAAGATACTGGTATTGTCATCAGGAGTCCTGCTGGGGTATTTTTTGCAAAGAGATTGCGCGAAAGGCAGAATCAGCAATACAGTTTTAGCGGTTCAAGACCCATGCAGCGTACAAATGTTGAACAATATGTTTCATCAACAGAAGAAAACACGGAGTTTGAGATACTCTCTGGTGCTAGGTGTGGCATCTATAAAAGATCAACTACCAAGGTAGACAAATTTTTCAATATTACAGTAAGGACCTGATGGCGCAAACGAGCAAAAGAGAGACTAACTTTATTTAATTTCCTATTTGTTTGCGTTCTCATTTGATCATTTTTTTAATCTTTTCAGTATGATTTAAAATAGGCTATATTTCATCGAGTGATGGGCCCGATCCAGCATCAAGTAGATGTTATAGATTCCTTAATCCCTCATAACGTAATCTCATGATCCAACATATCTTGTTTCTTTTAGTATATATATACTCGATCTACTAATTAGTCTTAATTAATTCATCCTTGCAGGAAGGTCGGGATTTGAAAAATTGTTCTACTTTTAAGGAGCGACTTGTTTATAGGTATACATTCCCTTGTTTACTGTATATGTGCATTTATGTCAAGTTCTTATTAATCTGTTTAAATCCAGAGGATGGAAAAGAACCGTGTCTATTTTGGTAAATGTGCAATACATGGATGGGGTCTCTTTGCACGCAGGAACATTCAAGAAGAAGAAATGATAATTTATTCATTATAAAACTGTCTATTACGAGTATTTTTTATATCTAACAATATATTGTTTAATCATTCTTGTTCGGATATGCGTGTCTGTAGGTTCTTGAATACCGTGGCGAGTAGGTGAGGCGCAGTGTTTCAGATTTAAGGGAGATGGAATATAGGTCTCAAGGGAAAGATTGCTATGTGAGTCGATAATTTTCTCATTACTTCTGATTTTGAAATTAGTGTACCCATTAGGGTTGTCAATCTAATTTTTGAGGGTGACTAACTAATATTATCATGCAGCTATTTAAGATAAGCGAGGATATTGTAATCGATGCGACAAATAAGGGTATTATGGCACGCTTAATCAACCATTCGGTAAGATTTTTGCTTCATAATGAATTAGTATTTTATTTTATTTCCCTAGAAAATAATCTTATATGTGTCGTTACTTCCTTTGCAGTGCATGCCTAATTGCTATGCTAGCATTTTGAGTAGGGTGAAAACGAAAGCCGTATAGTCCTCATAGCTAGAACAGATGTCGCTGCTGGCGATCAGGGCCGTCTCGTGGATTTTAGTGGCCCTGTGCCGTAACTAAAAATAGGCCTTGATACTCATGAAACCTTTCGGTAACTGTTAACTATATTTTGTGTTGCAACTAAAATAGGCCCCAATAACAAAAAACCTTCCATCGTAAACTATATATTCTGTAGTGACACACAAACACTTACCTTACTTGATATCAGATACTTTTATAATGATCTGCAAAAAGACAGAAAATTTATTGTGCATTTGTCTAAATTAATTAGATACTTTATATAGTATCTTTTATATACATAACTGCAGCACTAGTTGACTAGTTTATATAATTAAAAACATGGACTTCCTGTCATGACAATAAAAGCGTTCATTGGATGATAGTAAATAAATTTATATATGGGCTGGGTTTACATAAAAAATGGTGGCCCTTTCTAACAGGCCCTGTGCACAAGCACCGGCTGCACCTCCTTTTGGCCGTCCCTGCTGGCGATGAGTTAACGTAAGACTTTTAACATGCTCCGCCTTGTTTAAAAATTAAAAAAGGTGCTATCTGTCAACTAGAAGAGCGATTTTGCAACAAATAGACATGTAGGATGTTTGGAACACTGACTTTAAGGTTAATAACGAGGGGTATTTTCCTAGAGATGGAAAAAAATATACCCTGTAAAACTCAAACTCTGCTTATTGAATAAATACAGTGGCTTTGAATAATGTTTTGTTTCTGGAACTGATGGTGACACATGATTACAAATTCGAGCAAAATGAGGATGATGAAGTTCAAGTCCCCTGTTTGTGTAGAGCACCAAATTGTCGAAATTTTCTTTAGATTAGTACATAACCAAAGCACATACAAGTACAAGACCGCAACGAAGATTAACACACACCATATTAGCTGTTTTTTTCTTCTTATAGAATGTAAATGTGCAGTCAATTAACCTTCCATTTTTATTCTTTTTTTTTTTTTTTGGTATACCTAGGTTTCCGACTCGACATTGCGAGCCGACTAATCCCAGGGCGACTACCCTTTTGGATAGCCCGGAGTCGTCGCAGGTGAACCTCCGTGGCCACCCCCAAGGGTACACACCTAGTGAGGTTTGAACCCTTGACCTCTCCTTTGAGAGTCAAGGACCTTACCACTAGGCCACTTGATGGTGGTTTTTCTATTTTTATTCTTTTAGGCTAACCAGTATTTGAACATTCTTATTCAAGGAAATATATAGTAATTATATTGCCGAATATATAAGGTTACAGTTTCTGGTGTTCGTTGTTTCTCCTGTAGATAAAGTGGAGAACGGGAGATCATCACCATAATTTTTAATTTGATGAGAGGAGGGGTGTTCATTGGTTTTAGGTAATCGAGTAATTTGAATTATTCGGCTATTGTACTTAACTCAACCGAAAACGGAATTCAAATTTGGTTCGGGTTTTGGTTGACTCGAATAGCTTGATTAATTTTTTTATTATATCATTTTTAAACAAAAAAATAAGGTTCAAAAGGTGTTTTTGATGCTAGATTCAAATTTAATGTGTTCTTTCTATGTATATAAATATATAAAAATATATGTATTTATATGGATTCGATTTTTCGTTTAGATTGCCAAATTAAAACATAAACAGAATATTTACTTCGGTTCAGCAACAAATTTGGTTCGGTTTGATTCGTACAGGTCTGAGCTGTCTTGGATCACACAGTTGGAGAACCTTTACATTTTGGACTTTTGGTTGCTCCTTAACTAAAGGTAGTTTCTTATGGTGCCTTATGTTGGATAAAGTGATAATACTTTGGAAGGTATTATTTTTGAACAACTTCAAAAGAACATTTGATGCAATTATTTGGAATGATCAAAGTAAAATTTTAAAGTTCATACCTGCATAGCATAAGGATTCGTCATCAACTCATAATTAAATGCTCAGAAAGAGTTGGTATCCAGATTAGCACATTATTTGGCTAAGAGAAATAGTCCAGAAACAGGCTCAACTCACGAGTAATAATGCTCAGAAAAATGACTAATAATGGATTCAAAAAAGAAGTCTAATTCAGACTAGTTATACAATGGTTTGATGAGTCACGACGTTGAATTAGGAATTTATGAAGAATCCTACTGTTGGTATGAACTTTTAAATGAAGATTTAGGCATCAGCCATCATGAACACATGTTACTTAAACTGGCCACCCACCCTCTACTGATCAGCACCAGCAGAAATCATATTAATTGTATCTTCTCAAATGGCTAAGGGAAATGTTTGGGTTTCAGGCATGTAGTCTTCCATGTTATTTGAATATTTTTACTTAATCAAAGATGCAAACAGATCGATGGGTAGTCCAGGGTGACATGCTTAATGAATAAGATAAAGATGATGAATTATGTACGAAATCTGTATATGCTATACATAGACAGATTAAGTGAACGCATACAGCCTTAGAATCTAGTATTATTCTTTATTCGATATATCAAGGTACGACACGTAATCCATAGGGTTGCTATTTTGTTCATATTTCTTAGTTGACAAACTTAATTGTTTTTTATGTATACTTAAAGTGAGGTTGAGATGAACATCAACAACAAAAGTTAAAATAAGTAAGATTCCTAGTTGTATGATTTTGATATTAATGATTACCGAATGATTGCTAAGACGTACTCAACCTAGCTCATAGATACTGTACTGAAAGCAATATTACCTTTTCTTCCCTCCTTCAAGAATGGCTGATGGCTAAAGGACAACAAAAGTTAGTAGGCTTCGTTTGAGCTTTATTAGCGATATGGCAGGGTTGCCCTTCCTTCACTCGCTTGACATTTTCCCCTACAATCACAACGGAATATGTTGCCAGCTTAACCACAGTGAGAAATAGAAAGTTGCCAGCATTTTATTCTGATGTAAGTCTTAAGAAAGTCACAAACATATACTAGAAAAACCTTGTATCTATGTGATATAAATCAACTTATTAACCGTAAGAAATTAGAACCTACTTTTATCATTTTTGTCATACACACTATGAAGTTCAAAACATAATATTATATATGCTACCATCTATCCATCATATACCATATTTTTTTGGATTATAATACAACGAGTATCAGGCAGGTATGTGTACTTGACCCTTCCTTGCGACTGTTATCAAATTAATTAGACTGATCTGATCATTACTTAATTATAATCATACTTCTCGAATTAATCTTATAAAATAAAAATAGCATCAGTCACTAATAATACCAAAAATAGCAGATCATTAGTCATTAATACCAAAACAAAAAACAGATCTATAATCTAAGTAGATAATAAAAAATTTATACCATCATTCATCAGCTCCTGACATTCAGCAAATCGTTGTATAGCTTATCCATATCACCCTTCTATTCTGAATCCCATTATTTTGTGCAACATAGCTCAATCTTCACGATGCATGCTTCACAGCTTTTGTTAGAGGAGAAAGGATCTTGGGTATTGTCCTAGTAGATTAGATTTTTGATCAAAAGGATTAGTGTTTGAAAAGATTTTGTTAAAATTTGAGCAGGTTTTTTAGGTGGAATATGCGATTTGGAAATTGGAAAATGAATCTGTATAATTGAGGGCGGTACCTCTTAGACAACAAATCCTAATTTTAGGGTTAGGTAATGTTTTGATACATATAGATGGAAAAGTTTCAAATAGGTCCCTGTATTGTTTCAACTTCGAAAAGAGAACCAATATTATTAAAGATATGACACTTCAATATATGCAGTATTGTATTTTTAATTGTTGAATATGACATGAGTATGTTATGTCTACGTTGTTGCTATGAATATCTTTTGCAGATGTGGATTGTTTTCTGTGTTCGTGAGCCAGTGGGTGATTTATAACCTAATGCTAAGTCTTTCCAAGTGAATAAAACCATCTCGATCATTCAATTAAGATCCAATGAATCTGTGGAATATTAAGATTTCGTTTCACCATGGTTACCTTTGCATTCACATAACTAAGATGTATAGTTAAATGCATTTTAATAAGAATGAGGTTTTATTTTTCCCGTTATTCGCGTTGGGTGGATAAAGCTTGATAATTTTTTACTTATTTTATTATCACAAAATTGGATCTAAATTGAACATAGATTCACTCGTTTTAGTCTTAACCATTGTATTGATGGTTTGTTGTCGGATTTATGATATAGTAATGAAGAATCTAAAACACCTTATTGTATATATCCGAATCGTTGTTAGGAAATGGTGGGGTTTAGACGACTATCTAAAATGATCACTCTTTTTTTATCACATAGGGTGACGACTAATTTAACCACTTCTACAAAAAGGTTGGTTTAAAATTTCAGTCTTTTAATTTTGTTGCAAGTTTATTTTCCAAAATCTCTTTTTTTATCAAAAATACTTAACTTTTTTTAGACCCATTATTCAATAAGCTGCCCTATAAGCTGGTTTGACACACAAGCTAATAGGATTAGTTTCTTGGTTAGTGTTAAATTCTTGTCTAATTGTTTTCTTTTGCAAGAAAAATATGTACAAAAAGTATGTTTCCACGCGATTGTTTGAACAAATTTTGGATCATTTGAAAGTACAAAACTCGTGTGTATTTCCCCAAAAGGAGACCGACTAAATCCGTACAAGAATAGAAATAAAAAATTCTCTACCACACATGGATTTTTCTTAAGAATGTCACTTCAAATTTCATTTGGATCAATGAACGCGAAATTAACTTTTGCAAATAGAAAACGAGAATATGTGATATTTTTCTCTTTGAGTATCATGCTAGTTAATTTATAACTATATACATTATCGCAATAAAAATTAATGAGTGCATGAAATGTGAGAAACGTATTGTTATCAAAATAATATTTAACTAAATTTTTTTGGGTATAAAGTTTCAAAAGCCAGTGAATAAAATAAATTGAATAAAGTTATAAATCATCGGTAGGAAATTGCGCATCAGAAATGGGGTTTACTCATAAATTGAGGAGGAAATGGATTTGTGGTTGTCTCACCTCGAATTTTGGTTCGGTCCTTGTTAATGGTCCACCTTATGTAAATTTAATATCCACTGTAGCCTTCGACCTTTTTTCAACATTGCGGGTGAAGCTCTTCATGTTACAAGAAAACCGATTCAGGAGGTGTTTTTGATGGGTTAGATTCGGTAACAATAAAGCTGACATATCACTTGCAATTTGCGGATGATGATATCATAATAGGCAAATTAATCTCTCCAAAATAAAAAACCTGCTTCGAATTTTGAGATGTTTTAACTTGGCATGAGGTTTAAAAGTCAACTTTTCTAAATGCCACTTTCTGGTGTTGATGTCAACGATAACGTAACCCGCATTGCTGCTTCAATTTTGAATTGTCAAACATCATCATTCCCGTGTCTGTATCTTAGTCTTCCAATTGATGATAACATGAGCAAAGCTTGCAGTTGAGAGACCATTTTTGCTAAGTTTCATTAGACTTTCATTATGGAAAGCTAGAACGCTTTTCTATGGTGGATGACTTACCTTTTTGTATTGGTGTCATAACCCGAACGGGAGGTCATTATTTAATCCTATTTTAGGACTATTTTTGAAACTTTTGATGAGCTTGAATGCTATGAGGTTTGGTGGTTTAATCTAAAAATCGATGTTGGAAGTCTTATTTTTACCTTTTTACTAGTTGTGAGGACTACTAGTGATTGCGATATCGACGGATGCCCGAAATTTTACGTTTTATTGTTTGTTGTTTCGATGTTGATATTTTTGACGTTCTCATTTTAATTGCGTATTAAGTCATGTCGGGCCTATATTATTATCATATTTGTGTGCGTTTTAACTCCTGAAAAGTATTTTTACGAAACCTGAGTCTCGTAAATATTTTCAAAATTGAATAATAGTTATTTTCTACACTTTAAACTATTTAATTGCATTTTTGTCCAAAATATTGTACAACTGGCAAAAATTACCCCTCCACCACTACTATATATAATTTTTCCACTATCTTTTCTCACATTAAAAATCATTTTTATAAATATTTCACCCACCACCCTTTCTCTCCTCATTTTTTCCGTCCAAAACACAACACCAAAACTGTTTGATCTTTGATTTTTACTTTGAATCAATAAAATCTAATCAAAATCTCATCTTCCATATTTGATTGTGATTATTTTGGTATAATTTTTATAAACATGCATCAACTTTTATTTTTTCCATATGATCTATGATTGTTTGATCTATTTTTATGAAGTGTGTATGTTGTTAATATTATTATATTTGATTTAGAGTGATTGCATGTTTGAATTTTTGAGTGGATCATTTGAAGAGTGACATGCAAGTGTTTTAAGGGTTTGAAGAATTGGTCATGATGATAGTAGAGTAAGATTAAAAGTATGAAATTGAGTAAAATGGGTCAAAAATTTGAGCTAGTATGATTTTTAAAGGTGTGTTTTAGACCAACAGGTTTGAAGCTATTTTTGGGAACCTTAAGTCTAAGTTGAGGTTTACATGATAGAATTATGTTGTAGAGATTTTCATAAGCTTCGTTTTGATATAAATTAGAGCTTCTAACTCAAAACAAGGAGGAAGTTATGCTAGTTTGATTATTCGTGTACCGGGAGACGAGTATCGACACAATCCGAAGTTGTTGTCGATATTTAGATTGAATCTCGGGGAATATAAAATGAGATTTTAAAAATGGTCAAGGGCTGTTGTTAAGTTCTAAACGTAGGGTTGTGAGCTTATTTGAAAACGGAGTTGTTTACGAAGGTCAATGTGGTTTTATGAGTCAAAGGCGTAAAATTGTCCGGTTTTTGTAATTCAAAGATGTGTCGGGTAGAAGGTCTTAGAGGTCAAATATTTCGATGAAATTTTTTAGGGTTTTCTATATGATGTGAGTGAGTTATACAACAAGTTTCATGAAGATTGAAGGTGTCTAGGTAGGGTAAATAAGCTTGTACATTTGGTATGTGCCGCAGATTTTTATCGAGAATGTATTTTAGTAAGTAAACATGTAGAAGGGTATAGTAGTATCACTTGTATTGTTGTTCTTTCGTTTGTCATGGTTTTGTAATTTTGAATTTTGTGTTATTAAGTATGGATTATACTTGAGTCTATTTATTAACGAACACACCTTATTTGGTAGGTTGCGGTTTTCGTGTTTGACGGGCATCATCTATCGTCGAAGATCGTCTTGCTACTTTTATTACTCAAGGTGAGTTTATAGCCTCGCTTTGTACATGTTTTGAATGATTTTAAAACCCGCGAGGGGGATACATGCTATTTGAAAATAAATGGAACACAAGTCATGAATAATTGTTTGGATCCGTATGTTGCTTTTGGACCCGAATGTTGTCTGAATTGTGTTAAGTACCTAGTTGTAGAAGGCCCTAAATTTATGAACCGTTAACTATTGTCTTGCCCTTGTGTGGGTTGGAAATAGCCGCTTAAACAATTTATAGTACTATCGGGGTTGACATCCATATCCGAGACGAGAGTTAGTACGCTGAGTGTGCTGCTCGGACGGATAACTTGAATAAGAGAAAAGGTAAAATTTACAACGATTACCTTAAGAGGGGAAATGGTTTCACTTTTTATCATGCCAGCCTTTTGACGGTTGATTGGTTATAACGGGTCGGTGTCATGAGCTTAAACACAGTTGTATAGCTTTTGATATAAGATGGAATACCTGAATAATAGATTGTATGTACAACAATTCTATTAAATGATTATGATTGATTTTTCTCTTGTGTTCAAATAATGATTTGATAAACCTATATACTTGCTTAATTGTAGCATAGTCCGTCTTTTATTTTCACTTCTTTTCTCTCAAAAACGTAATTAATCCAAACACATCTTTAATATGGCTAAATACTCATACCTCCTTGGAGAACGAACTTAACGATGGTTTTCACATTTTTCTAAACGTGGAAACTTAATACTTGTCGTTTGTGTTTTCTTTTTCCTAAAAGAAATACATAAAATACTCCTCATCAAATGGTTGCGTAATTACAATATAGTATTTACAAGAAAAACGAAAAACGATTTGGCGTTAATAAGTTTAGCTGTTTGGAAGTGTTAATTTTATGTCACTCTTCAATTTCTTGGAAAAAATTATTTTTTAAAAGTTTTTATTGTTCCTATTGCATAAGCCCAAAAGCCACAACTTATTAACAAATAAGATGTGCTTATTGAGCTTATGCCCCTGTTATCCTTTGCTTTTCTTTCTGTTCGTTTCAGGGGTAAAGAAAGGAGGGGGATTCTTAGTTGATGTTTCAAGAAGTTTGGTCATATACCTGTTATGAACAAAGAAGTGGTACAAGCAAGTGTGGATAAGCTGAATATATTTTGTGAGATTGAGTTCAAAAGGGTGGCTGATTAGATTTGTGGCAAGATTAGACTAAGGGCATGGCCCTATGACTCAACACATAGTAAGATCTATTCCTTTCTAAATTTATGTCTAGAAATATGTGGCTTATGAGTTTGCTTATGAACTGTCTAAATGCTAGTTCATTTGATTGATCTGTGGTTCTTTATGATTTTTGATGTTATTGTTAGTAATAAAAAGAGAGTGTTTGAGTTTAAGTTGAAAGTTTTCTTTATTAAGTTTGAATATCAGTAAGTAAGGGTGTTGGGTTTGTCTTGGTTTGGATTGTGGGTGATATACAAGCTAACCCAAATGGCCCAAACATCTTGCCTTAGGGTAATTTAGTCTATTGCCTTCTATTTGGAACTTTCTTTACTGAAAATTGCTAGTTCTTTGTGATTCTACAATGATTATAGGTTTTGTCTAATTTTACTTTTTGTTTTGTGATCTAATATTTGGTGGTGGAGTGGTGAAAGCGGGTGACTGTGATAGTTTTAGTATCGTTTGTGATTAAAATTTGACTAAAACATTTGCAAGTATGCTTTGAAACACATGCATTACACATCAGACATTTTTTTAGTATGATTTTAGGTTTTAGATTGTGACCTCTTATAATATGTTAGTTTGGGGTTTGCTCTAAGACGGATTTGTGTTAAGTTTAAGTTTAGTTGGCATGTGGTTAAGTTTCATAAGCTCAAAAGTCATATGTACGTCTAGTAGATCAGGCTAAACAACCTTTTGTCTACAATTTGTGTTCTTTGTTGATTTTAAACTGACAGTGGGAAAAACCTTCCCACTGCTAGCACTAGAATGTAGCCATTGTTAGTTCTTTTAGGGGTATACATATTAGCTAAAAGCTTATTTTGAGATATGTTGCTTATTGGAGTGTTTATTTGGCTTATTGTGTTGTTTTTGTTGCCTATCTCACATCCTCGTCAGTCAAATGCTGGTCAGGTTGATCTTGTCCAAAACAAAAGCTAAAAAAAATATATCACAAAAAGTAACACTAGCCTGATTCGAACCCTCACCCCTCATTGGGGGACTTAAGGGTTTTTCCAGTGTGCTAGGCACCTGTTTCTGTTAACCCTTTTGCATAATGTTTTCTTTAATTCGTCTTTCATGTCCCTTACTTCAAATAATCCATGGGCTTTTCAAGATTATTTCTTTAAGATTTTTGTTTCCTTCTATTTTTTGTTTGTTATATATCAAGTTTAGGATTTCTGGAAAAGGTTTTGGATTTTTCCCATTAATAGATTATTTTTAATACTTTTTTCTGTTTTTAATAAAATCATAAAAATAGTTAAAATCAGTTTTAATTTAAAAAAATACTTTTTAGGATTAAAGTAATATACTGGAGGTTTACAAATAATAAAATCTTTGATTGGGATTTTGGTTATTTTTATTGAATTTTAACTCTTTAATTAGATTTTAAAATTTAGTAATTATAATTTAAAAAGTTACAAAAAGTTTTGTTGATTATTAAATCGTATTTATATTAATTAGGGTTTATTGGTAATTTTAATAATTGTTCAGACAAATTTTATTTTTAGCCTCGTTTTGCGTGAAAACGCGTTTCTTTTAATTTTTAGCGCTATATGTCCTTTTCTTTTCATTTTATTTCTCTTTTCAAGCTATAATTAATCTAAAACCAATTAAATTTTGACACAACTCATATACACTTCCTTGGAGAACGAACTCATTATCCATATTTAATCACACTCTGTATACGAAAACGTGATGAAGACTTAGTCTAAGATTGTGGGGCTTCAGTTTGTGGGTCAATCTAACATGTCATATAACATGACACGTTTCAGCCCGAACTTGTTCCTACTCGTTACCCACCCTGCCTGACCCACCCATTTAGCACCTTCACACGGAAGTGCACCCGAACTAACCAATACCTCGATGTATGCCTAATTGTTTTCGCAAAATTAACAACAAAAACAAAAAAATCTTTTGGAATATAACTAAAAGTCCCATATCAATTTTAATCAAAATCAGATAATTGTATATTAAAAATCATACCTTTAACTCATGAAAAGAGTTTTTTTTATTCTTGCGCAAATAATTTATGAATACTATCTTCGAAATCAATGGCACAATATTCCAATTGAAACATGCTTCCTTCAATTTGGTCTCAAATTGCCTTTTGATGTAACGATTTTTGTTGTAATGTTTCTAACAGGGTGTTTGGTTGCTGTTGTAACAGGGTGTTTGGTTGTTGTTGTCAATGTTGCAAAAATCGGTCTTGGCGGCCGATTAATCGGGGAAAAATCGCTTGGCGGAATTAACCGCCACGATTTTCATTTATCGGCCTTATCAATCGTTTTAGTCAAAATCGGTCAAAAATCGGATAAATCGGGGATATATCGGGGATAAATCGGTCAAATCGAAAAAAAAATGATAAATGGGCCAACTCGATTTTGAATATAAATCGGCTTAATCGGAAAAAATCGGACAAATCGTAAAAATCGGCCGAATCGGACATATATTTACAAAATTTTATAATTTTATACATAAAAAATACAATCCGATTAATCCTCGATTAATCCCCGCCAAACTGATTAATCGCTTGGCGGTACCCAAACGCCACGCTAGCGCCGAGCGATTTTTGCAACCTTGGTTGTTGTAATGTATCTAATGTGACGAAAATTGCAAAAACAATTAATAGTCCCACATCAAATACCTTAATTGATAAAAGCAAATGTGACTTATGTTTGAAAAGGGTATATCCTAAAGGTTGAAATCTGACCTGTCAAACACCTCACATATGCAAATACCAAAAAAGGCCTACATATCAAAGGACATATATAAATGAAGGCAATTTGACAAAACGCTCATATAGTAATTGGGCTTTTTACTAATTATTTGCCGCGTATATTACATGTGCGTGATCATGGAACCTAAGGGTGCGTTTGGTTCAGTGTAATCCAAAAGAATTTTATTCCATTTATATGTAAACTGATTACAAAAATACTTTCAAAACAAAAGACATTATACATAAGGTAAAATCAACAAAAAAGCGAGTCCTTCACAACCGGACACACTCTTTACTGCTTTTGACCATGAAAACCACACTACATGCTAGTACTTCTCCAATTTCAAACATGATAGCTGCGATCGAACTAAATCCATGTTCATAATAGTGGCATTGAGAGTCCATCACCTAAGTCACAAATTCACCACACAAATCTACACGACACACCTGGTTTTAGTTTACTGTCTTAACCTCCTTAGGATTCTTACTCTCTACTTTTGTGTTCATGTTTACCAATAATACCACTACAATAGGGGACTCACCTACGATTAATTCTAAGACAATAGATTTAAATGTGCTTTTTGCAAAAGGATAATCTATTTTGCAAACTTTGTTCGAGAGAAACCTTATATCTCGCTAATTTATAAAAAAAAAATTCATCACACATTTGTGAATCACAACTGATACTATTTCCTTGTTGCTGCCAATGTGGTTGTAACATTTAATACACTCTTTGAAGTCGTGGCCCTGTTTTATAAATCTATCGAGTTTTCACAGTTTTTCCGGAGTATTGTCAAGTCTTGTTCAATTACAACTACCTCTAATTGACTACAGGAGCATAGTACCATAACTGAAGTTTTGATAATAGTCGTACATGAAGAATTCAACGTCACTCGCAATTTCCCGACATAAAAGCTTGAGCCTTGACTACATAGAATAGACATATTATTTGCCTAAAACAGAAAACCTCCATAATTGGTTTAAACAAATGTGTTGAGGACATACACTTACATTTCAAAAAAAAGCGTAAACTGAACAAAGAATTACACAAATTTGGTGGCTAAACATAAATCACAGTCTAGGTCTTTGAATAAGTTACATGATGTCATTGCACAAAATATTTGGAATATGTGAGAACAATGTAGTACGTAACCATTATAAGCCCAATTTTTTTATCAAAAGGGTACTAAAAACAGAATTGAACTAACAAACCAAACTACTAAATCATCAAAATTTATGGTCATCTTAAAAACTACATATATCAAATGAGAATTCATTAAACATCAATATATCAATATATTACATCCACACTTGCACGCAATCAAAAAAACAATAACTTAAACTTAGGGGTGTCCATAATGTGGGTTTGACCCACAAAAACCAAAAACCAAACCAAACCGGAAATAGAATTCGGGTTTTGGGTCATAACGAACCGAGCCGAACTACAAATATGATTTTCGGGTTGGATACGGGTTTAGCAACCGGACCCGAGAACCGTACCGAAAACCGAAATTATACAAATATATATATATATATATATATATATATATATATATATATATATATATATATATATATATATATATATATATATATATATATATATATATATATATATATATATATATATATATATATATATATATATATATATATATATATATATATGTTTATATATATATATATATATATATATAGGAGTGGGGTAAAATAAAACAAAATTTAAAATAAAATAAATGAGGTGGAACCACATGCTGCCATGTGTCCCCCTCTTTTTTAAAAAAAAATGATGTACTTTTGTAATTTTAGAAACTTCAGGGGCATTTTTTCAATTTTTACCGAAACTATATATAGTTCTTTTTCATTTAATTTTTTTAGTTCTTCTTCTTCTTCGGCTTATCTTAAACTGATAAACCCTAACCACCAATAACCACCAATCGGAACTATCGTCAAGAACCACCGTCACCAACCACCGTAACCAACTTCCGTCATCACCGTAACTGTAACCACTGTAACTCTAACCACTGGTTATTGATTCATTATGTTTACTGAATCTTCGTTCAGTAGTGTTGCGTCGTCATCATCGTCATCATCTTCTGGTGTTTTTTGTAAGTTTTTATCATGGCGATTTTTTAATACTCTTTATATTAGCTGCATTGTAGTTTAGTTACTTTTAAACTCTTTAGTTCGTACCGCATTATATGTATGTTTTACTGAATTACATTTTTAAGGTTGATTATATTAGATATTGATTAGAATTCAGATTGATCATAATAGAGATTGATATGTTATTGATGCACATAGGCTTGATTTTAAGTCGAGGTTGTTTTACTGCATAATAGGTATTTTTACTGAATTACTGTTTTTAAGCTGATTATATCAGATATTTATTAGAATAGAGATTGGTTAAAATTGAGATTGATCAGAATAGAGATTGATATGTTATTTGATGCACATAGGCTTGATTTTATAGTGGATGTTGTTTTTACTGCATAATAGGTATGTTTTACTGAATTACAGTTTTTAAGCTTTTTGTTTCAGATATTTATTAGAATAGATATTTATTAGATTTGAGATTGATCAGATTAGAGATTGATATGTGATTGATGCACATAGGCTTGATTTTATAGTGGAGGTTGTTTTACTGCATAATAGGTATTTTTTACTGAATTTCTATTTTTAAGCTGATTATATCAGATATTTATTAGAATAGAGACTGGTTAAAATTGAGATTGATCAGAATAGAGATTGATATGTTATTTGATGTACATAGGCTTGATTTTATAGTGGATGTTGTTTTTACTGCATAATAGGTATGTTTTAATGAATTATAGTTTTTAAGCTTTTTATTTCAGATATTTATTAGAATATATATTTATTAGATTTGAGATTGATCAGATTAGAGATTGATATGTGATTGATGCACGTAGGCTTGATTTTATAGTGGAGGTTGTTTTACTGCATAATAGGTATTTTTTACTGAATTACTGTTTTTAAGCTGATTATATCAGATATTTATTAAAATAGAGATTGGTTAAAATTGAGATTGATCAGAATAGAGATTGATATGTTATTTGATGTACATAGGCTAGATTTTATAGTGGATGTTGTTTTTACTGCATAATAGGTATGTTTTACTGAATTACATTTTTTAGGTTGATTATATCATGAATTTATTAATATAGAGATTGATTAAAATTGAGATTTATCAGAATAGAGATTGATATGTGATTTGATGTTCATAGGCTTGATTTTATAGTCAAGGTTGTTTTACTGCATTATAGGTATTCTTTATTGAATTATGGTTTTAGGTTTTGTTAAAAGTTTTATATTTTACTGAATCCTTCATAGTTTTTTTTTTTATTTTTCAACATTTTATGGTTTTTTTTGTTTTTATTTCTTATTTAACTTATATCATTTATCTAGCTTACTTTTTTATTATTTTTTATTTTTGCAGCGGCATATGATTATGAAACAATTACCGTAAGAGATCATGTAGGTTACTATAAAGTTGGTATAGATGGCACTAGGACTTGGTTTCCTGATGAGTTACCAGATGGTCAAGTACCTATAGTAGGATGTCAATTTGTTTCAATTGATCAAGCGTACAATTTCTATGTAGCTTATGGGAAAAAGGGTGGGTTTGATGTTAGGAGAGGTGGAGAGTACAAGGCAGTAGGTTATGATATTCCGACAACAAAGTATTTACTTTGTAGTAGAGAAGGTTTTCTTCAACCTAAAGATAAAGCTAGTGTTGATAATGTAGATGTTGATTTACCAGAAAATGGTGTAGTTGAAGATGGCGGTGGTAGTGGTGATTTTCAAAGGTTTAGAGATATTAAGAAAATGCAAATTAGGAGGAAGCCTACGTTTAGGTGTGGGTATTTGGCGTCAATTCTTATTAAGAAAAAAGGAAAAATCTTTGAGGTTATTAGTTTCACAGAGGGTCATAATCACCCTCTTGTAGCTGAAAGAGACATGATTTTTATGAAGAATTCGAGGAATGTGGGTTATACAAAGCAGCATTTCCTCTATCAAGTTTCGAATGCAAATTTTGGTCCTGCTATAGGGTTTAGATTGATGAAACAGCTTCACGGTGGGTTTGATAACGTTGGTGTAACAGTTGATGACTGCAAGAATGAAAAAAAGAAGATTACTGTTTTTATTCGTGATCAAGACGCTCAGATGGCTGTAGAGAAGCTGATTAGTCGAAAACTTCACTCCCCTGGTTTTTTTGTCAAACATTTTAAAGGTGGTTATTTCTTCTATTATCTGAGTTTTTTTTCTAGTAAATTAATCTTTTCAGATTTTACTGCATCATGTTTTATAACTTAAAACATAAACCTTGATGTTTCATTTTTTACTGAATTAACCATATATTTTAATACATTTAGATATTATCAAGTAGTTTATATAATTAGTTTCTAATTTTTTTTAGGTCCTGATAATCGCTTGGCTGGTCTATTCTGGGCTGATGAAGAAGGTATCAGAAACTTTGCTACGTTCGGTGACATAGTTTCTTTTGATGCGACTTTTCGATCTAACAAGTATAAATTTTTTTCTTTTTTATCTCCAAAAATTATGTTTTTTAGTTTATTATGTTTTTTAATTTGTTATTATGTTATTTAACTGTAGGTATCAAATGGTTTTTGTTCCCTTTACTGGTATCAACCATCATAACCGTTGTATTACATTTGCTGCTGCTTTGCTTGCCGATGAGAGTGCGTTAGCTTACATATGGTTGCTTAAAGAATTTAAAGAAGCGTTTGGTAAAGCTCCAGAAGTTGTCATCACAGACCAAGATCCGTCAATGAAGATTGCAATAGCTGAAGTTTTTTGCAATACAGTTCACCGCTTTTGTATGTGGCACATTATGATGAAATTGGGCACGAAGGTATTTTATCTTAAAAAAAATTTCAGCTAATGCACCATAATGCAGTAAATATGCAGTAAATCTTGTAAAATATGCACTATAATGCACCATAATGCAGTAAATATGCACTATAATGCATTTCATGTTTACTTATAATTATTTTGTTTTTTTATTATAGGTGGGTGCTGAACTATGTAATAGAACAAATTTTAGGAGACGTATTTCTGACATTGTGTGGACAGACCAAATTACGCCTGAGGTTTTTGAAAGAGAATGGAATTGTATGATAAATGAATTTGATCTTGGCGAGAACAAGTGGTTGGCTGACATGTTTGATCTGAGGCAAAGTTGGATACTTGCGTATTTGAGGCATGTTCCTATGGCTGGTCTAATGCGTACAACTTCAAGATCGGAAAGTGAAAATCATTTCTTTGGAAAATTGACCAACCCACGTCTTACTCTTATTGGATTCTTAAGCCATTATGACACTGCTATCGAGTATCAAAGGTATATTGAAAGGAAAAATGATCATGATTCAAGATATAAAACACCAGCTTTCAAAACAGACCTTCAAATGGAGAAAGAAGCTTGCAAGTTATTTACTAGAACCATTTTCTTCGATGTGCAAGATGAAATGTTTAATTCATACAAGTATTGTATTGCTATGTCTGTTGTGGAAAATGGCAACACTGAAAGATATTCTGTTCGTGATAGCCAGTATCATATCTTTAAGGGTTCATATGAGTTTCCTATTTATTAGGTATGTTCATCTTTACTGCATTTCAGTGTATTTGTTTTCTGCAAATGTATCATTTTACTGCATTTCAGTGTATTTGTTTTCTGCAAATGTATTATTTTACTGCATTTCAGTTTATTTGTTTTCTGCAAATGTATTATTTTACTGCATTTCAATTTATATATGATTGCAAAACAGTATATATGACTGCTAATACTTTTTTTTTATTATTATAGGTTGAGTTTTGTAAGTCTGAGATAAAGCTTGAGTGTAGCTGTAACCGTTACGAGTCGTACGATTTTCTTTGTCGTCATGCATTTTTATGTTCTCAGAATGAATGATGTAAAGGAGTTTCCACGAAAGTACTTACATAAACGGTGGTTAAAGAATGTAAAGCCTTCAAGTTCTGCTCGTCGCATGGTCAGTGGTGTATCAGATGCAGTGCAGACTGAAGTCACAGAATTGTATCATATTTTTGAATCTACTATTGATCGGTTGGTGCACAAGGTTGATAATTTGCATATTTTCAAAGATAAGATGAAAGAGTTGCTCAAGCAAGCAGAAATTGATGTACCAGTGGTCCCAAAAATGAATAACAAAGCTGCGATTTGTGCATTGCTGGGTGTCAATGAGCCTGAAAATGAGAATGATAAAGTTCTAAATCCAAATCTTAGGAGAGCGAGAGGTCCAGGATGCTTTTCTAGGTTGAAGCCTGTAACTGAAGTCACAGCTGAAGAACTTAGTAAGAGGAGGACTTGTGGTGTATGTGGTGAAAAAGCAGGACACAATAAAAGAACTTGCACAGGTTTGTCTGAGAGAGCCAATCTTCAAGCTACTCCGAATGAACACATTTCTCCTAACAATCAAGCTGTTTTCCCTAGAAGATCTGGGTTGAGATCAAATACTCCAAAATAAGTACTCTATTTTTTTTAATATTTTTCATTTTAATAAATACTTCGGATCAAATTCTTCAAAATAAATTGTAAAAAAATGAGAATGAGATACAGGAAGTCTAGAAATAAATGCAAAGGTTTAGGTTTTTTCAAAAGTGTATTGTAATGCAGTTACTTTTACATTTTGATGCAATGACTTTTAATACTTGATGATTTACATTGTGATGTAGTTATTTTACATATAATTTATCTATTATACTACATTTTAGTATAATTTAATGCATTAAAACTAATGTATTATAGATAACTATGATGCAATAAAAATATACAATATGATATCGTATGATACAGTTATATCTTTTACTGCATTGTGATGCAGTTAACGTCTACCGCATTTCAGTAGAGTTTTACCAAATCATATAGATAAATTTTTAATAAAATGTTGTATTTTTTGTAATTTATCAAGTAATGCTATAAAATTTCAAATATTAATGCAATAAAAATAACTACTCATGACAACTTCCACTCCATTCATATGCTATAACTTTTTTTTTAACTTTACTGCATCTGATGTATTATAGCTAAACTATGATGCAGTAAAATATGCTCAGTAATGCATTAAAAATATACATTATGATATCTTATGATACAGTTAAATTTAACTTTACTGCATTTTAGTAGAATTTTATCAAATGATATAGAAAAACTGTAATAAAATTTCAAATTTTAATACATTAAAACTAATCCCTCATGACAACTGCCACTCAATACATATTCCATAACTTTTTTATATAACTAAAATATGCAAAGTAATGCAGTAAAATATACAAAGTAATGCAGTAAAAATATTCATTATGATATGGTAATTGGTAAAGAAAAACCTTCATGTTTACAAGTTATTGGAAGAAAAAACAATTAGAAATTCAATTCAAAAGATTTAAAACTGAGATCTCTATTTATCAAGTTTCTCGACGGTAGTATTGAATTTCTTCCACAAGGCTTTATCATATCTGACATCATGCTCCTTTATAATCTTTGAAATTTTTGGCTTCTTCCTGAAGTATGCTTGTGCTTCTTTCAACAAACTTGCTTTTTTGACATTAATGTCCATCAGAAGGATTTTGGCCAAGTACTTGGCACGAAGCATCTTCAATTGTGCTTTCTGAATTGTTCCTTCTTTCTTCAAAGGTTGTAAAAAGTTTCCTTTACCTAGATATATTTCTAAATGCCTCATAACGAATAAACCACAATCGACATTATTGGATTTTGTTTTCCAATCAAAATCAATAATGCTAGGCTCAGAAACTAGAAAGTCAGCGCATTTTGGATGATGTTGTGTCTCCAAGTAATTTATAAAAGAATCAATCTGTGAAAATTTAAAATAAAATGTATGAGATACAGCATTGTAATGCACTATTTTAAAAAAATGATGCAGTAAAATTATCAATATTATTCACAAGGTATAGGAAACAAATAAGTTTGATGTTTAAAAATAGCACCATAATGCTTTAAGTATTAGATAAAAGTAGACTTACCAGAGCATATGGGAAAGAACCATATATTGTTTCTATATCATCGATGCCATAATCTATGTTATCAATTATGTCTATTTCAGCGGTCTTCATATTGAAACAGATTACATAGAAATGGTTTGATGAATCTTCCGATATCTTTATTGCAGGAAAGAATACCTGTAGATATTTTTGTTATCATTAATCAACTTCATTCATATAACATCACAATTATATCATTTTATTCTCATAAATAATCTACTTACCAAATGAACATCGTTAAAATTCTTCCGTTTTGCTTCAGTTAAAACCAAACGAATATTTTGATCAAAAACTTCCATTCTTTCTTTAATAGTCTTCCCCGAATCAACAGTGTAATTAGACTATTTTTAGTAAATGCAAAACGTTATGTATATCATAATGTAAAACGTTACGTATAAAAAAAAAATTATATAATTGAATTACTTACAAGCATTCCTGTATGACAATATACATTTCCATCGTCTGATAGCTTGTCTCTGTGTTGTTCCTCGTGATTTTGAACAATAGACCATAAGTCTAATATGAGTGAAGCAATTTCTATTTCAGGGTACAGGCTCAAGAAAAAAACACCTTCAACTCCAACTCTTTTATTCATCTTGAAAATATTCTCACTGTACAATATTTCAGACAAGGTAATATATATAATGCTGTGATACCAAACCTACTGAATCAAACCTACGGAATCATCTAGAATCAGACAAATTAATCAGCGAATCTAGATGGTTTGTATGTTTAGTTTTTTTATTAATGCTCATATGAATGATTTATTTTAGTTATTGGTCAAAGTTTAGATATTGTTCAAATTTTGTTTTAAAATTGATTTTTTATGTTTGATAAACACTGCTATGTGTTAAAAATGCAATATAATGCTCTAGATTTACACTTAAGTTCATATTTAAGATTAAATAAATAACTAACTGGTCTTAAGTTTTAATTAATGCTATGTGTTAAATATAAACTATAATTCTCTAGAATTAGAATTAAGTTCATATAATGCTATGTGTTAAGAATGCACTATAATGCTCTAGAATTAGATTTAAGTTTCATATTTTAAGTTCATATAAGGCTATGTGTTAAAAATGCAATATAATGTTCTAAAATAAGACTTAAGTTCATATAATTCTATAGGTTAGCTGTTGATCAAAGTTTGTTTTAAAAGTGACTTTTTATGCTTCAAAAATAACTACTATGTGATATAATCTAAATATAATTGATGCAGTAAATATATAATATTGATGCTGTGAAAAAAAAATATGTTATGTAATAATTAAGAACTTACCCTTCAGGTGTCTTATTACCCCATATGTATTCAGCAATCTTCTTTCCATCTTCTGATATTGGTTGGCCCAATATGATTTTCCGTTGATAATATGGAGACACTAAAGAAGGAGGCAGCTTTACTTGACGTTTATCGTTTTCCATATGAACTGGTGGAGCAATACAACTAATTGGTGATGCATGCATAATCATTTTTCTTGTTACAGGCTCAGGCTTATCTTTTTCTATCTTATTTCTTTGAGCAATTAACAGATCTCCTTCTTTGTTGCCTTTATCTTCATCATTTGATTTTTCATTCATGCGTTGCAACTTTCTGACATTCTTTTTCATTAATTTATCCCTCATATCATCAAAAGTTGTTTTGTTTCCTTCAGTTCGTAGTTGACCAGATATCGGAATCTCTTTATATTCTTCATGTTGTTCGGCAACAAACAATGGTGTTTTACCTTTAACCTCTCTTGCGTTGTTTTTCGGTAACCGCAATTTCATACTATGTAAACTTTTTATAATTCCCTTTTTCTGAATCTGTAGACATTTTGGTGGCTCGGCAATTAAGAAACTTTTTGACACACTCTCTTCTGATTCAGCTAAGAAAGGTAGTTTCGAAACGGAGTAGTCAAAATACTCTTTCTTCACTTCTTCAATTGAAGGAAAATCGGTCATTAAACTCTTGATATTTTCCATTCCAATTGTAGGAAAGCCAGCTTCTTTGAGATTTTTAGAACCTGTTATTAAAAGAAGAAATTAAACAACAGGTTTTTTGGAAAAAAATAGAATAACTTGTTTTACTACAGCATAGTTACTTCTTACTGCATCATAGTGTTTTTTTATCTAGTCATGCATTATAGTTAAACAGTGAATTACTAGTTTTAAATCACTATTATGCAGTGAAATTAATAATCAATATAAGAAACTGTTTGTTTTTCATTTACTTTCATATGCTCCCAGGTTTTCATCTCGTAATTCAACATCTTGCATTCCACCTTCAGTGTCAAGTTCCATCTCTGCTTCTTCACTATCAACTTCCATCTCTTCTTCTTCACTTTCAAACAATAGCGTTTGCGATTGATTTTCAAGGAATGAATCGTCATAAATGACAATAGATCTCTCGTTGACATCTTTATCGCACACTTCAGAACATATTTCAGCATTTAAACAATCTGTTTTGACAGAAAATCAAATTAAAAAAAGAAAATAGCAGATTTAATATATTCTTTATAATCTAGTTTGCACTCTTTAGTTAAGTAGTATATCATAGAATATAATTCTATTTAGTTTATAAACATTATGATGCGATGAAATTGTTGCATAAAATGTAGTTATTACATATTACTTAAATATGTAACTAGATTAGAATATACTACATACATTCAAGTTTTAAAGGTGTTCTAGTTATATTACAGACATTCAATATCCGAAACATACGATATAAGATAAAATATTAGTAGAAACCAGAGAAGTGTCATTGTTCATTTACTTTTAGAGGTTTTTTCTGCTTTAGTGGGCGATGCTTCTCCTGCTTTTCATTTTGCTGTTTTTTTAGGGGCAATAGGTGGTTTATTTTTTCCCCCTTTAGCAGGTGATGTTGTTGCTGCTTTATCTTTGATTGTTGACCTTGTCCGCCTTTCAAATTCTGGTGTTGAGTGTGGCGTAAAATTCCCTTCATCCGTTGCTACAGGCTCAGCATTACCAGATTCATTGGCGTCTATACCTTCATTCATTCCAACTTCCACATTCCCAACAGGCGCATTAATATTTGTCTCATCGGCGTCGTCACCTTCATTCATACCTTCTTCTACAGATCCATTCAAACCAACTTCATCCAATACATTATCTCTATCTGCATCAGTCTTATCTTGATGATTCAAAGGATCATCATCGTTATACATTCTCTTTAGGAATGTATTTCTTTTTTGAACAATCTCCTTGAAGTCATCGTCAACTCGGTATTCATTCAATGCTATTTTTAGCTTCTCGTCATGATCTTCAAACATTTGAATAAGCTTTATGAGCTTATGATTCAAGAAAACCTTCATATCCTGTGTGTTTTGAAAAAAAAAATTTAGTAAAACATAACTTTGATGCATTAAACTTTTTAACATATTTTAAATTATATATGCTTGTATTATTTTGAGAAATATAATATAATATATAATTAAATAAAATATATATATATATATATATATATATATATAAGCTATGATATGTTGAAATTTTAATCTTTATTGCAGTAAGATATGCTATTTTTAGGATTACAAACATTTCAATAAGCTTTATGAGGTTATCATTTTAGAAATCCTTCATATCCTTTTTGTTTTTCAAAAAAAAAGATAAATTGTTAGCTAAAGATAACTTTGATGCATTAAACTTTTTCTGTTTTTTTTTAAAAAAATATTTATATAGATAAAAAATGAGTTTGATGCATTAAACTTTCTAACTTTTATTCAGTAAAAATATGATGATTTATTTTTTGCAAAATAGTCTATGTTAACTAAAATTTAACTTTGATTCATTAAAATTTCTAAACTAATGCATCAAGATATGGAACTTATATTTTAACTTAATAATACAAAAGCGACTTGATGATTACCTGACTAGTTTTTTCTTTGAACTGTTGTAGATTCTCTTCTCGGCTAGTACTTCCACCCTCTGTTAACACAATGATCATTCCTAATATTAGAAATCATCATATGATTCCATATATCTATATTTTTTAATATAAGATTATAACTTACCTGGTAGATTATTTTTTTCTTTCCTTTTCTTCAATTTGATCTTTGGTGGTTGAATATATTCAAATTCTTTGAATATAGGAAGTTTACCAAAGCCTCCACTCCTTATTTCTTGTGCTACTCTTTTTTTAGCAAGTCTGTACTCCAACCTTTGAATACAGGTGATGTTCTTTCCACTTTTAGATCAGGCGAATCTGTTGAACTGCAGTATATAAGCTAAAAAAGAAAAAATATATATTAGCATTATATTTCAAAATTTATTGCATCATATTTAAGAAATAATACATTATTAGTTAATGCTGTAAAAAAACATACCGCCAATACTACTGTGGAAGCAGCAAAGGTTTTTCCTGGTTCCCAATCCTGGATCTCTGATCGAATACAGTCAAAAATATACTCGCACCAATCAAATTGTTGAAATTCTTCCATTCGTTTTACCGATGGTATGAATCTTTGATTTGCAGTGCCATCTTTGTTCCCTTCAGCTAGACAAGAGAAGAAAATAACCAAAAAGACGACTTGGAAAGACCAATCTGTTTCGGTCAATCTAGCAACATGATCTTCAAGAAACGAAATATTTATCCTGTCTGCATCCTCTCCTGCAAAGGGTGTTGTTGCTCTCCAATCTGTAGTTGTCTTATCTTCAGACGTTGTGCTAGGTAGAGAGATAACTTTCTTTTCACCCATCGGAACACCCAAAATGTCATAAATTAATTCCTTGGTTACTTTAATTCTTCTTTCATCCTCCATCTTTATAGTGTCCGTTTCAAGATCATAGTTTTGTACAATCCAAAATGTCATCTTGGTTGGCACCGACATATACTCAAAATTATTGATGAAATGTCCCAAACCTATTTCTTCTATAACCTTAAGCTGTCTTGTTGTGCATGCTTTTAACAAAAGATTCAAATGACGCACTGACATTCTTGGGACGATATTAGGAAATAATACTTTGCCTTTTTTAGAAACTTTTTTTTCAGCATCTTCTTTTCCATCCACATTCTGTACCACTTTCTTCGATTTAATCCTCCGAATTCTCATCATCTTACCTTTTTCAGCTACCTTCTCTACAACTTCCTTCCCTATCACAGCAGTTGGAGCATCTGTCTTTGATGTCTCAACATTTTCTGATTGAAATTGTTCAGCATCGTCAAGTACCTCAGTTGAAACTGTAATATTTACTGCTTTGCCTTTTTTAGCAATTTCTTTTTCAGCAACTTCTTTTTCAGCTACCTTCTCTACCACTTTCTTCCCATTAATCCTCCGATTTTTCATCATCTTACCTTTTTCAGCTACCTTCTCTACCACTACCTTCTCTACCACAGCAGTTGGAGCATATGTCTTTGATGTATAAACATTGTCTGATTGAATTTGTTCAGCATCGACAAGTACCTCAGTTGAATCTGGAATATCAACTGCTGCAACCTTTTTCTTTTTTTTGTTTTGGCTTCTTCCTTCATCAGTTGGGATGTCATCAGCAGCTGCTCTTTTACCAGTAACTTTGTTTTTAGCACATATTTTTTTTCGTTTGGAAGATACTTCATTTGTATTAAATCCCTCTGGTTCTGAGAGTCTTTCATTGCTTTTACCTGTAAATAATTAACAATGTTATCCAACTTTTAAGAATTTAATGAATCATTACACGTCCATTTCATATATTGATACAGTAAAATATTAATACATCGCAGTGATTTTCAAACATTAAAAGTCACATTTAATCAAATATTGGACAACATCACAGTGATTTTCAAGTATGAAATCTCACATTTAATCATACTTTAGACAACGGCTAACTTAAGTCATTCATATGAATCTAACTAGCATTTTTAGAGCATTAGAGTTTAAATTTTAACACATTATAGTGTTTTTCAAGCATGAAAACTCACATTTAATCATAATTTAGCCAACAGCTAACCTAAATCATTCATATCATCATAACTTGGCTTTTAGAGCATTAGATTGCAAATTTAACACATCACAGTGATTTTCAAGTATGAAATCTCACATTTAATCATACTTTAGACAACGGCTAACTTAAGTCATTCATATGAATCTAAGTAGCATTTTAGAGCATTAGAGTTCAAATTTTAACACATTATAGTGTTTTTCAAGCATGATAACTCACATTTAATCATACTTTAGACAATGGCTAACATAAACCATTCAAATAAACCTAAATCACATTCTAGAGCATTAGAGTATAATTTTAATCACATCAAACTGATTTTCAAGCATATAAACAATCATTTTATCAATATTTATGAACAATTTGTAACCTAATTCATTCATATGTACCTAACTCGGATTTTAGAACATTATAGTAAAAATTTTAACACATTGTAGTGATTTTCAAGCATGAAAACTCACATTTAATCATAATTTAGGCAAAAGCTAACCTAAATCATTCATATCAACATAACTTGGATTTTACAGCATTAGAGTGCAAGTTTTAACACATCATAGTGATTTTCAAGTATGAAATCTCACATTTAATCATACTTTAGACAACGACTAACTTAAATCATTCATATGAATCTAACTAGCATTTTAGAGCATTAGACTTCAAATTTTAACACATTATAGTGTTTTTCAAGCATGATAACTAACATTTAATCATACTTTAGACAATGGCTAACATAAACCATTTAAATGAACCTAAATCACATTCTAGAGCATTAGAGTATAATTTTAATCACATCAAACTGATTTTCAACCATATAAACAATCATTTATAAAAAATATTTACAATATGTAACCTAATTCATTCATATGAATCTAACTAGCATTTTAGAGTATTATAGTTCAAATTTTAACACATTATAGTGTTTTTCAAGCATGAAAACTCACATTTAATCACACTTTAGACAATGGTTAACATAAACCATTCATATGAACATAAATCACATTCTAAAGCATTAGAGTATAAATTTAATCACATCAAACTGATTTTAAAGCATATAAACAATCATTTATACAAAATATTTACAATGTGTAACCTAATTCATTAATATCAACCTAACTCGGATTTTAGAGCATTACAGTACAAATTTTAACAAATTTCAGTTATTTTCAAGCATGAAAACTAAAATTTAACACATCGCATTGAAATAAAGATGTAGAATAAATCACTTACTGCTTGATATAGTTATAGATTTTTCCGGCGACTTTTTTTTACCGTTTCCATAATCTACTCTTTGTTTTATCATCAGCCTAACACTTTTCCTATTTTCTAGATAGATGAAATGATAGTTGGAATCAGATTGTTATAAACATAAATAATATCGAAAATAAATAAATAGAGGTATTAATTTGCTTACGAGGAGGAGTAAAGGATTTCAGATTGTTATTCACCATCTTTTTGGATTGATGCATTTCAAATTTTATGCATCGATCTGGTTTTGATCTTATTTTGATCTACTGTGTGTAAACTTGGGGAGAGAGAAATATTGGAGATATTTTTAGTAAGTGATGAATTTAAGAGATACGTGGTTGTTTATTCACCATAAATGAGACGCTCTCGGTTGGTTATTTACTAGTTTGCCCCTAAAGTTTGTAATATATACCAAATCAATATACAATTTTAATAGATTTTTCCAAATCAATATTTAATTTTAACATATTAATACGTAGGTGGTCGTTTATTCATCATAAATGAGACATTCTAGAAAGGTTATAACTAATATTTACCAAATCAATATACAACTTTATCATATTTTACCAAATCAATATACAACTTTATCATACTTTAGCAAATCAATATATAAATTTATCATATTTTATCAAATCAATATACCATTTTAACAGATTTCTTTAAAAAAATATTAAATATAAAGGTATAATGCTTAAAAATCTTCTTATTTCCATTAGAAGTTTACCAAATCATAAAGGTTAATTACTGCATTACAGGAGAGGATAACCAAAATAAATATTAGGTAAATAGAGTGGCATTTACAATGTACTTAGGCCAAGTTGAAATAAAATTACAACAGAAACAAACTTTATGTTTTGGGTAAACTTTACATAATAAAACTCTTCAAAAGTTTATACATAATTTCATTAAACTTCATCCAAGGACTTCCTTCTTTATTCTTGCTTCAAACTTTCTCATGAGCCCAATATTAACTTTCACATTGAAACCACTTATAATCTTTTGTTTCTTTTGTTGCTTCTTCCAATGTTGGTCCGCCGCTTTGAGTAACTCATTTCTCCAAAGGTTACAAGGCAACAGCAGAATCTTTGCTAAGTACTTTGCTCTGAGAGTGTGAATAGTTGATTTTTGATATCTATTTTCATCTGGCATTGTCATCAACCATATTTCTTTACCGACGTACATCTCCATATGCCTCATAGCAAATAGACCACAGTCGACAGCATTTTTTTTGTCCTCCAAGTCATCTTCAAGACTCTTGGGACGGCCTTCATGAATGCAACATGTTTTGGATGATTTACACTTTCTAGGTAAGCAATGAATAATTTGATCTGTGAAAAAATACAAGATTGCTGTTAATGCTGTAAAATAATATGTAATGCAATAAAAAAAATTACCTGTTATATCTAAAAAAAATAATTTATAACAAAATTTTGAAGGTTATAAAAAACTAATAATTTATAAAAAACAAGTATTTATTAATACATATCTATTTAGCCAAATGAGATTCATAAATCAAAAAATTACCATTGTCATGGCATAAGGGCCATATCTGTCATCAAGATCCTCAGAATCATCATCAAGGTTGTCCATGATTTCTATTTCAGCAGATATCATATTGAAGCATAATAAATAGTAATGGTTTACAACACCTATCATCTGAATGCAAGGAATCATAACCTGTAGACAATTCAATAAAAAATTATTAACTAAAACATAGTAATGCTGTAAAAATTTAACTGCAATGCTGTAAATAATTTTTAAATAGTATTAGTAATAGATGTTATTTATGACTTACCATACTAATGTTATCCAAATTTGTTTTCTTTGAATTCTGTAAAACAGATTCAAAGTTATCATCAAAAACTTTTCTCAGGTGTTCTTCATCCACTTTCTGTTCAACCAGAACGGGAGGCTGTATATAATCACAAAAAAATATAAAATTTTTCAACCTATAGAAATTCAATTTTTTAAGTATATATATAGACAAAAAAACTCACCAGCATTCCTGTACTGCAGTACAAATTTGAGTTAAATGAGGCGCTCGATTAGAATGTCTCCTCATACGCCAGAACAAGACTCCATAAGTCAAGAATATTTGATGAAATTAGGATGTTTGGATAAAGACTCAAGAACCATATACATTCAATTATTACGCCCAATCCACTGAATATAAATTCCCTGCGCATTATAAAAATAATTTAGTTTTTTTTTTACCAAATCACAAACAAAAAAAAATATATCTATAATATGCAATTCAGTTACTTTATTAAAGGTTAATGCAGTAAAAACTAACCCTTCAGGACAACTGCCACTCCATACGTATTCTATAACCTTTATTTCATCTTCAGTAAATGGTATGGCTGGATGAATTTTCCTCTCGTGATATGCTGACAACTTTTCACTTGAGTCTATTCTATAAAACGCATCTTCTAATACTTCAGCGCCTCTTTTCATACTTCTGATAGGCTTTTTAAAATCACTTTCATTTGAGGGTTCTGGAACTGCAATACTAACCACTTTCTCTTTGCCTTTTTCTGAATTCTTATCTGTAACACTACTTGTGAACATTGGCGTCTTAGTGTCTGTGTTTTGGACTGCATTAACAAGTATTGAAGCCATTCCAGCAATTTCAAGAATTTCAGTTGCTTCAGCCACTTCATTAGCTTCAACAGATGTTTTTGGAGGCAATTTAGCAACTTCATGAGCTTCAACACTTTTTTCTATGGCACTTGTATTTCCTTCATCCATTTTTCTTGCCTCAAAATGTCCTTCATTGTTTCGTACTAGGCTTAATCTCATATTTCTTGATTTAGGACGAAAGGAAGGAGTGTTGAGATTTTGAAAAACATCTGAGGTACAAGTCCAAACATTATCGGTCATATTGTCAACCAAATCAAATGCATCCAACCCTGGTTGACCTACATCAAAATCAACAACTTTAGCACCCAGGATACCCAAATCATCTACAACATCAATCTTTCTTCGTTTGTTGATTTGATATCCTTTTTCGTCTTCCTTCGTTTGTGATAAAGGTTCTATTGTGGGAAGTCTAGTGTTTAGATAACTCAACAAACTTTCATCACTATCTTCTGAAGGTTCTTCTACAACATAAGCTATCCGAGCATTTTTATCAGTTTCATTTGAAGATTGTGTTTCTGGAGGAGTTGACTGAGTGAAATAAGTATAATCAAATGGTACAATGCCCATATTTTGCCCTGCAATCAGATTTTGAGGCCCCTCTCCAGCATTTTTACAATCATGCTCATCTTTCTTTTCCGCATTTACATCGTCATCACCTTTTTTATTCTTTTTTTCATCATCGCCATTATCTGCATATTTTTACATTGTTAGAATTTTTAAATTGCAAACCTTACCAAATTAACGTAATAATGTTATAGCATTGTAGTTATATTATTACCAAAAAAAAAATTTAGTAGAACATAGAAAAATATAATTTAAAGGTTATAGACATACCATCATGTTGATCCTCAACATTTCCTTTTTTTGCATCATCATGTTGATCATCAACATTTGCCTTTACTGCATCATTATCATCATCTAATGCATCATCATCGTCATCTTCTTCGTCATCATCTAATCCATCATCATTGTCAGTTTCGTCATCAATATCTTCATCCTCATCTCCATTCCCGTCTTTGCTACCATCAATTTCATCATCCTCATCTCCATTCCCCTTTTCACTATCATCAATTTCATCTTCCATATCACCTTGCTTATGTTTATAATAAACCATGAAAACCTTATTTCTATCATTTACAAGTTTTTTTTAACCTTTTGGACTCGGGATAGTATCTAAAAGCAAGATCCAATTTTCTATCAGAATCTTCCATCAGCTTAATTGCTTGTTGTAGATTACCTTTTACAGTATTGCACATTCCCTATAATATAAAAAATCATTTAAAGTTTAATGCATTAAATTGTTTTTTTGCCAAATCACTTTCATAACTTTTAAAAAATAACATCATAACTATCATTTTCAAACAACCGAGTTCTCAATCCTCATTACAAAGAAGGAGTCTTCCCAATATGGGGAATCAAAAGGCTCCCACTAGGTTTTCGAGCTTGTTCCTAGTGAGCCACATGCATCAAATATTTTTTGATTGTGTGAGCCTTAAGACCGGAAAATTTACTGAATTTTAGTTAATTTTTTAACCAAATCATCTTACATAACATATATTTCATTCAAAATTATTACCTTAAAAGTTTTAGATGAAAAATCTTTAGCTTCTTCAAGTTCTTCTTCTGAAAACTCTTCTTCATCTTCTACAACATCAACAAAATAAATTATTATATAATAACAAAATTTCAAGAATATATTTATTTTATATTTTATGCATACCTGATAAATTCACTAATTTCTTTTTTTTGGTATCTTTCTTCTTTGGCTCAATCCATTCTAAACCATCAACGATTTCTAAACGTCCAAAACCTCCTTTCTTAAGTTCAAGAGATTCTCTAGCTTTCATCAATTGATGATTCCATGCTTTGAACCCAGGGACTGTTTTTTCGACCTTTACCTTTTTACACACAGTTGAATTGCAATACACAAGCTGCACCAAAAAAATATTTTTAGTAGTTAGCTAATGAAAATTTATGTAAAATTTAATAAACTAAAAAGTAAATTTTTACAGCATTTTAAGTAAAAAATTTACAGCAGTTAAGACTAAAATTTACAGCATTTAAGTTTAAATTAGTACTTACTGTGAGTAAAACCAATGGTCCACTGAATGTGCTACTTGAATCAAAACTAGTGCATTCCCTCACCAAACATTCTAATACATATGAGCACCAATCCATTTTTTCAATCCTATCAGTGTTATTCCCAATAAATGGAATAAGCCTCTCATTTATCGTTCCATCTTTGTTACCTTCTCCGATTATTGAGAAGAACAGTGATAGGAAACCAACATCGAATACCCAATTGGCTTTTTCGTATTCAGACAAAAATGATTCCAATTTTGATACTCCGATTTTTTTATCATTACCGACAATATGCTTCACCTTTCTTCTCCATCTCTGAGTCGTAGGCTCTAATAGATTTTTTTCTTTTAGAGTTTCAACAGGGATATCACCCATTGGTATCCCAAACATATCATGCACAAGTTGTTTGGTAAACTTTATCTTCCTACCATCTCCCATTCCTAGAGTGCGTGTTTCTGAATCAAAATTGGTAGCTAAAAACAGACCTAAGGTTGATGGGATATAATATATGTTGAAGTTTTCAGGAAAATCACCAAATCCCATTTCTCGAACACGCTTGTCTTGTTGAGGGCTTAAGTTGTTTAGGACCCTTTGGATATTTCTTGGACATTCTGTATTTTATGGTTTCCTGATCAGCCTTTTTTGGCTTCTTTTGTTGAATTGCTTGTGGATAACAAACAATCATATTATCTTTTGTTTTTGCCTTCTTTTTTGACTGAAAAAATACATCAGAATCTTTTCTTACTGCAAGCCTTTTCCCCTTATCTTCCTTTTTTCTATCTTATATTTATCGAAAGTATTTTCTTCAAAATCCAAATCACTGTTTTCCGTTGGATTTTTATTTTTTTTCTCATTGGTCTTTTTAACTGATGGAGATATACCTGAAAAAATCACACACTATATTCATTTACAGACAGTCTATATAAATCTTTCATTTGAACCTAACACAGAATCAAGAGCATTAGAATACAAATTTTAACACATCACTCTGATTTTCAAACATATAAACTCACATTTAATCAAACTATAAACAACATCTAACAGGAAACATTCATATGAACCTAACTTGGATTCTATAGCATTAGAATACAAATTTTAACACATCATAGTGATTTTTAAGTATGAAATCTCACATTGAATCATACTTTAGACAACGGCTAACTAAAATCATTCATATGAATCTAACTCGTATTTTAGATCATTAGAGTTCAAATTTTAACACATTATAGTGTTTTTCAAGCATGATATCTCACATTTAAGCAAACTTTAAACAACATCTAACAGGAAACATTCATAAGAACCTAACTCGGATTTTAGAACATTAGAATACAAATTTTAACACATCATACTGATTTTCAATCATATAAACTTACATTTAATCAAATTTTGAACAACATTAAAACTAAATCATTCAATTATACTTAACTCAGATTTTAGAGCATAAGAGTCAGATTTTTAACACATCGCATTGTTTTTCAGGCATGAAAACTCCCATTTAATCATACTTTAGACAACAGATAACCTAAATCATTCATATCAACATAAGTTCGATTTTAGTGCATTAGAGTACAAATTCTAACACATCACTCTGATTTTCAAACATATAAACTCACATTTAATGAAATTATAAAAAACAGTTAACGTAAATCATTCATATCAACATAACTTGGATTTTAGAGCATTAGAGTGCAAATTTTAACACATCACAGTGATTTTCAAGTATGAAATCTCACATTTAATCATAGTTTAGACAACGGCTAACTAAAATCATTCAAATGAATCTAACTAGCATTTTAGAGCATTAGAGTTCAAATTTTAATACATTATAGTTTTAATCAAGCATGATATATCACATTTAATCAAACTTTAAACAACAGCTAACAGAAAATATACATATGAACCTTACTCTGATTTTAGAACATTAAAATATAAATTTTTAACACATCGCATTGATTTTCAAACATGAAAACTCCCATTTAATCATACTTTAGACAACAACTAACCTAAATCATTCATATCAACATAACTTGTATTTTAGAGCATTAGAGTACAAATTTTAACACATCACTCTGATTTTCAAACATATAAACTCACATTTAATGAAACTATAAAAAACAGTTAACATAAATCATTCATATCAATATAACTTGGATTTTGGTGTATTATAGTGCAACTTTTAACACATCACAGTGATTTTCAAGTATGAAATCTCACATTTAATCATACTTTAGACAACGGCTAAGTAAAATCATTCTTATGAATCTAACTAGTATTTTAGAGCATTAGAGTTCAAATTTTAACACATTATAGTGTTTTTCAAGCATGATATCTCACATTTAAGCAAACTTTAAACAACATCTAACAGGAAACATTCATAAGAACCTAACTCGGATTTTAGAACATTAGAATACAAATTTTAACACATCATACTGATTTTCAAACATATAAACTTACATTTAATCAAATTTTGAACAACATTTAACATAAATCATTCATATGAACCAAATTCTAATTCTAGAGAATTATAGTTAATTTTTAGCACATAGCAATGATTTTGAAGCATTAAAAGCCACTTTTAAACAAATTTTAGTATAACATCTAACCTAAATCATTCATATGAACCTTAGTCTAATTCTAAAGCATTATAGTGCATTTTTAACACATAGCAGTGATTTTGAAGCTTAAAAGGTCATTTTTAAACAAATTTTGAACAACATCTATCCTAAATCATTTATAAGAACCTTAGTCTAATTCTAAAGCATTATAGTGTATTTTTAACACATAGCATTTATTTTGAAGATTAAAAAGTCACTTTTAATCAAATTTTGAACAACATCTATCCTAAATCATTTATATGAACCATAGTCTAATTCTAAAGCATTATAGTGCATTTTTAACACATAGTAGTGATTTTGAAGCTTAAAAAGTCATTTTTAAACAAATTTTGAACAACATCTATCCTAAATCATTATTCTAAAGCATTATAGTGTATTTTTAACACATATCATTGATTTTGAAGCTTAAAAAGTCAATTTTAATCAAATTTTGAACAACATCTATCCTAAATCATTTATATGAATCTTAGTCTAATTCTAAAGCATTATAGTGCATTTTTAACACATAGCATTGATTTTGAAGCTTAAAAAGTCACTTTTAATCAAATTTTGAACAACATCTAATCTAATCATTCATATGAACTAAAGTCTAATTCTAGTGCATTAAACTGCATTTTTAACAAATAGCATTTATTTTCAAGCATAAAAAGTATCTTTAAACAAACTTTGAACAATAAATTAAAAATTAACAAATCTATTACCAGACTGAGAAGGCGGAGATAGTCCTATAAAGGTTCGAACCATCTTGATTGCCTGCTTAACTTTCTGATTCAAGATGATTCCAGTGTGAAATGCGAGTTTTTTGATCAGATTCACTGTGAGAAGTGTGTGTTTTTGATCGTTTTCACTCCGTTAACTGCGTGTTTATGGAGCGGTTTCAGTAACGTAACTGTGTGTTTTAATGAGCGGTTTTTATTGTGTGTTTTTGATCGATTTTAACTGCGTTATTCTGGGAACTATGTGTTTTTCATCAGTTATGGGCATGTTTAGTTTTTTTTTCGAGAATTGCCCCTAAAGTTTCTTTTTTTACAAAAATACACCATTTTTTTTTGTCAAAATTAGTGATTTCGATCCGAGGGCTGAGATTTCACCTCATTTGTTTTATTATAAGATTTGTTTTATAATAACCCCACTCTATATATATATATATATATATATATATATATATACATATATATATTTTTATATATTTATATATATATATATAATAGTTATTAAAATTTAATTTAATCCTAATATATATAAATTATTTATTAAAATATAATCTTAATTTAAAAAAGTAATTTTTATACTTGAAATAATGTTTTTGCTAAATATCTATATAATTACATATTTTTTTGTAAAATCCAGATAATTCGGCTTATTCGGGTCAACCCGAAAATCCAGCCGAATTCAAATTCGGTTCGGTTCGGTTAAAATCTAGTGCGGATCGGTTCGGTTTTAGGGTTAACCCAGGGAAAAAAATGAACCGAATAAACCGAACAACCCGAGAACCGAACCAAAAGACACCCCTACGTAAACTCATAATTGAATAACTAAAAAAACAAAAACCCTAAATCTATTAATTAAATTTTTAAACAAAAAAGCATACCATTGAGGCTTTGATTAACCTTAAAAGGAGGAGCATTGTGATTAAAACATTAATCCCTTTAAAACCTTCAATCGTGTGGTCGAGTGGTGGTGCCAGGGAAGGTTTCCCTGTATGAAGGGTTTTTTTATCTATGTGTCCTTTTTTATACCGTAAGACACCCTATATGTTGTTTTTTTTACCGTAAAACACCTTTTGTATCTTTTTTTTGTTGCCATACACCCCTATTATTATAGACTTATGCCCGCTTTTTTTACGTTCAGTTTTTTATAATTTTGACACTTATGTTTTTATGTTTTTTCTTTCTTTAATCAATTATGAAAAACGAATTTTTAGTTTTTTTACCTTTTTAATTCCAAATTTGGAAATTATTGGATACAATTATTTATATATATATATATATATATATATATATATATATATATATATATATATATATATATATATATATATATATATATATATATATATATATATATATATATATATATATATATATATATATATATATATATATATATATATATATATATATATATATATATATATATATATATATATATATATATATATATATATATATATATATATATATATATATATATATATATATATATATATATATATATATATATATATATATATATATATATATATATATATATATGTATATATATATATAGAGTTAGGTTATTGTAGTGTAGTAGCTTAAAGTTGTTAAAATGAAAAGTCATCTTAACCATTGATTTTATTAATTAACATGTGATTTATTTAATATTAAACACAAAATAATAAACCTTATACATAAAAATTGGTATAAAAATACTTAAAAGTTTGATACGTAAAAATTTATAGCTGATACATATGATACACAGTTTTACTTCAAAACATATTATTAGCATAAATAATCATTTATTCGTAAATTCAGTGATACATTATCACATGTTGCATTCGATATAAAAAAATAATTGATACTCGTACACGAACTAAAACTTCCAACTGATACACGAAAAACTAGTAATATTCAAAATTGTGAACTAGCTACTCGTACACGAACTAAAACTTCCAAAACACTCGTACATGAACTAAAAAATCATAAACGAACCAAAACTAATCAATAAATGTGATATTTGCCCATTTTCTATTACTTCTCATTTTAATAACTTTAAACACCTACACCATTTTATCTAAATTCTATATATATATATATATATATATATATATATATATATATATATATATATATATATATATATATATATATATATATATATATATATATATATATATATATATATATATATATATATATATATATATATATATATATATATATATATATATATATATATATATATATATATATATATATATATTAAAACTCTAAATCAAATAAACATTACTAAAAAAGGAAAGATTTGAAAGGCAACTCAAATATCCCACTTGATGTTTTGCTATAATAAGTAAAAGATTGGAGTCCAAATTGTAAAGAAAACTAGATAAATAGTGTGGCCCAATAATAGTTTTGGAGTCAAAATTGTAATAATTACGAAGCTAAAGACCATATAAATATTTCGTATTTTGTTTGAATTTGGCAATCTAAACCAAACAAATTTGTTTTTGAACATATCTAAACCAAAATTTAAATCCATATAAATACATATATTTTATATATTTATATATATAGAAAAAAACATTAAATTTTAATCTAGCATCAAAAACACATTTTGAACCTTTTTTCTTTTAAAATGATATAATAAAAATATTAATTCAAGCTATTTGAGTCAACCAAAAACGAACAAAATTCAAATTCGGTTTTGGGTTGAGTTAAGTACAATAACCCAATAATTCGAATTACTCGATTACCTAAAACCAATGAACAACCCCTCCTTTCATCAAATTAAATATTATGGTGATAGTCTCTCGCTCTCCACTTTGTCTACCGGAGAAACAACAAACGCCAAAAACTGCAACAACCTTATATATTCGACAAAATAATTAGTATATATTTCCTTGAATAAGAATGTTCAAATAATGATTTGCCTAAAAGAATAAAAATGGACGGTTAATTGACTGAACATTTACATTCTATAAGAATAAAAAAATAGCTATTACGGTGTGCGTTAATCTTTGTTGTGGTCTTGGACTTGTATGTGCTTTGGTTATGTACTAATCTAAAGAAAATTTTGACAATTTGGAGCTCTGCACAAACAGGGGACTTGAACTTCATCATCCTCATTTTGCTCGAATTCGTAATCATACCTATCACCATCAGTTCTAGAAACAAAACATTATTCAAAGCAACTGTATTTATTCAATAAGCAGAGTTTTACATGGTAGGAACCTAGGAGGGGTTTTTTGCAATTACATATGTAAATTTTGACCACAAACTAGTGCTTTATATTGCGAGTCTATTTTTTTTCCTCTCTAGGAAAAGACCCCTCCTTATTAACCTTAAAAGTCAGTGTTCCAAACATCCTACATGTCTATTTGTTACAAAATCGCTCTTCTAGTTGACACATAGCACCTTTTTTAATTTTTAAACAAGGGAGAGCATGTTAAAAGTCTTACGTTAACTCACCGCCAGCAGCGACATCTATTTAGCTTGAGGACTATACAGCTTTCGTTTTCACCCATACTCAAAATCCTAGCATAGCAAATGCAATGCAAAGGAAGTAACAACACATATAAGATTATTTTCTAGGGAAAAACAATACTAATTCATTATGAAGCAAAAACCTGGTTAGTTAAGCGTTCCATATTACTCTTATTTGTCGCATCATTTACAATATCCTCGCTTATCTTAAAGAGCTGCATGACAACATCAGTTAGTCACCATCAAAAATTAGATTGACTGCACTAATGTGTACACTAATTTCAAAATCAGTAGTAACGAGAAAATTATCGCCTCACATAGCAATCGTTCCCTTGAGACCTATATTCCATCTCCCTTAAATCTGCAACACTGCGTCTCACCTGCTCGCCACTGTATTCAAGAACCTACAGACACGCATATCCGACCAAGAATGATATAACAATATATTGATAGATATAAAAAATACTCGCAATAGACAGTTTTATAATGAATAAATTTACCATTTCTTCTTCTTGAATCTTTCTCCGTGCAAAGAGACCCCATCCATGTATTGTAGATGTACCAAAACAGAAAAGGTTCTTTTCCATCCTCTGGATTTAAACAGATTAATAAGAACTTGACGCAAATGCACATATACAATAAACAAGGGAATGTATACCTATAAACAATCGAGTCGCTCCTTAAAAGTAGAACAATTTTTCAAATCCCGACCTTCCTGCAAAGATGAGTTAATTAAGATTAATAAATAGATCGAGTATATATACTAAAAGAAACAAGATGTGTTGGTTCATGTGAGATTACGTTATGAGGATTAAGGAATCTATAACATCTACTTGATGTTGGATCGGGCCCATCACTCGAAGAAATATGACCTCTTTTAAATCATTCTGAAAAGATTAAAAAAATGAACAAATGAGAACACAAACAAATAGGAAATTAAATACAGTTTGTCTCTCATTTGCTCGTTGCGCCATCAGGTCCTTAATAATGTAATATTGAAAAATTTGTCTACCTTGGTAGTTGGTCTTTTATAGATGCGTCACCTAGCAGCACAGAGTGTCTCAAACTCCGTGTTTTCTTCTGTTGATGAAACAGATTGTTCAACATTTGTACGCTGCATGAGTCTTGAACCGCTATAACTGTATTGCTGATTCTGCCTTTCGCGCAATCTCTTTGCAAAAATTACCCCATCGGAACTCGTGATGACAATACGAGTATCTTCTGGCATTCGGGATCAAAATCAAGAGAATGATTTGACATAATCTAAGCAACAAATAATATCAAATCATACTCTTGATTTTGATCTAGAATGCCAGAAGATACTAGTATTGTCATTAGGAGTCTCGCTGGGGTATTTTTTGCAAAGAGATTGCGCGAAAGGCAGAATCCGCAATACAGTTTTAGCGGTTCAAGACTCATGCAGCGGACAAATGTTGAACAATTTGTTTCATCAACAGAAGAAAACCCGGAGTTTGAGATACTCTCTGCTGCTGCTAGGTGTGGCATCTATAAAAGATCAACTACCATGGTAGACAAAATTTTCAATATTACATTAGTAAGGACCTGATGGCGTAAACGAGCAAAAGGGGGACTAACCTTATTTAATTTCTTATTTGTTTGCATTCTCATTTGTTCATTTTTTTAATCTTTTCAGTATGATTTAAAAGAGGCCATATTTCATCGGGTGATGGGCCCGATCCAGCATCAAGTAGATGTTATAGATTCCTTAATCCCTCATACCGTAATCTCATGAACCAACACATCTTGTTTCTTTTAGTATATATACTCGATCTACTAATTAGTCTTAATTAATTCATCTTTGCAGGAAGGTCGGGATTTGAAAAATTGTTCTACCTTTAAGGAGCGACTCAATTGTGTACAGGTATACATTCCCTTGTTTACTGTATATGTGCATTTATGTCAAGTTCTTATTAATTTGTTTAAATCCAGAGGATGGAAAAGAACTTGGTAAATGTGCAATACATGGATGGGGTCTCTTTGCACGCAGGAACATTCAAGAAGAAGAAACGGTAATTTATTCATTATAAAACTGTCTATTGCGAGTAGTTTTATATCTAACAATATATTGTTTAATCATTCTTGTTTGGATATGCGTGTCTGTAGGTTCTTGAATACCATGGCGAGTAGGTGAGGCGCAGTGTTTCAGATTTAAGGGAGATGGAATATAGGTCTCAAGGGAAAGATTGCTATGTGAGTCGATAATTTTCTCATTACTTCTGATTTTGAGATTAGTGTACCCATTAGTGCAGTCAATCTAATTTTTGAGGGTGACTAACTAATATTATCATGCAGATCTTAAAGATAAGCAAGGATATTGTAATCGATGCGACAAATAAGGTTAATATGGCACGCTTAATCAACCATTCGGTAAGATTTTTGCTTCATAATGAATAAGTATTTTCTTTTATTTCCCTAGAAAATAATTTTATATGTGTCGTTACTTCCTTTGCAGTGCATGCCTAATTGCTATGCTAACATTTTGAGTATGGGAGAAAACGAAAGCCAGCCGTACAGTCCTCATAGCTAGAACATATGTCGCTGCTGGCGATGAGTTAACGTAAGACTTTTAACATGCTCCGCCTTGTTTAAAAATTAAAAAAGGTGCTATGTGTCAACTAGAAGAGCGATTTTGCAACAAATAGACATGTAGGATGTTTCGAACACTGACTTTAAGGTTATTAAGGAGGGGTATTTTCCTAGAGATGAAAAAACTAGATCCAATATAAAGCACTAGTTTTTGGTCAAAATTTTAATATGTAACTACAAAAACCCCTCCTAGGCTCCTACCATGTAAAACTCTGTTTATTGAATAAATACAGTGGCTTTGAATAATGTTTATGTTTCTGGAACTGATGGTGACATGTATGATTACAAATTCGAGCAAAATGAGGATGATGACGTTCAAGTCCCCTTTTTGTGTAGAGCACCAAATTGTCGAAATTTTCTTTAGATTAGTACATATCCAAAGCACATACAAGTACAAGACCACAACGAAGATTAACACGCACCAGATTAGCTGTTTTTTTCTTCTTATAGAATGTAAATGTGCAGTCAGTTAATTAACCTTCCATTTTTATTCTTTTAGGCTAACCATTATTTGAACATTCTTATTCAAAGAAATATATACTAATTATATTGCCGAATATATAAGGTTGTTACAGTTTTTGGTGTTTGTTGTTTCTCTAGTAGACAAAGTGGAGAACTGGAGATCATCACCATAATTTTTAATTTGATGAGAGGAGGGGTGTTCATTGGTTTTAGCTAATCGAGTAATTTGAATTATTTGGCTATTGTACTTAACTCAACCGAAAACGGAATTCAAATTTTGTTCGGTTTTTGGTTGACTGGAATAGCTTGAATTAACTTTTTTATTATATCGTTTTTAAACAAAAAAATAAGGTTCAAAAGGTGTTTTTGATGCTACATTCAAACTTAATGTGTTTTTTCTATGTATATAAACATATAAAAATATATGGATTTATATGGATTCGATTTTTGGTTTAGATTGCCAAATTAAAACATAAACAGAATATTTACTTCCGTTCAGCAACAAATTTGGTTCAGTTTGATTCGTACAGGTCTGAGCTGTCTTGGATCACACAGTTGGAGAACCTTTACATTTCAGACTTTTGGTTGCTCCTTAACTAAAGTTAGTTTCTTATGGTGCCTTATGTTGGATAAAGTGATAATACTTTGGAACGTATTATTTTTGAACAACTTCAAAAGCACATTTGATGCAATTATTTGGAATGATCAAAGTAAAATTTTAAAGTTCATACCTGCATAGCATAAGGATTCGTCATCAACTCATAATTCAATGCTCAGAAAGAGTTGGTATCCAGATTAGCACATTATTTGGCTAAGAGAAAGAGTCTAGAAACAGGCTCAATTAACGAGTAACAATGCTCAGAAAAATGACTAATAATGGATTCAAAAAAGAAGTCTAATTCAGACTAGTTATACAATGGTTTGATGAGTCACGACGTTGAATTAGGAGTTTATGAAGAATCCTACTGCTGGTATGAACTTTTAAATGAAGATTTAGGCATCAGCCATCATGAACACATGTTACTTAAACTGGCCACCCACCCTCTACTGATCAGCACCAGCAGAAATCATATTAATTGGATCTTCTCAAATGGCTAAGGGAAATGTTTGAGTTACAGGCATGTAGTCTTCCATGTTATTTGAATCTTTTTACTTTATCAAAGATGCAAACAGATCGATGGGTAGTCCAGGGTGACATGCTTAATGAATAAGATAAAGATGATGAAATTATGTACGAAATCTGTATATGCTATACATAGAGACAGATTAAGTGAACGCATACAGCCTTAGAATCTAGTATTATTCTTTATTCAATATATCAAGGTACGACACGTAATCCATAGGGTTGCTATTTTGTTGATCATATTTCTTAGTTGACAAACTTAATTGTTTTTTATGTATACTTAAAGTGAGGTTGAGATGAACATCAACAACAAAAGTTAAAATAAGTAAGATTCCTAGTTGTATGATTTTGATATTAATGATTACCGAATGATTGCTAAGACGTACTCAACCTAGCTCATAGATACTGTACTGAAAGCAATATTACCTTTTCTTCCCTCCTTCAAGAATGGCTGATGGCTAAAGGACAACAAAAGTTAGTAGGCTTCGTTTGAGCTTTATTAGCGATATGGCAGGGTTGCCCTTCCTTCACTCGCTTGACATTTTCCCCTACAATCACAACGGAATATGTTGCCAGCTTAACCACAGTGAGAAATAGAAAGTTGCCAGCATTTTATTCTGATGTAAGTCTTAAGAAAGTCACAAACATATACTAGAAAAACCTTGTATCTATGTGATATAAATCAACTTATTAACCGTAAGAAATTAGAACCTACTTTTATCATTTTTGTCATACACACTATGAAGTTCAAAACATAATATTATATATGCTACCATCTATCCATCATATACCATATTTTTTTGGATTATAATACAACGAGTATCAGGCAGGTATGTGTACTTGACCCTTCCTTGCGACTGTTATCAAATTAATTAGACTGATCTGATCATTACTTAATTATAATCATACTTCTCGAATTAATCTTATAAAATAAAAATAGCATCAGTCACTAATAATACCAAAAATAGCAGATCATTAGTCATTAATACCAAAACAAAAAAACAGATCTATAATCAAAGTAGATAATAAAAAATTTATACCATCATTCAGCTCCTGACATTCAGCAAATCGTTGTATAGCTTATCCATATCACCCTTCTATTCTGAATCCCATTATTTTGTGCAACATAGCTCGATCTTCACGATGCATGCTTCACAGCTTTTGTTAGAGAAAGGATCTTGGGTATTATCCTAGTAGATTAGATTTTTGATCAAAAGGATTAGTGTTTGAAAAGATTTTGTTAAAATTTGAGCAGGTTTTTTAGGTGGAATATGCGATTTGGAAATTGGAAAATGAATCTGTATAATTGAGGGCGGTACCTCTTAGACAACAAATCCTAATTTTAGGGTTAGGTAATGTTTTGATACATATAGATGGAAAAGTTTCAAATAGGTCCCTGTATTGTTTCAACTTCGAAAAGAGAGCCAATATTATTAAATATATGACACTTGAATATAGGCACTATTTGTATTTTTAATTGTTGAATATGACATGAGTATGTTATGTCTACGTTGTTGCTGTGAATATCTTTTGCAGATGTGGATTGTTTTCTGCGTTCCTGAGCCAGTGGGTGATTTATAACCTAATGCTAAGTCTTTCCAAGTGAATAAAACCATCTCGATCATTCGATTAAGATCCAATGAATCTGTGGAATATTAAGATTTCGTTTCCCCATGGTTACCTTTGCATTCATATAACTAAGATGTATAGTTAAATGCATTTTAATAAGAATGAAGTTTTATTTTTCCCGTTATTCACGTTGGATGGATAAAGAATTGATGATTTTTTACTTATTTTATTATCACAATATTGGATCTAAATTGAACATAGATTCACTTGTTTTAGTCTTAACCATTGTATTGATGGTTTGTTGTCGGATATAGCAATGAAGAATCTACAACACGTTATTGTATATATTCGTCTCGTTTCCGACCTACGATGTTAGGAAATGGTGGGGTTTAGACGACTATCTAAAATGATCACTCTTGTTTTATCACATAGGGTGACGACTAATTTAACCACTTCTAAAAAAAGGTTGCTTTAAAATTTCAGTCTTTTAATTTTGTTGCAAGTTTATTTTCTAAAATCTCTTTTTTTATCAAAAATACTTAACTGTTTTTTAGACCCATTATTCAATAAGCTGCCCTATAAGCTGGTTTGACACACAAGCTTATAGAATTAGTTTCTTGGTTAGTGTTAAAATCTTGTCTAATTGTTTTCTTTTGCAAGAAAAATATGTACAAAAAGTATGTTTCCACGCGATTGTTTGAACAAATTTTGGATCATTTGAAAGTACAAAACTCGTGTGTATTTCCCCAAAGGAGACCGACTAAATCCGTACAAGAATAGAAATAAAAAATTCTCTACCACACATGGATTTTCTTAAGAATATGACTTCAAATTTCATTTGGATCAATGAACGCGAAATTAAATTTTGCAAATAGAAAACTAGAATATGTGATATTTTTCTCTTTTAGTATCATGCTAGATAATTTATAACTATATACATTATCGCAATAAAAATTAATGAGTGCATGAAATGTGAGAAACGTATTGTTATCAAAATAATATTTAACTAAATTTCTTTTGGGTATAAAGTTTCGAAAGTCAGTGAATAAAATAAATGGAATAAAGTTATAAATCAGCGGTAGGAAATTTCACATTAGTAATGAGGTTTACTCATAAATTGAGGAGGAAATGGATTCGTGGTTGTCTCACCTCGTATTTTGGTTCGGTCCTTGTAAATGGTCCACCTTATGTAAATTTAAGATCCAGTGTGGCCTTCGACCTTTTTCCATCATTGTGGGTGAAGCTCCTCATGTTACAAGAAACCGATTTAGGAGGTGTTTTTGATGGGTTAGAGTCGGTAACAATAAAGCTGACATAGCACTTGCAATTTGCGGATGATGATATCATAATAGGAAAATTAATCTCTCCAAAATAAAAAAAAACTCGTTTCGAATTTTGAGATGTTTTAACTTGGCATGAGGGTTAAAGTCAACTTTTCTAAAACCCACTTTTTGGTGTTGGTGTCAACGAAACGTAACCCGCATTGGTGTTTCAATTTTGAATTGTGAAACATCATCATTCCCCGTGTCTGTATCTTAGTCTTCCAATTGATGATAACATGAGCAAAGCTTGCAGTTGAGATACCATTTTTGTTAAGTTTCATAAGACTTTCATTATGGAAAGATAGAACGCTTTTCTATGGTGGACGACTCACCTTTTTGAATTCGTGTGATAACCCGAACCCGAGGTTATTATTTAATCCTATTTTACGAATATTTTTGAAATTTTTAATGAGCTTGAATGCTATGGCGTTTGGTGATTTAATCTAAAAACCTGTTGGAAGTCTTATTTTTACCTTTTTACTAGTTGTGAGGACTACTAGTGATTGCGATATCGAATAATGGCCGAAATTTTTCGTTTTATTATTTTTCGTTTTGATATTGATATTTTATGACGTTCTCAATTTAATTGCGTAGTAAGTCGTGCCGGGACTATATTATTATCATATTTATGTGCGTTTTAACTTTTAAAAAGTATTTTTACGAAATCCGAGTTCCTTAAATATTTTTAAAATTGACTAATAGTTATTTTCTACCCTTTAAACTATTTAATTGCATTTTTCTCCAAAAGATTGCACAACTGGCAAAAATTACCCCTCCATCACTACTATGTATAATTTTTCCACTATCTTTTCTCACATTAAAAATCATTTTTGTAAAAATTTCACCCACCACCCTTTCTCTCCTCATTTTTTCGGTCCAAAACACAACACCAAAACCATTTGATCTTTGATTTTTACTTTGATTCAAGAAAATCTAATCAAAATCTTATCTTGCACATTTGATTGTGATTATTTTGGTATAATTTTTATAAACAGGCATCAACTTTTATTTTTTCATATGATTTATGATTGTTTGATCTATTTTTATGAGGTGTGTATGTTGTTAATATTATTATATATGATTTAGAGTGATTGCATGTCTGAATTTTTGAGTGGATCATTTAAAGAGTGACATGCAAGTGTGTTAAGGGTTTAAAGAATTGGTTATGATGATAGTAGAGTAAGATTAAAAGTATGGAATTGAGTAAAATGGGTCAAAAATTTGAGCTAGTATGATTTTTAAAGGTGTGTTTTAGATCAACAGGTTTGAAGCTATTTTTGGGAAACTTAAGTCTAAGCTGATGTTGAGATGATAGGACTATGCTGTAGAGATTTTCATAATCTTTGTTTTGATATAAATTAGAGCTTATAACTCAAAACGAGGAGGAAGTTATGCTAGTTTGATTATTCGTGTACCGGGAGACGAGTATCGACACAATCCGAAGTTGTTGTCGATATTTAGATCAAATCTCGGGGACTATAAAATGAGTTTTTAGAAATGGTCAAGGGCTGTTGTTAAGTTCTAAACCTAGGATTGTGAGCTTATTTTCAAACTCAAGTGTCGGTTTTTTAAATGGAGTTGTTTACGATGGTCAAAGTGGTTTTATGAGTCAAAGCCGTAAAATTATCTGGTTTTTGTAATTCAAAGATATGTCGGGTAGAAGGTCTTAGAGGTCAAATATTTCGATGAAAATTTTTTAGGGTTTTCTATATGATGTGAGTGAGTTATACATCAAGTTTCATGTAGATTGAAGGTGTCTAGGTAGGGTAAATAAGGTTGTACATTTGGTATGTGTCGCAGATTTTTATCGAGAATGTAGTTTAATAAGTAAACATGTAGAAGGGTATAGTAGTATCACTTGTATTGTTGTTCTATCGTTTCTCATGGTTTTGTAATTTTGAATTTTGTGTTATTAAGTATGGATTATACTTGAGTCTATTTATTAACGAACGCACCTTATTTGGTAGGTTGCGGTTTTCGTGTTTAACGGGCATCATCTATCGTCGAAGATCGTCTTGCTACTTCTATTACTCAAGGTGAGTTTATATCCTCGCTTTGTACATGTTTTGAATGATTTTAAAACCCGCGAGGGGGATACATGCTATTTGAAAATAAATGGAACACAATTCATGAATAATTGTTTGGACCTGTATGTTGCTTTTGGACCCGAATGTTGCGTGAATTGTGTTAAGTAACTAGTTTTATAAGGACCTAAATTCATGAACCGTTAACTATTGTCTTGCCCTTGTGTGGGTTGAAAATATCCGCTTAAACAATTGATAGTACTATCGGGGTTGACATCCCTATCCGAGACGAGAGTGTGCTGCTCAGACGGATAACTTCAATAAGCGAAAAGGTAAAATTTAAAACGATTACTTTAAGAGGGGAAATGGTTTCACTTTTTATCATGCCAGCCTTTTGACAGTTGATTGGTTATAAAGGGTCGGTGTCATGAGCGTAAACACAGTTGTATAGCTTTTATTATAAGATGGAATACCTGAATAATAGATTGTATGTACAAAAATTATAATAAACTATTATGATTTATTTTTCTCTTGTGTTCAAATAATGATTTGATAAACCTATATACTTGCTTAATTGTAGCATAGTCCATCTTTTATTTTCACTTCTATTCTTTCAAAAACGTAATCAATCCAAAAACGTCTTTAATATGGCTAAATACTCATACCTCCTTGGAGAACGAACTTAACGATAGTTTTCACGTTTTTCTAAAAGCGGAAACTTAATACTTGTCGTTTGTGTTTTCTTTTTCCTAAAAATACTCCTCATCAAATGGTTGCGTAATTACAATATAGTATTTACAAGAAAAACGAAAAATGATTTGCCATTAATAAGTTTAGTTGTTGGGAAGTGTTAATTTTATGTTTGGAAAAAATTATTTTTCAAAAGTTTTTATTGTTCCCATTGCATAAGCCCAAAAGCCACAACTTATTAATAAATAAGTTGTGCTTATTGAGCTTATGCCCCTGTTATCCTTTGCTTTTCTTTATGTTCATTTCAAGGGTAAAGAAAGGAGGGGGATTCTTAGTTGATGTTTCATGAAGTTTGGTCATATTTCTGTTATGAACAAAGAAGTGCTACAAGCAAGTGTGGATAAGATGAACATATTTTGGGAGATTGAGTTCAAAAGGGTGGTTGATTAGATTTGTGGCAAGATTAGACTAAGGGCATGGCCCTATGAATCAACGCATAGTAAGATCTAGTCCTTTCTAAATTTATGTCTAGAAATATGTGGCTTATGAGTTTGCTTATGAACTGTCTAAATGCTAGTTCATTTGATTGATATGTGGTTCTTTATGATTTTTTATGTTACTGTTAGTAAAAAAAGAGAGTATTTGAGTTTAAGTTGAAAGTTTTCTTTATTAATTTTGAATATCAGTCAGTAAGGGTGTTTGGTTTGTCTTGGTTTGGATTATGGGTGATACACAAGCTAACCCAAGTGGCCCAAACATCTTGCCTTAGGGTAATTTGGTCTAAGTTTGCCTTCTGTTTGGAACTTTCTTTAACTTAAAAATTGCTAGTTCTTTGTGATTCTACAATGATTATAGGTTTTGTCTAATTTTTCTTTTTGTTTTGTGATCTAATATTTGGTGGTGGAGTGGGGAAAGCTGGTGATTGTGATAGTTTTAGTATCTTTTGTAATTAAAATTTGACTAAAACATTTGCATGTATGCTTTGAAACACATGCATTACACATCAGACATTTTTTGAGTATGATTTTTGGTTTTAGATAGTGACCTCTTGAAATATGTTAGTTTGGGGTTTGCTCTAAGACGGATTTGTGTTAAGTTTAAGTTTAGTTGGTATGTGTTTAGTTTCATAAGCTCAAAAGTCATATGTATGTCTAGTAGATCAGCTAAAACAACCTTCTGTCTACAATTTGTGTTCTTTGTTGATTTTAAACTAACAGTGGGAAAAACCTTCCCACTTCTAGCACTAGAGTGTAGCCACTGTTAGTTCTTTAGGGGTCTACATATTAGCTAAAAGCTTATTTTGATATATGTTGCTTTTTGGAGTGTTTATTTGGCTTATTGTGTTGTTTTTGTTACTTATCTCACATCCTCATCAGTCAAACGTTCGTCACGTTGATCTTGTCCAAAAGAAAATCTAAAAAAAATATATCACAAAAAGTAACATTAGCCTGATTCGAATCCCCCACCCCTTATTGGGGGACTTATGGGTTTTTCCAGTGTGCTAGGCACCTGTTTCTATTAACCCTTTTGCATAGTGTTTTCTTTAACCCGTCTTTCATGTCCCTTAGTTCAAATAAGTCGTGGGCTTTTCAAGATTATTTCTTTAAGATTTTTGTTTCCTTCTATTTTTCCTTTGTTATATATCAACTTTAGGATTCCTAGAAAAGGTTTTAGATTTTTCCTATTAATAGATTATTTTTAATACATTTTTTTTGTTTTTAGGAAAGTCATAAAATAGTTAAAATCAGTTTTTTTTTTTTTAAATATACTTTTTAGGATTAAAGTAATATATTTGAGGTTTACAAATTATAAAATCTTTGATTGGGATTTTTGTTATTTATTTTGAATTTTAACGCTTTAATTAGATTTTAAAATTTAGCAATTATAATTTAAAAAGTTACAAAAAGTTTTGTTGATTTTTAAATCTTATTTATATTAATTAGGGTTTATTGGTAATTTCAATAATTGTTTAGACAAAATTTATTTTAGCCTCATTTTGCGTGAAAACGCGTTTCGTTTAATTTTAGCGTTATACGTCCTTTTCTTTTCATTTCATTTCTCTTTTAAGGCTATAATTAATCTAAAACCAATTGAATTTTGACACAACTCATATACACTTCCTTGAAGAACGAACTCATTATCACACTCTGTATACGAAAAGGTGATGAAGACTTAGTCTAAGATTGTGGGGCTTCAGTTTGTGGGTCAATCTAACATGTCATATAACATTACACGTTTCAACCCGAACTTGTTCCTACTCTAAACCACCCTGCCTGACCGACCCATTTAGCACCTTCACACGGAAGTGCACCCGAACTAACCAAAACCTTGATGTATGCCTAATTTTTTTCTCAAAATTAACAACAAAAACAAAAAATCTTTTGGAATATAACTAAAAGCCCCATATCAATTTTAATCAAAAGATAATTGTATATTAAAAATCATACCTTTAACTCATGAAAAGAGTTTTTTTATTCTTGCGCAAATAATTTATGAATACTATCTTCGAAATCAATGGCACAATATTCCAATTGAAACATGCTTCCTTCAATTTGGTCTCAGATTGCCTTTTGATGTAACGATTATTGTTGTAATGTTTCTAACAGGGTGTTTGGTTCTTGCTCTTGCAGTAATGTATCTAATGTGACGACAATTGCAAAAACAATTAATAGTCCTACATCAAATACCTTAATTGATAGAAACAAATGTGACTTATGTTTGAAAATGGTATATCCTAAAGGTTGAAAATTGACCTGTCAAACACCTCACATATGCAAATACCAAAAAAAGGCCTACGTATCAAATGACATATATAAATAAAGGCATTTTGACATAACGTTCATATAGTAATTGGGCTTTTTACTAATTATTTGCCACGTATATTACATGTGCGTGATCATGGAACCTAAGGGTGCGTTTGGTTCAGTGTAATCCAAAAGAATTTTATTCCATTTATTGTAAACTGATTACAAAACTACTTTCAAAATAAAAGACGTTATAAAGAAGGTAAAATCAACAAAAAGCGAGTCCTTCACAACCGGACACACTCTTTACTGCTTTTGACCATGAAAACCACACTACATGCTACCACTTCTCCCATTTTAAACATGATAGCTGCGATCGAACAAAATCCATGTTTCACAATAGTGGCATTGAAAAACCATCACCTAAGTCACAAATTCACCACACAAATCTACACGACACACCTGGTTTTAGTTTACTGTCTCCCAATGAAATATTCGTCTCTTTTATTATACTATTCTAATATTTTGGTTAACCTCCTTAGGATTCTTACTCTCTACTTATGTGTTCATGTTTACCAATAATACCACTACAATAGGAGACTCACCTACGATTAATTCTAAGACAATAGATTTAAATGTGCTTTTTGCAAAAGCATAATCTATTGTGCAAACTTTGTTCGAGAGAAACCTTATATCTCGCTAATTTATAAAAAAAATTCATCACACATTTGTGAATCACAACTGATACTATTTCCTTGTGGCTGCCAATGTGGTTTTAACATTTAATACACTCTTTGAAGTCATGGCCCTGTTTGATAAATCTATCGAGTTTTCACACTTTTTCTAGAGTATTGCCAAGTCTTGTTCAATACAACTACCTCTAATTGACTACAGAAGCATAGTACCATAACTGAAGTTTTGATAATAGTCGTACCTGAAGAATTCAACGTCACCCGCAATTTCCCGACATAAAAGCTTGAACCTTGACTACATAGAATAGACATATTATTTGCCTAAAACAGAAAACCTCCATAATTGGTATAAACAAATGTGTAGAGGACATACACTTACATTTAAAAAAAAAGCGTAAACTGAACAAATAATTACACAAATTTGGTGGCTAAACATAAATCACAGTCTAGGTCTTTAAATAAGTTACATGATGTCATTGCACAAAATATTTGGAATATGTGAGAACAATGTAGTACGCAACTATTATAAGCCCAATTTTTTTATCATAAGGGTACTAAAAACAGAATTGAACTAACAAACCAAACTACTAAATCATCAAAATTTATGGTCATCTTAAAAACAGAATTGAGATGTTTTAACTTGGCATGAGGGTTAAAAGTCAACTTTTCTAAATGCCATTTTCTGGTTTTGATGTCAACGATAACGTAACCCGCATTGCTGCTTCAATTTTGAATTGTCAAATATCATCATTCACGTGTCTATATCTTAGTCTTCCAATTGACAATAACATGAGCAAAGCTAGCAGTTGAGAGACCATTTTTGTTAAGTTTCATTAGACTTTCATTATGGAAAGCTAGAACGCTTTTCTGTGGTGGATGACTTACCTTTTTGTATTGGTGTGATAACCCGAACGGGTGGTCATTATTTAATCCTATTTTAGGACTATTTTTGAAATTTTTGATGAGCTTGAATGCTATGACGTTTGGTGATTTTATCTAAAAACCGACGTTGGAAGTCTTATTTTTACCTTTTTACTAGTTGTGAGGACTACTAGTGATTGCGATATCGACGGATGCCCGAAATTATACGTTTTATTATTTGTTGTTTCGATGTTGATATTTTTGATGTTCTCATTTTAATTGCATATTAAGTCGTGTCGGGACTATATTATTATCATATTTGTGTGTGTTTTTACTTTTGAAAAGTATTTTTACGAAACCCGAGTCTCGTAAATATATTCAAAATTGACTAATAGTTATTTTCTATCCTTTAAACTATTAATTGCATTTTTGTCCAAAAGATTGTACAACTGGCAAAAATTACCCCTCCACCACTACTATATATAATTTTCCACTATCTTTTCTCACATTAAAAATCATTTTTATAAAAATTTCACCCCCAACCCTTTCTCTCCTCATTTTTTCCGTCCAAAACACAACACCAAAACCATTTGATCTTTGATTTTTACTTTGATTCAAGAAAATCTAATCAAAATCTCATCTTGCACATTTGATTTTGATTATTTTGGTATAATTTTTATAAACATGCACCAACTTTTATTTTTTTCATATAATCTATGATTATTTGATCTATTTTTATGAAGTGTGTATATTGTTAATATTATTATATTTGATTTAGAGTGATTGCATGTTTGAATTTTTGAGTGGATCATTTGAAGAGTGATATGCAAGTGTGTTAAGGTTTTAAAGAATTGGTTATGATGATAGTAGAGTAAGATTAAAAGTATAAACTGATTAAAATGGGTCAAAATTTGAGCTAGTATGATTTTTAAAGGTGTGTTTTAGACCAACAGGTTTGAAGCTATTTTTGGGAACCTTATGTCTAAGTTGAGGTTTAGATGATAGAATTATGTTGTAGAGATTTTCATAAGCTTCGTTTTGATATAAATTAGAGCTTCTATATCAAAACGAGGAGGAATTATGCTAGTTTGATTATTCGTGTACCGGGAGACGAGTATCGACACAATCCGAAGTTGTTGTCGATATTTAGATTGAATCTCGGGGACTATAAAATGAGTTTTAAAAAATGGTCAAGGGCTGTTGTTAAGTTCTAAACCTAGGGTTGTGAGCTTATTTTCAAACTCAAGTGTCGGTTTTGAAAACGAAGTTGTTTACAAAGGTCAAAGTGGTTTTATGAGTCAAAGGCGTAAAATTGTCCGGTTTTTGTAATTCAAAGATGTGTCGGGTAGAAGGTCTTAGAGGTCAAATATTTCGATGAAAATTTTTAGGGTTTTCTATATGATGTGAGTGAGTTATACATCAAGTTTCATGAAGATTGAAGGTGTCTAGGTAGGGTAAATAAGCTTGTACATTTGGTATGTGCCACAGATTTTTATCGAGAATGTAGTTTAATAAGTAAACATGTAGAAGGGTATAGTAGTATCACTTGTATTGTTGTTCTTTCTTTTGTCATGGTTTTATAATTTTGAATTTTGTGTTATTAAGTATGGATTATACTTGAGTCTATTTATTAACGAACACACCTTATTTGGTAGGTTGCGGTTTTCGTGTTTAACGGGCATCATCTATCGTCGAAGATCGTCTTGCTACTTCTATTACTCAAGGTGCGTTTATAGCCTCGCTTTGTACATGTTTTGAATGATTTTAAACCCGCGAGGGGGATACATGCTATTTGCAAATAAATGGAACACAAGTCATGAAGAATTGTTTGGACCCGTATGTTGCTTTTGGACCCGAATGTTGCCTGAATTGTGTTAAGTACCTAGTTGTAGAAGGCCCTAAATTTATGAACCGTTAACTATTGTCTTGCCCTTGTGGGGATTGGAAATAGCCGCTTAAACAATTTATAGTACTATCAGGGTTGACATCCCTATCCGAGACGAGAGTTAGTACGCTGAGTGTGCTGCTCGGACGGATAACTTGAATAAGAGAAAAGGTAAAATTTACAACGATTACCTTAAGAGGGGAAATGGTTTCACTTTTTATCATGCCAGCCTTTTGACGATTGATTGGTTATAACGGGGCAGTGTCATGAGCTTAAACACAGTTGTATAGCTTTTGATATAAGATGGAATACCTGAATAATAGATTGTATGTACAACAATTCTATTAAATAATTATGATTGATTTTTCCCTTGTGTTCAAATATTGATTTGATAAACCTATATACTTGCTTAATTTTAGCATAGTCCGTCTTTTATTTTCACTTCTTTTCTTTCAAAAACGTAATTAATCCAAAGACGTCTTTAATATGGCTAAATACTCATACCTCCTTGGAGAACGAACTTAACGATGGTTTTCACGTTACTCTAAACGTGGAAACTTAGTACCTGTCGTTTGTGTTTTCTTTTTCCTAAAAGAAATACATAAAAATACTCCTCATCAAATATTTACCATATTGTATTTACAAGAAAAACGAAAAATGATTTGGCGTTAATAAGTTTAGTTGTTTGGAAGTGCTTATTTTATGTCACTCTTCAATTTCTTGGAAAATTTTATTTTTTAAAAGTTTTTATTGTTCCTATTGCATAAGCCCAAAAGCCACAACTTATTAACAAATAAGATGTGCTTATTGAGCTTATGCCCCAGTTATCCTTTGCTTTTCTTTCTGTTTGTTTCAGGGGTAAAGAAAGGAGGGGGATTCTTAGTTGAAGTTTCAAGAAGTTTGGTCATATACCTGTTATGAACAAAGAAGTGGTACAAGCAAGTGTGGATAAGCTGAAGATATTTTGGGAGATTGAGTTCAAAAGGGTGGCTGATTAGATTTGTGGCAAGATTAGACTAAGGGCATGGCCCTATGACTCAACACGTAGTAAGATCTAGTCCTTTCTAACTTTATGTCATATGTGGCTTATGATTTTGCTTATGAACTGTCTAAATACTAGTTCATTTGATTGATTTGTGGTTCTTTATGATTTTTTAAGTTATTGTTAGTAATAAAAAGAGAGTGTTTGAGTTTAAGTTGAAAGTTTTCTTTATTAAGTTTGAATATCAGTTAGTAAGGGTGTTTGGTTTGTCTTGGTTTGGATTGTGGGTGATACACAAGCTAACCCAAGTGGCCCAAACATCTTTGCTTAGGTTAATTTAGTCTAAGTTTGCCTTCTATTTGGAACTTTATTTACTGAAAATTTCTAGTTCTTTGTGATTCTACAATGATTATAGGTTTTGCCAAATTTTTCTTTTTGTTTTGTGATCTCATATTTGGTGGTGGAGTGGTGAAAGCTGGTAACTGTGATAGTTTTAGTATCTTTTGTGATTAAGATTTGACTAAAACATTTGCAAGTATGCTTTGAAACACATGCATTACACATCAGACATTTTTTTGAGTATGATTTTAGGTTTTAGATTGTGACCTCTTAAAATATGTTAGTTTGGGGTTTGCTCTAAGACGGATTTGTGTTAAGTTTAAGTTTAGTTGGCCTGTGGTTAAGTTTCATAAGCTCAAAAGTCATATGTGCGTCTAGTAGATCAGCTAAAACAACCTTTTGTCTACAATCTGTGTTCTTTGTTGATTTTAAACTGACAGTGGGAAAAACCTTCCCACTGCTAGCACTAGAGTGTAGCCACTGTTAGTTCTTTTAGGGGTCTACATATTAGCTAAAAGCTTATTTTGAGATCTGTTGCTTATTGGAGTGTTTATTTGGCTTATTGTGTTGTTTTTGTTGCTTATCTCACATCCTCATCAGTCAAACGCTGGTCAGGTTGATCTTGTCCAAAACAAAAGCTAAAAAAATATATCACAAAAAGTAACACTAGCCTGATTCGAACCCCCACCCCTCATTGGGGGACTTAAGGGTTTTTCCAGTGTGCTAGGCACCTGTTTCTGTTAACCCTTTTACATAATGTTTTATTTAACCCGTCTTTCATGTCCCTTAGTTCAAATAATCCGTGGGCTTTTCAAGATTATTTCTTTAAGATTTTTGTTTCCTTCTATTTTTCCTTTGTTATATATCAACTTTAGGATTTCTAGAAAAGGTTTTCGATTTTTCCCATTAATAGATTATTTTTAATACTTTTTTCTATTTTTAATAAAATTATAAAAATAGTTAAAATCAGTTTTAATTTAAAAAATACTTAGGATTAAAGTAATATATTGGAGGTTTACAAATAATAAAGTCTTTGATTGGGATTTTTGTTGTTTTTATTGAATTTTAACGCTTTAATTAGATTTTAAAATTTAGTAATTATAATTTAAAAAGTTACAAAAAGTTTTGTTGATTTTTAAATCTTATTTATATTAATCAGGGTTTATTGGTAATTTTAATAATTGTTTAGACAAATTTTATTTTTAGCCTCGTTTTGCGTGAAAACGCGTTTCGTTTAATTTTTAGCGTTATACGTCCTTTTCTTTTCATTTTTCTTTTCAAGCTATAATTAATCTAAAACCAATTGAATTTTGACACAACTCATATACACTTCCTTGGAGAACGAACTCATTGTCCATCTTTTATCACACTCTATAAACGCAAAGGTGATGAAGACTTAGTCTAAGATTGTGGGGATTCAGTTTGTGGGTCAATCTAACATGTCATATAACATGACACGTTTCAGCCCGAACTTATTCCTACTCGTTACCCACCCTGCCTGACCCACCCATTTAGCACCTTCACACGTAAATGCACCCGAACTAACCAAAACCTCTATGTATGCCTAATTTTTCTCGCAAAATTAACAACAAAAACAAAAAATATTTTGGAATATAACTAAAAGCCCCATATCAATTTTAATCAAAATCAGATAATTGTATATTAAAAATCATACCTTTAACTCATGAAAAGAGTTTTTTTATTCTTGCGCAAATAATTTATGAATACTATCTTCGAAATCAATGGCACAATATTCCAACTGAAACATGCTTCCTTCAATTTTGGTCTCAGATTGCCTTTTGATGTAACGATTGTTGTTGTATTGTTTCTAACAAGGTGTTTGGTTTGTAGCAGGGTGTTTGGTTGTTGCTGTAATGTATCTAATGTGACGACAATTGCAAAAACAATTAATAGTTCCACATCAAATACCTTAATTGATAGAAGCAAATGTGACTTATGTTTGAAAAGGGTATATCCTAAAGGTTGAAAACTGACATGTCAAACACCTCACATATGCAAATACCAAAAAAAGGCCTACATATCAAAGGACATATATAAATGAAGGCAATTTGACAAAACGTTCATATAGTAATTGGGATTTTACTAATTATTCGCCACGTATATTACATGTGCGTAATCATAGAACCTAAGGGTGCGTTTGGTTCAGTGTAATACAAAAGAATTTTATTCCATTTATATGTAAACTGATTATAAAACTACTTTCAAAACAAAAGACATTATAAAGAAGGTAAAAAAAAAGTGAGTCCTTCACAACTGGACACACTCTTTACTGTTTTAACCATGAAAACCACACTACATGCTAGTACTTCTCCAATTTCAAACATGATAGCTGCGATCGAACAAAATCCATGTTTCACAATAGTGGCATTGAGAGTCCATCACCTAAGTCACAAATTCACCACACAAATCTACATGACACACCTGGTTTTAGTTTACTGTCTCCCAATGAAATATTCGTCTCTTTTATTATACTATTCTAGTATTTTGGTTACCCTCCTTAGGATTCTTACTCTCTACTTCTGTGCTCATGTTTACCAATAATACCACTACAATAGGAGACTCACCTACGATTAATTCTAAGACAACATATTTAAATGTGCTTTTTGCAAAAGAATAATCTATTTTGCAAACTTTGTTCGAGAGAAACCTTATATCTCGCTAATTTATAAAAAAAATTCATCACACATTTGCGAATCACAACTGATACGATTTCCTTGTGGCTGCCAATGTGGTTGTAAAATTTAATACACTCTTTGAAGTTGTGGCTTCTGTTTGATAAATCTATCTAGTTTTCACACTTTTTCCAGAGTATTATCAAGTCTTGTTCAATTACAACTACCTCTAATTGACTACAGAAGCATAGTACCATAACTGAAGTTTTGAATAATAGTCGTACCTGAAGAATTCAACGTCACTTGCAATTTCCTGACATAAAAGCTTGAGCCTTGACTACATAGAATAGACATATTATTTGCCTAAAATAGAAAACCTCCATAATTGGTTTAAACAAATGTGTAGAGGACATACACTTACATTTCAAAAAAAAAACGTAAACTGAACAAAGAATTACACAAATTTGGTGGCTAAACATAAATCACAGTCTAGGTCTTTAAATAAGTTAAATGATGTCATTGCACAAAATATTTGGAATATGTGAGAACAATGTAGTACGTAACCATTATAAGCCCATTTTTTTTATCAAAAGGGTACAAAAAACAGAATTGAACTAACAAACCAAACTACTAAATCATCAAAATTTATGGTCATCTTAAAAACTAAATATACCAAAATGAGAATTCATTAAACATCTAATAATATATCAATATATTACATCCACACTTGTACACAATCAAAAAACAGTAACTTAAACTTAGGGGTGTCTATAATTTGGGTTTGACCCACAAAAACCAAAAACTAAACCGAACTGAAAATAGAATTCTGGTTTTGGGTCATAACCTAACCGAGCCGAACTACAAATATGATTTTCTGGTTGGATACGGGTTTAGCAATCGGACCCGAGAACCGTACCAAAAACCGAAATGATACAAATATATATATATATATATATATATATATATATATATATATATATATATATATATATATATATAGGGGTGGGATCAAAGAAAACCCTATCTCAAAAGAAAACATAGAAAACAAACTAGAAGGCACGTTTTGCAAAATCTTAAAACACGGGGGTAGAAAATGAATATTTACGAAAATTGGAAGGGTTGGATCTGCCAACCGCCCATTATCATTCGGTAAAAAATGGTCAACACACACATACTCATTTTAACACACCCCTCACTGCCTCGTATTCTCCACCACCCTCACAACCGCTCAGCCACCATCAAAATCATCGTTCCGACCATCAGCGGCCAAGCCACCATCGCATGTACGCCGTTCTTATCCTTCCTATGATCGAACTCTCTGATTAATTCCCCTAAACTAAACCCTAAAGCCATAAAATTATAAAAAAAATCAAAATCAATAGATGGGAATGATGATTGTGATGACTTGGAAGCATTTTATTACTATCAATTTGAGATATTTGCATCTTATTTCGTGGAAAAATGTTGATGAGTGGATATATGGTTCGGAAGGTAATCTAATATTTATTGCCAATTAGTTTCTTGTTATCCATTTCAGGTACTTTAGTGCATTAGTTTGAGGAGTGTTAGTACCCGAAATTAGGTGCCTCTATTGTTGCTCGTGTGTGTGGTTACATCTCAAATGACGCGGTTATTTGGGTTATATGTAAATTCTAATATTTTTTCTTTCTTACGATTAGGAATTTGTGTTAAATCAGGGTATTTGTAAGGCATCAATAAGTATGATTTTGTGCATTGTTAGAGATATTAAAAAGGAACTAGTTCGTATGTTTATTGTATTAATTTGTTTGTATTATTTAAGGAATCTGTTTGAATTGTTTGTTAGGGAATCAATGTGTTTGTTTGTTTAACGCATCGTGAAAATATTAAGGTAATAGTATATATTTTTAGAGCATCGATTTGTATAAAGATTATTGCATCATTGATAATAGCATCATGACATAATTTTATGTATAAGTGTAGATGGATGTCGAAGGGAGTTCTAATAGGCAATGTGATCAACTTTTTCTAGAATTTATGTGTAGGTCTGCTACTACAGTTTAGTATTTACATTTAATTTGTTGATTTCAGAAATTTGTTTTAGGGCCTTAAATAGTCATTCAACAAAATATGTTTTTAATCATTTTTACGGGCATCAGTATTATATTTTTTACGGGCATCGGTGTTGTATTTTTTTTACGGACATTAGTGTTATATTTTTTAGGGCCTTAAATTGCCAAACTGCTTATTGAAGTATCATTTCAAAAAGTTGTCCAGCAAAAATAATTGTAGCAAAAAAGTGTTGGTCTATACTCATTTCTAAATAGTTTTTTGTTTTCGGCTTCTTTTGGTTTTTTGGATTACCAAGGATGGTAGATATAGTGTTCTTGGATATCTTTTCTTGGATGGGCTCAAGGCTGAGGTAGTTTATTTTGTAATTTATTAAATATTTCTTCTTATAGTAAATGTATCAGTTATGTAGTAGTCATAATAGTACTCATAATTTTTGGTAGTGTTTAAAGAACTGTAGGAAAATCGAACATCCAAGTGATAATTACTCAAGATTTTTTATTTATGTAGTTTAAGTATGCGGTTCTAGTTATTGTAGACAATAAGTGTGTGCTAGATGCATCTGTCGTCATGTGTTTGTGCAGTTAATTTAAAATCACAAGAAATGCCCAAATTGAACGAACTGCTATGATAGGATTGTGTTTGACGCTTTTGAATATTACTTATTTAAGGCATGTGTTTTATGATTATTTTAGCGCATCGGTTTTTTTATTTGATTAAGGCGTTTGTTTTAATGTCGTACTAGGGCATCAGTCTGTTTTTTTGTTAACGCAATTAATTTCATTATTTGTAAGTCTGTTAGGTCGTTAATGATGATTAATTGAAAAGGAGCATATGTTTTTAGATTGTATTAGAGCTTCAATTTTTTTGTATTGTTTAAGGTATTTGATTTAATATTGTATTACGGCATCAATTTGTTTATTTGTTTAAGGCATTTGTTTTTATATTTTATTAGGGCATTTGTTTTAATATTTTATTACAGTATCAATTTGTTTATTTGTATTAGGAAGTTGTTTTAATATTTTATTAGGGCATTTGTTTTAATATTTTATTAGGTCATTTGTTTTTATATTTTTATTAGGGCATTTGTTTTAATATGTATTACGGTATCAATGTGTTTATTTATTTAAGGCAATTGTTTTAATATTTATTAGGGCATCAGTTTGTTTATTTGTTTCAGGCATTTGTTTTAAAGGATGCACTTTTTTGTGTAAACGGTTAACTAGTGTTACATAGAAGGAGAAGATAGCGAGAATAATAGGAAGAAACAAAACACTAATACAGTTGAGATCTCACGCGAATATTCTAACTTGTTAGAAAACACGAGTGTCTATCAGCACCCTAGAACTCCGTTATGGATTCCTCTCGTTCTATCTTTAATGTGTTAAAAAACAAAACAGAACACGTTTAAAATTCATTATAGTTGCTCGTGAACTGATGTACTCATTGAGTAATCACCAAGTTTCTAACTCGACATAATTTTATATACATGCTGTAAGAGAGAGATAAGTGAACGGATGAAAATTCTTCCAGATCTCGTCCCTGGTCGTAATAAGGTGTAATTTACTTGACTTCTTGTTTCGTCTTGATATATTTATTTATTTTAAGACAGTTAAACTAATATGACCGTGAATACACTGTTTAGTTAGGGAATTTGAGATAAACTGTATTAATACATATTTTTGAGATGCACATGAGTCACGCTGCATAATTTCTATAAACTTTTGTTTGAACGTGTTCTCTACATAATTTGCTTATAAGTTTGTCCTCAAAACACCCCTTTATAACTGTGTCCAAACAGCCCCTCAAAACATCCAAGCCCTTTTTTTAAAACACTTTTTTACACCAGTTTGCTGTCCACGCAACCGCTTAGAAAAAGGTTCTTACAAATATCCCGCTTTGGTCACATCCTGTCCAAAAAGACTTTAAACTAGTTTTCTGCGCAATTTTTATTTGCTGAGTTTCCTAACTTGCGTCTCTTTAAAGGCCAAAGATTGCTTCCAGTTTTTGACATGTTGGTAACACGTCTGAATAGGGTGTGAATAATACACTAAATTTAATTTAGGTTTCCAATAGTTGATTTTATCATTTGTTGTAGTATAGCTTCTGTTTTACGTAGCATTGTGTATACCTCTAGACGAAATAGGTAATCGGCATGTCATTATTTGTTGTTGAGAGGCTTGGTTGAGACCGATACAGAGGGTGCACTTACTAAATTTGTTGCAGAATCGCACTAATAGGCCTAGATGCAATTTAATGCACTCAATTACGTGTATCACACGTGACATGTGCCTACCAACAGAAGGTAAAGGTTCTTTATGGTGTGTTTTCTTCCACAACACAGTCTGGCCGTGATAGTGCACCATTTACTAAATTAAATTTAGGTCTCCAATAGTTGATTTTATAATTCGATGTTATATAACTTATGACTTTTATGTAGCAATACACCGCTATTCAAAATAGTTAATTGGCATGTCATTATTTGTCGTTCGTAGGTTTCGTAAAGACTGATCCAGAGGATGCACTTACTGGTTTTCCGAAGTAGTTCAGATGAAATATGAGAAAGCAGAGTGGTGAGCATATTTTCAGCATTAACTAAGACCGAATGTATGACAAGCATCATAGAGCAGCCTTTGAAGGCAAAAACATATCACCTTCTTTCTAACAGAATCAAATCTTAAAAATTGTAGATTCCAGTGAGTGCATTGGTCACCAAAAGGATGCAGAGATGAAACTAATTGTCTGCTATTAGTACATGAGAAAGCAAAGTTTCGGCTACCAAATGTGAAACAAGACAGGATATTAGGAAGGATTTTCATTTTTTATGGTAATTAGGAGTTCGAGGAATTAAGGCTGAATTTTTCACCACAACAAACTTCACGTGTCAACTGCAAGTCCTAGCTAGTCAGCATGAATGACCTTCATGGTAGCTAGATTAACAGTGACAAATTGACGTCAATGGAGCGAACAGTTGAACATTTCGATTAGACGAATTGCAAACTTGACCAAATCAGTTTAACAGTCATGTGAAATGAATGGAGAACCCGAGGCCCATGACACTATTGTATTAGTTCACTTGGTAATGTTTATTTTGATTGGGATTGCAGTTATTATATCAGTTCGTTGGTTATAATATGCTATTTTGTATTTGTAGGTTACATTATTGAAAAAATCATGACAAACGATCAGCAGCAGCTTTCGATGATGGAGCTTCAAACTGTGACCCTGGCATTAGAAACTTGTCTTAGCCAAGAGACGGTCCTGATGTATGAGTAGTTCCTATTAGTACATCTACACTGCAGCCTGGACTTGCATCTTCAGAACCAATACGTTGTTTTGGCAGTGTGGTATATACAGTGCTAGCAAGAGATCAGCGTGTTGATTCAAGCAATGTGGATGGGATTCGTTCTTAGAGTGCTGAAACATACCATCAGAAGCTCACGAAATTCTCGGTACAGAAGAAGAATATCTAATAATTTTAAGTCAAAGCTTGACTTTTAACAAAACTGTAGTTAATCGGCAGATCACGCCTACGAGTTATATTGTGTAATATATTATGTTTTGTATTTTGTGACGTAATTGATGTAATCGCTTTTACGTTTCATAATCTAATTTTCATTCGTACGCTTTTACGTTTCATAGTGAAAATTTCATTCGTAGTCTATAAAAAATAAAAAAGTAGGACCGTTGAGAACATGTTCACAATTATAAACTTTAAAAACGTCAATACAGACAAAACAAAACCACCGATCATCCAACTTATAAGAAAATATAAAATCGACAAAATAACCCTTGAAAAATAAAGAAACTAACAAAAGGCCCCTGTACTTTAAAAAATGAAAAAAAGGAAGGGAAGGGAGCTTGATCCAAGGGTTGAAATAAGTTTTCGAGTTTTTCTATTGAGATGTTGTTTTCTAATGATCCCATCTCTCTCTCTCTCTCTCTCTCTCTCTCTCTCTATATATATATATATATATATATATATATATATATATATATATATATATATATATATATATATATATATATATATATATATATATATATATATATATATAGTTATATATTTATATATATAAAATAGTTATTAAAATTTAATTTAATCCTAATATATATAAATTATTTATTAAAATATAATCTTAATATAAAAAAGTAATTTTTATACTTGAAATAATTTTTTTTGCTATATATATAATTACATAATTTTTTTAGTAAAATTAAGATAATTCGGGTTATTCGGGTCAACCCGAAAACTGAACCAAATTCAAATTCGGTTCGGTTAGGTTGAAATCTAGTACGGTTTGGTTAAGTTTTAGGGTTAACCCAGGAAAAAAAGTTAACCGAATAACCCGAGCCGAATAAACCGAACAACCCAAGAACCGAACCAAAAGACACCCCTACATAAACTCATAATTGAATAACTAAAAAAACAAAAACCCTAAATCTATTAATTAATTTTCTAAACAAAAAAGAATACCATTGAGGCTTTGATTAACCTTAAAAGGAGGAGCATTGTGATTAAAACTTTAATCCCTTTAAAACCTTCAATCGTGTGGTCGAGTGGTGGTGCGAGGGAAGGTTTCCCTATATGAAGGGGTTTTCTTATCTATGTGTCCTTTTTTTATACCGTGAGACACCCTATATGTTGTTTTTTATCGAAAAACACCTTTTGTATCTTTTTTTACTGCCATACACCCCTATTATTATAAGGGTTAAAGCTATAAATTACCAATGAACTTTTCAGTTTTTTTTTATATTACAAATATAGTATATATACTCCTCTTATTACTATTCAACTTTTGAATTTATTCTAAAATTACAAACATTCTAAAAAATAACCCGTGATAACCGGTTAAAAAGTACAAATTACCTACACGTCATCATATTTTACCAGTCATTTTATTTTATTTATATATTTTATATCCACCTCATTTTTTTATTACACCTCATTAGTTAACTTTTTTTCAATCAAACCATATAAACACATCTAATATATACAGTAGTTACACACACTCAAAATTCAAGATACACACACTCAAGATCCAAAATACTAATCTTCTTTTATAATCTTATCATCTTATTATATTAGTTTGTCATTTGCTGACTATGATTATCATACATCAAGGATCTTAAAAGACAATCAAAATAACTCATCAATTATAGTACCGAGGTAATTGTTGTAGATATGTAAGAACGGAGGGTCAAATACAGGCAATAAACCGACATGATTCACAAATGGTTTTTTTTCAAGTGAGTTTTTTTTGGGCTTTGTTTAGATCGTATATGATTCACAAGTGAGTTTTTTTATCTATGAAATGGTATTGATTTAATTTAATTTACAAGTGAGTTTTTTTAGGCTTTGTTTAGATCGTATATGATTCACAAATGGTTTTTTTTTTCAGATCTTGTATTAGATATTGTTACAAGAGAAGATGAATATGGCTAGATAATACATCAAATAATATGGTTTGAAGATCTGAGTTTTTATGAGTTTGAAGACCTGGGTTTTAATAGGTTGAAGATAAGGATATTTTAGTCTTTTATAAATTCGTAGGTGAAAAAAAAAATAAAGTCAAATACCACATGGATGAAAATAATGACATGGAAATTGAGAAAATTGTGTTTCTAATATTAGCCGGTATTAACAAGTTTAGATGGTAATAAGAGGAGTATACATTTCATATTTGTAATATCGAGAAAAAACTGAAAATCCATTGGTAATTTTTGGCTTTAACCCTTATTATAAACTTATGCCCGCTTTTTTTAAGTTCAGTTTTTTATAATTTTGACACCTATGTTTTTATGTTTTTTCTTTCTTTAATCAATTATAAAAAACGATTTTTTAGTTATTTCACCTTTTTAATTCCAAATTTGTAAATTATTGAATCCAATTACTTTTTATATATATAAATTTAAAACTCTAAATCAAATAAACATTACTAAAAAGGAAAGATTTTAAAGGCAAATCAAATATCCCACTTGAGGTTTTTCCTATAATAAGTAAAAGATTGGAGTCCAAATTGTAAAAAAGGAGGTTGAAAACCAGATAAATAGTCTGGCCCAATAATAGTGTTGGAGTCTAAATTGTAATAATTACGAAGCTGAAAACCATATAAATATTCCGTATTCTGTTTCAATTTAGCAATCTAAACCAAACAAATTTGTTTTTGAACATATCTAAACCAAAAATTGAATCCATATAAATACATATATTTTTATATATTTATATATATATATATATATATATATATATATATATATATATATATATATATATATATATATATATATATATATATATATATATATATATATATATATATATATATATATATATATATATATATATATATATATATATATATATATATATATATATATATATATATATATATATATATATATATATATATATATATATTAAATTTTAATCTAGCATCAAAAACACCTTGTGAACCTTTTTCATTTAAAACGATATAATAAAAATATTAATTCAAGCTATTCGAGTCAACCACAAACGAACAAAATTTGAATTCGGTTTTCGGTTGAGTTAAGTACAATAACCGAATAACTCAAATTACTCGATTGCCTAAAACCAATGAACAACCTCTACTCTCATCAAATTAAATATTATGGTGACGATCTCCCGTTCTCCACTTTGTCTACCGGAGAAACAACAAACGCCAAAAACTGCAACAACCTTATATATTCGACAAAATTATTAGTATATATTTCCTTGAATAAGAATGTTCAAATAATGATTTGCCTAAAAGAATAAAAATGGACGGTTAAATGATTGCACATTTACATTCTATAAGAAGAAAAAAAATAGCTATTACGGTGTGCGGTAATCTTTGTTGTGGTCTTGGACTTGTATGTGCTTTGGTTATGTACTAATCTAAAGAAAATTTCGACAATTTGGAGCTCTACGCAAACAAGGGACTTGAACTTCATCATCCTCATTTTGCTCGAATTTGTAATCATTCGCCATCACTTCCAGAAACAAAACATTATTCAAAGCAACTGTATTTATTCAATAAGAGTTTTACATGGTAGGAACCTATGAGGGGTTTTTGCAGTTACATATGAAAATTTTGACCACAAACTAGTGCTTTATATTGCGATTCTAATTTTTTCCTCTCTAGGAAAATACCCCTCCTTATTAACCTTAAAAGTCAGTGTTCCAAACATCCTACATGTCTATTTGTTGCAGAATCGCTCTTCTAGTTGACACATAACATCTTTTTTAATTTTTAAACAAGGCTGAGCATGTTAAAAGTCTTACGTTAACTCACCGCCAGCAGCGGCATCTAATTAGCTATGAGGACTATACGGCTTTCGTTTTCATCCATACTCAAAATCCTACCATAGCAATTAGGCATGCACTGCAAAGGAAGTAACAACACATATAAGATTATTTTCTAGGGAAAATAAAATAAAATACTAATTCATTATGAAGCAAAAACCTTAACGAATTAAGCGTTCCATGTTACTCTTATTTGTCGCATCGTTTACAATATCCTCGCTTATCTTAAAGAGCACCATGACAATATCAGTTAGTCACCATCAAAAATTAGATTGACTGCACTGATGGGTACACTAATTTCAAAATCAGAAGTTACGAGAAAATTATCGTCTCACATAGCAATCGTTCCCTTGAGACCTATATTCCATCTCCCTTAAATCTGCAACACTGCGTCTCACCTGCTCGCCACGGTATTCAAGAACCTACAGACACGCATATCCAACCAAGAATGATTAAACAATATATTGATAGATATAAAAAAATACCCGCAATAGACAGTTTTATAATGAATAAATTACCATTTCTTCTTCTTGAATCTTCCTTCGTGCAAAGAGACCCCATCCATGTATCGCAGATTTACCAAAACAGACACGGTTCTTTTCCATCCTCTGGATTTAACCAGATTAATAAGAACTTGACACAAATGCACATATACAATAAACAAGAGAATGTATACCTGTAAACAATTGAGTCGCTCCTTAAAAGTAGAACAATTTTTCAAATCCCGACCTTCCTGCAAAGATGAGTTAATTAAGATTAACAAATAGATCGAGTATATATACTAAAAGAAACAAGATGTGTTGGTTCATGAGATTACGTTATGAGGATTAAGGACTCTATAACATCTACTTGATGCTGGATCGGGCCTATCACTCGAAGAAATATGGCCTCTTTTAAATCATACTGAAAAGATTAAAAAAATGAACAAATGAGAACGCAAACAAATAGGAAATTAAATAAAGTTAGTCTCTCTTTTGCTCGTTTGCGCCATCAGGTCCTTCGTAATGTAATATTGAAAATTTTGTCTACCGTGGTAGTTGGTCTTACAGAGTGTCTCAAACTCCGTGTTTTCTTCTGTCGACGAAACAGATTGTTCAACATTTGTACGTTGCATGAGTCTTGAACCGCTATAACTGTATTGGTGATTCTGCCTTTCGCGCAATCTCTTTGCAAAAATTACCCCAGCGGGACTCCTGATGACAATACGAGTATCTTCTGGCATTCTGGATGAAAATCAAGAGAATGATTTGACATAATCTAAGCAACAAATAATATCAAATCATTCTCTTAATTTACGAATCTAGTTTTTTCTCAATTTATAATCTATAAAAAGTTGAAAGTACGTTAATAATATCGGTAATTAATAAATTTTCGTTTCATTATAATAAATTTCAGAAAGTTCATTTTTATTATATATCCTTTACCTTTACTTTTATTGTATAACGATATTTTTTCCTCATAATGCAAACATTTATGTGTGGACATTGATTAACATGATCCTGACTAATTTTATATGTGAACATTTAGGGATGTTTGGGATAGTGTTTGGAAATAGATTATTTACTTATTGCATTTTCATAATAAAGATAAGCTAAAATTAGTTTAAAATTAGTGTTCGAATAATAAAAGGAAAAAAATAATTATTTGCGTTTAAAAGCTTGCAAAATGTAGTTTTGAAAAAGTAAGTGAGAAGTTACTTATTTCATTTTCAAAATTGCAAAGTCTAAAAAGTTTGATTTGTCAAACACTAAAAATTTGATAATCTGATTATTGCGATTTCAAGCAACATAATCAAATCAAACAATATTTCTCAAAACCACGTTTTCTACTTGTTGAGTGTATGACTATTCATTTTCAAAACACATAATATATTTTCAATAAGCAATCCCGAACACCCCTTAAATTTCGAATAAACATATTTTGTTAGTATGTTATCATATCTACTTTTATAGTATTGTAAAGAAGATATGGCATCCGGGTTCCTTGATTACTTGATTATGTACCAGTTTCTATAGTTCTTGGTTTTTGTACGGTGGCCGATCTAGGATTAGTGATCAGAGTTCATATCAGAGTACCATGTAGCTTCTTAACTTTTTAGATTGATAATTTACCTTAGCACCCTAACATACTGAATTCGAACACGCACATAAACAATTACAGTCTCGAAGTTTAATGTAGATACAGCAATTTTCATCTTGAAATGTCACGTTATACTTATAATTTTCAACCTGATGTTAGTATGTTACCACTTTTCCAACTACTACTATTTACAAAATGTACATAAGCAATGATGTTGGTTAACAAAATTGCTCATCGGTCATGCTACCACACACTGCGAGTCTGCGAAGAAAGGAGAATATATATTGTAAAATTTAACCAGGTGTCCAGGTCTGTGATTTTGTGCAGAATCACGAAGGGCACACAATTTGCTCCACTTGTAAGACGCGCGTTAACAACAGGTGTCCAACTTGTCGACAAAAGCTTGGTGATATACAATGTCTTGCATTGGAAAAAGTCGCTGAATCGCTTGAGCTTCCGCGCAAATACTTCACCCTCGGATGCCCTGGGATCTTCCAACACTAGAGCAAGCTGAAACACGAGGCCATTTGTGATTTTAGGGCATACAGTTGTCCATATGCTGGATCAGAATTGTTGGGGATATCCTTTATCTAGTATCAAATTTGAGGGATGATCATAAAGTAGATATGCACTCTGGATACAGTTTCAACCACCGTTATGTAAAGTCCGATCCACGCGAAGTTGAAAATGCAACATGGATGCTAACGGTTAGTATCTTTTACATTCAAGATACATGCCATTTTTGTGTTGGTCCAACATATATAGTAGCTTTGATTGAATTCTAATATGAGTTCTGATTTGTCTCAAGGAGATTCTGCGGTGCCTATAGACAAAAGCCTCAAATTTTGCCTCATCTTTTTAATACAAAAGTCAAACCAACTGTTACCTAAATTTTGCCTCATCTTATTTCTAAATGTTGCTTTCTACTCCACCATATACAGGACTTCAACTGTTATGAACAGTATTTTTTGCCACCACTTTAATTTGAAGCATTCCAGCTCAGCATGGATCCGGTCTACGTGTCGTTTCTTCGGTTCATGGGTGATGAAAATAATGCGAGGAATTATCGTTACAAACTAGAGGTTGGTGGGAATGGCAGAAAAATCTTCTGGGAAGGCACCCCTTGGAGCACAAGGGATGGTCGATCACTGATAGGGGCGGAGCTAGAAAGTTCAACTCATGAGGTCACACTTTGATATTTTTTATAAACTACATAACCAAATGGTTCATGGGGCAAATTATTAAAAAAAATGCAAATATTTTCGATTATTTACACTATAATTTTTTCGTTAGGAAGACCCTTGTGACCCCCCTTTGTCTCTGCCCCCTGGTCACAGAAAGGTTAGGGACAGTCATGATGGGTTGATAAGACAGTGCAATATGGCTCTATTTTTCTCCGGAGGAGATAGGCTAGGAAAGAACATAAGTTGAAGGTCACGGGTCAGATATTGTAACACCCCATTTGATAAATGGAATGTCACGCATGATTATGGCGTGTCATCAAAGCATACAAGGATAAATGTCTAAACATTACATGACCATAAAGGAAATATCGGAATCAAACATCGGTATCCCAAAAGTAGAAACTCATCACACATAAACATAAGTACTGTAAATGAAAGGACTAAACAATGTCCATGGAAATGAGTATCAAAGTATAGATAAATGCATAATGTAAAGAAGGCTAGAAAGCTTCCAGTCCATATGCACGTACGCTTAAAGTCTACGAGCATCCCTGAGTACCTGCCGTTTTGGGAACATGAAAAGGAAAACGGCTGAGCAATACGCTCAGTGCACGGATATACAAGTATAGCATGAACAGTATAAGCATATAAACATGAAGCAGCGGAAAATACTAAGTCCTGGATAACCTGGTTATATCTTAGTAAAACTGGTTTTATAGTTTGAAAAGCCTTATGTTTATCTTGTAAAAACTGTTTAACATATTTTACCATTAGCCAATATAGGTCATGAAATATCAACGTGCATGAATACTTGGAGGGGTGACCTCGTCATGCAAATTAGAGGGGCTGCCTCTAATTTAATATACTGGTTTGGGTAGGAGGGATCAGCTCCTTGTGAAGGATGCAAGACACACACCACATTCACACTGAATAATCTGCTGAAAACATGTAAACTAGGATGCACCCATACGCCCCACCTGATAATAATAATATGGCCAAAAGCTGAAAGGGACGCCACGAGCTATCACTCCGCCGTGGTGAAGTCATAACACTGGTGCCTCTAGTGTTATGGTTATGGTACCTCCATAACTAGGTGAAACTGGTCATGCATGTATATGGCATTAGGTATTCTATTTAAACATAAGCAATTCAAAAACATATAAAACATATACTGGGGAAAACAGTTGGCTGCAAACGGGAAATCCTAATAAGGAAGAATGTCCATACTGAAAGGACGGAGAATCCGTACCTTGTGTCCAGTGAACGAAGAAGACGAACGGAAGAGAGTCCTACTTCGGTATCACTAATGCTACATAAATACATACGTATATAAGTATCTGATTATTGAGTACGTAACTGGTTTCATATCATGTCTTAGCTTGTTTTATATGTTCATGTCATGTTTTACTGATTTAAGCTTTATACTGTGTTTATCATGTATTCTGTCTACTCTGATTAAATATTACTTGTATTTCATGTATTATTATACTTGTTGTGTAATAATAAGTAACTTTCTAAAAATAACAGGTTTCCTAAAATAGAAAGTTTCTAAAAATAGAAAGTTACCAAGAATAGAAAGTTTCCAAAAATAGAAAGTTTCAAAAAATAGAAGGTTTCCAAAAATAGAAAGTTTCCAAAAATAGAAAGTTTCCAAAAATAGAAAGTTTCCAAAAATAGATTCACTGCTTAAAATAGATAAGTTTCTAAAAATAGAAAGTTTCCATAAATAGATTAGCTGCCTTAAATAAATAAGTTTCTAAAAATAGAAAGTTTCCATAATTAGATATAAGCTGGATAATTAAGCTAATTATATAAGCTTAAGTATTTTCTGATTAATATTCTAACTCATGTGATTATATAGTATAGTTTATTAATTATTTCATGTAAATTAAATAAACTATAGGTTTAAGTATTTAATTAAATTTAACATGATTTAATTAAATAAAGGTAAAATAAATACTTAGGTTAAAACATGTATTATTATCTATTAATAATATAACCTAAGTCATGTAAATTAATTAATTATAAGTCATGGTTTTAATAATCAGTTAATTATATAGTCTAATTAAAAGATAAATACTTAGGTTAAAATTCATGTATTAATAATAAAATTAATAACCTAAGTCAAGTAAATTAAATTAATCATATTCATGCTTTTAATTAATTTAATTTAAATCTTGTAAAAATAATATAACTTGTAAAAATAATAAACCTTGAAAAATAATTCATGAACCGGACCGTGTTTTAAATCTAAACATGTGTGAACCGGACCCGTGAACACCACCATACCCCGACCTAGGTCGGGGTTTTCCCTTCCTTGCTGCTGCCGTGACACCACCACCACCAAACTGAGACCTTAAGGTCTCGGTGGTGTGAGTTTAAGCCAAGCCGAGACCCATCTTGGGGCTTGGTTAGGCGTCGGCCACAAACAAAACACCCCTTAACCCTAAATTGATTTAAACCCCATGATTTAATAGCATGTTATATCTTGTTTTAATTAGTTTATTAAAAACATTCATGATTTTATGTGATTAATAAATCAAAAACATAAAATAAAAGAGATTAGGGTTTATACCGATTACGTGAATCAAAGAATGATGAACACACAACGATCCTTGCAATAAATCAAAGATCAAAATCAAACCGAAACACCCCTTGGTGTTCGTATACCCGGCGGCCAAAAGAACCAAAGGAAGAAGAAAAGGATTTTAGGGTTTTTCTTGTTTTCACAATTTTGTAAATAATAAAACATGTTTTTCCCTTTTTCCCTAGTTAGTAAATTTGCATGGGCTTGGCCCATGTTTCCTTGTTGTGTCCGCGGGTATGGGGCCCACATGGGGGTAACCCGAACATTTTCCGTGTCTAAAATAATAGTGTGTTCTCGTCTTCATGTTTTTACGTGATTTGATTAGTTATCGTTTGTGACTTAATATATGTATTCGTGCTCATAATAAATATACATACATACGTAATATTAGCTCGTCATTAATTTACGTTCATGATTTCATGTTCGTATGTTCGTGATTATAATTATTATTGAAATAATTATCGTGAGTTCATACGTAATAAATACTTATCATGTTATAACACGTAGGTAATACTTGTAATTATTGTTCATGAAACGTAACGTGCTATAAAATGAAAATTCTAATCATGTACGTACTATTGTAAGGGTACTATTCATGGTAAAAGCATACGGGTTTTAAAACTCTTCCCCCCTAAAAAGAATAATTCGTCCCCGAATTATAGATAAAGTAAACTGGAAAAGAAGAACATACCCGAATTCAAAATATGAAATGAGGGTAAGAAGCCCGGATAGACTCCTCTATTTCCCAATTGGCTTCCCGCTCGGTATGATCCCTCCAAAGGATTTTGACGAATGGAATCGTCTTCCTTCTCATGACTCATTCTTGTCTGTCAAGAACTCGTTCGGGTTCTTCTATGAAAGTGAGATCTTCACGAATCTATTCCAGTGGATACTGAGCCATGTGAAGGGGATGATACTGGTACCCTCTGAGTAAGGACACAAGGAAAACATTGTGTACATGAGAAATCTTCGGAGGTAACTCTAAACGGTAAGATACTTCACCGACTCGTTCAATGATATCAAACGATCCGATGAAACGAGGACTGAGCTTCCCTTTAATTCCAAAACGTCTAACAACACGTGCCGGTGAAACCTTAAGGAAAACGTGATCTCCTACGTTAAAATGTAAGTCCCTACGATGCTTGTCTGCGTAGCTCTTCTGACGTGACCGTGCTTCTTCCAGTTTCTGCTTAGCTACTGCGACCTTCTCATTAGTCAGCTCTATGATTTCTGGTCCTTCGAGTGTTCGCTCGCCAACCTGATCCCAGCAGATTGGGGCGCGACACCTCCTGCCATACAACATCTCGAAATGAGCACACTTGATACTTGCGTGCCAACTATTGTTGCATGCAAACTCCACCAAACAGATGTAATCGTCCCAATCACCCGTCCATTCCAACGCACATGACCTCAACATGTCTTCCAATGTCTGAATCGTTCGCTCTGACTGCCCGACTGTTTGAGAATGAAAAGCCGTGCTAAGCTTAAGTTGTGTACCCCAATCTTTCTGCAGACTTCTCCCGAATCGCCAAGTGAAACGAGGATCTCTGTCTGAGACGATGCTGGATGGAGCACCGTGAAGTCTCATGATCTCCCTTCTGTAAGTATCGGCGAGTTTACTGACCGAATCTTCCTTGCGGATCGGTAAGAAATTAGCTGATTTGGTAAGTCGATCAACGATAACCCAAATTGCATCATGCTTCCTCTTGGTTGGCGGAAGACCAGTAACAAAATCCATGGTGATTTTGTCCCACTTCCACTATGGAATATCTAACGGTTGAAGAAGACCGCCAGATTGCTGATGCTCGATCTTACCCTGCTGGCAGGTAAGACATTTGGAGACGTAAGTGGCAACATCCTGTTTCATACCACTCCACCAAAAGTACTGCTTGATGTCATGGTACATCTTGGTCGAACCAGGATGGATAGAAAATGGGGAGCTATGAGCCTCAGCTAACAAGGCTTCTCGGAGTTCTTGATCATCAGGAACACAAAGTCTCGTGCCCTGCCATAAGATACCATCTGCATCTACTCTGAACCCTGTCTGCTTCTCCAAATTCTGAATTATCGCCCAGATTTCTCCATCATCTTTCTGAGCTTCCTTGATCTTAGAGAGTAACTCGGGTTCTACTCTAAGATTAGCCCAGTAACCGTGCTGTCCATGTACCATGATCTCTATGTCTAGTCGCTCCAAGTCTCTTATGATTTCCTCCTCAATCTCAATGTTGTTGATCATTCCGGACTTTCTGCTAAGTGCATCTGCCACTACATTCGCCTTGCCGGGATGATACTGCAGATTAATGTCATAATCCTTCAACAGCTCTAACCATCTCCTCTGTCTCATTGAAGATATACTTCAAGCTCTTGTGGTCCGTGAAAATGTCACAGGATTCTCCATATAAGTAGTGCCTCCATATCTTCAACGCAAACACGACTGCTGCAAGTTCCAAGGCATGCGTAGGGTAATTTTCCTCATAAGGATTAAGCTGCCGTGAAGCGTACGCGGTCACTTTCCCATGTTGCATGAGAACACTGCCAAGTCCCTTCCCCGATGCATCACTGTAGATTTGAAATCCATCCGTACCAGATGAGAGAGTAAGAATAGGTGCAGATACTAACTTCTGCTTTAGGTCTTCAAAGCTCTTATCTCGTTCTTCAGTCCAGACGAATTTCTCCCCTTTCGCATCAGTTTGGTCAATGGTAGTGCTAGGCGGGAAAAGTTCTCCACGAACCTACGGTAATAATTAGCTAAGCCTAAGAAACTGCGGACTTCAGTCGCTGATGTCGGCCTCGGCCACTTAGTAATAGCCTCAACCTTCGTTGGATCCATAGTGATTCCTTCTGCTGATACAATGTGACCTAAGAATGCCACCTTGTCTAACCAGAACTCACACTTGGAGAATTTAGCATACAGCTGCTTCTGGCGAAGAATCTGTAGTACTGTACGAAGATGGTCTTTGTGTTCCTCCTTGGACTTAGAGAAAATCAGGATGTCATTGATGAAGACAATGACAAACTTGTCCAGAAATTCATGGAAGATTCTGTTCATCAAATCCAGGAACACTGATGGAGCATTGGTAAGGCCAAATGGCATGACTACAAATTCGTAGTGGCCATTGTGTGTACGGAAAGCAGTCTTGGCGATGTCCTGCTCCTTAACCCGTAGCTGATGATAGCCTGACCTTAGATCAATCTTGGAGAAATGTTTGGCCCCTTGGAGTTGGTCAAACATATCGTCTATACGTGGTAGTGGATACCTATTCATGATGGTAATCTTGTTGAGCTCGCGATAGTCTATGCAAAGACGCATACTGCCGTCCTTCTTCTTAACAAATAAGACCGATGCGCCCCATGGAGATGCGCTCGGTCGAATAAAGCCTCGTTCCAGAAGTTCTTGCAATTGATCCTTCAACTCCTTCAACTCTATGGGAGCCATGCGATAAGGAGCCTTGGAAATCGGCTCAGCTCCTGGGATGAGCTCGATATTAAATTCCACTTCACGTGCAGGTGGTATGCCCAGAAGTTCTTCTGGAAATACATCTGGAAATTCTGACACTATCGGCTGATCCTGAATTGATGGGGATTCAGCATCCATGTCATGAACAGTAGCTAGATAACCCTCGCACCCATGTGACAGTAGTACACGTGCTTGCAGGGTTGATATGATTTGTACAGACCTGTCGGGTATGAACCCGTTGTGAATGTACTCTGGCGCATTAACATCACCGAAGATGACTCGATATGAATGGCAGTCTATGGTAGCATGATGCTTAGATAGCTAATCCATGCCCAAAATCATGTCAAAATCATTCATGTCCAGCAGAAGTGCTTTAACAGGATGAACCTTGTCGTCAAACTCTAGGGGAAGGCTCTTGTACACATGGGTTACAAGTACAGAGTCTCTCAAAGGCGTGGGAATACTGAGTCTATTTTCTAGTGGCATGGGGATTATCCTAACATTATTGGCATAAGCAGTAGAAATGACCGAGTGAGTAGCACCCGTATCAAACAGAACACATGTAGCTTGACCATACATATACAAGATTCCAGTGATGGTACCTGTAGACTTATTGGCCTGATCGCGAGATGTCGTGTAAACGCGCCCAGTAGTAGGAGGCGGCTTGGTATCAACATGTCCCGATGTGCCCTTCATCTCGCCCTTGCGGCAGTCCTTCATGCGATGGCCAGGAAGACCACACTTGAAGCATGCATCACTGTCGCGGCGACATGGCCCTAGGTGCCTACGATGGCAAGTAGAGCAAAGAGGATGAGTATATCCTCCAACATGTGTCCTGACTGGCTGAGAACCTGATAAAACATTATACATGAGACATGATAATAGGGTACAAAGGACAATGCGGATAATCGTAAGATTGAATACCAGTGATAGGTGGACGGTTAGGCTGTGAACCTCTCTGGTTCTGGTCCATACCGTTACCATGGTTCCTGGTAGAAGATTTGCTAATGTGTCAGAATTAAGAATCATAACATGTAATAATAAGAAAACGCGAAAGTATAAGGACCTGCTGCTGTTGGAGTGTCCAGCGTTGTTACGGTAATTATCATCACCGCCACGCCTATCCGTAGCAGAACGATCGTTAGTCTGACCGTTTCCCTTGGGCTGACTAGGTTGCTGCTGAGTAGCCGGCTGAGACCGGTCCCCAGTCTTCTGCCTGGAAGATACAATTTAAAGAGATGAACATTGACATATACTGAAAGAATAAAGAATTGGTCACCGCTTTAATACGAATGTTTACCTCTTATCGGGTCTCTCTGCTTCCCCGAACTCATCTCTCTCCTGCAGCATCTCCAGCTTACGTGCTGCATCGGCCACTTGTGCTACCGTGTTGAACATAGCACACACCAAGTTGTTTACGACCGATGCGCGAAGAGCCCACCTAAAGTGGTGTGCCTGCTCTTCAGGATTACCTGTTGCTGCACCAAGGAAACCAGCTAAGCGAAGAAAGCGCTGCATGAACTCGTTGCTATTCTCCCCAGCTCTCTGTCGGATCCCATGGTGCTCCCTCTTCAGTTTGTCTTGCTCCGCCTTGGGAAAGAACTGCTCCATCACCCTATCCCTGAAATGAGCCCATGTCAAACCAGCCACCCAATCATCACCTCCCTCATACTGCTTTAGTGCTATCCACCATGATAACACATCACCTTGGAACTGGTAGCATGCCAACCTCGACTTGAAAACGGGGTCACAGCCCATACCATCGAAGATCTTCTCAATGTGAGCCAACTAGCTTTCAGCTTCACTGGGGCTATCTGTTCTCTCGAAAGCTCGAGGACGGAGCTTATTGAATCTCTCCAGCCATGTATCCAATGTTGCTGGAGGAGGAGGAGGAGGTACTGGGTGATGCTGCTGATTGTTGGCAGCCTGAACCTCAGCCCTGATTTCACTCCTCAGTTGAGGAAGCGTAGCTTGCATGACAGCTTGGATTGCTGCATTGAGTTGTTCCTGCTCGCGTGTGAGAACCATCTGACAGTATAACATAAAATACATGATTAAACTGATCAAAACATAAAATATATATACATGAAAAAAATTTATACCAATAAATCATGAGGAAAATTTTATGCAGGAAAACTAGTACATTAATGCATGATGTAGTTTTATGAAAACTTTTGTATGCGCGAGAGTGAACGCCTATGGTCAGTTCACCTAAAATAAAAGACATGGCGAGGGGACGCCTATGGGTCGGTCCCAAATTTAAAAGTTTCGATAAAACACATGCGACTAAATAGGGCCAGTCCTGTACCAACCATTACTTAGTCATAAACCTGCGGCAATGACATATATATGTATGCATGAAAATGATGAATGCATGAAAACCGACTGTCAGTTTTAGGAAGACCATAGTGACTACCCACTAATCACAGGTCATGTTTTGAGAGCCTACAGGTCGAAGCCTTGGCTCTGATACCATAATTTTAACACCCCATTTGATAAATGGAATGTCACGCGTGATTATGGCGTGTCATCAAAGCATACAAGGATAAATGTCTAAACATTACATGACCATAAAGGAAATACCGGAATCAAACATCGGTATCCCAAAAGTAGAAACTCATCACACACAAACATAAGTACTATAAATGAAAGGACTAAACAATGTCCATGGAAATGAGTATCAAAGTATAGATAAATGCATAAAGTAAAGAAGGCTAGAAAGCTTCCAGTCCATATGCACGTACGCTTAAAGTCTACGAGCGTCCCTGAGTACCTGCCGTTTTGGGAACATGAAAAGGAAAACGGCTGAGCAATACGCTCAGTACACGGATATACAAGTATAGCATGAACAGTATAAGCATATAAACATGAAGCAGCGGAAAAGACTAAGTCCTGGATAACCTGGTTATATCTTAGTAAAACTGGTTTTATAGTTTGAAAAGCCTTATGTTTATCTTGTAAAAACTGTTTAACATATTTTACCATTAGCCAATATAGGTCATGAAATATCAACGTGCATGAATACTTGGAGGGGTGACCTCGTCATGCAAATTAGAGGGGCTGCCTCTAATTTAATATACTGGTTTGGGTAGGAGGGATCAGCTCCTTGTGAAGGATGCAAGGCATACACCACATTCATACTGAATAATCTACTGAAAACATGTAAACTAGGATGCACCCATACGCCCCACCTGATAATAATAATATGGCCAAAAGCTGAAAGGGACGCCACGAGCTATCACTCCGCCGTGGTGAAGTCGTAACACTAGTGCCTCCAGTGTTATGGTTATGGTACCTCCATAACTAGGTGAAACTGGTCATGCATGTATATGGCTTTAGGTATTCTATTTAAACATAAGCAATTCAAAAACATATAAAACATATACTGGGGAAAACAGTTGGCTGCAAACGGGGAATCCTAAGAAGACGAACGGAAGAGAGTCCTACTTCGGTATCACTAATGCTACATAAATACATACGTATATAAGTATCTGATTACTGAGTACGTAACTGGTTTCATATCATGTCTTAGCTTGTTTTATATGTTCATGTCATGTTTTACTGATTTAAGCTTTATACTGTGTTTATCATGTATTCTGTCTATTCTGATTAAGTATTACTTGTATTTCATGTATTATTATACTTGTTGTGTAATAGTAAGTAACTTTCTAAATATAGAAGGTTTCTTAAAATATAAAGTTTCCAAAAATAGAAAGTTACCAAGAATAGAAAGTTTCCAAAAATAGAAAGTTTCCAAAAATAGAAAGTTTCCAAAAATAGAAAGTATCCAAAAATAGATTCACTGCTTAAAATAGATAAGTTTCTAGAAATAGAAAGTTTCCATAAATAGATTAGCTGCCTTAAATAAATAAGTTTCTAAAAATAGAAAGTTTCCATAATTAGATATAAGCTGGATAATTAAGCTAATTATATAAGCTTAAGTGTTTTCTGATTAATATTCTAAGTCATGTGATTATATAGTATAGTTTATTAATTATTTCATGTAAATTAAATAAACTATAGGTTTAAGTATTTAATAAAATATAACATGATTTAATTAAATAAAGGTAAAATAAATACTTAGATTAAAACATGTATTATTATCTATTAATAATATAACCTAAGTCATGTAAATTAATTAATTATAAGTCATGGTTTTAATAATTAATTAATTATATAGTCTAATCAAAAGATAAATACTTAGGTTAAAATTTATGTATTAATAATAAAATTAATAACCTAAGTCATGTAAATTAAATTAATCATATTCATGCTTTTAATTAATTTAATTTAAATATTGTAAAAATAATACAACTTGTAAAAATAATAAACCTTGAAAAATAACTCATGAACTGGACCGTGTTTTAAATCTAAACATGTGTGAACCGGACCCGTGAACACCACCATACCCCGACCTAGGTCGGGGTTTTCCCTTCCTTGTTGCTACCGTGACACCACCACCACCAAACCGAGACCTTAAGGTCTCGGTGGTGTGTGTTTAAGCCAAGCCGAGACCCCTCTTGGGGCTTGGTTAGGCGTCGGCCACAAACAAAACACCCCTTAACCCTAAATTGATTTAAACCCCATGATTTAATAGCATGTTATATCTTGTTTTTAATTAGTTTATTAATAACATTCATGATTTTATGTGATTAATAAATAAAAACATAAAATAAAAGAGATTAGGGTTTATACCGATTACGTGAATCAAAGAATGATGAACACACAACGATCCTTGCAATAAATCAAAGACCAAAATCAAACCGAAACACCCCTTGGTGTTCTTATACCCGGCGGCAAAAAGAACCAAAGGAAGAAGAAAAGGATTTTAGGGTTTTTCTTGTTTTCACGATTTTGTAAATAATGAAACATGTTTTTCCCTTTTTCCCTAGTTAGTAAATTTACATGGGCTTGGCCCATGTTTCCTTGTTGTGTCCGCGGGTACGGGCCCACATGGGGGTAACCCGAACATTTTCCGTGTCTAAAATAATAGTGTGTTCTCGTGTTCGTGTTTTTACGTGATTTGATTTGTTATCGTTCGTGACTTAATATATTTATTCGTTCTCGTAATAAATATACATACATACGTAATATTAGCTCGTGATTAATTTACGTTCATGATTTCATGTTCGTATGTTCATGATTATAATTATTATTGAAATAATTATCGTGAGTTCATACGTAATAAATACTTATCGTGTTATAACACGTACGTAATACTTGTAATTCTTGTTCATGAAACGTAACGTGCTATAAAAGGAAAGTTCTAATCATGTACGTACTATCGTAAGGGTACTATTCATGGTAAAAGCATGCGGGTTTTACACATATGGAAAGAGTCTCCTAACTCTGATGGTAGTAGTGTATGCATTCCAGACCTAAGCAGTTACCTTGCTAAATTTGGTTGTATCATCTGTAATTCCAGACCCAGACAAACAAAAAGTATGGTGAATAGGGTTATATGTTTTGTATTTGTGTGGGAATTTTTAATGCAATGATACTATTAGTGTACGAATTTTCTTTGCAATATGAAGAGAAATGATCACAGTTTGGCATTTTGTCCCTGCACAGGTAGAACTAGCTAGCAACAATCCATGACCCACGCTTATATATGCGAATAATTAACACACACATCACTCAAAAGCATGGACTTGGTAAACGGAATCTATGTAATGAAAGTAACCATTCCGGTGTATGTTCACTGTTCACATACAACAAATGTAAAAAGGCTCAACACAAGATAAAGCGTATACGAGGTAAGAAGTTTAGCATTTTTTATTTGTCTTCTAATTTTTAGGGCAATGATACTATTAGTGTAAGAAATTTCTTTGCAGTACGACGAGAAATTATTGAAGTTTAGCATTTTGTTCTTGCACAGGTAGAACTAGCGATCCAAGATCCACATGTAAATGTTACTTTGAATAATTAACACGCGTCAAACACTCAAAAGCCATCGACTTAGTAAACAACATCTATGTCACAAAAGTAACCATTCTGGTGTATTCATGTTTGTTAGTGCAAACATTACGATGCTTTATCGATATAATCTCTTTATGTTTTGTTGATGACAAACGTATAATTCGCAATACATTATGTAAAATGTTAAGTTACTCGTAATCACTCAAGAATACATTTGTATACTTCTCTCGACACCTCCAAGATCGCATTCGGCATGAATCACTCAAGGTATGTACAAACATGTCATTAACCTAACTAAGTGATCAAGGATTAATATTTTCTTAAAACTCAAATTTAATCAAATGTGACAAAAGATTTTAATTAACTTTATTTTTAAGAAAATGTTTTATTAAAAAGAAAATGGAATTTGAATTTGGCATATTCCATATGCCAAAGGAATATCCTTTGAGGGTATAAACTACCCCAGATTGCATATCTCCACTAAAGGACAAATTTGCACGGACTCCAACGCGGAGGTTCCTTAAAGGAACCCGGGTTCCTTATTGATTAGGAACCGCGGGTAGAGATAAGGAACCGCGGGTGTTTTTGACCGTTGCAATGTTGCTCTATAAATAGTGGATCATTTCCAGATTTTCTTTCAACCCTTTTTGCACAGTTTCTTCAAAAACATCTTTAAACCCTTGATTAGTTAGTTTAGATTAATCTTGTTTAAGATGTGATTCTCTCCTTCAATCTCCTCATCCTCTTAATTTCATAGAGAAGATCACTCACACATTTGTGATGTGATTAAAGATGAAGTCTTGATGAAGATCATCATGTTCATCATTTTTATTTGTGTCTTGTGTAGATCCAATGTATATGTGTATACTTGGATCAATCTTGTGTAGATCCAATGTATATGGGTATACTTGGATCAATATAGTGTAGATCCAATGTATTTGTAAATACTTGGATTAGTTGTGTTAATCCATTGTATTTGTGAATACTTGGATTAAGTCTTGTGTAAATCCATTGTATATGTGTATACTTGGATTTATGTTGTGTAGATCCAAGTTACATGTGTACACTTGGATATGTGTTTTATTGAGTTGTAATAGGTAAGATTTGTGAGTTCTCACTAAACTATAAAGTGATGTGGTTGTGTCTTGTGAGTTCTCACTAAACTATAAAGTGATGTAGTTGTGTGATATTATCTTTTTGCTAGGTTCAATTTTATCTCTCGATATCCTCTCGAATTGATCTCGGCCTTAAGTGGAATGATTTGTTCTTGGTTAATGAAAAGGTGATTGGTTGGTTTATCTATTTTAAACTAATGACAAGAAATTAAGTGTCGTAGAGTAAACTCAAAACTTAGAATGATTAAAGTAAAAGACGAGTTTAAAAGTAAATGATTGGAAACTTAAAGATCATATGAGATAAATAAATGAACACTTAAAAGAAACTAACACTTGGAACACTTTGTACAAATATGAATTTAATTGGAAACTACTAAAAGAAAGTAAGAACGGAGAATAGCAAAACAACTCAATTGGAATAACCAAAAAAACGGGTGTAATCGGAATGTTATTCCGATCGATTGATCGGAATGGAGGCAGTAGTGGTGATCGGAATACAGGAAATGGACCAATCGGAATGTTGTAACTCGCACGATCAGAATGAGCAAAATAAGACTGATCGTAATATGAGGACAACTCCCAATCGGAATATTAAAATAGGTTACAATCGGAATGTGCTGAAAACAAGGAACAATCGGAAAGGCTAAACCCTTTTCCGATCGGCCGATCGGAAAGAGGGGGTGTTGCTTGGTCGGAAAACAAGGTCGGAAAAGGGAGTTACCTTTTCCGAAAATAGTGCAAATTCGAGTAAAAAGCAAAGGTATTAAGCTATTGGAATAAGCTAAAACCCAAAACTAACTCGAATCTAATAATAAGCTGATCAAATAAGCACTAAAAACAACTTTTACAAACTTTAAAACAAACAACTTTTAAATCAAATCAATAAAAAGATGAACTTTTCATAAAACTTTAAAAAGTAAAGTAAGCTAAATCAACAAATAAGCCAATAAGAATAAGTATCTTAAAGCTTATTAGTGCATAAACTTAAGGAAACATAAAAAGAAATCAACTTTTTAAGCACAAATCATTGATGAACAACACGGATCATACGAGATTTGTACCAAAATCAATAAAAGTAAAAGAAAGGAAGGATGAGATTAAAGATTAAAAGATAAAACTTGAACTTGATTAATGAAAAGTAATACAAATGTTTTGATCTAGAAATGGAAAAAGATGAAATCTAGTGAGAGAAAGTTCTAAACTTTCTCTCTCTGAAACTAGAGAGAATGAAAACTAAGCTAAGCTAAGTGTGTGAAAATTTGTGAAGTAAGGGCTTTATATAGGCGTGTGTATGGTGGTGGGCTTTGTGATTGGGCTTTGGTTGGGCTCCTTTTTCTTTTTTCTTCTTTAGTCTTCATGCGTCTTTAAATAAACGTTTCCGACTTGGATTTGAGAAGTGTCGGTGAATAATTCCAACTCGTCTTATAATCTTTTATTTAATAGACTCGAGTTCTTCGACATATATGAATCTTCCATCTTTGGCTCTATTCTTCGATAAATCTTCAAATAGGCACAATGACTTCAAATCTTTTGCATCTCTTGGACAATAGACTTCGTCTTGAGTCTTTTTCCTTGATAAAACCCATGCAATCCCATGTTTTCTTCAATACTCTCCCGGTTGACTCTGAAAACACAATAAACACAAAAACCACGCATAATTCCAAACAAATGATATTAAATACGTGTTTTGGTCTTGTTTTAGCCAGAATTAAGTGGTAAAATGATGGGTGTTTTCACACCTATCAAATCCCCTACACTTAACCATTGCCATGCCCTCATGCAATGCTTAGTGACAAAGCACATTTACACTTTTCTCATGATTAATCAACCTTGGCCTTATTAAAATACTACTAAACAAAAATTAAAGTACTCAGAGAAATTAAAACTTTAAAGTAATCAAAAGGATAGAAAATAGCTATGTGGAAATAACTTGTAAAGAGATTGAGGACTTACATTAGGGCTTCGGTGCTGCGAAGATTTATCACCCTCAAGTTTCACGTTCCCCAAACTAAGCTTAAAAACGAGATCATTGTTATTATAAGTTAGCAATTCAAACACTCACGCACATAGCTTAATTAAATGCTTAGACTCCCTTATTCCTAGGTGTATCTCTTATATTTTATTTTTGTCTTAGAATGATCATGAAGATGCATTTTTGGACTTATTTCGATAGTTTATTTAGGCTGAAAGCAAAGTGGGACGATTTGATCAATAGTTAGCTAAAGGACAAGATCTCTTAAAACTGCTTCTCGGGATATCAAAAAGTTCATATCTTGGCATAACTTGGTTCGCGATTTGAGACCTTTCTCGGGCCGATATTTGGCATGTACTTCATACTTCATATCTTCGAGAGACGTTCTTGAGATAATGGTCTTCTCATCATAATAGAGTTTCTTCATTTGGAGACTTTTGAGGGGTACTCCAACTTTGTTGACCACGACTTCATGATTATTTCTTCAATCTCTAATTGGGATTTTGAGATACAACGATCCGCCTCCTTTTCGAACTTGGATCTATTTATCCTCATACCTTGTTAGGGTCTTTTCGGATAGACTTCTCCATGATCTTTATGGGAGTTGATTGCTTTTCGTCGTGAGTCTTGATCCTTCATATTGATTTTAGGAATAATGCTTTTCACATCACCTTGGATCTTTAGCAATAAAATGGAATCCTCATGCCTTGTTAGGGCTTTTTTGGACTCGCCAATCTTCGCGCCCCGCTTCATAAGTTATGCCTTGGCTATGAACTCTTATCATTACCGAGCAACTTTTAAACGATCTTGGGCTAGAAGCTAAGTAACTTTTCAAATCGTACGACCTTACTTATTGCAGATAAATTATTAGCAAGTGATGGGAGAATAGGCAAATAATTACACCAAGTGAGCTTGCACAAGAATACCGACTTATAATTGACTCAATCATTTCTCGTCCTCTACAACTTAAAATCTCAAGTAATGAGACTCGTGGATACTTAGCCTAATAAACCAATTAAGGTCTACATGGTTAAGGATACTAGCTAGAATAAACTTAGATAAGTCTATTCGGGTTGAGTCAAAATAATCGCAACGGGCCTAATATGTCAAAGATTTCTAAACTAGCTACACCACTATATTAATATTTTTGACTTTATTGCGGGATATATACATATGAAAGCAACGATAAAAATTTAAAAATTATGACTAAATGGCCAAAGTTAATAAAAAATTTGAAAAATGTTGAAAAATGGGATTTTCTGGTTAAATGAAGGCATTTTCATGGAAAAGTCCACTTAAAACTTCGATAGAAGTTCCCCCTACACTTAAGATAAACATTGTCCTCAATGTTTAAGCATGTGGGAAAAGGCTCCCCTACACTTATGACATTGTGCACGTTGGTTAACTCAAGTTAAGGAAGAGACGACTAAAGTGATCAATTTCAAATGTGAGTATGAAGAAAATTGAATCACGATAGTTGAGAGATAGAACCGGATTTCGGATAACACGGGAGCACGGTTCTTCAAAGGTTCCAAGAGTGCACTTATCCCTGTAATCACATCACCACACAAAGACAAACACCTATACAGGTCCCCCTACACTTAGGAGGTTAAAACATAAAAGGATAGATACTCGGGCTGCCTCCCGAGGAGCGCTTGTTTTTGATAACCGAGTCACGAGCCTGACTTGACCCAAAATTAGTTCATGGGGAACGTGGTGAGGGATGGAATCATCTCCTGAGAGATGTCCTCACCAAAGTACAGCTTCAGACGCTGGCCATTCACCTTGAAATTGGGCCCATTTGACTGAGAAAACTCAATGGTCCCATACGGAAAGACTTTGGCGACGGTGAATGGACCAGACCAGCGGATCTTCAACTTGCCAGAGAAGATCTTCAACCGAGAGTTAAAAAGTAAGACTTGATCACCAACGTGGAACTCTCGGTTCTTGATTTTTGCGTCATGAAGGATCTTCGTCTTCTCTTTGTAGATCAGCGAGTTCTCATAAGCTTCATTCCTCAGTTCGTTGAGTTTGTTGAGTTGACTCTTGCGATGATCACCGGCTTTGTTGATGTCGAAGTTAGCCCACTTCAAGGCCCAGTGCGCCTTATTCTCCAGTTCGATGGGAAGGTGGCATGCTTTCCCGTACACAAGACTGTTGGGAATAAATTTAGGCCAGAACACTTGAACGCTGACAAGAACAACTCAAGCGTTGACAAGAGCAAAGTGAGCGCTGATAGCATAAGCGTTGACAAGATAAAGTCAAGCGTTGACAGATTGAAGACAAGCACTGATGGAAGATGTGAGCTACACGTTTATTATATTCTAGATTACTTCTAGTAAGGATAGAAACGACAATGTATTTTCTATGTTTATCTTTACCTAGAATAGTTGATTCGTAGCTTATTGTACAAGACTTCTTGTTCTATAAAAGAAGATCTTTTAGGTTAATGTTTAAAAATCAGTTTTCATAGTATTCGCAAGTTAAACCTTTCATTGTAATCAACACGATTATTCTAATACAAGTGAAAGTTTGTTTAACATCATTGTGTTTTAGATCAAGTGTTAATTCCGCATAACACTTTGTTACTTTATTCATAAGCAAAGGTTTCTCTACGTGTAGTACTTGATCTAATCTCGTTTACACAAAGCTTAATCGATCTAAGTTTGGGATCAACAAGTGGTATCAGAGCTTGTTGAGAAACTTTTGATCTTTAAGTAACGCAAGAACCCTAAAACACCAAAAACCCTAAAAACCCTAAAATTCTCAAAACCCTAAAAACATCATGTCTGGCACAAATCAACCTCCTGCTTTGCTACAAAACAACTTCTCAAACCCTAGTATCAAAATTCCCATGTTTGATGCCAGGAACTTTGAGCTTTGGAAGTCCAATTTTGAGCAATACATAGCTATTCATGACTACACTCTTTGGGAAATTATCGAATATGGGAACACATTCGATAAAGCAGCAAAGATTACTGCTGCTATTGCCACAAGGACAGCTATTCCTAATTGTCCTGAATCTGATAAGGTGGAAAAGCCTGAAGATGGGAGAGCTGTTGCTGTTGAAGATATAGCCAAGAAGAGGGTGGACATGAAAATCTTGAATATCTTGAAACATGCCCTAGGTCATGAGAATCAGCACAAGTACAAACGATTTGAGTCTGCAAAAGAACTTTGGGAAGCTCTTGAAGTAGCACATGGTGGCAATGCTGACACAAAAGAAGAAAAGAAGAAGCAACTATTGCATGAGTATGTTGTCTTTAAAGCTCAACCTAATGAGAATCTCAGCAGTGTGAGAAGTAGACTTCTTGACATCACAAGTCAACTTTCCTTCATGGGAAAACAGATTGATGATCCTGAATTGAATGCTACTTTTCTCAAAAGCCTTGGTGATGTATGGAAGATTGAGACAAGATCCATTCTTGTCAATAATACTCACAAGACTTCCAGGTTTGATGACATCTTCAACAAGTTAAGACTATTGGAGAATGAATGGCAATTGGAAAGTGATAACAAATCTTCCAGCAGCAACATGGCTTTCTTTTCACAAAGTGAAGGCCAATTTGATTCCATGAACTTCTATGGACATTCAGCAACTGGATCTCAAGGTGTCAACGCTGGATGTCAATCTGTCAGCGCTGGATCATATCCTGTCAACGCTTTGTACTCAAGCGCTGACACACACAATCATGGCGCTGATAGAATTAAACCTGCTGGTTTTGATCTTGATACTGTGTGTGCATTCATTGCTTCTTTGCCCAGTGATTCAAGGATTACATATGAAGATCTTGAGCAGATAAGTGATGAACAATTGGAAGAGATGGACATCAAGTGGACTATGGCTCTTGTAAGTTTAAGAGCAAACAGGTTCAATAAAAGGTTCAAGAAGAAGATGACCTTTAATGCTAAGGATGTTGCTGGATTTGATAAATCCAAGGTGGAGTGCTACAACTGTCATAGGATGGGGCACTTTATGAGGGAATGTAGATCTCCAAGGAGATCTGATGCTGGGAAGCCTTCAAGCCAAATGATTAAGAGCCCAGATCCCAAGGCTATGGTTGCTGTTCAACAAATTGATGGTGTTGGAGAATGGGATTGGAGCTGGATGGCTAAGAATGAAGAAGAGGACAGAGCTTTGGTTGCTGAGGTTAAAGAAGAGCATGCTGAATATGCTCTCATGGCACACTCCTCCTCCTCATCAGATAATGAGGTATATGATGATGCTTTCTGTTCTAAGGGTTGTCGTTTAAATACTGAAAAATTAAAACAAGAGATAGTTAAGTTATTAGATGAGGCAAGTACTGAAAGATGCAAAGTATCTAACTATCAAATTGCTCTTACCCAAACAGAAAAGACAGTAGCTGAGTATAAGAAAATGGAGTTTGATTTAAAGGATCAAATAAACATCTTAAAACATGAGTTATTTCAGAGTAAAGATGTGCAAGATATAGTAAATAGGGTTAATCTTGATTTGATAGCTCAGTTAGAAGAGGCTAACAAAAATAAAGATAATGTGAGTCTTAAAATCCAGAGATTTGATAAGGCCACACAATCCCTAGGAGAATGTGTTAGCAAACAAAGAGACTCTAAGGATATGAGTGGGATTGGGATGAATAATTATACTGTTGTTCCACCACCAGCTGGGGATTTCTATGGTGTCCAATCAAAGGACTTATCTTGGACTGGCTTGCCAGAATGCCAAGAGGAGGAATTCATTCCTCCACCTAGAGTGACTTCCCCAGTTGAGGAATATCAGCAAAAGCTGACTGACCTAGAAGAGTGGAAGAAAGCTAACCACACTTTGTTTGTTAAGGGAGGGTTGTTGTGTGAAAGTCCAATGAGCCTACACCAATCACAAAACCAATTGATGATCCTAAACCTATTAAGATCACACACCCTACCACTGGCAAAGCTGTTGACCTTGGCCAACAAACTGTTAGAAAACCTAGTGTTAAATATGCAGAGATGTATAGGAATACTAGGTCACCAAAAAGCCAAGTTAGTGATCATGGAACAGGCTTCTTTGCTTCTAGACCTAAGATTATGTCTAGAAAAGCTTGTTACACATGTGGGAGCTTTTCACATTTGGCCTACAAATGTGTCAACGCTTCCAATGTCAACGATGACAGGAACCATTTCAGCGTTGACAAAAGTCAACATAGGTCAAACACTGTCAGACCCAATACCTTTGTGAACAAAAGTTCACAAGTTGTTAGACCAGCCCCATTCTTTTCTAGAGGGTCTAACACACAAGGCCTAAGACCTTTTCAAAAGTCAAATACTTGGTCCAATAGGCAATGGGTTCCTGTAGCAAACCCTAGGTTTAACGCTGATAAGAGCAATCGGGGCGCTGACAAGAGAAATTTCAGCGCTGACAGACAAACTGCTAAACCTAGGTATTTGCAACCACAGGGAAATAGGTCTAAAGCTTCTACTAGCTTAACATGGAGACCAAAACAAGATCAAAACCCTAATTCTACTGGTATTTCTATGACATGCAACAGGTTTCATTATATTTCAAAGGCATTGTCAACACCAATTGGGGTTAACTGGGAATTTCATTCAAACAGGGATGAAAATGGGGTTGTTATGAGAACCAAGTCTGTTCTTGTTGAACAACCAAATGAATCCAAGTCTTCTAAGGCTTGGGTTCCCAAAGAAAACTAATGTGTTTTCTTTATGTGCAGGGCATTCAGAAGAAGATCAATGATTATGGATACTGGGATAGTGGATGCTCAAGGCACATGACAGGAAAGGAAGACTATCTGACCAATTTCTCTCCTATTCAAGATGGTGATAAGGTATACTTTGGAGGGGGCTATGGAACAATCACAGGAAAAGGAACCCTTGTCACCAACAATCTACGGTTTGAGAATGTCTTCTTGGTGAAAGATCTGGATTATAATTTGTTTAGTGTATCACAAGTGTGTGATAACAAAAATAAGGTTCTTTTCACAGATACTGAGTGCTTGGTGTTAAGCAAGGATTATAAGCTCCCTGAGGAGAAATACATAGATTTTAGAACACCAAGGCATAAAGACATATATAATGTGAATCTTAATGGAATTAAGGTAAATAATAAAATGTCATGTCTGTATGCTAAAGCCTCAGTAGATGAAAGTAATCTTTGGCACAGGAGATTAGGGCACATAAACTTTAAGAATATTAATAGGCTTGTGAGACTTGGTTTAGTTGATGGTTTGCCTGAAAAGGCTTTCCACAATGACCACTCTTGTGTTGCATGTCTTAAGGGCAAGCAGCACAAGGTCTCATTCAGGTCTAAACAGGTGCACTCTAGTTCTAAACCACTTCACTTATTACATATGGACCTCTTTGGTCCAACTAATATAGAAAGTTTGAAGGGAAAATCATACTGTTTTGTGATTACTGATGATTATTCCAGGTTTACATGGACTTTCTTTTTAGCCAAGAAAAGTGAAACTGCCCTAAGTCTGATTAATTTCATTACCCAAATAGAAAAGAAGAATGGTAATGAGGTCAAAATTATTAGAAGTGACAATGGGGGTGAGTTTAGAAATCAGTTGTTAGATGATTTTTGTGCCAAGAAAGGGATTACTAGGCAGTTCAGCATAGCTAGAACCCCACAACAAAATGGGGTTGCTGAGAGGAAGAATAGGACCCTTATTGAAGCAGCCAGAACCATGTTGGCTGATGCCCACTTTCCTATAGCCTTTTGGGCTGAAGCTGTTAACACAGCTTGTTATGTTCAAAATAGGGCATTGGTCAACAAGATACATAATAAGACACCTTATGAATTACTTTGGGGAAGGAAGCCAAATATTGGCTTCCTCAAGCCTTTTGGATGTCATGTAGTTGTTCTAGAAACTAGTGAGGCCCTAGGTAAGTTTGATTCAAAAGGTGATGAAGGCTACTTCATGGGTTATTCAGTGCAGAGTAAAGGATATAGGGTTTACATTAAAAAGGAAAAACGTATACTTGAAAAGGTACATGTTAGGTTTTTAGAAAGTAAACCTAGTGATCCTGAGAGTGATCCAAATTGGTTGTTTGACTTAGAACCTTTATCTAGAGCTTTAAATTATATGCCTGTTACTGATCCAGACATTGTGAAGGTAACTTCAAGTGTTTTGGAAAAGAGAATTGGTAATGTTTCAGGTATACAGGTTGCTAAGGAGGATGGACCACCAGCAGTTAAATCATCTCCCACACAAGAATATGTTACACTTCCTATATGGACAGATGAGTATTATGCTGCTGCTGCTGCTGCTAGAAAAGATAATGGTGGTGTTCAGATACCACCAAGTACAAACATGCATGATTCTTCAGGCGCTGACAAAGGGAAATCAAGCGCTGACACGACCAATTCAGACGCTGATGGCTCCAACGCCGACAACACCAGTTCAAGCGTTGTTAGCCCAAACGCTGATAAACAAGGATCAGACTTTGGAGACACCTTTACACAGCTTTTCTCTTCTCATTTTGAACAAGGTGGACCTTCCAATGCTCATGAAGGGATTTCTGTTGATCAAGAAGAATCTGAGGAAGAAGATATTGGCAACATGGAGCGTGAAGTTGAGGACACCAGACTTTTTGAAGGAGGAGTTCTCACTTCAACAGCTAAGGATCACCCCACATCTCAAATCATTGGTGATGTTATGGCTCCAGTTCAGACAAGAAGATCCCATCAAGGTCTTGGTGGATTTATTGCCAATATACACAAGAAGGTTGATACCCCTCTTGTACAAGCATGTTTGTTTGCCTGTTTTCTGTCACAGGAAGAACCCAAGAAGATTTTTGATGCTCTCAAGGAACCAAGTTGGGTGGAAGCAATGCAGGATGAGCTTCACCAATTTGCTATACAGGATGTTTGGGAGCTGGTTGATTGTCCTAGATATGTGAGACCAATTGGGACAAGATGGGTTCTAAGGAACAAGAAAGATGAGAGAGGCATTGTGGTCAGAAACAAGGCACGTTTGGTAGCTCAGGGATATACACAAGAGGAAGGAATTGATTATGAAGAAGTTTTTGCACCAGTTGCAAGAATTGAAGCTATAAGAATTTTTCTAGCTTATGCCTCTTGTATGAATTTTACTGTTTACCAGATGGATGTGAAGAGTGCTTTCCTCTATGGGACAATTGTTGAGGAAGTATATGTCATGCAACCTCCTAGTTTTGAAGATCCTGAGAATCCAGACAAAGTTTATAGAGTGAAGAAAGCAATGTATGGACTTCATCAAGCCCCGAGAGCATGGTATGGTACATTGTCCACCTACTTGGTGGAAAATGGTTTCAAAAGGGGCACCATAGATCAGACACTGTTTACAAAGAAGAAAGGAAAACATGTGTTGCTTGTACAGGTCTATGTTGATGATATCATTTTTGGGTCTACTGATCCAAAAATGAGTGAGGACTTTTCCAAGCTCATGACAGATAAATTCAAGATGAGTGCAATGGGTGAGATGAACTTCTTTCTAGGTTTACAAGTTCAGCAGAAAGAAGATGGTATCTTCATCTCCCAAGACAAGTATGTAGCTGAAATCTTGAAGAAATATGGTTTTTCTCCACATGAAAAGGAGGCTTCCACTCCTATGGATAGACAACACCCTTGGGGAAAAATTGGAGCTGGAAAGGATGTGGATGTTAGGCACTATAGATCAATGATTGGATCATTGATGTATCTTACAGCCTCAAGACCTGACATCATGTTTGCTGTGTGTGCATGTGCACGCCATCAAGTGACTCCCAAAGAATGTCACCTTTTTGCTGTGAAGAGAATTTTTAGGTACCTAAGATGTTACCCAGATCTTGGATTGTGGTACCCAAAAGATTCTCCCTTGGATCTTATTGCATATTCAGACAGTGACTATGGTGGTGACAAGTTTGATAGGAAATCCACAACTGGTGGATGCCAATTTCTTGGGAGCAGATTAATATCTTGGCAATGCAAGAAACAAACAGTGGTGGCAAACTCTACAACTGAAGCAGAATATGTTGCTGCAGCTGCTTGTTGTGGACAAGTCTTATGGATTCAGAATCAGCTGTTGGATTATGGGTATAATTTTATGCATACCAAGATTTTTGTAGACAATAACAGTACTTTATGCATTATTAAAAATCCTGTACATCATTCTAAAACCAAACACATAGAAATTAGACATCATTTTATAAGAGATTGCTTTGAGAAAGGTTTAATACAACCAGATAGGGTAGACACAGAGGACAATGTGGCTGATTTATTAACTAAACCTTTTGATGCTGGAAGATTTCAATATTTGGTAACAAATATTGGAATGGTTAATCTCACTTAATATGTGTTTTGGAATCTTTTTGTAAAAGTATGTACAGGATAATGCATTATTATTGGTCTTGATGATGATTTAGATTTTCCACATTTCTTTTTCTAACACTGACAAAGGTAAATGCAACGCTGTCAAGTGTTATTTTGCCGTTGTTGGAGATATTATGGTCTAACGCTGACAAGAGTTCCTTCAACGCTGATAAGTGTTGTCGGGACGCTGTCAGCAACAAATGTTAGTTTTGTGGTTTTCATCTAAATGTGCAGGTAATGGTAGCTTTATGCCATTGGATACAGAGTTGCTTATGGATCTTTGAAGAGTTATTTGGACATGTTTTGTTTATGGATGATGGTTGGAATATTTATATTCCTATCTTGACATAAATTTTTAATGTTCATATATCTTATTGAGAACTCATGTATCATAGTTTGAGGGGAGGTTTAAGGAACCTTTAGGACTCTTGGGTATTCTTAGAATACTCTCGTCACAATTCTAGATTGTGTCCACTGGTGAGTATGGGTTAGTTTTACTAAACCATGAGGCACTGTAGCATGCATAGTATATCAACTTTGCATGCTGCCAAGACATTTTTGGCCTAGAATTGGTTGTGGTCTGTTGGGAGGCTTGGGAATCCTTTTGATATGGTTTTTACCTGGGAGTAACAAGGATTTTATGAGGTAACTTGGTTGTTAAGAATTTTGGTTAGCAAGGGACACTAGAGGACTGTTATGTCTATCTTGTTTATGCAAGTGTGCATAACTGGACAGTGCTTGCCGCCCTATGATAATTATCAGCTTTTGGTTATCTTCTCTAGGATAAATTACTTGTTAAGGTCATTTTTCACTTTTTAAAACAATTTTATTTTTGGACGCTGACAAGATTTTTCCAAGCGTTGTTGTGACCAAAATGGACGCTGACATGGCTTTAGGCGAACGTTGACAAGATTATAGCCGTTGGGCGTTGATGGGTTATATTTGACCGTTGACAAACAATGGGACCTACCCAGTTGTTACTTTTTGACATATTTTCAAGCCGTAATTTTAGGAGTTGTTACTTTCATTAAATGCATGGGATAACTTATAAACTTTTTCAATATTTTCATGATTGATTTTTGAAAATCTTTGCCTATTTTTGGGCCAATCACGTGCATTCATCCACTCCTATAAATTTGGCTCCTATTTTAAACAGGGTATCTATAATTCTTGTCTAACACTTTTCTCTTATCAACCTTCATCTTTTATACATCAACTTAACAGCTTTCATCAATGGCACCAAGATTTAACTCAGCAGAATTGGATTTGGGGTTCAAGTCTCAACACAACATGATTGCTTATCTTGTTGCTGATAATACTTTGTTCCCTCAATACACTCAGATGGTGGAGTATTTGAATGCATCCCCATTAAGGTATGCTCTTTCTCATGCACCACTCATTCCAGTCACACACATTAAACAGTTTTGGAACACTGTCAGTTCCTCAACAGTTAATGGAGTGACAACATTGACTTCTATTGTACATGGGAGACCTTGGGTGGTTACTGAGGCCTTGGTACGCCAGGCCTTGCATCTTAATGATGCTGATGGTATAACCATGCTTCCCATATCTGAAATAGAACAAGGGCTTAGGGCTTTGGGATACCCTATTCCTGATGAAGGTACTCTTAATAAGTACCATAAGCAGGAATTTCCCCCAGCCTGGAAGTACCTAATTCACATTCTCCTTCAATGTTTGAGTCCCAAATGTACTGCACACAATGAGATCAATAGATCCATTGCAACTGCTATTGTGTGTATTGCAACAGGGCAAAATTATAACTGGTCTAAAATGATTTTTGAAGGGATGTGTAAAAACAAGGGGACAAAAATGACTTTAGCTTATCCCCGTTTTCTGCAAATGGTTTTTGATGCTCAAAGATATTGTTCAAGGGATCACAATGACTTTTATAAGATCCCTGAACAAAAGAAGGCTATTTTTACCAAGATGAATTCACCACCTCATAGAGACCTACCCTTAACCCCAGCCATGCTTGCTGTTATTGCAGCAGCACAACCCCAACCAGACCCTCAACCTCATATTGACCCTCAACCACCACTTGAACCTATCCCTGAACCTTTACCCTCACCTGATCAAATGCAAATAGACCAAAATCCCTTTGACGCTGACACATCTAATGTGGGCGTTGATATGCCTATTTCCAACGTTGACACCCAACCATCACAATCCCAAACACCCCTTAACCAACCTACATCTACACCATCTTCTACACCATCTTCCACACCACCTGAATATAGGTTGATTAAACGCCAAAGGACTGCTGGAGTGTTCTCCTCTGGTGGTCCTAGCCATGTAGCAGAGAGAACCACCACCACAAGTGTGGCTGGTGACCTGGATGAGGCTGAGACTATTGGTTCTGGCTTAGAAGCTGGCCAAGACAGTCCCACCATAATTAAGTCCTCATCCATGCCCAATGAACCTAACTTGGGAGGTCAAATTGCCATTTTGGAAGAGGGCAGACAGGAAACAATGACACTTTTAGAATTGACGGCTGTCTGCATTAGCTTGCAAAAGCAAAATGCAGACTTGGTACAAATTGTCAGTAACCAAGGCCTTGAACTCAAAGAATTGAGGGAGAGGATTGTTGTTTTAGAGAGTGCTCATTCAAGGGGAGGTATGGAGGAGTCTTCCAAAGGGGAGGAAGCAAGAAATCTGAGTGATAAGAGCAGTCAAGATGGTCAATCATTGGATATTGCTGAAGCTCTTACTACATTGAAGGAACAAAAAGGTTTTGATACGTCCTTAATCTCTCCAACAAATTTAAATTTATCATTTACAGATATGTTGAGGGAGGTTACACAAGGCGCTGAGGGAAAATATTTGAGCGTTGACAAGGCAAGTTTGGACGCTGACAGAAATATTTTGGGCGCTGATAGAGGAAATTTGGGCGTTGACAGATCTGCATATGGAGGTGATGTATTCCAGTCATCATCTATCATCAAAGATGTTCCTACTCAGGTATTATCATCTACCCTACCAACAATTGAACCAACAGATAAGGGTAAGGGTAAGTTGGTAGAAGAAATTGTTCCAAAGAATGCAGCCCAGGTTGAATTTGATAGAAGATTGGCTGAGCAAATGATGGAACAAGGTGAAAAGGAAAAGTCACCATTTGTTGTGACTTCTGAAGAAGAAAGTGATGGAGCTAGCTCAGATTCAAGTGTGATGATTGTTGAACCAGAAAGACTTGAGTATGGTGATGAGCTTGCTAAGGAAAGGCTGAGAGATTTGAAGTTGCAAATTGATTTTGATATGCCAGAGGTAGTTCAGATGTACAATTCTTGGGAAGAAAGCTGTATGGATAATCCAGACTTGACCATTTCAGATCAAATATGGGGTTTGGAAATTCTTCTTAGAGTTCAGCAGGATTATAAGGTGATGTTGAAGTACAGGGGAAGCAACATTCTCTCTGAATTAAAAAGGGATAGAAGGAAGCTCTACTTTATGTTGCTCAAATGTCATGGAGTTGGATGGACACATCAGAAGCTGAAGGCTTTGACATTTGATGAGTTGGAACATAGGGCTTATCCTATTTGGGTGAAAGTGCAGGAAGAGAACACTTTCAGACTTCTTTCAGATGAAAGAAAGGAGCAACTTGCAGAAGAGATGGCAATCAAGAAAGCTATGATAGTCCCTAGACCAGTAAAGAAGGGATTTATTCTTGAGTTTCCAAAAGATATGTCTCAACTATATCCAAGTGAAGCAATCATTAGAAAGAGCCTCAAGCTCTCCCCATTAGAAGCTTCAGATATGGTTCATGTGTTACCATTAGATTCCAGGAATCCAATTGTAAGTTATGAGGAAGATGAATGTGGATTCTGGAAAATTGGAAGATTTGGCAAGGAGGTACACACTTTTACCACTCTCATATCTTTATTTGCAAGTTGTGACAGAGAAGACTTGGTAGACCTTTGGAGGTTGCTAGAGACCAAGTATGAGGCTGAAGCACCAACTTCAGCCAATGGAATAAAACTTTGGACCACATTCAAAAGAATGTGTGGGACAAAAGAAGAAGATCCTGAAATATGGAAGGATCTTGAAGATGACCTCAGTGGTCTTCAATGGAGGTTATATTCAGCTGCAGGTGTATACCATTTGAGTTCTACAAAGTTTGCTGAGTATTTACTTGTAGATGCTCAGTATTTCATATCCAAGGCTGTTTTGGAGAAGATGAAGGACACCCAGTTGGAGATAGACTATACAAGTGACGTGGCAAAGAATTTGATCAGATTTATTTATTACCAATATGATAAGGTTTGTCAGACTCCTCCAAGTTCTTAATGTTTATTCAGAAACTTGATCATAAGAGTGGATATCAAGTTTAGGGGAGGATTGTTGGGAATAAATTTAGGCCAGAACACTTGAACGCTGACAAGAACAACTCAAGCGTTGACAAGAGCAAAGTGAGCGCTAATAGCATAAGCGTTGACAAGATAAAGTCAAGCGTTGACAGATTGAAGACAAGCACTGATGGAAGATGTGAGCTACACGTTTATTATATTCTAGATTACTTCTAGTAAGGATAGAAACGACAATGTATTTTCTATGTTTATCTTTACCTAGAATAGTTGATTCGTAGCTTATTGTACAAGACTTCTTGTTCTATAAAAGAAGATCTTTTAGGTTAATGTTTAAAAATCAGTTTTCATAGTATTCGCAAGTTAAACCTTTCATTGTAATCAACACGATTATTCTAATACAAGTGAAAGTTTGTTTAACATCATTGTGTTTTAGATCAAGTGTTAATTCCGCATAACACTTTGTTACTTTATTCATAAGCAAAGGTTTCTCTACGTGTAGTACTTGATCTAATCTCGTTTACACAAAGCTTAATCGATCTAAGTTTGGGATCAACAAAGACGATAGGGTGTACAACCGATTGGGGTCTTATAAGCAGTACAGAAAGCCCACAGAGCATCATCTAAATTATCGGCCCACGCGGCACGGTGCTCTCCCACAGTACGCTCCAAAATTCGCTTCAATCCACGGTTGGATATCTCGGCTTGCCCATTGGTTTGGGGATGATAGGCGGTGGAAAGACGGTGATTGACACCATACTTAGCCATGACTCTTGCAAATTGATCGTTGCAAAAATGAGTCCCGCAGTCACTGATAATAGCACGAGGAACGCCGAATCGAGCGAACAGCGATTTCAAAATGTTGGGTCAAAAAGTTGATGTGGCAGAAACTCAAAAACGAAGAAAACATGAAGGTATTTGTCTAAGCGTTGACATGTGTATTCCAGGCGTTGACAAGAACAAATCCAGCATTGTTGGCTCAAGAGTTGTCGTGTACAATCTAAGCATTGTTACATGCAATTCAAGAGTTGATAGAATTGTAGACAAAGAAGCCTTTAGAAGCTTCTATTTGGATATATATGCAGGATATATTCTGTATATAGTTATTTAAATAGAAGATTCACATGTTTATACATTCTTATCTCTTGTAAAACCCTAATCCTTACACTATAAAAGGAACCAAGGGTTATTAGGTTTTATATATAATTCATTCACAATGTAAACCTAAACGTGTGTGTCGACTAGGTGTGGGATTCAATGTACACACACCTAGTGATTGTTTGTTATTAATATAATGAACAATCCAATTGTGTTTTAATTCATGTTATTGTGCCTAAACACCTTGTTAATGGTTGTTGTTCTAATTCCGCTTTGATTATCTAATCATATGAACAATGATCATTCCTAGTTGCTTAAAAGATCCGGAAACCAAGGTTTCCACAATTGGTATCAGAGCCTCGTGGCTCGTGATGCTAGGACCAACAAGGTGTTCGTAATGTTGAAAAGAAGAAAAATTCGTATAGAGTTTTTCTGGACGTTTTTGTGTGCGCAGCAGTATTCAGAAGGTCATAACTTTTGATTGAACCGTTGGATCGTCACGAAATTTTATATGTGTGTTCTACATACATAGATCTAAACATCCACCAGAGGGATTGTCGAGTTTTATCCCCAGGCAAAAGTTATTACGCGTCGAAGTTGGCTGATGGTTGATTTTCAGTTTTCTGCTTTTACATAAAATCATGAACTAGGGTTCCTCAAACCCTAGATCTACTTAAAAGTAGGAAGAATTGTTGTTCGTGGCTGTTAAAACGTGTGAAGATACACGATCTAAGGTTATTTACAAACCCTAATTAGGGTTTCGATACTCAAAGTTCCAAACCCTAGATCGTTGTGTCCATGGGATCTCTTCGTTTTACTAGTAGACGTGAAGATGTTTAAAAGGAATGTCATTTATTCGATTCTTATTGGTGGAATGAGGAGTGTTCACACGGTTTGAGAGTTCTGATTGGTTGTGTAGCATGTTCACACGATCAAAGTAAGGGATAGTGACGTAAAGATCAAGTTTGCGTTCACATGATTCTAGCCTTTCTATTGGTGGAAGATATCATGTTACTGATATTGATTTAACAGGAAATCGTATACTATAATCTTCTACATGTGTTCACACGGCCAAGCCCTAATATTTGTTATCTAAAGCTTTGATCCTCTACATGCTCTTCCATGGTATTATCGTAAGTCACTCATTCTCATTGGTGAGAAGTTTTTGTGTTCACATGGTTCTCAGAATGTGATTGGCTGATAACAGAAGGGATGAACGCAGCGTATAAAAGGGATCAGTTGTTATATGCTAATGTCACTTTGTATTCACATGGGATTATGATTCCAAGACAAGTCTTGGAGCAACGATTGACAATAAAGAATGAATGCAACGCTGACAAGATTGGTTTGACGCTGATAAAAGTGGACGCTGACAAAAGTGACGCTGACATGAAGAAAGTAAACGCTGACAGAAACAGGCGTTGTTACGAGTTGTCCGAGAAACGCTTGCTTAAGCGTTGATAGGTGTTGTCCGATATGTGACAGTTCACATAGAAAAGATATTGGACAACGAAGGTTCTCGGATAACAAAAGGTTTGCTGCTGTTTAAGAAAACTGGTACGTTTTAAGCACACAAAAAGGAGGATTATACACACGAAGGTACATGGAATCTCCGTTTTTATTCAGAATATCATGGTGATATTTATGGCTCGGATATTTTTAAATGGATTAATGATTTTAATGTGAGTTGGCAATAATTCATGAAGTAATTTATTGGAGTATGTAATCGGGATAGCCTTGTGAAAGAGTTATTCGTTGACAGCTTTTACATATGAAGATATTGACTTGTCATGAAGAGGTGTTGGCTTAAGGGGAAGAATTATTATGGTAAGTTTGATGATTGAAGAAGATTTTCACGAGTTTGTGTTCTATCATATCTTAAAGTCGTGCACTCCCAGTCATAGACTTTAAAGATAACTTGTTCGTGCTTTACATGGTTGGTGATGAAGACTTGTCATAACACTTGAAGGAGTTACATTATCGTGCTCAGTGTCTCAAATAGGATGAGAATATTGACAAGAGATCGAGGTCTGCTTATAATGCTAAAGGTATAAGTTCTTTATCACGTGGATAGTACAAGACATGGAACACAAGGTTGGGTTATTCTACTTCTACATCAAAAATATTATATTAATTGTTCTTCAAGATCATTACATAGAGCTACATTTGGAGAATCTTCAAAGATTGCAACATTGTTTACTTCCCTGTTGATGTGACAAAAAGGGGAAGATATACATGCTACACTTGAGGGGAAGCAATTTGAAGATCATGTGCAACTTACAAGAGATACACATAGAGTTTTGCCACTATCAACTAGGGGAAGATTGTTGGGTCAAAAAGTTGATGTGGCAGAAACTCAAAAACGAAGAAAACATGAAGGTATTTGTCTAAGCGTTGACATGTGTATTCCAGGCGTTGACAAGAACAAATCCAGCATTGTTGGCTCAAGAGTTGTCGTTTACAATCTAAGCATTGTTACATGCAATTCAAGAGTTGATAGAATTGTAGACAAAGAAGCCTTTAGAAGCTTCTATTTGGATATATATGCAGGATATATTATGTATATAGTTATTTAAATAGAAGATTCACATGTTTATACATTCTTATCTCTTGTAAAACCCTAATCCTTACACTATAAAAGGAACCAAGGGTTATTAGGTTTTATATATAATTCATTCACAATGTAAACCTAAACGTGTGTGTCGACTAGGTGTGGGATTCAATGTACACACACCTAGTGATTGTTTGTTATTAATATAATGAACAATCCAATTGTGTTTTAATTCATGTTATTGTGCCTAAACACCTTGTTAATGGTTGTTGTTCTAATTCCGCTTTGATTATCTAATCATATGAACAATGATCATTCCTAGTTGCTTAAAAGATCCGGAAACCAAGGTTTCCACACAAAAAGTTACAAACCACCCTTGCATCATTAGTAGGTAAAGCTTTGGCTTCAACCCACTTTGAAACGTAGTCAACGGCTACAAGGATGTATTTGTTTCCTTTAGATGAAGGGAATGGCCCCATAAAGTCGATACCCCAAACATCAAAGATTTCACATTCTTGAATGAAATTCTGAGGCATTTCGTCTTTATGTGTGATCGTGCCTTGTTTTTGGCAAACATCACATCGTTTAACCATATTGTGAGCGTCACGATATATGGTGGGCCAATAAAATCCGGAGTCAAACACTTTTTTGGCGGTGTAGTTGGGACCAAAGTGACCACCGGTGGGTCCTTTGTGGCAAGCATCAAGGATTTCAAAATATGCCGGTCCATCAACACAACGACGAATAATCAAATCAGCACATTGTTTGAATAGATACGGGTCATCCCAAAAGTAAGTCTTAATGTCGTTAAGGAACTTCTTCTTTTTCTGGAATGTTAACCCGTCAACGAGAATTCCACCCGCTAAGTAGTTTGCAATGTCCGCAAACCACGGGGTTTCATCAGCAGTCGAGTTGATAGACATTAAGGTCTCCAGGGGAAAAGAATCATTGATTTCTTTGTTCGGATGATCCCCCTGGTAAGGATCCTCAAGTCTACTGAGATGATCCGCGGCTAGGTTTTCTGCTCCTTTTTTATCGCGAATTTTGATTTTAAATTCCTGGAGCAGCAAAACCCAGCGAAGAAGTCTTGGTTTGGAATCTTGCTTTGTCAACAAGTACTTCAGCGCGGAATGGTCGGTGTACACAATTGTTGTAGAAAGGACAAGATAGGGGCGGAATTTTTCAAAAGCATAGACAACAGCTAAAAGCTCTTTTTCGGTTGTCGTATAATGCAATTGTGCTCCTGTCATTGTCTTGCTATCGTAATGGATTGGTTGGAAGTGTTTGTTCACTCTTTGTCCCAGAACCGCACCAATAGCAAAATCACTAGCATCGCACATCAACTCAAAGGGAAGCTCCCAATTAGGGGTAACCAAGACGGGTGTCTTAGTTAGCTTATCCTTAAGCGAGTTGAAGGCTTCAAGACACTCTTTGGAAAAGATAAAAGGAGTATCTTTTTCCAAGAGGTGGGTCATCGGGCGAGCGATTTGAGAAAAATCTTTGATGAATCGACGGTAGAAGCCCGCATGACCCAGGAAACTTCTCACACCCTTCACGGTTGAAGGTGGAGGCAACTTGGCGATAACATCGACTTTAGCACGGTCTACTTCCAGACCGGCTTTAGAAATCTTGTGTCCCAGCACGATGCCTTCTTTTACCGTAAAATGGCATTTTTCCCAATTCAGAACAAGGCAAGTGTCTTCGCACCGCTTAAGCATACGTTCCAAATTGGCAAGGCAAGAAGAGAAGGAATCCCCGAAGACCGAGAAATCATCCATGACGACTTCCATGGTTTGTTCAACCATGTCATGGAAGATAGCTAACATGCACCTTTGGAAAGTCCCGGGGGCATTACATAAGCCAAAAGGCATTCTTTTGTAAGCAAATGTGCCATAGGGACAAGTGAATGTAGTTTTCTCTTGATCTTGGGGATCGATGGGTATTTGGAAATAACCCGAGAAACCATCAAGAAAACAGTAATATTCATTACCCGCTAAACGTTCAAGCATTTGGTCCATAAAAGGTAGAGGGAAATGATCCTTTCTCGTGGCATCATTGAGTTTGCGGTAGTCTATACAAACTCTCCACCCAGTAACGAGACGAGTGGAAATCAACTCGTTGTGTTCATTGGGAACAACGGTTATTCCACCCTTCTTGGGCACACAATGGATTGGACTAACCCATGGTGAATCCGAAATAGGGTAAATTATACCCGCATCAAGAAGTTTGATAACCTCTGTTTTGATGACTTCATGGATTTTTGGATTCACCCTTCGTTGGCTTTGAATTGTGGGCTTAAAGTCGTCTTCCATGAGAATTTTGTGTGTGCAGAAGTGAGGATCAATTCCGCGAATGTCGGAGATTTTCCAAGCGATAGCCTTTTTATGATCTTTCAACACGGCGAAAAGTCGGGCTTTTTCTTCATCCTTCAAATCCTTAGCAATGATGACTGGCGACTTCTTTTCTTCTTCAAGGAATACATACTCGAGATGGGGTGGCAACTCCTTGAGTTCTAAATCCGGAGGATTGTCGACGGGAGGCGTATTCGAAGTCGGAGTATCGATAGCAATAACCGTGGGAGATGGAGGAGAAGGAGTGTCTTCGGTAAGAAGGCTTTCAAAGAAATGCATGTCTTCGTCCCCATCGGTAGGAGAATCATCAGTAGATAAGTTCACATCTCCCATGGTGTCTTCAAGATCTTTCCAAAACAAATCACTATCTCCAAATAGAGACAATGATGAGTCAATAGAGGACACGGTCTCAACATTGGGAAGAGAGGTAGGAATACTTTTGCAAGCATCATTAAAGTTTTCTTCACAAGCCTCATCAAGAACGTCAATACAATTAACGCTCTCATATGAATAAGGCTGTTTGGACAACTTTCTCATGTTGAAAACTACTTTATCGTCACCCACTCTCATGATAAGCTCACTGGCTTCAACATCGATGAGAGTGCGACCGGTCCTCAGGAATGGACGTCCAACAATTAGTGGCACACGAGGGTCCATCTCGTAGTCGACGACAACAAAATCAGCAGGAAAGGTGAATTTGTCGACTCCTACAATGACGTCTTCGGCTATCCCCACTGGATATGCAACCGTACGGTTAGCCAATTCCAGAGTCATTTTGGTGAGGACTAGCTCTGGGAGAGATAATTGCTTCCACACACTTAAAGGCATTAGATTAATACTGGCACCTAGATCAGCTAGGGCCATGAAATTCTCTACTCCTGGGAAATTGCAAGGGATTAAGAAACGACCCGGATCACCAAGCTTGGTTGGCAATTTCCTTAAGAGCACTGCAGAGCAATTCTCATTAAGTTGGGTGTTGGCAATATCGAGGAGCTTTTCCTTGTCGCTCAGAAGATCTTTAAACATTTTTGCATACTTGGGCATGTGAGCAAGAGCCTCAGCGAAGGAGATGTTGAAATTCAATTGTTTGAACATCTTAAGAAAGTTCGAAACCTGAATATCGTCCTTGCTTTTGAGCTTCTCTTTCCTCAACCTAGATGGATAAGGTATATTGGAAGAAGAGGAAGGCTTTGGAAGAATAGGATCACTCACATCCTTGGGTGGAGGAGGGGTAGAAGGAAGAGGTGGAGAAATTAGGGAAGGAGAAGGATGAGGAATAGGAGCAGGCGACTCATTCTCCTTAGTCACAATCACCGGTGGAGGTATAGGAAGTTCGGGTTCCTTGGTACCTTTGCCACTTCGAGTGGTGATTGCTTTCATCTCCCCTCTTGGATTCGCAACGGTGTTACTCGGAAGAGTACCCGAAGAAGAGGGTTGATTACTGTTGAAGAAACTAGCCATCATGTTTCTTAAGTCATTCGTTTGACTATCCATAGTATTTCTCATGTCGGCTCTCAAATCGTTCCCTTGCTTGACCAAGTCTGCTTTCAAGTTACGCACTTCCTGTTGGAGATTTTCCACGATCACATCATTGGTCCTCATGTAGGTTGCAACCTCTTGGTGTAATGCGGGGGTTTGGCTTGGAGGAGCATTGTATGCGGGTGGTTGATAAGCAGGTTGTTGGTAAACTTGGTTGTTACGTTGAGGTGGTTGTTGCTGCTTGTGAGGAGGGATGTATGGTGTACGAGGTTGTTGTTGTTGTTGAGGAGGGCGATTAAGGTTTTGTTGTTGGTTTGGGTTGTTTTGGGGAAAACCAGGTGGTGAAAGATAATTGTTGGAGCGGTAGCTAAGCAAATTACGGTCACCTTGAGGTCTAGCTTGATAAGCAGGTTGAGGATAGGTGCCATATGCCGCATTCACATTCTCAGCAGGGTAGTCTTGGGTGGTAGTACAAGTGGTGTAAGAGTGAGGACCACCGCATATCTCACAAGGTTGGCTGACAGCGTTAACTTGGGCGTTTTTAGCGTTATTGCTGTTGTTGTTGCTGACGGTGTGGGTGACAAGCGATTCAAGAAGCGTAGTGATTTTGTCCAATCGCTTGTCGTTGTCATTAGTGCTAGCACTAGTGACATTGGTCCAAACACTCTTGGTTTGCACACGAGATTTATTTTCAATGATGTCCCAAGCAGCATTGGAAGTCTTAGCCAATAGATTACCCCCTGAGGCACTGTTCAGTGAATCTTGGTCACTCATGCTTAAACCATTGTAAAAAGTATTAATTTGATGTACTTTGGTAAAACCATGTTGTGGGAATTTTCTTAAAAGATCTTTAAAACGATCCCAAGATTTACTGAACGACTCATCGTACTTTTGTTCAAAATTTATGATTTCATTCCGCAAAGCGGTAGTACGAGAGGGTGGGAAAAAGTAATTGATAAATTTGGTTTCCAAATCCGTCCAAGAGAGAATACTCTGTGGCGGTTCCTTAGCAAGCCAATGCCGGGCTTGTCCCTCTAAAGAAAAGGGAAAAAGTTGTAACCTTATAACCTCTTGTGGAACACCATTGAACTTGACCGTGTTGGTGAGTTGCAAGAATCTCTTGATATGGTCATGTGGGTCATCAATGGTACGTCCCAAGAATGGTTGAGCGGAGACCATCTGGATAAAGCCTGACTTGAGCTCGAAATTGTTGGCGGCAATTGGAGGTATGACAATTGGGTCAGTGTTGCCATCTACATGAGCTTGCAGCAGTTCAATCATCGGGCGATTATCCGGAAGGGGCTCATTGTTGTGGTTATTGTTCATGTTGTTGAAAGGCGGGTTATTGTTGTTATTATTGTTGTTTGGAGGTGGTATGTTGTTGTTGTTTTGTACACCGGCCATGTCTAAGTTATCGAGAGGCTCGGGCTCTTGATAAGACGTGGATCGAGTGCGCATACACCTGCAAAAGAACGATCAAAGAAAAACAAAGCAAAAATATTTTTGGTTTTTATGTTTTTTAATTTTTTTTGTATTTTTGAAAATTTTATATTTTTTTAGTATTATTATTTTTTTTTTTTTTGAAAATTTTTATGAAAAAGTAACGTTCACAGGGAACGGATCCCAAAATCCAAGTTCTCACAAAAAACTTTTGATCTTAACGAGAAGACCCGGCAGCGGCGCCATTTGATATTATCTTTTTGCTAGGTTCAATTTTATCTCTCGATATCCTCTCGAATTGATCTCGGCCTTAAGTGGAATGATTTGTTCTTGGTTAATGAAAAGGTGATTGGTTTGTTTATCTATTTTAAACTAATGACAAGAAATTAAGTGTCGTAGAGTAAACTCAAAACTTAGAATGATTAAAGTAAAAGACGAGTTTAAAAGTAAATGATTGGAAACTTAAAGATCATATGAGATAAATAAATGAACACTTAAAAGAAACTAACACTTGGAACACTTTGTACAAATATGAATTTAATTGGAAACTACTAAAAGAAAGTAAGAACGGAGAATAGCAAAACAACTCAATTGGAATAACCAAAAAAACGGGTGTAATCGGAATGTTATTCCGATCGATTGATCGGAATGGAGGCAGTAGTGGTGATCGGAATACAGGAAATGGACCAATCGGAATGTTGTAACTCGCACGATCGGAATGAGCAAAATAAGACTGATCGGAATATGAGGACAACTCCCAATCGGAATATTAAAATAGGTTACAATCGGAATGTGCTGAAAACAAGGAACAATCGGAAAGGCTAAACCCTTTTCCGATCGGCCGATCGGAAAGAGGGGGTGTTGCTTGGTCGGAAAACAAGGTCGGAAAAGGGAGTTACCTTTTCCGAAAATAGTGCAAATTCGAGTAAAAAGCAAAGGTATTAAGCTATTGGAATAAGCTAAAACCCAAAACTAACTCGAATCTAATAATAAGCTGATCAAATAAGCACTAAAAACAACTTTTATAAACTTTAAAACAAACAACTTTTAAATCAAATCAATAAAAAGATGAACTTTTCATAAAACTTTAAAAAGTAAAGTAAGCTAAATCAACAAATAAGCCAATAAGAATAAGTATCTTAAAGCTTATTAGTGCATAAACTTAAGGAAACATAAAAAGAAATCAACTTTTTAAGCACAAATCATTGATGAACAACACGGATCATACGAGATTTGTACCAAAATCAATAAAAGTAAAAGAAAGGAAGGATGAGATTAAATATTAAAAGATAAAACTTGAACTTGATTAATGAAAAGTAATACAAATGTTTTGATCTAGAAATGGAAAAAGATGAAATCTAGTGAGAGAAAGTTCTAAACTTTCTCTCTCTAAAACTAGAGAGAATGAAAACTAAGCTAAGCTAAGTGTGTGAAAATTTGTGAAGTAAGGGCTTTATATAGGCGTGTGTATGGTGGTGGGCTTTGTCATTGGGCTTTGGTTGGGCTCCTTTTTCTTCTTTCTTCTTTAGTCTTCATGCGTCTTTAAATAAACGTTTCCGACTTGGATTTGAGAAGTGTCGGTGAATAATTCCAACTCGTCTTATAATCTTTTATTTAATAGACTCGAGTTCTTCGACATATATGAATCTTCCATCTTTGGCTCTATTCTTCGATAAATCTTCAAATAGGCACAATGACTTCAAATCTTTTGCATCTCTTGGACAATAGACTTCGCCTTGAGTCTTTTTCCTTGATAAAACCCGTGCAATCCCATGTTTTCTTCAATACTCTCCCGGTTGACTCTGAAAACACAATAAACATAAAAACCACGCATAATTCCAAACAAATGATATTAAATACGTGTTTTGGTCTTGTTTTAGCCAGAATTAAGTGGTAAAAGGATGGGTGTTTTCACACCTATCATTGTGCCTAGTGAAGTTCTCACTTAGCTTCAAAGTGAAGAGTCGTGAAGATTGGTTCTACGTTTCGATTAGAACTCGACATCTAGCCTTGTGTTGTAAAATGGTGAAGTAGGCATGATAGGTGTGTAAACACCCATCTTTTCTACCACTTAATTACAATAATAACCGGACTAAAACGTGTATTTTATGTCTTTTATGTCGGAATTATGCGTGGTTTGTGTTTTTGTTGTGATTTAGGACGAAAAGGTGAAAAGTGGAGAAAACACGGACATTCACGGGATTTTACGGACTTTTATTGAAGAAAAAGATGAAAGACGAAGTCAAGAAGTCAAGAGTGCAAAAAGAACGGAAGTCCAAGACCAATTCTGAAGATTTATCGAATAAAAAGTCAAAAGACGGAAGTTTATCAAAAGTCGAAGAATTCAAGTTTATTTTATTGAAGAATTTAAAGACGAGTTCAAAGAAATCCCAAGCCAAAAAGTCCTTAAAGTCTAAGTTTAAAGAAGATTAGAAGAATAAAGGACTAATGATGCAATTAATGAAGATTAAAAGAATGAGGGACTTAATCTCGCAATTAAGAAGAAATGAAGGAGGGGAGGAAGCTTCCTTAATCCTCCCCTATAAATAGTCATTAGTTGTTAATCATTTTCCTTGTTAGCTAAGTGTGACAATTAGTCTTCCACTTTTAATTACCTTGTCATTTAAATACTTGTCAATTTAATTACCTTGTCTTGCACCTTAAATTCCTTTAATTTCAAGTAAGTTTCCATTTAATTCTTGTCAATCTTTACTTTATCTTGTTGAATCTCCTATCTACCTTTCTTGATCCTTGATTTTTATGTTTATGTTTGTGTTCATGTTCATGTTCTTATTTTGATCAAATGGGTTTTTAATTATTGTGGTTAAATTTGTTTGTTTTCTTGATTTAAATTGTTAGTTTATGATTATTGATGTTTCGTTATTAGTTTGATTAAATCGTTTGTGTTGATTTTGGTTAAATTTGTTGTTAGATTCGTGTATTTGTGATCCCTTGTTCTTCGGGGTGTTTGTTTCTGTGTCTGAGATTCTCAGGTGAAACTTCCGGATCAACGCCAAAAACTTCCGAGTCAAGGATTGCTCATTTGGAACTCCAAAGTTCCGAACCAAGGGGCTTCATCCGGAACATTAAAAGTTCCGGATCAACACTTCTGAATCAAGGAGTTCCGACTCAAGCATTGTTCATTCGGAAGTCTGAAAGTTCCGAATCAAGGGGTTTCATCCGGAACATTCAAAGTTCCGGATCAAGAGTGTTCATTCGGAACCCAAAAGTTCCGAGTTAATACTTCCGAACGGAAGTTCCGGATCAGCAAGGTTCATTCGGAAGTCTAAAAGTTCCGAACCAAGGGCAAAGTTCCGGATCAGCAGGCTTCATTCGGAAGTCTTCTGAATCAAGGACTTCCGACTCAATTGTGTTCATTCGGAACTTTAAACCTTCCGAGTCAAGCAGTTCATTCGGAAGTTCTAAACTTCCGAATCAAGGTTTCCTTCAGGTTCTTTTTAGTCTTTCTTTTTAAATTTCTGTCCTTTATTTTCAAGCTTTATTTTTCCCGCCTTTTTATTGCACTTTAAGATTATTTGTCTTAGCTTTATTTTAGTCTTGCCTTAGTTTAAGTTTTAGGTGCGTTTTAAAATTGCCTTAGATAGATTTAAATTTGCGTCATTTACTTTAGCGCCCTTTAATTTCAGTCACGTTTTTAAATACTTGCACATTATTTTAATTAGACTTAGATTTACTTTAATTGCACTTTTACTTTAAAGTTTTGCACTTTTATTTAAAAACAACCTAAAAGATTTGTTTCACCAAAAACAATAGAGTCACATAGAGAACCTAGATCAATTTGTTAAGATACCGAGAACAACAATTGAACCTAGTAAAATCTGTACATTAAAATGGCGCCGCTGCCGGCTCTTTTCGTAAAGATTAACGGTTTTCTGTGAGAGACGCGTTGCTTTTTGCGATCCGTTCACTTGTGAGCGTTATTTTTCTTGCATAAAAAATTCAAAAAATCATAAAAATTAAAAATTGATAAAAATCCATAAAAATTAAAAAATTAAAAATTTCAAAAATCCAAAAAGATTTTATCTTTATTGTGTATATATATTGTTTATGTGTTTGGTTTCTTTTTCTTTTGTCTTTGTAGGTGCATGCGTACTAGATCTTCTAATTATCAAGAGCCCGAGCCTCAAGAAGATTTAGCTATGTCTGGTGTAAACAACAATAATCCACTGCACCCTAATAATAACAACAATGTTCTTCCACAGCCCGATCTTCGGACCATGGAGGAACTTTGTCAACCAACCATGTTTGGACGAGGAGGACCGATTGCGCCGATGCAAATCAACGCTCCTGAGTTTTCGTTGAAGCACCACATGATTCAGCAAGTACAAACAAACCCATTCCGTGGATTGCCTGATGATGATGCCAACAAACACCTCGACAAGTTCATTACAATCACCCAAAGCATGAAGTTGGCTGGTGCCACAATGGATGAACTTCGCCTACAACTCTTTCCACACACTTTATTACATCATGCCGAGAAATGGTTTGATCGTCTCCCGAAGAATTCTATTCACACTTGGGATGACATGACTCAACGCTTTTTGTCGCGCTACTTTCCACCATCCATGGTCACGAGCCTTCGCAATCAGATCAGCGGTTTCATGCAAGACCCTGATGAATCTCTTTTTGATGCTTGGGAGAGATATAATGTCTTGATCGATAGATGTCCAAACCACAACATGCTTCCCGTCACCTTAATAGATACTTTCTACAACGGTTTGACTTTTCGAGATCGTGATACGATCAATGCAGCCGCCGGTGGCACATTCATGAAAAGGAGACCCGAGGAGTGTAGAGAGTTAATTGAGAACATGACTACTCACCACAAAAACTGGGATTCCTCTGCTTCTTCAAGGAACCACCCGAGAGTCAATGTTTCTTCCACCTCAGCAAACCCTGATATGACCGAACTCACCCGCATGATGACTGAAATGAGCAAAAGTATTACGCTTCTCGCTTCAAACCAACAACAACAACAAGTTAAAGCGGTTGCTAATCCTTGTGAAACATGTGGCGGTCCTCACTCATACACCGATTGTCCTTCTACACAAGGAAATCCGGAAAATGTGTATGCAGCTTATGGTAATTATTCACCGGAAAATTACCAAGCTCGACAACAAGGGGATATAAATCTGTTGAGTTACCGATCTAACAACTACCTTTCACCCGGTTTTTCTCCTCAAAACCAAAACCCCGCCAACAACTACAATAGAAGAAACCAAATCCCACCAAGAGCTTCTAATCCTTATCACCCACCCGCTCAACAAACCCCACCCATAAACACCGATGTTGAAGCCACAATGAGAACCCAAGGTGAGCAAATCAAGAATCTGCAAAGCCAAATTATCAATCTTAGAGGAGATATCACGAAGCAAGGAAATGAGATTAGATCCGAGGTTCGCGATAATATTCAATCCTCCTTCAGCACTCAAACGACTGAATTAAAGAATCTGTTGGCTAGTTTCTTGCCCACAGCTCAACCTTCTACTTCAAGTTCTCTACCTTCAAACACCGTCACCAATCCGCGAGCCAATGTAAGTGCTATTACTACTCGTAGTGGAGTCACCATCGTAGGACCACCAATCCCGCCCCCATCATCTACACCTCCTCCACCACCATTTATCCCTACTCCTCCTACAACTAGTATTAGTGCACCATTACCGTCTCCGCCTCGTCATGACGATGTACCTCGGAAGGATCCTTCAACATCTCAACCGTTACCTACTACACCTTCACCTTCCACCTATAAACCCAATATCCCATATCCTTCTCGCTTAGGCAAGACCAACGAGCTAACCAAGAATGACTGTCAAGTATCGAAATATGTTAATATGTTATCTCAAATGACAATCAACATTAAACTTGTTGAAGCACTTGTCCACATGCCGAAATTTGTCAAAGCATTCAAGGAATTGCTTAGCAAGAAGGAGAAGCTGATTGAACACGCCAACACACGCTTAAATGAAAACTGCTCTGCAGTTATTCTTAAAGAACTTCCAGAAAAGCTTGGAGATCCCGGTCGTTTTGTGTTGCCTTGCGTGTTCAACAAAACTGAAGAATTTACTGCCCTTGCTGATCTCGGGGCTAGTATTAATTTGATGCCACTGAGTGTTTGGAAAACACTATAATTACCCGACCTCACTCCAACAAAGATGACTCTTGAACTTGCAAACCGTACTCTCGCTTACCCTGTTGGTATAGCCGAAGACGTGTTCATTAAAGTTGGCGCATTTACTTTCCCGGTCGATTTTGTCGTAGTTGATTATGAAATGGACCCTCGTATTCCTTTAATACTTGGTCGGCCATTCTTGAGAACCGGACGTGCTTTAGTGGATGTGGCCAAAGGTGAGTTAATCTTACGAGTCGGGAATGATTCACAAATTTTTAAAATGGGGAAGCTTACAGGCAAATACTATGGACGAGAATCAGTGAATATGATTAATGTGCTCGATGACTTTACCGTCTATGACAATCCTCTATTCGAGTCTTCCACTGATAATCCACTTTTTCAAGATAATGTGGATGATTCTCTCCCCACTTTGGAACCTTCTCCCATTTATGATTCTCCACCGGTCTTTGATGCTTATGATGATGATTCTAGCTCAGATTCGGATGATTTTGATTGTACTTCTGAGTATCCCGAGCTGCCCACTTTCGATGATTTTGATGAGGCTGATACTCTCTCGAGCGATTCTTCACATGATGAAGATCCTCCGCCATCACTCGATCCTACTTTGGACAATTACTCATTTGAGGAAGATTTCTCTGAATTTCTCAACACTTACTTCCCTCATGAGAGTGATGCTCCTCCTTATGACTTTGAAGATTATCGTCTTGATCCTACTTTGGATTTGAAGAACATTCTGTCAAAGGAGAAGAAACCGGTTGACACCAATATCCGTTGCACATATGATTTGACACCTCTTTGTCCCCCTTCTGAGGACGAGGTTGTGCTTCTTTGCGGATCTTCTTCACACTCTGCTGAGCCTGAGTGCTATTTTCCCTTAAAGGAAAAGGTGTTCGACCCCGGTATTGAAGTCTTTAAGCCATCTCAGTATCCACCTGATGAAATAAAAGAAAAAATCTTTGGAAATTTTAACGACATGCTTGCACCACTTCACCCTTGCTTCCACCGTGCTCCATCTTTGCTTAAGGGAACCATGCCACTTCTTCTTTGGCTTGCCTTGTTCGCCTTAAGCTCGTGTTTATTGATGGACGAAAACTATGTCTTTGATCCTGGTGGATATGTTTCATGCTTCTTCCGTTGATGATCAAGGTCGAGTCAGGCTAATGACTCGGTTAACAAAAATCAAGCGCTTCTTGGGAGGCAACCCATGTATCTATCTTTTAGCTTTCTTTATCATAAGTGTAGGGGGAGACCCTTTGGTTTGCTATTTCCTCTCCTCACTTCTTAATCAGGGATTCGCGCTTCAATGGTCCACTCTTGATGATTCTTGACGATCCGTGATTCCGTGTTCTACATTTTCCCAGTTCTATCCTAAACTCTTTTCGATTCACTATTTTATATTTTCTCAATATTAAAATAGGAATCTCTTTAGTTGTCTTTTCCTTAGCGAGATTTAAACAAAGTGCACAATGTCCTAAGTGTAGGGGAGTTTACTCCCACATGCTTAAACATTGAGGACAATGTTTATCATAAGTGTAGGGGGACTTCTATCGAAGTTAAGTGGTCTTTTCCTTGTATTTGTCCTCATTTTAACCGGAAAATCAATTTTTCGACATTTTTCAAAATTTTTGATCTATTTTGGCCTATTAGTTTTTTCCTTTTGTATAGTTATTTTCTTGCCTTATTAGAATAAATGTTTAATAAAGTGGTTTTAATTTTCAAACGTTGTGAATCTTTTGACTTAACCCGAGTTTACTTATCTAAGTTACTCTAGCTAGTATCCTTAACATGTTTAAGTCAAGTTTTGCTAGGCTTTTATATAGGGAGCTATAAAACGCGAAAGTCTTAACTCTCTCGGGTTAAGAACAAGAACTTTTCGCAAGTTCCTATAATTGATCCTAGAGAGTCGTTTATCAAGGGAACTTTAAAACGCGATTTCTAAACTTGAAAAAGTCTAAGAATTCGCAAGATCCTATAGGCGACTCGAAAACCCAAAACTTTGATTTAATAGGCTAAGTATCTACGAGTCTCATTACTTGAGATTTTAAACTGTGGAGAACGAGAAATGATAGAGTCAATTATAAGTTTGGTATTCTTTTGTGAATTTATGTGAGTTAATTATGAGCCTATTCTCCCATCGCTTGCTAAATAATTTATCTGCTAATAAATAAGGTTGTACGATTTGAAAAGTTACTTAGCTTCTAGCCCAAGATCGTTTAAAAGTTGCTCGGTATGGATTAGAGTTCATAGCCAAGGCATAACTTATTGAAGCGGGATGCGAAGATTGGCGAGTCCGAAAAGGCCCTAACAAGGCATGAGGGCTATATTTTGTTGCTAAATATCCAAAGTGATGTGAAGAATCATTTATCAAAAATCAATATGAAGGATCGAGACACACGACGAAAAGCAAAACTCCCAAAAAGTCATGGAGAAGTGTATCCGAAAAGACCCTAACAAGGTATGAGGATAAATAGATCTAAGTCATAAAAGGAGGCGGATCGTTGTATATCAAAATCCAAAATAAAGATTGGAGAAAAATGAAGAAGTCGTGGTCCAAGTATGAATCTCTCAAAACTTCAAGTGAAGAAATTCTATTATGAAGAGAAGACCATAATTTCATGAACGTCTCTCAAGGTTTGAAGTATGAAGTCGCTGCCAAATATCGGTCCGAGAAAGGTCTCAAATCGCGAAGCGAGTTATGCCAAGATATGAACTTTATAAGGTCCCGAGAAGCAGTTTTAAAAGATTTTGTCCTTTAGCTAACTATTGATTAAATCGTTCACTTTATTTTCAGACTTAATAACTATTGAAATTAGTCAAACAATGTATCCTCGTGATCATTCAAGACAATAATAAAATATAAGAGATACACCTAGGAATAAGGGAGTCTAAGTGAGTAATTGGCCCACATGAGTTCGTGATAGTTTACTAACTTATAATAACAATGATCTCGTTTTTAAGCTTGGTTTGGAGAAAGTGAAAACTTGAGAATGATGATTATTCATGACATTTCCAAAACCCAAGGTATGCTTTTGATTTCTTTATTGTGAATGTTTATAATTATCTATCTCTTTAATAAAGGCCAACGTGGATTAATTGTAATGAAAAGTGTAAACGTGCTTTGTAACTAATGCATTGCATGAGGACATTGCAATGGTCAAGTGTAGGGGATTTGATAGGTGTGTAAACACCCATCTTTTCTACCACTTAATTACAATAATAACCGGACCAAAACGTGTATTTTATGTCTTTTATGTCGGAATTATGTGTGGTTTGTATTTTTGTTGTGATTTAGGACGAAAAGGTGAAAAGTGGAGAAAACACGGACATTCACGGGCATTTACGGACTTTTATTGAAGAAAAAGATGAAAGACGAAGTCAAGAAGTCAAGAGTGCAAAAAGAACGGAAGTCCAAGACCAATTCTGAAGATTTATCGAAGAAAAAGTCAAAAGACGGAAGTTTATCAAAAGCCGAAGAATTCAAGTCTATTTTATTGAAGAATTTAAAGACGAGTTCAAAGAAATCCCAAGCCAAAAAGTCCTTAAAGTCCAAGTTTAAAGAAGATTAGAAGAATAAAGGACTAATGATGCAATTAATGAAGATTAAAAGAAGGAGGGACTTAATCTCGCAATTAAGAAGAAATGAAGGAGGGGAGGAAGCTTCCTTAATCCTCCCCTATAAATAGTCATTAGTTGTTAATCATTTTCCTTGTTGGCTAAGTGTGACAATTAGTCTTCCACTTTTAATTACCTTGTCATTTAAATACTTGTCAATTTAATTACCTTGTCTTGCACCTTAAATTCCTTTAATTTCAAGTAAGTTTCCATTTAATTCTTGTCAAATTTTACTTTATCTTGTTGAATCTCCTATCTACCTTTCTTGATCCTTGATTTTTATGTTTATGTTTGTGTTCATGTTCATGTTCTTATTTTGATCAAATGGGTTTTTAATTATTGTGGTTAAATTTGTTTGTTTTGTTGATTTAAATTGTTAGTTTATGATTATTGATGTTTCGTTATTAGTTTAATTAAATCGTTTATGTTGATTTTGGTTAAATTTGTTGTTAGATTCGTGTATTTGTGATCCCTTGTTCTTCGGGGTGTTTGTTTCTGTGTCTGAGATTCTCAGGTGAAACTTCCGGATCAACGCCAAAAACTTCTGAGTCAAGGATTGCTCATTTGGAACTCCAAAGTTCCGAACCAAGGGGCTTCATCCGGAACATTAAAAGTTCCGGATCAACACTTCTGAATCAAGGAGTTCCGACTCAAGCATTGTTCATTCGGAAGTCTGAAAGTTCCGAATCAAGGGGTTTCATCCGGAACATTCAAAGTTCCGGATCAAGAGTGTTCATTCGGAACCCAAAAGTTTCGAGTTAATACTTTCGAACGAAAGTTCCGGATCAGCAAGGTTCATTCGGAAGTCTAAAAGTTCCGAACCAAGGGCAAAGTTCCGGATCAGCAGGCTTCATTCGGAAGTCTTCCGAATCAAGGACTTCCGACTCAATTGTGTTCATTCGGAACTTTAAACCTTCCGAGTCAAGCAGTTCATTCGGAAGTTCTAAACTTCCGAATCAAGGTTTCCTTCAGGTTCTTTTTAGTCTTTCTTTTTAAATTTCTGTCCTTTATTTTCAAGCTTTATTTTTCCCGCCTTTTTATTGCACTTTAAGATTATTTGTCTTAGCTTTATTTTAGTCTTGCCTTAGTTTAAGTTTTAGGTGCGTTTTAAAATTGCCATAGATAGATTTAAATTTGCGTCATTTACTTTAGCGCCCTTTAATTTCAGTCACGTTTTTAAATACTTGCACATTATTTTAATTAGACTTAGATTTACTTTAATTGCACTTTTACTTTAAAGTTTTGCACTTTTATTTAAAAACAACCTAAAAGATTTGTTTCACCAAAAACAATAGAGTCACATAGAGAACCTAGATCAATTTGTTAAGATACCGAGAACAACAATAGAACCTAGTAAAATATGTACATTAAGGCAACGTTGTGAAGATTGGTTCTACCTTTCGATTAGAACTCGACATCTAGCCTTGTGTCGTTAAATGGTGAAGTGGGCAACGTTGTGTAGATTGGTCCTACCTAAGATTAGGACTCGACATCTAGCTTAGTGTCGGAAATTGTGTAAGCGACGTGTATGGTTTTCTCCGCCTTGAAAGGAGTTTTGTTGACTAGAGAAGTAACTCTCGAGTAAGGTGTACTCGAGGAGTGGAGTAGGGCGAAGAGGAGTTTCGTGACCGAACCACTATAAATCATCGTGTCGGTACTTTCCTTTAAATTTATGTCTTTACTATTCTAGATGTATTTATATGTTGTGTGTTGTGTGCATATCATAATCTAAACACCTAAGTTGCGGAAAAGCTAAGACTTAGTACGTGTGTGCTTCGTGTTTAGATTATGGTCAAGTGTGCATCCTTTAGTCTAAACATCTTAGTTGCGGAAAAGCTAAGGCTTAGTACGTGTGTGCTTAGTGTTTAGACTATTGCTTGATGTACACTTGATTTGATGTGTTTGTGTATTTCCTTACTTATAGTTATTATCTATTTCAAACACATCTCATATCTAGTCAAGCTTAATCGAGAACTTGATATAAAGGATTGTCAAGGTTTACAACGTATCAATATTTGGCATCCACTGTAGCCGGTTCTTTATTGAACCCGCGGTTCTTTATTGATAAGGAACCGCGGTGATATTTAAGGAACCGCGACCAGTGGAACAAACGAAATTTTTTGCAAATTGAACTAGAAACTATTCAACCCCCCATTCTAGTTTCTATAATTGGTATCAGAGAGAGGTTATTCAAGATCTTTGAAGTATATTGTACTTTAAAGCTTGGCTCGATCTTTGCTCTCTTTTTCAAAACAAATGGTTTTTAAAATGAAAACGGTTTTTAAAAATAGAGACGATCTTTGTATCAAATTGTTCATGAAGAGTGATTACTTATGAAATATGTTTTGTTGTTTCATTCGTACAAGTTTTGGTGTTAAATAAACTTTTTATAATAGCTTGAATTAAATCTTTTCATGTTTGGAAGTATAAAAATCTTTTGTGTCATAATTAACTCTAAAATACGAGTTCTACGTGTCTAAAATGATTTTTTAGAGTCCTAAGTCCTTCCAAAAAGTTATCATATGATTTTGGCCAAAACCCCCATTTTTGTCCTCTGGACGCGGTTCTTTATCTATTCCCCACGGTTCCTTATCAATAAGGAACCGCGGTCAGTCCGACACAGATTTTTGAAAACTTTGAAAAATCATATAAAATCAACCGTAAGTCCGTAGAAGTCGTGCCACCCATCATTTCGAACGTAATTGAATTTTCTTTCAATTAAAAATGCTTCCAAACCTTTACTCAAACTTTAAAATTTGGATGGTTTCTAAGTTCCATACTTTGTCCAAAGTATTGAGCGTCGGTTTGTCGTAAAACTTGTGTTTTACTCTTTTCTATTAAGTTGGACATCTCTTGGTGATATATCTCTGAAAATTGGTATATTTACAAAGTGTTAAACTTAATTAAATTTTAAATGGGTCAAAGACTATTTTCAAATAAAATCAAGCTATGAATACTTTGTTGTATCTAACACTCAAAACATGGACGAATGCTTTTATGTGTTAAGCTAATTGTTTGTGTATGTTTCCTTGTGTGTTATTATTATATGTTGACATTATTAAGTGTTCCTTGATATTTGTAGTAGTATTGCTTATATGTCTAGTCTCTTGTGTCTTGCTTGGTATTTGTTAGTATCTAGTTTTTCCTAATTAGGATGTATGCTAGATTTCTTGCATTTTAGTTGCAACATTATGTGTGCATTGCATATAGGATTAACATCTCTTGGTTTACAAATGTTACATAAAAATTTTGTACACCTTGGCATGTTCTTTAACACTTTTAGGTTTGAAAGCTTTGGGAGCTTGTCAAATCTTTTGATATGGGTCGTCTTACTCGATCATTGTGTTATTAGTTCAAGTAGATAAATGTCTCACTATAAAACATGAAACACCCTTTGAAAATCTTAGTTATTTTCTCTTAAAAGAGTGTTTGTGGGAATCAAGAAAGATTTTGATTAAATATCAATGCATTATTCAAACTATGACTGGTATCATTATCGAATCTAATTTTTGACATGTTTTTTAGTGTAGACATGAATGTGGTTTATTAATAATATACATCGGATCATAACTCACACTTGTGTTGATGGTGTTATATTGAATCTACTTGTTCAAATTGTTAGACATATTTTGTTTAATAATTACTTATAATGCACAATAGAGTCGGTTTGATAACTTGGATGTTTCATCCGAAATACTCAAGTAATTTACATTGCTATGCAATTTATAAATGTGTCATTTTCGAAAGACCAATCAAGAGTGTTCCTTTGGTTTGTGTAAACTTTGTTTATACACTTTAAAGTTATTGGCCTCAAGTTCTATTAAGGTAAATAACCTTAACTAGACTTGTTTGACAAGATATGCAATAGTACACTCTTAACCCTCATTAGGTCATGCATTGTGTCGCCATGCAAGTTTCATCCTTACTAAACTTTATTAGGCAAATGTTGGAATTACATTTTGTCTAACTTGAGAATGACTACTAGAGAATTTATGCACTAGGATCTTAATTTGACCTAATGGTTGTAATAACTGGGTTTTTACCCAAGTATAAAACAAATTTGTTCCAAATCTATTCAAATTGATTTCCGGTTCAAAATGCGACTCAATTGTTCTTGGTGGAAAATAAGAAGGTTTGGTTATCTATTTTAAACTAAATAAAAATGTCGTTGAAAGCTTGAAAATTTAATCTAAGATAAAACAATTTAAAACAGTGCTAAGTAGAAAGGTGGGAAAAATTAAAGTTAGAAAATAGAAACAATTCAGAAAACAAACAATGAAACTAAGTCTGAAAAGAAAATAATTGGAATTTCATAAAAATAGACATTTTCGGAATAATGGATAAATTCAGAGAAATCTTCGGAATAAAGATATTTTCAGAGAAAGTAACATTTTCGGAAAAATAGGTTTTTTAGAGAAAAGGATAATTTCGGAATAATGATCTTTTCAGGAAAAAGGGTATCTTCGGAATAAGTAACTTTTCAGGAAAAATGGTATTTTCGGAATAACAAGCTTTTCAGAAAAATGTGTTTCTTCGGAATAATTGACTTTTCAGAAAAATGTGTTTTTCGAAATAACAAGGTTTTCAGAGAAATTGGTTTCTTCGGAAGAAATGGCTTTTCATAAAAAAGGATGATTCTTCGGAATAATTAAGTTTTCAGAAAAACTAGGATTTCGGAATAATGATGAATTCAGAGAAAGGGACGATTTCAGAGTAAAGGCTTTTCAGAAAAACGAATGTTTTTAGTAAAAGGAGTATTTCAGCATAAAGACAATTCAGAAAAAGGAATGTTTTCGGAAAAACAAAACCCTTTTCCGAAGAAGTAACAGATAAACAGTAACAACAAAATTTAAGAAATAAGCCACGAATAAGCACAAACCAAACAAGCAATTAACCAAAACTTTAACCAAATAAATTTTAAGAAGAACTAAATAAGCCACAAATTAAAAACTATAAAGACACTAAATAATCAAAACATTTAAAATCAACTAATAAGCAACTCTATTAATCTATCAAAACAACTTAATCAAAAATAAGCCAAACACTAGGAGATTAATAACCACAATAAGCTCAAAACAAACAAAACTAAAAGATCAATCACATGAATAAAACAATCACTTAATCAAAGAGATGAGATTAACTACATGATTATCAAGATTAAGAAAAAGATTAATAAAGGTAGAATGAGAATTAAGAAAATAAGCTTGATTGATTAAAGATGAATATCAAAAGATTACAAGATTAAAGTTGATAAACTTGAAAACTAGAGAGAAGAAAAACTTAAGAAAAACTTGAAAACTAAAATTAAACTACTACTAAAAATTAACCACCTAACACCCTCATAATGACATATTAGGAGGGTAGTTATAGGAGGTGGGGAGATTACATGCTTAAGCTATCTAACTTCTTTCTTCTCGTCTCGACTCGACTTAATTTCTTTGTCTTTCTCGATGTCGTCTCGGGATTTGTCGATATAAGTTGAACTTGTCTTATAATTTTCTTCTATAATTAGACTTGAGTTCTTCGAATTCATTAAACTTCCGTCTTTAGACTTTTTTCTTCGATAAATCTTCAGAATTGGCTTTGGACTTCCGTTCTTTTTGCATTCTCGATCTTTCGACTTCGTCTTTAGTCTTTTTCTTCGATAAAAGCCCGTGATAGCCCATGTTTTCTTCCTTTTGCATCTTTTAGTCCTTTTACGACATAAAATACACGTTTTGGTCTTGTTATTATTGGAAATAAGTGGTAAAAGGATAAGTGTTTTCACACTTATTAAATACCCTACACTTGACCATTGCAATGTCCTCATGCAATGCACTAATTTCAAAGCACTGTTTACATTTTTCATCATAGATAACCCACCTTGGCCTTTATTAAATACTAAACACTAAGAAAACTAAAAGAGCAAAACCAATAAAGAAATCAAAAACTTACATTGGGTTTGGTTTTCATGAATATTCATCATTCTCAAGTTTCACGTTCCCCATACCAAGCTTAAAAACGAGATCATTGTTATTATAAGTTAGCAAACTAACACGAATTCATGTGTCCCAATTATTCACTTAGACTCCCTTATCCCTAGGTGTATCTCTTATATTTTATTTTTGTTTTGAATGATCACGAGGATGCATTATTTGACTTATTTCGATAGTTATTTAAGATGAAAATAAAGTGGGATGATTTAATCAATAGTTAGCTAAAGGACAAAATCTTTTAAAACTGCTTCTCGGGACCTCATAAAGTTCATATCTTGGCATAACTCGCTTCACGATTTGAGACCTTTCTTGGACCGATATTTGGCAGCGACTTCATACTTTAAATCTTTGAGAGACGTTCTTGAAATTATGGTCTTCTCTTTATAATAGGAATTTCTTCACTTGAAGTTTTGAGAGATTCTTCATACTTGGACCACGACTTCTTTATTTTTCTCCAATCTTTATTTTGGACTTTGATATACAACGATCCGCCTCCTTTTAGGACTTGGATCTATTTATCCTCATACCTTGTTAGGGTCTTTTCGGATAGACTTCTCCATGATCTTTAGGGGAGTATTTGCTTTTCGTCGTGTGTCTCGATCCTTCATATTGATTTTTGATAAATGACTCTTCACATCACTTGGGATCTTTAGCAACAAAATGTAGCCCTCATGCCTTGTTAGGGCCTTTTCGGACTCGCCAATCTTCGCATCCCGCTTCAATAAGTTCTGCCTTGGCTATGAACTCTAATTAATACCGAGCAACTTTTAAACGATCTTGTGCTAGAAGCTAAGTAACTTTTCAAATCGTACAACCTTATTTATTGCAGATAAATTTATTAGCAAGCGATGGGAGAATAGGCTTATAATCAACTCACATAAATTCACGAAAGAATACCAAACTTATAATTGACTCTATCATCTCTCGTTCTCCACAATTTAAAATCTCAAGGAATGAGACTCGTGGATGCTTAGCCAATTAAATCAAAGTTTTGGGTTTTCGAGTCGTCTATAGGATCTTGCAAATTCTTAGACTTTTTCAAGTTTAGAAATCGCATTTTAAAGTTCCCTTGATAAACGACTCTCTAGGATCAATTATAGGAACTTGCGAAAAGTTCTTGTTCTTAACCCGTGAGAGTTAAGACATTCGCGTTTTAAAGTTCTCTATATAAAAGCCTAGCAAAACTTGACTTAAACACGTTAAGGATACTAGCTAGAGTAAACTTAGATAAGTAAACTCGGGTTGAGTCAAAATATTCACGACTTTGAAAAATTTTAAAACCACTTTATTGAAAATTTATTCTAGCAAGGAAAGAAAATAACCATAACAAAGGAAAATACAACTATACAACTAGGCCAAAATAGATTAAAAATTTTGAAAAATGTCGAAAAATCAAATTTTCCGGTTAAAATGGGGACAAATTCATGGAAAAGACCACTTACTTCGATAGAAGTCCCCCTACACTTGATATAAACATTGTCCTCAATGTTTAAGCATGTGGGAGTAAACTCCCCTACACTTATGACATTGTGCACTTTGTTTAAATCTTGCTAAGGAAAGGACAACTATAGTGATTTCAATGTGAACATATGAGATATGAAATATTGAATCACGAAAGTTTAGGATAGAACCGGGAAGACGGGAACACGGGATCACGGTTCGTCAAAAGTCATCGAGAATGGATCTTTGAAGCTTTAATCCCTGCACAGAAGAAGAAACAAGACAACAAACACATACGGGGCTCCCCCTACACTTATTATGAAAACGGTAAAGGATAGATCAACGGGTTGCCTCCCGAGAAGCGCTTGTTTTTGTTAACCGAGTCACGAGCCTGACTCGACCCAAAACTAGTTCATGGGAAAAGTGGTGAGGGATGGAATCATCTCATGAGAGATGTACTCACCAAAGTACAACTTCACGCGCTGGCCATTCACCTTAAAACTTGGCCCATTTGGCTGAGAAAGCTCAATGGTGCCATAGGGAAAGACTTTAGCGACGGTGAATGGACCAGACCAGCGGCTCTTCAACTTGCCCGAGAAGATCTTTAACCGAGAGTTAAAAAATAAGACTTGATCACCAACGTGGAACTCTCGGTTCTTAATTCGTGCATCATGGATGATCTTGGTCTTCTCCTTGTAGATCAGTGAGTTCTCGTAAGCTTCATTCCTCAGTTCGTTAAGCTCGTTGAGTTGAATCTTCCGAAGATCACCGGCTTTGTTGATGTCGAAGTTAGCCCACTTCAAGGCCCAGTATGCCTTATGTTCCAGCTCGATAGGGAGGTGGCATGCTTTCCCGTACACAAGACGATAAGGTGTACAACCAATCGGGGTCTTATAAGCAGTACGAAAAGCCCACAAAGCATAATCTAACTTATCGGCCCACGAGGCACGATGCTCTCCCACAGTACGTTCCAGAATTTGCTTCAATCCGCGGTTCGAAATCTCAGCTTGCCCATTAGTTTGGGGATGATAAGCGGTGGAAAGACGGTGATTGACACCGTACTTAGCCATGACTCTTACGAATTGATCATTACAAAAATGAGTCCCGCGGTCACTGATTATAGCACGAGGAACACCGAATCGAGCAAAAAGCTGCTTCAAAAAGTTCACAACCACCCTCCCATCGTTCGTAGGGAGAGCCTTGGCTTCAACCCATTTAGAAACGTAGTCACCGGTAATACTCGGCTTTTACACCAAGTATAAAATCTTAGCGTCCGAATCTCTTCGAATTGATTACTGGTCTAGAGTGCGACTCAATCGTCTTTTGGTGAACAAGAGAACGGTTTGGTTTTGTTTATCTAATTTTAACTAATAGCAAATAAGTAAGTGTCGTTGAGTAAGTAGAAGTTTAAAGATTAATACTAAAATGACTAGTTAAAATTAAATACTTGAAAACTAAAAGGCAATATTGGAAAAATACTAGCATACAAAATCAAACTAACACTTAGAAACTTTATAAGAAACAAGAACTAACACCATCGGAATATTCGAAACAATCACTGATCGGAACATGCTAAGAAGGCTGCAATCGGAATACTCAAAAAGGGTCCAGATCGGAATATATTCCGACCTGTTGATCAGAATGTTAAAAAAGTTCTTAATCGGAATACTGAAAATTACACCCGTCGGAATATCTTAGACAAGGCTAATCGGAATAAATGTAAACAAGTACAATAGGAATATTGGAGATGCTCAAATCGGAATATACCCAAAACCTCCCAGATCGGAATCTAAACACTTCTGCCGTCGGAATACTAAAGCCCTAATCCGATCACTGCGATCGGAATAAGGGGGTGTAGATCGGAAAAACAGAAACCCTTTTCCGATTTGCCAATCGGAAAGAGGGGTGGGGTGCTTGGTCGGAATAAGCAGATCGGAAAGGGGTTTAAACCCTTTCCGATATATATGGGATCCGAAATTAAGCTAGTAATAAGCTATAATGAATAAGCTCACACCAAACTTGAACGAATCAAAACTGAACCGGATCAAATAAACACTAATATCAACTTTTCTAAACTTAAATTAAACAAACTTTTGAATCAAACCATAAAAATATGAACTTTTAAAGAAAACTTAAGTAAATAAGCTAACATGTAAATAAGCCAATAAGCACGAGAATCTTAAAGCTTAATCAAATGAAAACTTATGTAGGAACAAAAAGATTAACTTTTTAAGCACAAAACCATCAAGATCAACACGGATTTAATGTGATTTGCACCAAAATTAATCTAAAATCAAAGAAAAGTAGAATGAGATTAAGGATTAAAAGCTTAAATAGAACTTGATTAATGAAATAAGCAATACACAAATGTTTAATCTTGAAAGATTAAAAGAAAAGATGAAACTTAGTGAGAGAAAGTTTAGAACTTTCTCTCTCTAAAACTAGAAAGAAAAGTGCAAAATGAAAAACTAAAAACTAAAGACTAACTCCCCTCCTAATGTGTATTAGGAGGGTATTTATAGGAAAAGTGGAAGGAGTGCATGTGTTGCCTCTTCTTTCTTTCTTTCTTCACGTCTTCTCGACTCGACTTAATTCTTTGTCTTTTCTCGATGTCGTCTCGGGATTTGAACTTGTCTTGATAATTTTCTTCTTTAATTTAGACTTGAGTTCTTCGACTTCATTAAACTTTCATCTTTAGACTTTTTCTTCGATAAATCTTCAGAATAGGCCTTGGATTGACTTCGTCTTTTCCCGTTTTCTTCGATAAAAGCCCGTGAAAGCCCGTGTTTTCTTCCTTTTTCATATTTTGGTCCTAAAACACAATAAAAACACAAACCACGCATAATTCCGACTTTTACGACATAAAATACACGTTTTGGTCTTGTTATTATTGGAAATAAGTGGTAAAAGGATAAGTGTTTTCACACTTATTAAATCCCCTACACTTGACCATTGCAATGCCCTCATGCAATGCATTAGTTTTAAAGCACGGTTTATATTTTCCATCATAAATAACCCTCCTTGGACTTTATTAAATACTAAACATAAAAAGATAGAAACAAGTAAAGAAATCAAAGACTTACATTGGGTTTTGGCTGCCATGAACGTTTATCATCCTCAAGTTTCACGTTCCCCATACCAAGCTTAAAAACGAGATCATTGTTATTATAAGTTAGCAAACTAAAACGAACTCATGTGGGCCAATTATGCACTTAGACTCCCTTATTCCTAGGTGTATCTCTTATATTTTATTTTTGTCTTGAATGATCACGAGGATGCATTGTTTGACTTATTTCAATAGTTATTTAGGCCGAAAATAAGGTGAACGATTTAATCAATAGTTAGCTAAAGGATAAAATCTTTTAAAACTGCTTCCTGGGACCTCATAAAGTTCATATCTTGGCATAACTCGCTTCGCGATTTGAGACCTTTCTCGGACCGATATTTGGCAGCGACTTCATACTTCAAATCTTTGAGAGACGTTCTTGAAATAATGGTCTTCTCTTCATAATAGGAATTTCTTCACTTGAAGTTTTGAGAGATTCTTCATATTTGGACCACGACTTCTTCATTTTTCTCCAATCTTTATTTTGGACTTTGATATACAACGATCCGCCTCCTTTTAGGACTTGGATCTATTTATCCTCATACCTTGTTAGGTCCTTTTTGGATAGACTTCTCCATGATCTTTAGGGGAGCATTTGCTTTTCGTCGTGTGTCTCGATCCTTCATATTGATTTTCGATAAATGATTCTTCACATCACTTTTGGATCTTTAGCAACAAAATGTAGCCCTCATGCCTTGTTAGGGCCTTTTCGGACTCGCCAATCTTCGCATCCCGCTTCAATAAGTTATGCCTTGGCTATGAACTCTAATCCGTACCGAGCAACTTTTAAACGATCTTGGGCTAGAAGCTAAGTAACCTTTTAAATCGTACAACCTTATTTATTGCAGATATATTTATTAACAAGCGAAGGGAGAATAGGCTTATAATTAACTCACATAAATTCATGAAAGAATACCAAACTTATAATTGACTCTATCATCTCTCATTCTCCACAGTTTAAAATCTCAAGGAATGAGACTCGTGGATGCTTAGCCTATTAAATCAAAGTTTTGGGTTTTCGAGTCGCCTATAGGATCTTGCAAATTCTTAGACTTTTTCAAGTTTTAGAAATCGCATTTTAAAGTTCCCTTGATAAACAACTCTCTAGGATCAATTATAGAAACTTGCGAAAAGTTCTTGTTCTTAAACCCGTGAGAGTTAAGACTTTCGCGTTTTATAGCTCCCTATATAAAAGCCTAGCAAAACTTGACTTAAACACGTTAAGGATACTAGCTAGAGTAACTTAGATAAGTAAACTCGGGTTGAGTCAAAATGTTCACGACTAAGAAAAATTTAAAACCACTTTATTGAAAATTTATTGTAGCAAGGAAAATACAATTATACAACTAGGCAAAAAATAGATTAAAAATTTTGAAAAATGTCGAAAAATCATATTTTCTGGTTAAAATGAGGACAAATTCATGGAAAGGACCACTTACTTCGATAGAAGTCCCCCCTACACTTGAGATAAACATTGTCCTCAATGTTTAAGCATGTGGGAGTAAACTCCCCTACACTTAGGACATTGTGCACTTTTGTTTAAATCTTGCTAAGGAAAGGACAACTAAAGTGAATTCAATGTGAACATATAAAATATGAAATATTGAATTACAAGAGTTTAGGATAGAACCGGGAAGATGGGAACACGGTATCACGGTTCGTCAAAAGTCATCAAGGTGGATCTTTGAAGCTTTAATCCCTGCACAACACAACAAACAAGACAACAAACACATACGGGGCTCCCCCCTACACTTATTATGAAAGCAGTAAAGGATAGAGCACGGGTTGCCTCCCGAGAAGCACTTGTTTTTGTTCACCGAGTCACGAGCCTGACTCGACCCAATTTAGTTCATGGGAAACGTGGTGAGGGATGGAATCACCGCTTGAGAGATGTCCTCACCAAAGTACAGCTTCAAACGCTGGCCATTCACCTTGAAACTGGGCCCATTTGGCTGAGAAAGATCAATGGTCCCATAAGGAAAGACTTTGGCGACTGTGAATGGACCAGACCAGCGGCTCTTCAACTTGCCAGAGAAGATCTTCAACCGAGAGTTAAAAAGTAAGACTTGATCACCAACATGGAACTCTCGGTTCTTAATCCTTGCGTCATGAATGATCTTGGTCTTCTCCTTGTAGATCAGCGAGTTCTCATAAGCTTCATTCCTCAATTCGTTGAGCTCGTTGAGTTGAATCTTGCGATGATCACCGGCTTTGTTGATGTCCAAGTTAGCCCACTTCAAGGCCCAGTGCGCCTTATGTTCCAGCTCGATGGGGAGGTGGCATGCTTTCCCGTACACAAGACGATAAGGGGTACAACCGACCGGGGTCTTATAAGCAGTACGGAAAGCCTATAGAGCATCATCTAACTTATCGGCCCACGCGGCACGATGCTCTCCCACAGTACGCTCCAAAATTCGCTTCAATCCACGGTTGGAAATCTCGGCTTGCCCATTGGTTTGGGGATGATAGGCGGTGGAAAGACGGTGATTAACACCATACTTAGCCATGACTCTTTCAAATTGATCATTGCAAAAATGAGTCCCGCGGTTACTGATAATAGCACGAGGAACGCCGAATCGAGCGAAAAGCTGTTTCAAAAAGTTCACAACCACCCTCGCATCGTTCGTAGGGAGAGCCTTGGCTTCAACCCATTTAGAAACGTAGTCAACAGAGACGAGGATGTACTTGTTCCCTTTGAAGGATGGAAATGGCCCCATAAAGTCGATGCCCCATACGTCAAAGATTTCACATTCTTGTATGAAATTTTGAGGCATCTCATCTTTATGTGTGATCTTGTCTTGGCGTTGGCAAGCATCACAATGCTTAACCATTTCGTGAGCGTCACAATAAATGGTGGGCCAATAGAATCCAGAATCAAACACTTTCTTAGCGGTGTAGTTGGGACCAAAGTGACCACCGGTGGGTCCTCTATGGCAAGCATCAAGGATTTGCAAAGCTGCCGGTCCATCAACACAACGACGAATGATTAGATCAGCACATTGTTTGAATAGATAAGGGTCATCCCAAAAGTAAGTCTTAACATCATTCAAGAACTTCTTCTTTTGTTGGGATGTTAACCCTTTGATGAGGATACCACCCGCTAAGTAGTTTGCAATATCGGCAAACCACGGGGTGTCATCAAGATTAAGATTTATAGACATTAAGGTCTCAAGGGGGAAAGAGTCATTGATCTCTTTGTTCGGATGATCCCCTTGATATGGATCCTCAAGTCGACTCAGATGATCCGCGGCTAGGTTTTCAGCACCCTTCTTGTCACGAATTTCAATGTTGAATTCTTGAAGGAGTAAAACCCAGCGAAGAAGTCTTGGCATAGAGTCGTGTTTAGTCATCAAGTACTTCAACGCGGAATGGTCCGTGTAAACGATGGTGGTGGATAAAACAAGATAGGGGCGGAATTTTTCAAAAGCATAGACAACAGCTAAAAGTTCTTTTTCGGTTGTCGTATAATGCAATTGAGCCCCCGTCATTGTTTTGCTAGCGTAGTGGATTGGTTGGAAGTGTTTATTCACTCTTTGACCTAAAACCGCTCCAATGGCAAAGTCGCTAGCATCGCACATCAACTCAAAAGGCAGCTCCCAATTAGGGGTAACCAAGACCGGTGCCTTAGTTAGCTTATCCTTAAGAATATTGAAGGCTTCAATACACTCTTTAGAAAAGATAAAAGGAGTATCTTTTTCCAAGAGGTGGGTCATCGGGCAAGCGATTTTAGAGAAATCCTGAATGAATCGACGATAGAAGCCCGCATGACCCAGAAAACTTCTCACACCCTTCACGGTTGAAGGTGGAGGTAATTTGGCTATGACATCTACTTTAGCACGGTCGACTTCAAGACCGGCTTTAGAGATTTTGTGTCCTAGCACAATGCCTTCTTTTACCATAAAATGGCATTTTTCCCAATTTAGAACAAGGCGAGTGTCTTCGCACCGCTTAAGCATACGTTCCAAATTGGCAAGGCAAGAAGAGAAGGAATCCCCAAAGACCGAGAAATCATCCATGAAGACTTCCATGGTTTGCTCAACCATGTCATGGAAGATAGCCAACATGCACCTTTGGAAAGTCCCGGGGGCATTGCATAAGCCAAAAGGCATTCTTTTGTAAGCAAATGTGCCATAGGGACAAGTGAATGTTGTCTTCTCTTAATCTTGGGGATCGATGGGTATTTGGAAATAGCCCGAGAAACCATCAAGAAAGCAGTAATATTCATTACCCGCTAAACGTTCAAGCATTTGGTCCATAAAAGGAAGAGGGAAATGATCCTTTCTCGTGGCATCATTGAGTTTGCGGTAGTCTATACAAACTCTCCACCCAGTAACGAGACGAGTAGGAATCAACTCGTTGTTTTGATTGGGCACAACGGTGATTCCGCCTTTCTTAGGCACACAATGGACTGGACTAACCCATGGTGAATCCGAAATAGGGTAAATCATACCCGCATCAAGAAGTTTGATAACCTCTTTTTTGATGACTTCATGGATTTTAGGATTCACCCTTCGTTGGCTTTGAATTGTGGGCTTAAAGTCGTCCTCCATGAGAATTTTATGTGTGCAAAAGTGAGGATCAATTCCGCGAATGTCGGAGATTTTCCAAGCGATAGCTCTTTTATGCTTCTTTAACATGATGATAAGTCGGGCTTTTTCTTCTTCTTTCAGGTCCTTTGCGATGATGACCGGTAACTTCTCGTTGTCTTCAAGGAAAACGTACTCAAGATGAGGAGGTAGGTCCTTAAGCTTAAGAGTAGGAGGATCCTCAATAGATGGTGTCACTAACGATGGATCATCATTAGTCACCTCTTTAGGAGAAGGAGAAGAAAACGGGTCTTCGTTTAGAAGTCTCTCAATAGTACGAATGTCTTCATCCCAATCGGTGGACGAATTATCATACTTAATATCGAGAGGACCCAACCTAGCTTCGAAATCATCCAAGTCACTTTCTCCAAAAGGAGTCAATGCTGGAGCAATTGAGGCAACGGTTTCAACATTGGGTAGAGAAGAAAGAGTACTTTTGCAAGCATCATGAAAATGTTCTTCACAAGCCTCATCGAGAACATCAATAGCATTAACACTCTCATATGAATAAGGTTACTTAGAAATCTTACCCATGTTGAAGACAATTTTATCGTCACCGACTCTCATGATTATTTCGCCCGCGGCTACATCAATGAGAGTGCGACCGGTCCTCAGGAATGGACGTCCAACGATTAATGGAACTCGAGGATCCATCTCGTAGTCAACGACAACAAAATCCGCCGGGAAGGTGAATTTATCAACGCCATCAAAGACATCTTCGGCTATCCCTACTGGATAAGCAACCGTACGGTTAGCTAGTTCCAAAGTCATTTTGGTGGGGACTAGCTCGGGGAGAGATAAGAGCTTCCAAACACTTAAAGGCATTAAGTTTATACTGGCACCTAGATCGGCTAGGGCCATGCAATTCTCTACTCCCGGGAAGTTGCAAGGAATCAAGAAGCGACCCGGATCACCAAGTTTGGTGGGCAATTTCTTTAAGAGAATGGCAGAGCAATTCTCATTAAGTTGGGTCTGAGCAATGTCAAGAAGCTTCTCCTTGTCACTTAGAAGATCTTTAAACATCTTAGCGTATTTGGGCATGTGAGCGAGAGCCTCGGCAAAGGAGATGTTAAAATTCAATTGTTTAAACATTTTTAGAAAGTTTGAAACTTGAATATCATCCTTGCTCTTTTGCTTCTCTTTCGTCAACCTTGAAGGATAAGGTATATAGGATGAAGAAGAAGACTTTAGGGGAGTAGGATCACTCACAACCACGGGTGGTGGGGAAATAGGGATAGAAGGTGAAGGAGGTGGGGAAAGTTGCTCTTTTTCCTTATTCACAATCACGGGTGGAGGTGTAGGAAGTTCGGGTTCCGTATAACCTTTTCCACTACGAATGGTGATTGCTTTCATCTCCCCTCTTAGGTTCGCAACGGTGTTACTCGGAAGAGTACCCGAAGAAGAGGGTTGATTACCTTGGATGAGCGAACCAATCATATCACGAATGTTAAGCGCTTGAGTGCTGAAAGAATCTCTTATGTCTGCAAGAATTTCATTTCTTTGTTTTGCCATGTCATTCCTTAGCTCGGCTCGAATATCGCTCCCTTGTTTCGCCATTTCTCCCTTTAAGTTGATGACTTGACTCTGAAGATTCGTCACCAGCTCCCGATTAGTCTTCATGAACGTCTCGACGTCTTGATTTAATGCCATCGGTTGATTGAGAGGTGGAGCTTGGTAAGCTTGAGAATTTCCTTGAGTTGGGTATGGGTTTCTTTGGGATTGATATTGATTGTTAGCACGAGGTTGGGATGGATTGTTTCGGTTATAGCTTTGTTGTTGGTTTTGGTTTGGAGGAGGGAAACCGGGTGGAGCAAGATAATTGTTTGAACGATAACTTAGCAAGCTACAGTCTCCTTGAGGACGAGCTTGATAGCCTCCCGTGGGATAAGTATCGTATGCCGCGTTAACGTTTTCAGAAAAATTGCCTTGAGTAGAAGGACAATCATTGTAAGAATGAGGACCACCACATGTGTCACAAGAAATAGCAACGACTTTAGCTTGTTGAAAGTGGTTTGTGGCCATGGACATGAAATCCTTGTGCATATTTGCGATTTGTCGGGTAAGTTCGGTTATCTCGGGATTGGAAGTAGTAGAAGAAACATTGACTCTCTGATTAGATCTTGAGGATGCGGGTGAATCCCAATTCTTGTGGTGAGTAGTCATGTTTTCAATCAACTCTCTACACTCCTCCGGTCTCCTTTTCATAAAAGTACCACCGGCGGCGGCGTTGATCGTGTCACGATCACGAAAAGTGAGACCATTGTAGAAGGTATCAATGAGAGTGACGGGGAGCATGTTGTGATTTGGACAGCGGTCGATCAAATCATTGTATCGTTCCCAAGCATCAAAGAGCGATTCATCATTGTCTTGCATGAATCCACTAATTTGGTTACGAAGGCTTGTGACCATGGATGGGGGGAAGTAGCGCGACAAAAAGCGTTGAGTCATGTCATTCCACGTATGAATAGAATTCTTCGGGAGACGGTCAAACCATTTTTCGGCATGGTGAGAAAGCGAGTGGGGAAAAAGTTGAAGGCGAAGGTCATCCCTAGAAACATCGGGGCACTTCATGCTTTGGGTGATGGTAATGAATTTGTCAAGGTGTTTGTTGGCATCATCATCCGGAATTCCGCGAAATGGGTTAGTTTGCACTTGTTGGATCATGTGATGCTTCAACGAAAACTCCTGAGCCGTGACGTGCATCGGCGCAATCGGGCCTCCGCGTCCGTTCATGGTGGGTTGACACAATTCCTCCATTGTTCGTAAATCAGGTAGGGGGACATTGTTGTTGTTGTTGTTGTTATTCAAATTGGGTAGAGGTGGGTTGTTATTGTTGTTATTAACACTAGCCATATCTAAATCTTCACGAGTCTCGGGCTCAGAATAGTTCGAAGATCTAGTACGCATACACCTGTAGAAGAAAAATATACACAGAGAATATCTATATAATCTTTTTGGTGCAAACCTATAGAAAAGAATTGCTTTTTATGATTTTTTAATGTTTTTGTATTTTTGAAGAGTTTTATATTTTTTAGGGTTTTTGAAAATTTTTAAAGCAAGGAAAATAACGTTCAAAGAACGGATCCCAAAATTCAATGCGTCTCTCACTAGAAACCGTAAATCTTAACGAAAAGAGCCGGCAGCGGCGCCATTTAATACTCGGCTTTTACACCAAGTATAAAATCTTATCGTCCGAATCTCTTCGAATTGATTACTGGTCTAGAGTGCGACTCAATCGTCTTTTGGTGAACAAGAGAATGGTTTGGTTTTGTTTATCTAATTTTAACTAATAGCAAATAAGTAAGTGTCGTTGAGTAAGTAGAAGTTTAAAGATTAATACTAAAATGACTAGTTAAAATTAAATACTTGAAAACTAAAAGGCAATATTGGAAAAATACTAGCATACAAAATCAAACTAACACTTAGAAACTTTATAAGAAACAAGAACTAACACCATCGGAATATTCGAAACAATCACTGATCGGAACATGCTAAGAAGGCTGCAATCGGAATACTCAAAAAGGGTCCAGATCGGAATATATTCCGACCTGTTGATCGGAATGTTAAAAAAGTTCTTAATCGGAATACTAAAAATTACACCCGTCGGAATATCTTAGACAAGGCTAATCGGAATAAATGGAAACAAGTACAATCGGAATATTGGAGATGCTCAAATAGGAATATACCCAAAACCTCCCAGATCGGAATCTAAACACTTCTGCCGTCGGAATACTAAAGCCCTAATCCGATCACTGCGATCAGAATAAGGGGGTGTAGATCGGAAAAAACAGAAACCCTTTTCCGATTTGCCAATCAGAAAAAGGGGTGGGTGCTTGGTCGGAATAAGCAGATCGGAAAGGGGTTTAAACCCTTTCCGATATATATGGGATCCGAAATTAAGCTAGTAATAAGCTATAATGAATAAGCTCACACCAAACTTGAACGAATCAAAACTGAACCGGATCAAATAAACACTAATATCAACTTATCTAAACTTAAATTAAACAAACTTTTAAATCAAACCATAAAAATATGAACTTTTAAAGAAAACTATTTAAAAAGTAAATAAGCTAACATGTAAATAAGCCAATAAGCACGATAATCTTAAAGCTTAATCAAATGAAAACTTATGTAGGAACAAAAAGATTAACTTTTTAAGCACAAAACCATTAAGATCAACACGGATTTAATGTGATTTGCACCAAAATTAATCTAAAATCAAAGAAAAGTAGAATGAGATTAAGGATTAAAAGCTTAAATAGAACTTGATTAATGAAATAAGCAATACACAAACGTTTAATCTTGAAAGATTAAAAGAAAAGATGAAACTTAGTGAGAGAAAGTTTAGAACTTTCTCTCTCTAAAACTAGAAAGAAAAGTGCAAAATGAAAAACTAAAAACTAAAGACTAACTCCCCTCCTAATGTGTATTAGGAGGGTATTTATAGGAAAAGTGGAAGGAGTGCATGTGTTGCCTCTTCTTTCTTTCTTTCTTCATGTCTTCTCGACTCGACTTAATTCTTTGTCTTTTCTCGATGTCGTCTCGGGATTTGAACTTGTCTTGATAATTTTCTTCTTTAATTTAGACTTGAGTTCTTAGACTTCATTAAACGTTCGTCTTTAGACTTTTTCTTCGATAAATCTTCAGAATAGGCCTTGGACTTCCGTTCTTTTTGCACTCTTGATCTTTTGACTTCGTCTTTTCCCGTTTTCTTCGATAAAAGCCCGTGAAAGCCCGTGTTTTCTTCCTTTTTCATATTTTGGTCCTAAAACACAATAAAAACACAAACCACGCATAATTCCGACTTTTACGACATAAAATAAACGTTTTGGTCTTGTTATTATTGGAAATAAGTGGTAAAAGGATAAGTGTTTTCACACTTATTAACCGGCTACGAGGATGTACTTGTTCCCTTTAGATGATGGAAATGGCCCCATAAAGTCGATGCCCCATACATCAAAGATTTCACTTTCTTGTATGAAATTTTGAGGCATCTCATCTTTATGTGTGATCTTGCCTTGTCTTTGGCAAGCATCACAATGTTTAACAATGTCGTGAGCGTCACGATAAATGGTGGGCCAATAAAATCCAGAGTAGAATACTTTCTTTGCGGTGTAATTGGGACCAAAGTGACCACCGGTGGGTCCTTTATGGCAAGCGTCAAGAATTTGTACCGCTGCCGGCCCATCAACACATCGACGAATAATCAGATCAGCACATTGTTTGAAAAGGTAAGGGTCGTCCCAGAAATAATGTTCAATGTCTTTAAAGAACTTTTCTTTTGTTGGGACGTTAACCCTTCCTTGAGAATTCCACCCGCTAAGTAGTTTGCAATGTCCGCAAACCACGGGGTGTCATCAAGATTGGAGTTGATAGACATTAAGGCCTCAAGAGGAAAAGAGTCATTGATCTCTTGATTCGGATGTTCCCCTTGATAAGGATCCTCAAGTCTACTTAGATGATCCGCGGCTAGGTTTTTGGCACCCTTCTTGTCACGAATTTCGATTTTAAATTCTTGAAGGAGCAAAACCCAACGAAGAAGCCTTGGCTTAGAATCTTGCTTAGTTAACAATTACTTCAACGCGGAATGATCGGTATACACGATGGTGGTAGAAAGGACAAGATAGGGGCGGAATTTTTCAAAAGCATACACTACAGCTAAAAGCTCTTTTTCGGTAGTGGTATAATGCAATTGAGCCCCCGTCATTGTCTTCATAGTGGATAGGTTGGAAGTGTTTGTTCACTCTTTGGCCCAAAACCGCTCCAATAGCAAAGTCGCTAGCATAACACATCAACTCAAAAGGTAGCTCCCAATTAGGGGTAACCAAGACCGGTGCCTTAGTTTGCTTATCCTTAAAAAGATTGAAGGATTCAAGCCACTCTTTGGAAAAGATGAAAGGAGTATCTTTTTCCAAGAGGTGGGTCATCGGGCGAGCGATTTTAGAAAAATCTTGAATGAATCGACGATAGAAGCCCGCATGACCAAGGAAACTTCTCACACCCTTCACGGTTGAAGGTGGAGGTAATTTGGCTATGACATCCACTTTAGCACGGTCCACTTCAAGACCGGCTTTTGAGATTTTATGTCCAAGCACAATGCCCTCTTTTACCATGAAATGGCATTTTTCCCAATTTAGAACAAGGCGAGTGTCTTCACACCGCTTAAGCATGCGTTCCAAATTGGCAAGGCAAGAAGAGAAAGAATCACCATAAACCGAGAAATCATCCATGAAGACTTCCATAGTTTCTTCAACCATGTCATGGAAGATAGCCATCATACACCTTTGGAATGTCCCAGGAGCATTGCATAAGCCGAAAGGCATTCTTTTATAAGCAAATGTTCCGTAAGGACAAGTGAATGTGGTTTTCTCTTGGTCTTTGGGATCGATGGGAATTTGAAAATACCCTGAGAAACCGTCTAAAAAGCAGTAATAGTCATTACCCGCTAGACGTTCAAGCATTTGGTCCATGAAAGGAAGGGGAAAATGATCCTTTCTCCTAGCATCATTGAGTTTGCGATAGTCTATACAAACTCTCCACCCTGTAAAGAGACGAGTAGGAATCAACTCGTTGTTTTCATTGGGCATAACGGTGATTCCGCCTTTCTTAGGCACACAATGGACGGGACTAACCCATGGTGAATCCGAGATAGGATAGATCATTCCCGCATCAAGAAGTTTGATAACCTCTTTTTTGATTACGTCATGGATCTTAGGATTCACCATTCTTTGGCTTTGAATAGTGGGTTTAAAGTCGTCCTCCATGAGAATTTTAGGTGTGCAAGAGTGAGGATCAATTCCACGAATATCAGATATTTTCCAAGCAATCGCTTTCTTGTGATTCTTTAGCACGGCGATAAGTCGGGATTTTTCTTCCTCTTTCAAGTCCTTAGCGATGATGACGGGTGACTTCTTGTTGTCTTCAAGGAAAACGTACTCGAGATGAGACGGTAGGTCCTTAAGCTCTAAATCCGAAGGATTTTCGATGAAAGGTGTAGTCAAATTCGGTTCATCGATAGAGATGTCCTTAGGAGATGGTGGAGAAATATGGTCCTCATTGAGAAGTTTCTCAATGGTACGAATGTCTTCATCCCAATTGGAGGGAGAATCGTCATATTGCAAGTCCACATCTCCCAAAGTTGCTTCAAATTCTTTCAAGATGAAATCACTTTCTCCAAATGGAGTTAGTGATGGAGCAATAGAGGCAACGGTATCAACAATGGGTAGAGAAGAAGAACCACTTTTACAAGCGTCTTTGAAATGTTCTTCACAAGCCTCATCAAGAACGTCAATAAAATTAACACTCTCATTTTCCGAAGGCTGCTTAGAAAGTTCACCCATGTTGAAGACGATTTTATCGTCACCAACTCTCATGATTAATTCGCCCGCGGCTACATCAATGAGAGTGTGACCGGTCCTCAAGAATGGACGTCCAACGATTAATGGAACACGGGGGTCCATCTCGTAGTCAACGACAACAAAATCCGCCGGAAAGGTGAATTTGTCGACACCAACGAAGACGTCTTCGGCTATCCCCACTGGATAAGCAACCATACGGTTAGCTAATTCCAAAGTCATTCGTGTGTGGACTAGCTTGGGTAGAGACAATTATTTCCAAACACTTAAAGGCATTAAGTTTATACTAGCACCTAGATCGGCTAGGGCCATACAATTCTCTACCCCGGGGAAGTTTCAAGGAATCAAGAAACGACCTGGATCACGAAGTTTGGTTGGTAATTTCCTCAAGAGGACTGCAGAGCAATTCTCATTAAGTTGGGTCTGAGCAATATCGAGAAGTTTCTCCTTATCACTGAGAAGATCTTTAAACATTTTAGTGTATTTCGGCATGTGAGCGAGAGCCTCAGCAAAGGAGATATTGAAATTCAGTTGTTTGAACATTTTGAGAAAGTTAGAAACCTGAATATCATCCTTGTTCTTCAATTTCTCTTTCCTCAACCTTGAAGGATAAGGTATATTAGGTTGAGATGAAGGCTTTGGAATGGAATTCTCACTCACATCCTTGGGTGGTGGAGGGGTAGAAGTAGAAGGTGGTGGAATTGGAGAAGTAGAAGTTGGAGGAATAGAAGGTGGAGGAATTGGAGAAGGAGACTCGTTTTCCTTTTGTCATAATCACCGGTGTAGGTGTAGGAAGCTCGGGTTCCTTTAAACCTTTTCCACTTCGAGTGGTGATTGCTTTCATCTCGCCTCTTGGATTAGCAACGGTGTTACTCGGAAGAGAACCCGAACCAGAGGCTTGATTACTTGGGAAGAAACTAGCCATCATGTTCCTTATGTCATTCATTTGACTTGCCAAAGTGTTTTGCATATCAGCTCGAAGATCGTTTCCTTGTTTCACCATATCTGCTTTCAAGTTGAGCATTTCCCGTTGAATATTTTGCACTATCGCATCATTAGTCCTCATGTAAGTTTCAACGTCTTGGTGTAATGCGGTGGGTTGGTTGGAAGGAGGAGCATGGTAGGCGGGTGGTTGATAAGCAGGTTGTTGGTAAACTTGGTTGTTTCTTTGAGGTGGATATGGGTTTCTTTGGTTTTGATATGGAGTTGGAGCACGTGGTTGGTTTTGATTGTTGCGATTGAGGTTGTTTGGGTTTTGTGGTGGGAAACCGGGTGGTGAAAGATAGTTGTTTGAGCGATAGCTGAGCAAATTGCGGTCACCTTGAAGACGTGCTTGATAGCCTCCTGTAGAATAGGTACCGTTGGCGGCATACACATTTTCCGGATTGTCATGAGTCGAAGGACAATCGGTGTATGAGTGAGTGTTGGGAATAAATTATGGGTCAGTTCACTAGACGCTGATAAGAAGAATTCAAGCGCTGATAAGATGACATTGGACGCTGACAGCCAAGCGTTGACATTTGTAGAAGTCAACGCTGACAGCCTTGAAGATTAACACTGATGGAATATATCTTCATACGAATCTTTTTGTTTATTTGTTTCTTTATTTGTGTATGGTAAAGATAAGCTCGACATTGTATTTTCCATTATTATCTTTACCTAGAATAGTTGATTCGTAGCTTATTATACAAGACTTCTTAATCTATAAAAGAAGATCTTTTAGGTTAATGTTAATCATTAGTTATCATAATTTTTCACAAGTTAAACCTCTTTCATTGTAATCAAGTTCGATCATTCTAATACAAGTGAAAGTTTGTTTAACATCTTTGTGTTTTAGATTAAGTGTTAATTCCGCATAACACTTAGTTACTTTATTCATAAGCAAAGGTTTCTCTACGTGTATTACTTGATCTAATCTCGTATACACAAAGCTTAATCGATCTAAGTTTGGGATCAACAAGTGGTATCAGAGCTTGTTGAGAAACTTTTGATCTTTAAGTAACGTAAGAACCCTAAAACACCAAAAACCCTAAAAACCCTAAATTTCTCAAAACCCTAAAAACATCATGTCTGGCACAAATCAGCCTCCTGCTCCAGTTTTGCTACAAAACAACACCACAAACCCTAGTATCAAAATTCCCATGTTTGATGCTAGGAACTTCGAGCTTTGGAAGTCTAATTTTGAGCAATATGTAGCCATCCATGACTACACTCTTTGGGAGATTGTTGAATATGGGAACACATTCAACAAAGCTCAAAAGATTGCTAATGCTATTGCCACAAGGATAGCTGTTCCTAATTGTCCTGAAGCTGATAAGAAGGAAAAGCCTGAAGATGGAAGAGCTGTATCTGCTGAAGATATAGCCAAGAAAAGGGTGGACATGAAAATCTTGAACATCATGAAACACGCCTTAGGTCATGAGAATCAGCACAAGTACAAACGCTTTGAGTCTGCAAAAGAGCTTTGGGAAGCTCTTGAAGTAGCACATGGTGGCAATGCTGACACAAAAGAAGAAAAGAAGAAGCAACTCATGCATGAGTATGCTGTCTTTAAGGCTCAACCCAATGAGAATCTCAGCAGTGTGAGAAGTAGACTGCTTGACATTACAAGTCAACTTTCCTTCATGGGAACACAGATTGATGACCCTGACTTGAATGCTACTTTTCTCAAAAGTCTTGGTGATGTATGGAAGATTGAGGCAAGATCCATTCTTGTCAATAACACCCACAAGACCTCTAGGTTTGATGACATCTTCAACAAACTAAGACTGTTGGAGAATGAATGGCTTTTGGAGAGTGATAATAAATCTTCCAGTAGCAACATGGCCTTCTTCTCACAAAGTGAAGGTCAATTTGATTCCATGAACTCCTATGGACATCCAGTCACTGGATCTCAATGTGTCAACGCTGGATCACATCCTATCAGCGTTGGAACACATTCTGTCAGCGCTGGATCATATCCTGTCAACGCTTTATACTCAAGCGCTGACACTCACAACTTTGGCGCTGATGGAATTAAACCTGCTGGTTTAGATCTAGATACTGTATGTGCATTCATAGCTTCTTTGCCCAGTGATTCAAGGATTACATATGAAGATCTTGAGCAGATAAGTGATGAGCAATTGGAAGAGATGGACATCAAGTGGACTATGGCTCTTGTAAGTTTAAGAGCAAACAGGTTTAATAAAAGGTTCAAGAAGAAGATGACCTTTAATGCTAAGGATGTTGCTGGATTTGACAAATCCAAAGTTGAGTGCTACAATTGTCATCGGATGGGGCACTTTATGAGGGAATGTAGATCTCCAAGAAGATCTGATGCGGGTAAGCCTTCAAGCCAAATGGTTAAGAGCCAAGATTCCAAGGCCATGGTTGCTGTTCAACAAATTGATGGTGTTGGAGGATGGGACTGGAGCTGGAACTTTTTGGCTAAGGATGAGGAAGAGGACAGAGCCTTGGTTGCTGAAGTTAAAGAAGAGCATGTTGAATATGCTCTCATGGCACACTCCTCCTCTTCATCAGATAATGAGGTATATGATGATGCTTTCTGTTCTAAGGGTTGTTGTTTAAATACTGAAAAACTAAATCAAGAGATAGTAAAATTATTAGATGAGGCAAGTGCTGAAAGATGCAAAGTATCTAATTATCAAATTGCTCTTACCCAAACAGAAAAGACAGTAGCTGAGTATAAGAAAATGGAGTTTGATTTAAAGGATAAAATAAATATCTTAAAACATGAGTTACATCAAAGTAAAGATATTCAAGACATCACAAACAGGGTTAATCTTGATTTGATAGCTCAGTTAGATGAGGCTAACAAAAATAAAGATAATGTGAGTCTTAAAATCCAGAGATTTGATAAGGCCACACAATCCCTAGGAGAGTGTGTTAGTAAACAAAGAGACTCTAAGGACATGAGTGGGATTGGGATGAAAGATTATACTGGTGTTCCACCACCAGCTGGGGATTTCTATGGTGTCCAATCAAAGGACTTATCTTGGACTGGCTTGCCAGAACTCCAAGAGAAGGAATTCATTCCTCCACCTAGAGTGACTTCCCCAGTTGAAGAATACAAACAAAAACTGACTGACCTAGATGAGTGGAAGAAAGCTAACCACACTTTGTTTGTTAAGGGAGGGTTGTTGTGTGAAAGTCCAAATGAGCCCACACCAATTACGAGCCATGATCCTACACCTATTAAAATCACACACCCAACCACTGGCAAAGCTGTTGACCTTGGCCCACAAACTGTTAGAAAACCTAGTGTTAAGTATGCAGAGATGTATAGGAATACTAGGTCACCAAAAAGCCAAGTTAGTAACCATGGAACAGGCTTCTTTGCTTCTAGACCTAAGACTATGTCTAGAAAAGCTTGTTACTCTTGTGGTAGCTTTTCACATTTGGCATACAAATGTGTCAACGCTTCCAATGTCAACGCTGATAGGAACCATTTCAGCGCTGACAAAAGTCAACATAGGTCAAACACTGTCAGACCCAATACCTTTGTGAACAAAAGTTCACAAGTTGTTAGACCAGCCCCATTCTTTTCTAGAGGGTCTAACACACAAGGCCTAAGACCTTTCCAAAAGTCAAACACTTGGTCCAATAGGCAATGGGTTCCTGTAGCAAACCCTAGGTTCAACGCTGATAAAGGCAATCGGGGCGCTGACAAGAACAATTTCAGCGCTGACAGACACACTGCCAAACCTAGGTATTTGCAACCACAGGGAAATGGGTCTAAAGCTTCTACTAGCTTAACATGGAGACCAAAACAAGACCAAAACCCTAATTCTACTGGTCTTTCTATGACATGCAACAGGTTTCATTATATTTCAAAGGTCATGTCAAGACCAATTGGGGTTAACTGGGCATTTCATCCAAAAAGGGATGAAAATGGGGTTGTTATGAGAACCAAGTCTGTTCTTGTTGAACAACCAGATGAACCCAAGTCTTCCAAGGCTTGGGTTCCCAAAGAAAACTAATGTGTTTTCTTTATGTGCAGGGCATTCAGAAGAAGATCAATGATTATGGATATTGGGATAGTGGATGCTCAAGGCACATGACAGGAAAGGAAGACTATCTGACAAACTTCACTCCTATTCAAGATGGTGATAAGGTATACTTTGGAGGGGGCTATGGCACCATCACAGGAAAAGGAACCCGTATTACCAATAATCTACGTTTTGAGAATGTCTTCCTGGTAAAAGAACTGGATTATAATTTGTTTAGTGTATCACAAGTGTGTGATAACAAAAATAAGGTTCTTTTCACAGATACTGAGTGCTTGGTGTTAAGCAAAAATTACAAGCTCCCTGAGGAGAAATACATAGAATTTAGAACACCAAGGCATAAAGACATATATAACGTGAATCTTAATGGAATTAAGTTGAATAATAAAATGATGTCATGTTTTTATGCTAAAGCCTCAGTAGATGAAAGTAATCTTTGGCACAGGAGATTAGGGCACATAAACTTTAAAAATATCAATAGACTTGTGAGGCTTGGTTTAGTTGATGGTTTGCCTGAAAAGGCTTTCCACAATGACCACTCTTGTGTTGCATGTCTTAAGGGCAAGCAGCACAAGGTCTCATTCAAATCTAAACAGGTGCACTCTAGTTCTAAACCACTTCACTTATTGCATATGGACCTCTTTGGTCCAACTAATATAGAAAGTTTGAAGGGTAAATCATATTGTTTTGTCATCACTGATGATTTTTCCAGGTTTACATGGATTTTCTTTTTAGCCAAGAAAAGTGAAACTGCCCAAAGTTTGATTAATTTCATTACCCAGATTGAAAAGAAGAATGGTAATGAGGTTAAAATTCTTAGAAGTGACAATGGGGGTGAGTTTAGAAATCAGCTGTTAGATGATTTTTGTGCCAAGAAAGGGATTACTAGGCAGTTTAGCATAGCTAGAACCCCACAGCAAAATAGGGTTGCTGAAAGGAAGAATAGAACCCTAATTGAAGCAGCCAGAACCATGTTGGCTGATGCCCACTTTCCTATAGCCTTTTGGGCTGAAGCTGTTAACACAGCTTGTTATGTTCAAAATAGGGCATTGGTCAACAAAATACATAATAAGACACCTTATGAGTTACTTTGGGGAAGGAAGCCAAATATTGGCTTTCTCAAGCCTTTTGGTTGTCATGTAGTTGTTTTAGAAACTAGTGATGCCCTAGGTAAATTTGATGCAAAAGGTGATGAAGGCTACTTCATGGGTTATTCAGTGCAGAGCAAAGGATATAGGGTTTACATTAAAAAGGAAAAACGTATACTTGAAAAGGTACATGTTAGGTTTTTAGAGAGTAAACCTAGTGATCCTGAAAGTGGTCCAAATTGGTTGTTTGACTTGGAACCTTTATCTAGAGCTTTAAATTATATGCCTGTTACTGATCCAGACATTGTGAAGGTAACTTCAAGTGTTTTGGAAAAGAGAATTGGTAATGTTTCAGGTATACAGGTTGCTAAGAAGGATGGACCACCAGCAGTTGAGTCATCTCCCACACAAGAATATGTTACACTTCCTATATGGACAGATGAGTATTATGCTACTGCTGCTGCTGCTAGAAAAGATAATGGTGGCTTCCAAATACCACCAAATACAAACATGCATGGTTCTTCAGGCGCTGACAAAGGCAAATCAAGCGCTGACAAGAGCAATTCAGACGTTGATGGATCAGACGTTGACAACAACAGTTCTAGCGTTGTTAGCCCAAGCGCTGACAAACAAGGTTCAGACGTTGATGACACCTTTGCACATCTTTTCTCTTCAAATTTTGAACAAGGTGGACCTTCCAATGTCCATGAAGAGATTCATGTTGATCAAAGAGAGTCTGATGAAGAAGATATTGGCAACATGGAGCGTGAAGTTGAGGACACCAGACTTTTTGAAGGAGGAGTTCTCACTTCCACAATGAAGAATCACCCCCCATCTCAGATCATTGGTGATGTTATGACTCCAGTTCAGACAAGAAGATCCCATCAAAATCTTGGTGGATTTATTGCCAATATACACAAGAAGGTTGATACCCCTCTTGTACAAACATGTTTGTTTGCATGTTTTCTGTCACAAGAAGAACCCAAGAAGATTTTTGATGCTCTCAAAGAACCTAGTTGGGTGGAAGCAATGCAGGATGAGCTTCACCAATTTGCTATACAGGATGTTTGGGAGCTGGTTGATTGTCCTAGATATGTGAGACCAATTAGGACAAGATGGGTTCTAAGGAACAAGAAAGATGAAAGGGGTATTGTGGTCAGAAACAAGGCACGTTTGGTAGCTCAGGGATATACACAAGAGGAAGGTATAGATTATGAAGAGGTCTTTGCTCCTGTTGCAAGAATTGAAGCTATAAGAATTTTCCTAGCTTATGCCTCTTGTATGAACTTCACTGTTTATCAAATGGATGTGAAGAGTGCTTTCCTCTATGGAACCATTGTTGAGGAAGTATATGTTATGCAACCTCCTGGTTTTGAAGATCCTGAGAATCCAGACAAGGTTTATAGAGTGAAGAAAGCTATGTATGGACTTCATCAGGCCCCAAGAGCATGGTATGGTACATTGTCCACCTACTTGGTGGAGAATGGTTTTAAAAGGGGCACCATAGATCAGACATTGTTCACAAAGAAGAAAGGTAAACTTGTCCAGGTCTATGTTGATGATATCATTTTTGGATCTACTAATCCAAAGATGAGTGAAGACTTTTCCAAGCTTATGATAGATAAATTCAAGATGAGTGCAATGGGTGAGATGAACTTCTTTCTAGGTTTACAAGTTCAGCAGAAAGAAGATGGCATCTTCATCTCCCAAGACAAACATGTAGCTGAGATCTTGAAGAAATATGGTTTTTCTCCACATGAAAAGAGTGCTTCCACTCCTATGGATAGGGAACACCCTTGGGGAAAAATTGGAGCTGGAAAGGATGTGGATGTTAGGCACTATAGATCAATGATTGGTTCATTGATGTATCTTACAGCCTCAAGACCTGACATCATGTTTGATGTGTGTGCTTGTGCACGCCATCAAGTGACTCCCAAAGAATGTCACCTTTTTGCTGTGAAAAGAATTTTTAGGTACCTAAGATGTTATCCAGATCTTGGCTTATGGTACCCAAAAGATTCTCCATTAGAGCTTATTGCATATTCAGACAGTGACTATGGTGGTGACAAGTTTGATAGGAAATCCACAACTGGTGGATGTCAATTTCTTGGGAGTAGATTGATATCTTGGCAATGCAAGAAACAAACAGTGGTGGCAAACTCTACAACTGAAGCAGAATATGTTGCTGCAGCTGCTTGTTGTGGACAAGTCTTATGGATTCAGAACCAGCTGTTGGATTATGGGTATAATTTCATGCATACCAAGATTTTTGTAGACAATAACAGTACTTTATGCATTATTAAAAATCCTGTACATCATTCTAAAACCAAACACATAGAAATTAGACATCATTTTATAAGAGATTGCTTTGAGAAAGGTTTAATACAACCAGATAGGGTAGCCACAGAAGATAATGTGGCTGATTTATTAACTAAACCTTTTGATACTGGAAGATTTCAATATTTGGTAACAAATATTGGAATGGTTAATCTCACTTAATATGTGTTTTGGAACCTTTTTGTAAAAGTATGTACAGGATAATGCATTGTTATTGGTCTTTGTGATGATTTAGATTTTTCCACTTTATTTTTCTAACACTGACAAAGGTAAATGTAACGCTGATAAGTGTTATTTTGCCGTTGTTAGAGATATTATTGTCTAACGCTGACAAGAGTTCCTTCAACGCTGATAAGTGTTGTCGGGGCGCTGTCAGCAACAAATGTTAGTTTTGTGGTTTTCAATCTAAATGTGTAGGTGGTGGTAGCTTTATGCCATTGGATACAGAGTTGCTTATGGATCTTTGAAGAGCTATTTGGACATGTTTTTGTTTATGGATGATGGTTGGAATATTTATATTCCTATCTTGACATAAATTTTTAATGTTCATATATATTTTGAGAAACTCATGTATCATAGTTTAAGGGGAGGTTTAAGGAACCTTTAGGACTTTTGGGTATTCTTATAATACTCTCATCACAATTCTAGATTGTGTCCACAGGTGAGTATGGGTTAGTTTTACTAAACCATGAGGCACTGTAGCATGCAAAGTTGACAAACTATGCATGCTGCCAAGACATTTTTGGCCTAGAATTGGTTGTGGTCTGATGGGAGACTTGGGAATAGTTTTGTTATGGGTTTACCTGGGAGTTACAAAGAATTTTATGAAATAACTTTGTTGGTAAGTATTTTGGTTAGCAAGGGACACTTGAGGACATTTGTGTCTATCTTGCTTAAGCAAGTGTGCATAAATGGACAGTGCTTGCCGCCCAGTAATTATTATCAACTTACAAGATATTTCCCTTAGGATAAATTACTTTGTTAAGGTCTTTTTCTTTTTAAATATTTTTATTTTTTAGACGCTGACAAGTTTTTCTCCAAACGCTGTTACGTCCAATCGTGACGCTGACAAGGCTTTAGGCAAACGCTGACAAGAAAATATAGCCGTTGGGCGTTGATGGGCTATTTTTGACCGTTGACACCTAGTGGGCCCTACCCAGTTGTTATTTTTGACTAATCTTTGGCCGTAATTTTGGGGAGTTGTTACTTTTAATTAATGCATGAGATAAGTTATATTTGATTCAATATTTTCATCATTACTCTTTGAATATAACTGCCTCATTTTTTACCAATCCAAATCATGCATCTCTCCTATAAATTTGGCTAAACTTTTTGTTCTGGGTATTCATATTTTCTTGTCTAACATTTTTCTCCTAGATTTTTCCCATATCACATAACCTCAACAGCTTTCAACATGGCACCAAAGTTCAACTCAAACAATCTGACATTGGAGTTCAAGAGCCAACATAATATGGTAGTTTACTTGGCCGCTGATAATGATTTGTTCCCTCAGTATTCACAAATGGTGGCATTTTTAAATGCATCCTCAATAAGGTATGCACTTTCTCATGAACCATTAGTCCCTGTCGCACACATTAGACAGTTTTGGAATAATGTCAGTTCCACAACAGCTAATGGAGTGACCACATTAACATCTACTGTTCATGGAAGAACATGGGTGGTCACTGAAGCCTTGGTTCGCCAAGCTTTGCGTCTTGATGACGCTGATGGTGTGACTACCCTTGCCATTGCAACAATAGAACAAGGTCTTAGGGAATTGGGTTATCCTATTCCTGCTGGTAAAACTTTAAATAAATATCATAAGCAGGAATTTCCCTCTGACTGGAAATATTTGATACATGTCCTTCTTCAATGCTTAAGTCCAAAATGTACTGCTTTTAATGAAATAAACAGGTCCATTGCAAGTGCTTTGGTTTGTATGTCACGTGGGCTTAAGTATAATTTTTCAAAAATGATTTTTGAATGGATGTGTAAAAATAAGGGAAGTAAAATGACTTTGGCTTACCCAAGATTTTTGCAAATGGTGTTTGATTTACAAGAATATTGTACTAGGGATCATGACACTTTTTATGAGATCCCTAAGCAAAAGAAAACCATTTTTGACAAGATGAGCTCCACAAACAGATCTATCCCTCTCACCCAAGCCATGCTTGAAGTAATTCAGGCTGCTCAACCACAACCAGACCCTGCACCTCAACTTGAGCCTATCCTTGAACCATTACCTTCACCTGACCACATGGACGTTGACCAACCCAATGTCAACGCTGACACTCAAAATGTTGGCGCTGACACAGCCAATCCCAACGCTGATGACATCCCTGAACAATCCCAAACACCCCTTAACCAACCAACACCCACACAATCTACCTCATCTTCCACCCCATTACAATCTAGGTTGAATAAACGCCAAAGGACTACTGGAGTGTTCTCCTCTAGTGGTCCTAGCCTTGTTGCAGAGAGAACCACCTCCACAAGTGTGGCTGGTGCCATGGATGAGGCTGGGGCTATTGGCACAAGCTTAGATGCTGGTCAAGACAGTCCCAACATCATTAAGACCTCATCCATGCCCTATGATTCTATTTTGGGAGGTCAAATCCCCATTCTAGCTGAGGGCAGATTGGAACCTATAACATTGAATGAATTGACGGCTGCTGTCATTAGCTTGCAAAAGCAAAATGTCAGCCTTGTACAAATTGTCAATAATCAGGGCCGTGAACTCCAAGTATTGAGGGAGCGGGTAACTGTTTTGGAGAATTCTAGTAGCAGGAGTAGAATAGAGGAATCTTCCAAAGGGGAGGATGAAGAGGATGAGCTGATTCATACAGCCAGTGAGAAGAGTTCACAATTTAGTGAATCTTTAAATGTTGCTGAAGCACTCACCAACTTGAAGAAGCACCCAATTATTGATACATCCAAGGTAACTCCATTGAACTTGGAAGGATCTTTCACAGCAACAATGGGCGCTGATACAGGTTTGAACGCTGACACATCCAGCGCTGACAAAGGTAATCGGGGCGCTGATACAGGTAACTTGTACGCTGACAAAGTTGCAGGTGGTGTTGATGTATTCCAGTCATCAGCAATCATCAAAGATGTGTCCACACAGGTTTCGTCTTCTACCTTACCTATTATTGATCCAAAAGACAAGGGTAAGGGGATTATGGTTGAAGGAGATGTTCCAAAGAAAGATGCAGCACAAATTGCATTTGATGAACAGTTGGCTGCACAACTTTTGGAAAGAGATTTGAAGAGGAGTGGTAGATCACCATTTGTTGCCACTTCTGAGAGTGAGGAAGAAAGTGGTGATGAAAAAGAAGGAGATAGCTCAGATTCAAGTGTTCAAATTATTGAAGATCCAGAAAGACTTGAATATGGGGATGAGTTGGCAAAAGAAAGATTGAGTGATTTGAAGAAGCAGATTGATTGGGATCTTCCAGAAATCACCAGAATGTACCATGCTTGGGAAGACAAGGTAATGGACAACCCAGGGATGAGTTTGTCAGATCAAATTTGGGGGTTGGAAGTTCTTCTCAGGGTACAAGATGATATAAAGGTGATTTTGAGGTATAATGCACAAGAGGTCAAGACTTGGCTTAAAAGAGATAGAAGGCAGTTGTATTACAAGTTGCTTAGATGCCATCAACCTAGATGGACATACAAGAAGTTGCTGGCTTTATCTTTTGAGGAGCTAGAGTATAGGGCACATCCTATTTGGAGGCATGTGCAAGAAAATAATGTCTACCAGTTTCTTTCAGAAGAAAGGAAACAAGAGCTTGCTGAGGAAATGCAGATTCAAAAGGAGATGAGGATTGCTCAAAGACCAGTGAAGAAAGGAGATCCTCTCCAATTTCCCAAAGATATGGATGTGTATTATCCAACTGAAACTGTCATAAGGAAGCATCTCAAGCTTTCTCCATTGGAAGCTTCAGATTTGGTTAATGTAGTACCTCTAGATGACAGAAATCCAATCATAAGTTTTGATGAAGATGAGTGTGGATTTTGGAAGATTGGCAGATTTGGGAAGGAGGTACACACTTTCACTTCAATTATTTCTATCTTTGCAAGCATAGACAGAGAAGACTTGGTGCATCTATGGAGACTGATAGAGGCCAAGTATACAGCTGAAGCACCTACTTCAGCAAATGGAATAAGACTATGGCACACATTTTTGACTTTGTGTGGTCCAAGGGAAGCAGATCCTGCCATATGGAAGGATCTTGAAGATGACCTCAGTAATCTTCATTGGAGGCTTTATTCTACTTGTGGTGTGTTTCATTTGAGCTCTACAAAGTTTTCAGAGTATCTACTTGTGGATGCTAACTATTTCTTGTCCAAAGAAGTATTGGAGAAGATGAAGGAGACACCCTTGGAGATTGATTATACTAGTGACGTGGCCAAAGACTTGATTAGATATGTTTATCACCAACATAAGAAGTTTTTGTAAGATTCCTCCTAAGCCTTAAGTTTTTATTCAGAAACTTGATCATTGGAATAGATATCAAGTTTAGGGGAGGATTGTTGGGAATAAATTATGGGTCAGTTCACTAGACGCTGATAAGAAGAATTCAAGCGCTGATAAGATGACATTGGACGCTGACAGCCAAGCGTTGACATTTGTAGAAGTCAACGCTGACAGCCTTGAAGATTAACACTGATGGAATATATCTTCATACGAATCTTTTTGTTTATTTGTTTCTTTATTTGTGTATGGTAAAGATAAGCTCGACATTGTATTTTCCATTATTATCTTTACCTAGAATAGTTGATTCGTAGCTTATTGTACAAGACTTCTTAATCTATAAAAGAAGATCTTTTAGGTTAATGTTAATCATCAGTTATCATAAGTTTTCACAAGTTAAACCTCTTTCATTGTAATCAAGTTCGATCATTCTAATACAAGTGAAAGTTTGTTTAACATCTTTGTGTTTTAGATTAAGTGTTAATTCCGCATAACACTTAGTTACGTTATTCATAAGCAAAGGTTTCTCTACGTGTATTACTTGATCTAATCTCGTATACACAAAGCTTAATCGATCTAAGTTTGGGATCAACAGTGAGATTCCCCGCATATTTCACATGATTGAGTCATAGCATTAACTTGGGCATTGATAGCTTTGGTGTTGTTGGCGGCTTGGAGAGCAAGTGATTCAACAAGCGAAGTAAGCTTATCAATTCTCTTGTCGCTCTCATTAGTGCTAGCACTAGCCACATTGGTCCGAACACTCTTGGTTTGCACTCTAGACTTGTTCTCAATAATATCCCAAGCGGCATTAGCACACTTAACCAAAATGTTACCCCCCGAGGCTAGTGAATCTTGGTCATTCATGCTTAAACCATTGTAAAAAGTATTGATTTGATGTACTTTTGTTAAACCATGTTGTGGACACTTTCTTAAAAGTTCCTTAAAACGGTCCCAAGATTCACTAAATGTCTCACCGTACTTTTGTTCAAAAGTAATGATTTCATTCCGCAAAGCGGTAATACGTGAGGGTGGAAAAAAGTAGTTGATGAATTTGGTCTCTAAATCCATCCACGTAAGAATACTTTGTGGCGGTTCCTTATCAAGCCAATGCCGGGCTTGTCCCTCTAAGGAGAAAGGAAAAAGTTGCAAGCGAATTACCTCTTGTGAAACCCCATTATACTTAACCGTATTAGTGAGTTGAAGAAACCTTTAAATATGGTCATGAGGATCGTCAATTGAACGCCCCAAGAAGGATTGAGCAGAGACCATTTGAATGAAGCCGGATTTAAGCTCAAAGTTGTTGGCTCCAATCTCGGGTATGACAATAGCATCGGTGTTGCCCTCTACGTGCGATTGCAAAAGCTCGATCATTGGTTGATTGTCCATGGTGACAATAGGTGGAGTAATGACTTCGGCTTGAGCTACTTTCTTCTTACGAGCACGAGTACGCATGCACACCTACAAAAGGAAAAACAAAATAGACAAGAAATATTTTTGGTTTTATATGTTTTTCTATTTTTTTTGTATTTTTGAAAAAATTTTAATTTTTATGGATTTTTGAAAATTTTAAGGCAAGGAAAATAACTTTCAAAAGTGAACGGATCCCAAAATCCAACACGTCTCTCACTAAAAACCGTTAATCTTAACGAAAAGAGCCGTAGCGGTGCCATTTAATAACTGGGTTTTTACCCAAGTATAAAATAAATTCGTTCCAAATCTATTCGAATTCATTTCCGGTTCAAAATGCGACTCAATTGTTCTTGGTGGAAAATAAAAAGGTTTGGTTATCTATTTTAAACTAAAAATAAAAATATCGTTGAAAGCTTGAAAATTTAATCTAAGATAAAACAATTTAAAACAGTGCTAAGTAGAAAGGTGGGAAAAATTAAAGTTAGAAAATAGAAACAATTCAGAAAACAAACAATGAAACTAAGTCTGAAAAGAAAATAATTGGAATTTCATAAAAATAGACATTTTCGGAATAATGGATAAATTCAGAGAAATCTTCGGAATAAAGATATTTTCAGAGAAAGTAACATCTTCGGAAAAATAGGTTTTTCAAAGAAAAGGATAATTTCGGAATAATGATCTTTTCAGGAAAAAGGGTATCTTCGGAATAAGTAACTTTTCAGGAAAAATGGTATTTTCGGAATAACAAGCTTTTCAGAAAAATGTGTTTCTTCGGAATAATTGACTTTTCAGAAAAATGTGTTTTTCGGAATAACAAGGTTTTCAGAGAAATTGGTTTCTTCGGAATAAATGGCTTTTCAGAAAGAAGGATGATTCTTCGGAATAATTAAGTTTTCAGAAAAACTAGGATTTCAGAATAATCATGAATTCAGAGAAAGGGACGATTTCAGAGTAAAGGCTTTTCAAAAAAAACGAGTGTTTTTAGTAACAGGAGTATTTCAGAATAAAGACAATTCAGAAAAAGGAAAGTTTTCGGAAAAACAAAACCCTTTTCCGAAGAAGTAACAGATAAACAGTAACAACAAAATTTAAGAAATAAGCCACGAATAAGCACAAACCAAACAAGCAATTAACCAAAACTTTAACCAAATAAATTTTAAGAAGAACTAAATAAGCCAAAAATTAAAAATTATAAAAACACTAAATAATCAAAACATTTAAAATCAACTAATAAGCAACTCTATTAATCTATCAAAACAACTTAATCAAAAATAAGCCAAACACTAGGAGATTAATAACCACAATAAGCTCAAAACATCCACCACAACAAAACTAAAAGATCAATCACATGAATAAAACAATCACTTAATCAAAGAGATGAGATTAACTACATGATTATCAAGATTAAGAAAAAGATTAAGAAAGGTAAAATGAGAATTAAGAAAATAAGCTTGATTGATTAAAGATGAATATCAAAAGATTACAAGATTAAAGTTGATAAACTTGAAAACTAGAGAGAAGAAAAACTTAAGAAAAACTTAAGAAAAACTTAAGAAAAACTTGAAAACTAAAATTAAACTACTACTAAAAATTAACCACCTAACACCCTCCTAATGACATATTAGGAGGGTATTTATAGGAGGTGGGGAGATTACATGTTTAAGCTATCTAACTTCTTTCTTCTCGTCTCGACTCGACTTAATTTCTTTGTCTTTCTCGATGTCGTCTCGGGATTTTTTGATATAAGTTGAACTTGTCTTATAATTTTATTCTACAATTAGACTTGAGTTCTTCGACTTCATTAAACTTCCGTCTTTAGACTTTTTTCTTCGATAAATCTTCAGAATTGGCCTTGGACTTCCGTTCTTTTTGCATTCTCGATCTTTCGACTTCGTCTTTAGTCTTTTTCTTCGATAAAAGCCCGTGATAGCCCATGTTTTCTTCCTTTTGCATCTTTTAGTCCTAAAACACAATAAAAACACAAACCACACATAATTCTGACTTTTACGACATAAAATACACGTTTTGGTCTTGTTATTATTGAAAATAAGTGGTAAACGGATAAGTGTTTTCACACTTATTAGGTTGAATTACTTCCATGTGGGAAGTTGATTTGGTGTATAACTCGTAAAAATGGTCGTGTTTAGCCTTAATTGAGCACCTCTAGTGATAGTCTCATACTCATTCTCTAAATTGGCTAAATGGCTCTTCCTATATATGACTAATGATAGTTTACTTTGATGAACTTTGTATGTCATTAGGAGTCTTTTTCTTTTGTAGCCATTAGGTTTTTCTTAACTTTCTTCCTACGTGCTAATTAAACCTATGTGTTTTTCCTTTGTGTGTGTTCTAGTTTTTATTGCTCTTAAGCATGACTTTATGATAAGTTAGACTAGAACATTAGGATTTGCTGAATTGGAAAATCATCCATTCACCACCTAAACCAAGCCTCTGTAGGCGGTTCTTTAAATAGACCGCGGCTCCATATCAATATGGAACCGCCGGTGGAGATAAAGAACCGCGGGCAGAAGCTCTCAAATTCGGGTTTTCTGAAACTTCCCAATTGTTCCAACACCCTTTGGAATCTTTGTTTCAAAAATTTTATGACCCCCTCATCCTTTTAAACCCTCCTTGTTAACCATATTCTTCACACTTCAAACCACTCATATTTACCCTTCATTACAACCATGGTTTCTACAAGAACCTCAAAATCACCCAAAACCTCCTCTTCAAAGAGGAACCTCAAAATCAAGATTAAGTTGCCCAAACTTAACTCTTTACCTTTTGACACACCTAAGAATGAGATTGTGCCCATTCTCATCTCTTCATCACCCTTACCACCTCTTGCACCATGCAAGACTACCTCAACCCATGGTACCAACCATTCACATGGTTCTACCTCCTCTTCATTCCAATCTAGAATGAATGAGTTAACCTCACCCTTCACTCTTAGTACTCTCTTGGATGTGACTACTCAACCTCAACCTATCCAAAGCATTCCCTTTAAGAATGACTTTGTTGAACCCTTGGTGACTTCACCTTTTACCCCACCAAATTCACTCATCTCACCTTTGGAGAACATACCACATCCTCCACCACCCACATCACCCATCACCTTGTCTTATAATTAAGCATGTGCGTTGCTTATTAATAAGACACCCAATTTAAGCAAACCTTAGATTTCTAGTGTAACTAGGATTAAAATTATGCTTAAGTTTTAGGCTTGTGTTTCATACATTTTTGTATGATCTTTACTCTCCTGTATTTCCTTTCATGTTTTTCAACATGATTTGTCTTTGGGTCTTGGATCTCGTTATTCTCGTGATCTTTCTTTTCTTCTTTATTTTCTCACTCGGTTGTCAAGGAAGGTTAGATTTATATCTAATTCGTCTCCTAGTAAGATTGACAACTTAAAATATTTCTTTTGAAATATTCAAGCAATTTTAAATTGCAATTGCAATTGTTAAAAGTCATATCTGAAGCATTGACTTTCAATCCTTTTAGCATCTTATGTTAAATTGTTTGACCAAGTGATTTTCCTTTGAGTCGATAATCATTTTTGGACACCCAATGTCCACGGTTCCTCAAATAACCTTGGGTCTCATTATTGATAATGAACCACGGACCTATTTAACGAACCGCGGCCATTGAGTCCCTTGTTCGTTTTGGTCTTTTTCTCTTTTGACGAGTTTTCTTGAAGATTCCCTCTTTTCTTCTCTTTTGAGTTTCTTCTCTCGTTTCGTGAAGTTATCCTTAACTTCTTTGTTGAGTCTCTCTCAATTCATTTTACTCATGCTCTTCTAAGTCGAGTCACTTTCTTCTATTCTTTCTAAACTAAGTTGAGTCGAGCCTCACCATTTCCTCATCATGTAATTGTTCTTTGAACATTCATAATGATTGAGAAGAGCTACGAAACTTTGAGCATGTAGTTTATCGTATGCTAAACACCATTTGGTGTCAACATTCATAAGCATCCTTGCCTATAATGTCTTATATCCAGAATATTTTTTAAAGCGTCGATTTATCCGCTTTTGGTTTTCTTTTTTTTGGTTAAAAATGTCTCTAGGTTGAGATATTTTTGTTCTTCTTTGTTGAGAGTTGATTGCGGTTATAATTTACAGTTAGTATGGGTGATTCCATCAATTCTAAATTTTTAACCCCTTGAGATGATATCTTCAAATTCTTGGATGTTTCTTTTCTACCTCTATTCCAACAACTTTGAATTGATTTCCTCAAAATCCTCTCCTTGTTTTTTTGAGAGTTGATGGTTAAATCTTGAATTTTCTTGGGTGATTCCAAAATTTCTAAGCTTTTTACCCTTTGACATATTATCATTACAATTGGTATGGATGTTTCTTTTTTACCTCTATTCCAACAATTGTGAATTGATCTTGTCAAGATCCTCTCCTTTGTGTTTTTTGGATTGATAGCATCGAGTGCACACTTATTTCTCCAATGCTTGTCATTGTTTGTGCAAACGACTTGTTTATCATCCTCGTTTTCTTTTTCCATCATAGTCATTCTTCCTCTCTTTTCGACTATATGGGATCTTTTTTTTTTGTCATTGTCATACTCTCTTTGATTTGGTATTTCTTGCCAAAATATTAAAAGTGGAGTATGTTCTCTCGACAATATTTTTCTCTTAAATTGGACATCTCTTTTCTCTCTTAGTCCTCTTTATATATTTTTTTTGGTGTCACCAAAATAAGTTGGGTTCTATTTTCTTTCTAATAGCCCTCTTATTTTTCTTAACTTGTCATATTTTTGACACTTCTAAAAGTTAAGATTGTTTTAGCTTTCTCTCGAGTCCCTCTTTTTTTACTCGAGTTGTTTAAAGCTAACTCCGTTTGGGTGACATCTCATTATGCATATGCTCTTGTCCGCTAACTTTGTTTTGTAAGACACTTCTAACCCATTTTTGTAGCTCGTCACTATTCTTGCTTTGTTGGTTCCTCAAGCAAGGGGGAGCTCATATCAAGGGGGAGCATTTGCAAGAGTTCAAGTCATTACATTTGCGATCGTTGACTCACTCAAATTGCATTCATTGAACATCTTGCAAGTAATGCATTTTGGACACTCGTAGATAAGCATATTATTATGCTTGGAGTTGGTTAACCTATGGTGATTATAGACTTCACTAGGATGACGCAAGCTCAATATTTTTGTATGATGGGTTTATGGTTTGGATTCTCGCCTCTCAAACGAAAACCACAATGGATGATTAGATTTTTGGATGCATGTTCTCTCGAAGTCGATCCTCCTCTTCTACAAATGAAGATTACCTTTCGGATGCAAGCTCGTGTGACGTCAATTCTTTTCTTCTTCAAATGACGTGCTTTCGATGACTACCTCTTTAGACGTGTTCTCTCTCGACGTTGCTTTTTCTCTTCTTCAAGACGTTGACTACCTTTTTGATTCGACAAAAGGGGGAGAAGTAAGTGTAAACGAGTAACTTATACATTTTAATATGTGTTGCGGTTTACTTGTTTGTCATCGTCAAAAAGGGGGAGATTGTTAGTGCAAACATTACGATGCTTTGTCGATATAATCTCTTTATGTTTTGTTGATGACAAACGTATAATTCGCAATACATTATGTAAAATGTTAAGGTACTCGTAATCACTCAAGAATACATTTGTATACTTCTCTCGACACCTCCAAGATCGCATTCGGCATGAATCACTCAAGGTATGTACAAACATGTCGTTAACCTAACTAAGTGATCAATGATTAATATTTTCTTAAAACTCACATTTAATCAAATGTGACAGAAGATTTTAATTAACTTTATTTTTAAGAAAATTTTTTATTAAAAAGAAAATGGAAATTTAAATTTGGCATATTCCATATGCCAAAGGAATATCCTTTGAGGGTATAAACTACCCCAGATGTATCCCCACTAAAGGACAAATTTGCACGGACTCCAACGCGGAGGTTCTTTAAAGGAACCCGCGGTTCCTTATTGATTAGGAACCGCGGGTAGAGATAAGGAACCGCGGGTGTTTTTTACCGTTGCAATGTTGCTCTATAAATAGTGGATCATTTCCAGATTTTCTTTCAACCCTTTTTGCACAATTTCTTCAAAAACATCTTTAAACCCTTGATTAGTTAGTTTAGATTAATCTTCTTTAAGATGTGATTCTCTCCTTCAATCTCCTCATCCTCTTAAGTGCAAAGAGAAGATCACTCACACATTTGTGATGTGATTAAAGATGAAGTCTTGATGAAGATCATCATGTTCATCATTTTATATTTGTGTCTTGTGTAGATCCAATGTATATGTGTATACTTGGATCAATCTTGTGTAGATCCAATGTATATGGGTATACTTGGATCAATATAGTGTAGATCCAATGTATTTGTAAATACTTGGATTAGTTGTGTTAATCCATTGTATTTGTGAATACTTGGATTAAGTCTTGTGTAAATCCATTGTATATGTGTATACTTGGATTTATGTTGTGTAGATCCAAGTTACATGTGTACACTTGGATATGTGTTTTATTGAGTTATAATAGGTAAGATTTGTGAGTTCTCACTAAACTATAAAGTGATGTGGTTGTGTCTTGTGAGTTCTCACTAAACTATAAAGTGATGTAGTTGTGTCTAGTGAAGTTCTCACTTAGCTTCAAAGTGAAGAGTCGTGAAGATTGGTTCTACCTTTCGATTAGAACTCGACATCTAGCCTTGTGTCGTAAAATGGTGAAGTAGGCAACGTTGTGAAGATTGGTTCTACCTTTCGATTAGAACTCGACATCTAGCCTTGTGTCGTTAAATGGTGAAGTGGGCAACGTTGTGTAGATTGGTCCTACCTAAGATTAGGACTCGACATCTAGCTTAGTGTCGGAAATTGTGTAAGCGACGTGTATGGTTTTCTCCGCCTTGAAAGGACATATCAGACATTTGACCAATTGTCAAAAGACTTCCTTAACATATGCCTCAAGTAAAACATGGCAGTAGTTGTACAATCTTTAACAATTGCAACTTATTAATTTAAGTCCTTCCTTCATCTCTTTATTTTTTTATTTTTTTGAACGGCAAATGTTAGTGGTTAGTGAGTCGAGTCCTGATGCCATGATTGGGTTGATAGGCCCTGTTATTTATCCTCCCAAATAATGTGTCACAAAGAACATGTCAAAACTAACGCAGGGGCTATTAATAAGTAAATGGGTGGAAATGGTGACATAAAATTTACACAACAATGAGGTGTATTTTATAATACTTATGACACCTTAAGTTGTCCAGCAACTCTCTGTCGTTGTACCACTGGATCATTAAGTTCATTTAATCCTCGGGCAACTTGCGAGAGAAAAGAATAGAACAACGACCAGTAAAGTTAGGATAATGAAAACCAATTCGAGACAATCAAAATAACATTAAATTGGCTACGTACCTCATGCTTTTTGAAGAACAATTCATGACGTTCAGTCAATACTCATATCGACCGATGCCATTTTTTAAGTGGGATCATTATTCAAAACATTCAGTTAATACAGATTTTAAGAAAGACCGTTTTTATTAATAAGAGATCATGTTGATAAAGATATCATATACCTGCTATTTACTTACATGATCTCCAAAGATCATTACAATTCCAGTTACATTTACCCTTTGTTGGTTAATATCTCAAGCTTTTTTATGGCGATTTAACAATTCTACAGCTTGACAAACTGCACAGGTAGAACAGAAATCCATGATTCACATGTAAATGTTTGAATAATCAAACACATGTCAAACACTCAAAAGCATCGACTTAGTAAACAGCATCTATGTAACAAAAGTAACCATTCTGGTGCATGTTCACATAAAGCAAATGTGAAAAGGCTGAGCACAAGATAAACGTATATGAACAACTTAATAGGTAGATAAGAGAACCATGTATTACCAAAAATTCAACACCAAAATTGCATAAGGCTGTACGTGAGCCGGAAATAAGATCAGATCTAACGGTCAAAACAAAACCTCATAAATCAAAATCATTTGGAAGTAACTAATGTATGCATACAGAATGGAGTAAACATACGCATAAACATGTAAATAGAGTTCCATCAAAATCTGGCAGTAGTTCCTCAGCGTCCTTGTTTTCATTTGAATCGCTATCTAATCAATCAACAGGTGCTTGTTTATATTTGATGGAAGTTTAAAACCTTTTGCTTTCAAACAATCGAGAGCCTGCCATAGAATTGACAATAAAACTGTTGTTTATGGAAATCTAAAGAATAACAACTATACAGTTGATAAATAGAGACATATATATCTACCTGTAAACATGTTTCCCCAAAGTTTAAGTTCCTTGACATGATGTAGGCTTAGCATAAAATCTTCAGGCATTTCATGAAGAGCCTTAATGCGTCCGTCAGTATTCCAACATTTTAACTCAGCTTTGATTAAAGAAGACATGTTTAGCAACAACAGACTCTTTACAGAAAAAAAATCTAGTGTGAGTGACGAAGTATGAGGAGCATTAACTTCGATAACAATTGAATCATCCCGAGGTATGATGAATCGATATCCATGAAACACCAAGTTCTGAACACTTTTTGAAGTAACGTCCATCCGTGTGAAACCATAGCAATAGGTTAACTCAAAAGTTTCCAATACAGGACTTCCGGATAATATATTTTGAATTAAATCTTCGTCCAATTTCACAAAAGAAATAGACAAAGTTTTAAGGTTTTTCCACATAACCGAACCAGTTGGATTAAATATACAGTCTTCCAATCTAAGTTTGGTAAAACTTGCATTGTTGAAAATCGACTGAGATAGCACAAACTCGTTGTCAAAAGAAGTACTGTACTGTATGTATGATATAATTAAATGAAACTCATGAACGTTACGACTAATAGCATAATGAATCCAATTGTTGACGCTCGATTCAAATCGAGGAGTGTAGTTAACAGAGATTTGGAATTTGTTAAGGTTCTTCATTTTGCTGCCACATTGAGTTAAGATTTGGTCAACAAGGGAAGGGAAATTATCGGACTGAAGAAGTCCATTGATTGTGGGAAACATGAGAACGTCAAAAATAAGATTAGGAAATAAAGTCCAAAGATTTACCCATCGTTTCGAGAGAGTACTTGTTCTAATCGCCTCTTTTGTCGATTCCAAGCGACACAAGATTTCAGCTATTAACCGATCTGGTAAAGAGCTTATTCGATCTTCTTCTTCCATTTTCTTCAGATTTTATTCGCTTCTTTTTTAAGTCGATCCCATAACAAGTTTAGGGTTTTGAAGTTTATAAAGTGTGTTGGGTTTATGATTAAAATAAGGGCAAATAGCATAAAATGGTACTCATGTTAAGTCAAAACTCAATTAAAAATATCTAACTTTTTTTTTCTCAATTTAAGGTATCGATTTTTTTCTTATTGTAATGTTGGACAATTAACAAATTTAAAGGTTATATATTAATTATCGTTTACTTTATTATTGTATAGTTAGTATTTTACATTAATGACACTTTATAATAAACTCAAAATTCGTTTTTAACAGTTTTAGACCGTTTTTCACCCTTTTCGTCTGATTCTTACCGTTTTCGTTTGTTTTATTCGTTTTGGTCCATTTTTACAACGTTCTTTGTTCTTTTACCGTATTCAACCATTTCGTCCATTTTTATACGTTTTCGAGCCCTTCTGACCGTTTGTGTCCATTTTACGGCTTTTAACTGTTTTCGTCTGTTTTTCCGTTTTCGGCTTCTTTTTTACCATTTCTGAACGCTTTTATTAGGTTTGTTTACTTTTTTCGTCCATAAAATCAATAGGCGATAACGACAAAAAACGGGTGAAAACTGTAAAAAAAAGGGTCAAAAACGATATCAAGCACATTAAAGAAGGTCGAAAACGGTAAAACCGAGAAAACAACAAAAAACGGACTAAAACGATTAAAAACCGAATGAAAACGGTAAAAATCAAACGAAAAAGATAGATAACGGTCTAAAACTATAAAAAACGTATTTTGAGGTTATTATAAAGTGTCGTTAATATAAAGGATTAACGATGCAATAATAAAGTAAACGGTCGTTAATATATAACCTTTAAATTTGTTATTGTCCTAACATTGCAACAAGAAAAATGTTCGGTACCTTAAATTGAGAAAAAAAAAAGTTGAGTACTTTTAATTGAATTTTTACATAAGATGAGTAACTTTTTATGCTATTTACCCTAAAAATAATACGTATAGTCACGAGGTGGCAAATGGGTTGGTTTAGGTCATGGCTTTGGGTTATGGGTCAAATGAGTTATAGGTCAAACAAGTTAATGTAATAATGGGTCGAACGGGTTCAAAAAACCCGTGAAAGTGACAAACCAATTTAAACCGCTCAATCCGAAACAAAAAGAAAAACGAAACTCGAAAGATCCTTTTGTCACTGATCGGTTTTTGTGTTTTTGATATCAACGATTAACTAAAAAGATCCTGTTGTAAGTATTGGTATTATTGCACTATTTTTATTGTGTAACTATTTTTTTCACATAATGTGAAAATTTAGCAAACATTGAAACACGCTAGAACCACGTACGTTTTACAAAAACATATTGTATCACCCAATTGACATGTTTACGTGCGTCTTGAATTTGAATACACACATAAAGATTTACACGCTCAAGGTTCTAAGTATATAAAAAAATCATCTTGGAATGTCATGTTATATTACAAGTTTCATCCTGAGTTAGCACTTTGCCATTATTGAATTTCATTTAAGACATTTACTAATATCTAAGCCGGTTTGTGATTTTGTGCAGTGTCACAGTGGGCACACATTTTGCTTTACTTGTAAGACGCGGGTTAACAGCAGGTGTCCAACTTGTCAACAAGAGCTTGGTGACATAAGGTGTCTTGCATTGGAAAAAGTGGCTGAAGGCGCTTGAGTTTCCATGCAAATACTTCACCCTCGGATGCCCTGGGATCTTCGAATACTATAGCAAGCTGAAACACGAGGCCATCTGTGATTTTAGACCGCACAGCTGTCCATATTGTTGGTGTCTATTCGTCACAACCAGGGTAAGATAATCAATAGCCTAACTACGTACCAATGAAGGTTACCGGATATCACTTGGAATCGTGTGATCACTTTCCAAAGTAAACTATTCGACCCTATTGCCTGGGTATCACGAATACTTACTTGGGATAAGACCAAATGTATGTTATAGAATTAGGCACAAATCTATAACCCTTTGTTGTAAAGTGTTTCTTGTTTTCTGTGTGTATTCAATGCAAACAATACGAGCCCTTTTATAGGTGATCAACTCAACATGGTCAATGGAAATAATGAGGATTTAACGGCCAATTAACTCCCCATTATATGCCTCCATAAGACCAGGAATAGTAGTTACATGACCCATTAAACGAGGTCATTAAATACTGTCAAACAGTCAAAGACTGTTACATGTTTCTCGCCAGTACTTGCATCTGTTACATGTTTCTCGTCAGTACTTGCATAACACTAGCAGTACTTGCATAACACTAGCAGTACTTGCAAGTACCGCTAGTGTAAAACCAAGTACCTTTAGTGTAATCCTAAGTACCGCTGAAACATAACTTTACCACTATCTGAGGCAGGGTGTTTAGGGACCAATGGGTGTATACTCCATACCTCCAAGCCCATTAACAGGTGTAAACATAACCCACAATTGAACTATATTTCCAACAATCCTCCCCAATATAGTACAATTCCTTTGCATGAAAATTAACTTTAACAAAACTAGTGCATACATGAAAATATCCTAAGGATTGAATTTCCATCTTAGTAAATCACTTCAAACATTCGAGAATCAGGGTGTTCTAAGAATTGAACCCTTCAACTACTTTGAATACCTGAAGATAAAATACACACAAGTTTTCAAACACAAACAACTCCTGACACTACTAGCCATGTGTCCATATCCAAGTTCATAAATGTTATAAGAGTCAAGTCCATGCTCCTGAGACGGCGAAATCTCAACATTTACATAGGTGGTTCCTATTTAGTTCATGCTCCTGCTTAAGCATTTTTTCAAAGACATTAACCATTAAGAAGTTTATAACTTCATCCCCCTTTCAGCAGGTACAAGCACATCTTTGGGATATTATAGATGTGCTTCAGTCCCCTGAATGTTCAGCTTTAACATTGAACTCAACTCCCAAGTTTCCTTAGGAGGGAGTTGGGTGTCCTAGCATTCAGTGACTATGTTGGACTTTAAACCCATCCCTTTAGCAGACTTTAAAACCAAGTCTCTAGTCAATCCCTTCGTCAAGTGATCAACTAAGTTTTGTTGAGACCTCACAAACTCTATTGAAATCACCCCATTCATGATTTGCTCACGAATCATGTTATGTCTAACACCTAAGTGTCTAGACTTACCATTGTACATTTGGCTATATGCCTTAGCCAATGTAGCTGCACTATCACAACGGATAGAAATGGGTGCCATAGGTTTGACCCACAATGGAATCTTAAGAAGCAAGTTTCTCAACCATTCAGCTTCTTTACCAGTAGCTGCTAGAGCCACAAACTCAGATTCCATGGTAGAACTAGTAATGCAAGTTTGTTTCTTGGATGCCCAAGAAATTGCACCACCACCAAGTAGGAATACCCAGCCACTGGTGGATGAATTATCCTTAGTATTGTTGATCCAACTTACATCAGTGTAACCTTCCAACACTGAAGGATATCCAGTATAAGACAAACAATAATCCATTGTTCCTTTCAAATACTTTAGTACTCTCTGAATTGCTTGCCAATGCTGAGTACTAGGATTACAGCAAATGCAATGTCAGACCTAGTACTTGTCATGGCATACATCAAGCAACCAATAACCCTAGAATACTCAAGCTGGGAGACAGCTTGACCATTGTTAGGCATCAGTTTCTCATTTGTATCCATTGGTGTACTCACTGGAGTACAATCAAAGTGATTAAATTTCTTCAGCATCTTCTCAATGTAATGAGACTGAGAAATCACAATACCATCACTTTCATGTTTAATCCTTATGCCAAGGATAAAATCAGCCTTCCCCATGTCTTTCATGGAGAACTTTGATGACAAAAATTCCTTTGTCTGATCAACCTTAGCTTGGTCAGTACCAAATATTAACATGTCATCAACATATAGGCAAATGATGACTCCTTTACCAGATTCATCAAATTTGCTATATACACATTTGTCAGCTTGGTTAAGTGAATAACCATTAGACAAAACTACTTCATTAAATTTTTGATGCCATTGCTTAGGTGCCTGCTTCAGTCCATATAAGGACTTAATCAGTTTACACACCTTGCCTTCATGACCAGGCATGATGAAACCAAGAGGTTGGTTCATATAAACCTCCTCATCCAAATCACCATTCAAGAATGTTGTCTTCACATCCATCTGATGAATAATCAGATTGTGAATACTTGCTAGAGCAATCAGCATTCTTATGGTACTGATACGTGCTACTGGAGCATAAGTATCAAAATAGTCTATCCCTGACTTTTGTTTAAAGCCCTGAATGACTAACCTTGCCTTGAACTTTTCAACAGTTCCATCTACCTTCATTTTCCTTTTGAAAATCCATTTGTTACCAAGTGGATTACAACCTAGAGGTAGATCAACCAACACCCAAGTGTTGTTCCCCATGATGGAGTCCATCTCATCATTTATTGCTTCTTTCTAGAAAGCAACATCCTGGGACTTCATTGCTTCATCAAATGTTTTGGGATCATCCTCAACATTAAAGCAATAGGAGTATTGGTCTAAGACCTCATCTCTTGTACCTTCAACCAAGTATAGTTGAAACTCAGGCCCAAAATTCCTTTGAGTCCTATGCCTTGTGATTCTTCTAAGCTCAGGCTCAGGTTGCTGAACCACAACCTCATCAGTGGCCCTTTCAGGTTCTACTGAAGCACCCATGTCCTCAGCTCCAGCAGGAGTCCTAAGGCTTGGTCTAGGGACTGATGAGAACCTTGCTTCATCAAAGTTAGCATCCCTTGATTCAATGATTGAGTTTATAGAAACTGAATCATTTGGTTCTATTACATAGAACCTATAAGCCTTGGAATGCTCAGCATATCCAACAAAGATGCATCCAATGCCTCTTTCACCCAAGGTTTTCACCTTTGGATCATGGAGTCTTACAACAGCCCTACAACCCCAAACTTTGAGATAGTTCAAGTTTGGTTTCCTTTTAGTCCAGAGTTCATAAGGGGTAATTCTGTTCCTTTTGTTCGGACCCCTATTTAGTAAATAGCAAGCTGTTAACATAGCTTCACCCCAAAACCCTTGACTTAGTCCTGAATAGGACAACATGGAATTAACCATCTCTTTTAGTACTCTATTTTTCCTTTCTGATATACCATTTTGTTGTGGAGTATAGGGGGCAATTCTTTCATGGATTATTCCAAGAGACTGAAAATACTGAGTATTCATGTACTCTCCTCCCCTGTCAGTCCTAAATCTTTTGATTTGGACTCCTTGTTGTAATTCAACTTCAGTTTTAAATACTTTAAATTTATCTAATGCTTCATCTTTAGTATGCAACAAATAGACATAACAAAACCTTGAAGCATCATCAATAAACGTTACCAAGTATTTCTTATTCCCTAATGAGGGAGTAGCATGCAAATCACATAGGTCAGTATGAATTAGCTCCAAAACTGTAGTTACACGTTTTACATCCTGAAATGGTTTCTTAGTAACTTTATTTAGTATGCAAGTCTTACATTTATCAATGTCCATGTCAAAGGCTGGAATTAACCCATCCTTAGACATATCTTGCATCCTCTTAAAGTGGACATGGCCTAGCCTAGCATGCCATAGTGATGAATCATTCAGTTTAGTGGTAGACATATAAGCTGAACCAATATTAGCACTAGCGGTACTTGCTCTGCAAGTACCCCTTAGTATAGGCACTAGCGGTACTTGGTTTGAAAGTACCGTTAGTATTTGCACTAGCGGTACTTGGTTTGAAAGTACCGCTAGTATTTTCAGAAACGAATTTTGAGCCTAAACATTTGATTACTCAAATAACCAAAACCAATAAACACACCATGTTTGGATAAAACAAATTTATTAGATTAATCACTTGTTTATAACCACAATTATTCAAAACACTACTAGAAACCAAGTTCTTCCCAATATTAGGAACATGCAAAACATTAAACAAGGAAACAATCTTTCCAGAACTAAACTTAAGATCTACACAACCACGTCCATGCACTAGGGCTGTTGACTCATTTTCCATGTGAAGAATAGATCCATCATTCAGTGACTCATAATTCTTGAACTAGCATCTATCTTTGCACACATGTACTGTTGCTCCAGAGTCAACCCACCACGCCACATCATCATCCTGCACAAAATAAGCTTTAGATACATATGTAACATAATAAATCTGAAGAGATTTATTAAACATATTCTAACCTTTCAGTGTTGTGTTGTTAGAACCAATCACTGAACCATTTGTGCCTGATCCACTAGCTTTGCTGCCAGTACCAACACCTTTGCAATCCCTTTTGAAGTGTCCAAGTTTCCCACACTTCTAACAAGCCACTGAGGACTTCTTGTTAGGATTACTTTTGGTGTTATCTTGATGCTTACGTTTGCCCTTGTTGTCATTGTACATGGAGGAGTTGTTATGCTCCACCATATTGACAACTGATGAACCAGCAACATTGTTGCTCTTTGGCTTGTCACTTTCATGCATCCTGAGGGATTCCTCAATACGCAAATGACTGCCCAACTCAACAAGAGTTAATTCCTCCTTCTTATGTTTCAAGGTATGCTTGAAATCTTTCTAAGAAGGAGGTAATTTGTCAATGACACAAGAGACCTGAATGGTCTCATCCATGTTCATTTTATGTTGTGTAAATCTACCAAGTATTCCAAGAAGTTCATTGTATTGTTCCATGACTGGTCTTGAATCAGTCATTTTGTAATTTATGAAATCACTCACAAGGAACTTCTTACTTGATGCATCCTCAGCCATATATTTGGCTTCCAATGAATCCCATAGTTCTTTACCAGATTCAGAATTTTGGTAAATATCAAATAAGGAATCAGACATACCATTGAGAATAATATCACGACACACATAGTCATCATTCTCCCATTTGCTCATTTTCCTCAGTTCCTCCAAAGTAGCATCATCACCACCATCAGGAATAGGAGTTGTCAGCATACACCACACTCATGGTTGAAAGAAGAAAGTGCATATTCTTTTGCCATCTCCTGAAATCCACCCCTTCAAACTTGTCCAGTTTAGAGAAGTTAGCCATCATATGCTTCATTGCAGCCGCCATTGATTATCACAAAATAGTTTACTTTGAATGTTGGTGTCTATTCGTCACAACCAGGGTAAGATAATCAATAGCCTAACTACGTACCAATGAAGGTTATCGGATATCACTTGGAATCGTGTGATCACTTTCCAAAGTAAACTATTCGACCCTATTGCCTGGGTATCACGAATACTTACTTGGGATAAGACCAAATGTATGTTATAGAATTAGGCACAAATCTATAACCCTTTGTTGTAAAGTGTTTCTTGTTTTCTGTGTGTATTTCATGCAAACAATACGAGCCCTTTTATAGGTGATCTACTCAACATGGTCTATGGAAATAATGAGGATTTAACGGCCAATTAACTCCCCATTATATGTCTCCATAAGACCAGGAATAGTGGTTACATGACCCATTAAACGAGGTCATTAAATACAGTCAAACAGTCAAAGACTGTTACATGTTTCTCGCCAGTACTTGCATAACACTAGCAGTACTTGCATAACACTAGCAGTACTTGCAAGTACCGCTAGTGTAAAACCAAGTACCTTTAGTGTAATCCTAAGTACCGCTGAAACATAATGATACACCCGGGGGTTCTGTGGGTCGGGCCGAATGGGCCATTACTATTATCTATCTAGGATTAGGGTTTTATTTTTATGTTTTATAAATACTGATCATTGTTATGAATGTAAGCAGTCAATCAAATTAATCAAAAGTAATTCTCTAAGTCTTCTTGTCTCTCTTTTTATTACGGAGCCAGCACACGCTATAGTGGTGCCCTATCCCGATACTACCCGAGAGAGTCGTATCAATTGGTTCTTTCATTGAGAGCCCTCAACTCGTTGGGGGTTTTTCGATCTAAGATTCCAGACATAAAAAAAAAGTATTGTTCACCAGCGGCTACTGTTTACGGCGCTACTATTCATTCGGGGATACTATTCACGACACTGTTCATCCGACGTTACTGTTCACCGGGTACTGTTCATCCGAAAAAATATAAAAAAAAAAAAAAAATTTAATTGTTTTTCGGTTGCTATGGCATCGGGCAATAGGGATTGGGACGCGCTATCTAAGCTCTTGCAGAAGGGTACGGTGGCCGATTATGAGAGTAAGTTTGTTATTCTTGCAGATAGAGTTACGGAGATGTCTACGGATTTACTTATATACTTTTATATATGTGGACTTACACCGCTCATACAATGTGCACTCTCAAGGTCAGGCCCTACAACTTTAGGGGAAACTTTTTCCTTAGCCCGTATAATGGAGACGCGTTTTGAGGCAACTGCAGGGAAAGGGTTGAATGTTGAAGAGAAACTAGATACCGTTCTATCATGGGCAAGTGAAGAAGATTCACCTGTGATAAAAGAGTCCTTGTCTGATGATGAAGATATGGGTGTTGATGAGGTTAGTGGCGTACTAGACGGTGTTTTTGATATTGGTCAGAGTAATATGGAAGGCATGAATGTTTGCAGTGAGTTTGGCCAATTTTCAGAGAATAAAGAGAGTGTGGAAGAGGTTGGAGGTGCTAGTTTTGATGATTGTTTGGATGAAACAAATTTTAATCTAAACGAGGAATTAGCGGACAATGGGGTTACTTCTTTGGTCGCTCATGAAAGTTCGTGAGTTTGTCAGTTATGGGAAAGAATTGGTATAGGTGATATTCACGGGTCCATGGATAATGGGTGCATCCACAAATTTGTTCAACCGAAGGCGTGGGAATGGATGCCGGACTTCCTATCGGCGTATTTTTCATATCACCTTGAGGGCAAGGTGGATTTTGAAGGTGTGGGGAGTATTAGGGTTTGGACAGCGGTAGGTAAAAGAAGGGTATTGTGTTATGTCCAAGGTAGCAGGAGGAAGAGGAAAAAGGGCATTGCTTGTTGTAGCAGTAGGCAGAGTAACCGCGGGAGTGAAAGGCCAGGTTGCGGTTGATTAGGACAAGTGTGCTTTTCAAGACATCACCGGCAAGGTGGATTCGAAGGAGTGGGGAATGATACACCCGGGGGTTCTGTGGGTCGGGCCGAATGGGCCATTACTATTATCTATCTAGGATTAGGGTTTTATTTTTATGTTTTATAAATACTGGTCATTGTTATGAATGTAAGCAGTCAATCAAATTAATCAAAAGTAATTCTCTAAGTCTTCTTGTCTCTCTTTCTTACGGAGCCAGCACACGCTATAGTGGTGCCCTATCCCGATACTACCCGAAAGGGTCGTATCACATAATTTTACCACTATATGAGTCAGGGTGTTTAGGGACCAATGGGTGTATACTCTATACCTCTAAGCCCATTAACAGATGTAAACATAACCTACAATTGAACTATATTTCCAACACATATGCTGGAACAGAGTGCTCCGTTGTTGGGATATTCCCTATCTAGTAACACATTTGAGGGATGATCATAAATTAAAGTAGATATGCACTCTGGATACACTTTCAACCAACGTTATATATGTAAAGTCCAATCCACGTGAAGCTGAAAATGCAACATGGATGCTAATGGTTAGTATCATTTACATTCAACATAGCAGCTCTGATTGAAATCTTATATGAATTCTGATAAAGATTCGTCTCAAAAGAAACTGCACTCTATACAACTTTTGAATATGTTGTTTCCTACTCAGTCTGAAAATTTCACCTTTTCTATATTTTGCTTTATATTTACATATTTTGGTGAAGCTTAATGCTTTTACATGTCAGATACTTACTTTGATAGAAAATCCCCTGGACCTGTAGGTGGCAGGACTTGCAGGTTGATTAACGGGTCAAAATGAGTCTTAGGTGAAACCGTCGTGTTTTAGTATCGGTCAAACGGTCAAACCTGTCTGGGCTGGCTCGAAGCCCTTATTTAGAAAGACAATACTATTACAAAAATATATAGATTTTTGAGAACAATGTTTATAAGCGTTTGTATGCAGTCAGCTTTGGGCAAGTTTCAACCACTTGACCCGTTTGAGATAAATCACAAATTCACAACCCAAATCAACCCACTTAGAATTACCAAACTCTACTTCGAGTTGAAAGTCCTTTATCTTATTTCTTGAATTTGCTTTCTACTCCATCTTTTGATTTGATGACCCACTATATACAGGTCTTCAACTGTTATGGACAGTATTTTTGTCTCCACTTTGAAGCATTCATGGCTCCAGTCTACATGGCGTTTCTTCGGTTCATGGGTGATGAAAATGATGCGAGGAATTATCGTTGCAGAATGGAGGTTGGTGGGAATGGCAGAAAACTCATTTGGGAAGGCACCCCTCAGAGCATAAGAGATGGTCAAAGAAAGGTTAGGGACAGTCATGATGGGCTGATATTCCCTATCTAGCTTTACATTTATTATATTAGTTGTATCTTAGCAGTGACTGCAGTGTATTAGTTCTATCGGGCTAAAGCCCAAACCATCGTATCACTGTATGTATCACTTCTGTTATAAGCTAGCCAAGTTCTCTGTTGGTTTTACAACTAAAGCTTGAAGGTGATGTACTGATGTAATGTGCCATGTTTGAGAAAGGTGGTCGGATGGCGAGGCTAGCTGGAAATTCAGTATGAAATCCTACGTTGTTGTGAGAAGAATCAATTTTAGGCGCTGGTGGGGAGGCGAGATACAAAGTAACCATGGTTTCCGACCTTTTGGTCGACTAGTCCACGGGGTTTGGACCCACCGTCACACGACTCCCTAATTGTGAATTGAAAAAGCTGAAAAAGCTGTAATGACCCACCGTCACGCCGGTCAAACAAACGGTGATCTGAAATTTGAAACTGAAGAAGCTGGGCTATATCAGAAACCAAATACTATTAAAAAATTGGCCATTTTAAGAAAATGGGTCGACTTGGGTAATTCTGGCGAAAAATAAAGTTATGGTGAGATCTGAGATGAGTAAAAGCAAAAACAAAAGCTACAATCTGGCTTTGTGAAGAACATCTATGCAACAAAAGGATTCCCTGCCACGTGTATGCATAATCATACACAGTAAAAAGCTCGAGATTTAATCCATGACTAAAGTTTCATTCTTAGCTGTTCATGTACAGCATTGTACAAATTATTTTCTTCAAATCAAAAATTTTAAAAATAACAAAAGAATGAACCAATGTGTTAAGATATACTGAAAGTCTGAAACAATAACCTGAACCATATTCAACTGCTGTGAAGGATTTGGACTGTATCCACCCACAAACGAACGTATTTACCAAAAGCATGTGCATGTAAGGTCTTATACACAAAAGATATGAACTTGGAGTTTTATGAAACCTAAGGACCTTTGTTACGACATTGAATCAAGGCGTTGATCCATGATCTCAGAAACAGCCTCAATGAATGCAGCCTCACTCATACCAGGAAGAATGAGATCTTCTGCTTCTTGGACTATCTTTTCAATCACGGATTGCTTATTTATGTTTTCCCTGCACATGATGTTTCCAATGGCAAAAGGGGTCAATCCTTTCTCGACACCTTTCTTGAGTAGCATAGTGGATATTCTAAATGTACGTGCAGATTCCAAGGGTAGACTCCATCCATAGAAGTTAAGAAGAGCTATGTCTTCTTCAACATCCAGTGATTCGATGTAGTTGACTGTCTCGGGACTGAATGGCTTGCGAGCTTGAGACCAGTAAAGCCATTCAAATGTACAATCTTCAAACTGTAGCAAATAAAAAATAACTTAGTGTTTGCGCAAATAGTGAAAACAATCATAAAAGAAATAAATATTTTAGTATAATACTGCATTAAAAAAAAACAAGGTATAAAATGCTTACACTGGTAGGAAGACAGTAGCCATGGTCGATGGGAATTAGTACCATTTTGTCATCTTTCCCTTTGCTCACCAATATATTTCCACCATGCCTATCAGCGTTTGCCAATCTCATATCCAACACAGCTATCTTATGTACCTCCTCTACAGGAAAAGCACTAGGACCCATATCCTCGCAACTTCCGTTGTTCTCCATAAACATCTGCAATGAGCCAATCTTCTCCTTTACACCATCGGGATGGTTAAATCCTTTATGTAAACACGAAGCCATAAAGGTGGGTGGGACCCCAGAAAACCCTTTGCGATCACCAGATAAAGCCTCACGCTCGCCTTTTGGATGATCTAGAATATAGGCAGCGACTTCCCTCAATGCACCCTCACCAACAACCGTCCCCTTCTTTAGCCCTTCACCATCCACTGACAATGGTAAGTCCCTAGGGTTATTCACAGCCATAGGTTCCTCATCAATCGGCTTGAAAACAGATAGATATTTAGTCCCAGACGCATCCAACATCAGATATGCTCCACCTGTACCCTCGGAAGACCTTATCGGATTATGCCCATTCCTCAAACCTTCATAAGTCGAGTTAATGAGGTCTGAAACCACCAAAGGTACACCAGCCTTAGGATTAACAATCACCGGTTCCAACCACAAGTTCCGTTTCACATCTTCTTTAGGTACCGAACCATAATACTCTATACCATGAGCACCCTCCTTTAGCTGTCTAACAGCAAGATCATGTTCTTTAGAATCATCAGACTGAGGCGATTCAATAGTCAATTCAAAATTCTTATCAACAGGCTTACCCCTAATCTTCGCCGACTTCCTAACATACAAATGAATCACAGCATCATTATTCGCCTTACATATATCATTAATAAGCCTCTCATCCTCCAGCTTCTCACCCTTAAACAAAACCTCATTATCCTCAATATCAACCAACCCTTTCTTCCTCTTCGCAAGCTGCCTTTTCACATACGCAACATCATGATTCTTCTCAACGTGAAACGTGAAATCCTTCCCACACGACGTCCTAACAGTAATACACTGCAAATCACTAACCCTCACAACTAAATGAACCAAATTCCCATCCCCAACACCGTAATCCTTAACTAACGAATTACTCCTAGACAACTCCCTACCGCCACAAACCAGCTTCTGATTCCTAACCGTAAAGCCCTTATAACTCTGTATCCTAAGCTTAACACTCTCAATAGAATCCGACTCCAATACGCGCATAGGAACAACCGAGCCCGAAATCGCTAAATGTATCAGTATCGCCTCATCTTTACGCCATTTTAACAACTCCCTACGGGGACTAATCGCAACTAAGGCAGCAGAAGACATATCTGATATTTCTCTAAAAAAAAAACCTTAAAAAACCCTAAATATATACAAAGGGTCCTAAAATCAAACTAAAACAAACCAGAAAACAATATATAAACACAATCAATTGTTACAGTCTTACAGATCATAAAAGTTTAAGGTTTTGGCCTATAAAAAACATTTACCAGGGGGTTTAGCAAGGATTAAAGGATCATGAGATTGGGTTTTTTTGACTGGTTCAAAAAGGCGATTATGATGAGGGTTTGGGTTTGGATTTAAGGGCTGCTGCTGGTTGAATGTTGAATAAATTAAATATTTGGTTTTATACGCGTTTAAGACGGTGTAATCGTGACTTTTTGTACAAGACAAAGATTCTATATTTAGTTTTTATGTTTTGTAGTTTTGGCCCATGTAGTTTTGGGAATGTTTCTTTGTGTGCTTGTATAGTTTCTTCTAGATTATTCTAGCAGATGTCGTGTGTAAAGATGTGTTCATTTTGACTCTGTTTATGAGATGTGATAAATAAAAAACACAGTACTTTACTGATCTAGCATTAATTTTAACAAATACTTACAACGTATATGGGTTTGATCTGATTGTGATTGTAATTCGATTATGTTAAATAAGTTGTTTGGTTTTTTATGTAATTGTAATTCAGTCATTTCGATTAAATCAATTGAAAGAATTTTGAGTACATATTGTAATAAGTTAAATGAAAATATTTGAGTTAATATGTAATTTAAAAATTTTATAAATTAAAAATTGGGTTTATCTTTCTGTTTGTTTTGTTTTGGATGATTTTAATTCAATGGACTTAGACTTTCAAGTTTGATTATCTGAAAGTTGAGATTTGATTTCTTTCAAGATTTTCAGGCACATGTGTGTTCGTATTGTTGAGTTACATTTGAGGTAATTATTAATAACAAAGTTTATGTAGATTTTTGAGTACACGTTATGATATTACTTCTGGTGTTATTTAAGCTTATAAAAAAATTATTATTAAATAAATTTATTGTTTTGTATTATAAGACAAAAGTCAAGTTCAAGCTCTATATTCATCCTTTCGGAAGAGAAGTGCAATATGCAAAATTAGATTAATTTATAAGCACGATAGGTAAATCATTTGATTTTATCAAAATATAGTTGAAATATGTGAGTGATAGACCAAGTTTTGTTTTTATTTCGAATGCATCATATGAAATGAAATTCATTCATATATAAAATGAAATTCATTCATATATAAAGAGATTTAATTTACACACTTTTTAAATTAATTAACACATTGAAATATATTATGTTTTGATGGTTATACTTTTGTAAACATAAACATGAGTAAAAATGGTCTAAACCCCCATACTTTAATTTATAAATTAATTTAAAAAGTACACAAATCATTTTTCATATACAAATACTCTCATATTAGCTCTCTACAATCTAATCTATTGAAAAAGAAATTCAAAACACCAAGATACCTTAGCTTGATTTTCTACTTATAAGCTTTTTAAGAACTAGAGGGACTGAAAAGTGTATATATACAATTAGAAAGCAACAAAGTGAGAGTTTTAAAGTTAAAATGATAAAGCATATTCCTCTCACCGAAAGTCCAACTTAAATTCTGGTTTTATTTCTTTTATAGCGAAACTTCTTCTTATCTTCTTTTCGTAATTTTGGCAAGTGGCAACTACCTAGAACCTTCTTTGACTAAATACACTTGTACATTTCCAATTTTAATATACAACTCTCTTTTTTATTTACATTTAAAATAAGGTGTTAGGTACGTTGAATGACATATGTGCTGAACTCATGACCCAGAAAAAAGATACTATGTTCAAAAAAAAAAAAAAAAAAAGATACTAGTAATATATACGCAAATGACATATTCTCCTCTTTATTTTAGTATTTCATCGTTTCTTAACATGGACAGGACGGACCGCTAGAGGGTCGTAAAGGGTTCACCGCAGGGACGGATCTATTTACAAATTATTGGAATGTTTTATGACTAGATAAAAATGCTAAAATTTTAGTGTAAATTTTATAAAATTATAAACGTTTTTTCTAAATGTCTTTCATCGAAAACTCAAATTGTCTCTCACTAACACACTGAAACTCAATATTTGACACTTTAAAGTCTTATAAATTGTTCTTTCAATTAATAATTTTTGATTTATTATTTCGTTCTTACAATTTTTTTTCTAAGTCATATCGTTAGTATAAAAAAAATTTATCCCCCATTATATAATATTTGGTTCTGCCACTAGTTTACAGAATGCACTTTTTTTAACGAGTATGTATCTTTGTATTTTAGTTACTAGTTTTAATTTAGATTATACTCTACTATATAAAGAGTGGATATCACAACCCAACTTTAATCTTAATCTTGAATCTAACTTTAAACTACATATTAAGATAAAATAAAAATAAAAATAAAAGTTTATTTAATTACTATTTACCATAAATGTGAATATAAAGTTTATTTGTATTTTTATTTTTCTCACAAGAGATAAATCATCATCATCTATTTTTTGTTTGACTTAGGAGAATGAGGCCTGTTTGAGGGAAGTATAGGAAAAAGGGAATCGGTGTTGCGCAGCTACCGCTCGTGGCAGGGAGTTGAAAGGCAAAAAATAGAGATTAATCTATAATTTAAAAAACGTGAAAGAGTATTATTACCAAAACCTAGACATGGGTGTTTTTTACTACTTTTTTCGTTGAAAGAAAACAAACAACCAATCGATAATGACACTTTTCATTTGGCCCATATTTGACAATTGACATAAAAAGTTTAGAGCCCATGATTGTGATTGGTCTTGCACGTTTGTGGTCGTGTCTCACGGAGTTGTTAATGAATCTAGACTACAAAGAGAAGAAAATTCCTTAAAATAAGTTACAAGGTTACTTAGCGTTGAAGAATGGATACTAATGATCATTGCTTCCATGTGAATGACATGTTAGAAAAATCCTACAACCAAACTACAACATATTTTAACGGCTGCGTCTTTCGTAAGTTAACTGTCGAATGATCACGCGTGAAGGCGTTAGATGTGCTTATTCAGGATCAGTTGACAATGTAACATACACCTTTTGATCGTCGCTAAGGAAATCATTTCATTATAAGAGGACTTTGATCGACTGCTGCTTAGAAATCATTTCATTATAAGAGGACTTTGATCGGCTGCTGCTTCTTTTATCACGTGCTTTGGCATCAAGAACAGCCGTTTTACAAACTTTTGCCGCAAAAAAAATGTACATGTAGATAGAGGTGCAAATAAACCGGATAAAATTGGATTCGGATTTTAAAAATCTGGATTTGAAAAAACCGGATTTTCAAAAATCCGGATTCGGATCGGATCGAATTTTTCGGAATCGGTTTTTTCGGATAAAAATGTTCGTATCGGATTTTTTTCGGATAAAAATCTTCGTTATTGGATTTTTTTTCGGATCAGTTTTTTCGGTTAAAACTCTTCGGATCGAGGGATTTTCGGTTTAAAATGTTCGTTATCAATTTTTTACATTATCATTTTTTTCCGAAATTTAAAACTTCGTCATTTATTTAATAAACTTGTTAATAAAAATAAAACTATTTTCTTAAAACTATTATTTTTAATGTTTTCACTTAAAAGTTCAAATAAATTATACACATGATACTTTTATATTTTATAAAAAGTCCAAAAAATAAAATAAAAACCAACAAAAGCCCAAAGAAACAAAAAAAAACAAAAAAACCAACAAAAGCCCAAGGAAACCAAAAAGAAAAGTCCAAATTTATAAACACCGGTTCTTTTAACCGGTTTTAACCGGTCTCTATATCAAATATTAGTAATAAAAAATAAAAAAATAATAAAAAATAAAAAAAACGGTTAAATCCGGTTTTTTTAAAAACCGGATAAATCCGATAATTTATCCGGTTTTTATCCGATTTTCCTAAATTCTGAAAATCCGATCTAACCGGTTCAAATAGAAAAAACCGGACCGGATTTTTAGAAAACCGGATTTTGAAAAAACCGGTTCGGATTTTTGAACCGGACTTCCAAAAATCCGGTTATAATTTGCATCTCTACATGTAGAGCGAACCCTTTAGCATTCATAGCATCATCTCTTTTGGGCAAATCACAAGTCATCAACACATCTAATGGCTACTTTATTTGGTTATGTATGTAACTTTTTATCTTCTAAACCGCTTAACACGAGTCACTGGGAATTTCCCAGATTCATATGGACCTGTACTTTAAAATTCCCTATCAGCTAAAGTTTTAAGATGATCTAAAACAATCATCTCAAGCGAGACCAACTTTGACGCAACAAAATATATAATGCACATTTATCATTCTCATTCACTACAAATTGTCAGATATGTAATGACTAACGTCCAAGTTGCCAATGCAGAAACCAACTCGTTGTCCAGAAAGAAAGCTAAAAAAAGAATGAATCTAAACTCGGCCCAAATATATCTTAACTGCTCTGATACATGTTTGTGTTGTAGGGTGGATTTTGGCACCGCTTTCACACATGGATACAATCTTTTACTAACTCGAACAGTACAACGAAAATGGTCTTAGTCCGTTGATTGGGACTCCTCTACCTGACTGTTCATCACAAAGCTCGGAAACCTCAAAGTTATGTCCCTGAAATGCCATTTTAAGAAAAATAAAGAATCATTACCCAGTACCATACCTAAGAATCAACTAATCAAGAAATATGAATTCGAGAATTGGCGAAAATGCTACACGACAAAGGGCCATATTGCAAAGATACATATCCAGGATTTAGATATCCTACAAAATTGGTTCTATGCGGCTATTTTTATAAGCAAATAAACGATACAGGAGAAGAAAATACTCATTTCATGTAAAACAAACACAATACCATAACCTACGTTTTGTACTGTTACAATTACTTAGTATGTTCATATCAGATTATTCGTCCAAACTTAACAGCTTGTTTTTCATCTTTTGCAGTCATAGTTTTTTGCATTGTAGCATTGTTCTAATTTACAGATTGCGAGTTATCATCCGCATGGTATAAAAGCCTACTTATTTAAGTTGTATCACTTACATTAAATGAAACAAAACACTAATCTGAAACGAGTCCAAAAAGGGTAAAAATAACTAGATAAGAGCCTACTTATTTAAGGTCCCCAAATCTGCTTCTAAGTGTTAGCATGTTTTGAACTCAACAAGGGAAACTTGCATCTACGTAAGTTGTATCACTTACATTAAATGAGGAAGAGTCATGTTCTTCAATAGAGACGGGTTCTTGTCGACATACTCCCTCCATTCTTCTTGATCAATCTTACCATCCCCTTTAAAATCTGCTTCTGCGAACGTCTAAATAAGAAACAAAAAGATATGATTATCACAGCCCAAGCCTTAAAGTTGTCACTACAAAACAACAAACAAGCATTGTATAATACCTTATCTACCATCGATTCAATTATTTCTTCTGATAGAACAAGATCCGATTCACTCAAGAGAGCCATAACCATCTCCTTTAACTGCTTTCCATAATAAGTTACCAGAATCAACATCGGTACATACTATAGTATTCTTAAGTATATTTTAGATATGGAAAACAAATCATATTTTAATCGGTAAAAAACAACAAAGTGAACAAGTTACCTCCTCACGTTCGATGAAGCCAGTGCGTCTTAAATCATAAAGCCTGAATGCATCTACAACAGGATTCATCGCATTTTGTATCAGATGATCATATCATACAATTGTGAATATAAAACAGCTAAAAAGGTATCAAATCATATTATCATTCTTACACAAAACTTTGTCTGCTTGGGGAGCTTTTGGATGAAATACACCCAACGAACGAACAAACTCGTTAAAGTCAATATGCCCACTCCTATTCACGTCAAAAAGATCAAATATCTGCAAAAGTAACAACATAAGTTTGCTATAGGAACGATATGAAAAAGACAATTAAATTATACATAAAAACTGTTGACGATCCTATGATTCATATCCAAACCTAAGAGCAGCATACAGTTACCGTTCATTTTTCTTTGATAAGGATACAAAAACGGAACCATACTTACCCGATCTGCAAACAGGTTCCGTTTACTATGATTTCGGAATAGTGCTAGGTTAAACTCGTCCTGCCAAATGTGAAATTTATTTAATATCATTTACTTCCAAGGAAAGACATATTAGACCAACCAAAAACGTCACGTTCACAGCATCATAAAACGAATGTATACCTTCCCAATAAGCCCATCATCCACCACGGAACTGCTTAGTTTCTCAAATAGCTCGTATAAAGCCTCCACCTCATTCACAGTAACTGCAAGTATCGATTGCCACACAGATTTTAAAATCTAATAAATCCAAAACAGTTTTCTTTGTCTTAAAATACCATGGGACAGTACTGATAGCTCACGAGTCTAAATAACATTTGCGCACATTGATAACGCAGCAATGAAAATACCAACAATACAGGATACTTCTTACCAAACTTATAAACTACCTAAGAGGCTAAACTGAATAAAAGGTCGTCAATACAACTATGGCAATGGATAATAGATAATACAGTATAAAACATGCAAACAATTTCCAAAAAGATTATCGGAAAATGGGAGAGACTAACAGCTGTAACTTGGTAACTTTTTGAGCATAGAAAACTTACAAGGGGTTTCAGCAGCAAGCGCAACGGGATCATAAGTTCGTGACTTTTTGAATTCCTTTGGAGTTGAATTAATACAACCCATGATCACACCAACAACAACACGCACGCACTTCTAAACTATCACATTACCAAATACCCTTCGTCCCATACACTCAATCAACCCTCCAAACCAACAGCACTTTATCACACAATCTTAATTAAAACGCCACACAAAACCGAACCACTGAGCTATATCCACGTGGCAACCAAACTAGAAACCAACCAATAACAAAATATTAATAATAATGATTCGGTGGAGATGCTAACAAATGACCCACCATTTCATCAGAAACAGGTTTTTTAATGAAAATAAAATCCACAGATACTGATTCAGTGGATATGCTAAATTAACTTTTTAACACTAAAATAATCAAAAGAAATAATGATCATATAATAAAGATTAAGAAAAAAAAAACAACTTTATTATATTACATGAAATAATCATCAAATTTGTATGAAATATGAATCAAATAACGAAATGGGGTATGTCAATTAGGGCTGATTAATCAGATAATGATGGGATTAAGGATTTGAATGGAGATTATGAAATGAAAACTTACATTAAAATTGACGAGGAGGGAGGTTGAATTTGGTCCTAGAGATTATTATTGATTTGAAAAAGATGTTAGATAAGTCAAATGAAATGAAGCTTTTCGGTGGTGACTTTCAACCGCAAATATGGAAACTTTTATTTATTATTCCTATTCCTACTATATACTAAAAAAGAAAACTTTCTATTTATAAAAATAGGATAGAGTCGTTATAAAACATCATCTCATTAGAAAACACAAAAAATAATACAATTCTTTTTTTTTTTTTCGAAACAAAACTACAACGTGTCGAATATAATTTTATCAATCCTTTTTTTTTAAGTGTTACATAGTTTTCAAACTTCTATCCCATTTGGTATTTAATGCCCGTTTTTTCGTTTAGTGCATATGTTAGACATTTTTATGCATCTGTTTTTTTCTATGTTTTCTACCGAGATGATATTTTCTCTAGACTATATCTCTATAAAAATATTACAAAATCAACTTACTCGTAATTTAGCTTCAAAATTGAAAATGGAAATAGTAAGGGTATGTTTGACAAGAGATTTATTAAAAAAAAATTTTAAAACTGTTAGCTTTTTGTTTCATAAATAATCTTTTTTAAAATAACTAGATTTATTTAGCACAACAACTTTTTGGAGTTGTTATCTTTTTATTCTAAATAAGTAGCTCTTAAATAAAAAGCTGATTCATACAGCTTTTTACATAACTAATTCTGTAAACATATTATAATTTATTTAAATATGTCATTTTACATCTTAATTTTATAGTTAACAGCTAATTTACCAAACACTTTTATTGAAAAACAATACAACTTATAGATAAGTTAACAGGTTTATAATTAACACCTTACAGCTTACTGCTTAAAACTATTTTTACCAAACATAGCCTAAATATCATTTAATACTCATTATTAAAACTAATCAATAAATAATATTAAAACTAACTAATATATAATTTAATATTTATATTAAAACTAATTAATACATATTAATTAATACACAATTAAAAAAAATTAATACATCCTATTACTTAGAAATATTATTATATATTCAAATTATACAACAATTAAAAGCATCTATATATACAAAAACGTACATATTGTCTAAAATGATGAGGTTCAACTAAGAACAGGAGTCACAGTCGGCTCAACTAGCAGAAAAAACCGTGAGAAGACGAACCGGAGTGGTACCCCACCGAAACAGATAAAACCAACATCGTTAAATTAATTTGTACCATTTTTTTAACAACACATAAATTTGTACTACTTATAAAATAGATTGTATTTTCTCTCTCTACAATTTTAAATAGTACAATGATACAAAGTTTTGGTACAAACCTTTACAACATATAATTTTTATAAATTTCATTTTATATTTATTGTTGGGAAATAAACATTAAATGACAAAATTAAAATAAATTAATATGCAACATGTACACATAATTATTTGCTATAAATTATAATTTTTTTAGATACAATTATTTAAATTGTTCACTAATATATGTTTAATACGGAGTATCAAATTTCTATGTTTGATTTTGAACCACTCAATTTTTTTCATAAATTTGAATTTTTGAAGACATACATCGTCTATGTATGCATTTTAGTACAAATTTGGTGAAATACTTATCATTTTGCTAATGATTTCGATTAAATCGTACACATCAAAGTAAGAAGATTTTAAGGTCATTATGATGTATGAAAACGTGTAAACATATAAATTAAGAAGATTTTCTATATTTATATGCTATATAATATTGCGACGAATGTTACACAGATTTACAAATACATTTCTGAAAGTCCCTAATCCAAGCTTGAAACAATAAACTAAACTAATCAACACACTTAATTACTTTTCAAACGTAATACTTATTATTGTATAATAAAGAATTACAAGTGTTATGGATAACACCGTTTGATGACAATGTGTTGTGCACACTTTGAACAAACTAAAACCTAACTTATGAACACAGTCGTAGCTGTTTGGTTCAATAAGTTCTAAGAGTTAATGTGTGAAATGTGTCAAAGTGTTGAACATTAACTCTAGGCTACATAACCTATTTATAGTGGTACGAGGTTGACTCCAAGTACTGGTTGATGGTGACTACACTAGACAGACACTTGTCAGACCTCTATCACAAGATGCTCTTCTATTCTTGGTAGTCTGCCACAATGCTTTAGGGAAACAGAGCTGACACAGTTTCCCTTTTCTTCATAGTCTCGTACACACTAAGGTATGTCCAAAGTGTACTGAGTGTTAACAGGGTATTGCCACCCCTGTTAACCCTCAACCTCTTAGAGTCCCTGATACATCTTGGTTGTTATCCATCACAGCCAATGAGTATGTCTTCAAGTAATCTTTGACTTCCTTGACAATGTCTCTGACATGGACTCCTCTAAGGTTGCTCACAGAGACTTAGATCTCTGTGAGTCTTGCGATACTTGCCTGCCTCCTAGGCACAAGCAAGTTAATATCAAAAAGCTTGATTTGTGTTTAAATCTATGATACAGTGAATCTAATAAACTTAGATTCCCAACAATCTCCCCTATTTAAACATAAATACAGCTAGATCTACATAAGTTAAGGTAAGTGAGATGACAGCTTCTTCTTACTCATAACAGATCTAAACAAACATACCTCATGATTTTATTATGACTTAAAAGAAATTACAAGTACAAAACATAAGTGAAACAAAATATGAAAGTAAAGTTCAGCTGTGAAACGCTTCAATAATCATCATTCTTGATTCTTTCTTCAGCTTCAGCTAAGTCTGCCCTGGTATCCAATTCGGCCTGCAAAGCTTGTGCAAATATCTTGGAATACTCTGTGTTGATTTTAAGTGCATTTTTAAGACAAATAAGCTGAATAGTTGATGTTAATCCCAGCTCTTCTTCCCTTTGGAACACATATTGACATACCCTGTTCATGAAGGCCATACCTTTCTCAGGCTCAGTATATGTCTGACCATCAATAGGGCCTACAATCCCATTTGGTAAAACCAAATCCCTGTGCATTCCATCCACTTGAACATCATCAGTAACGAAGGTTTCCTTAATAAATTGAGTCATCCTTCTTCTTTTCTTTCTAGACTTTGGAAGATCTTGTTCAAACAGCTGTGGTGGGGGATCTATCTTGAGTTTGGTTGCAGTTTCTTTAACCTAATTAAACTTAGCTTTGAGTCTTAAGAAGAGTAAAATTTGCCTGTCCATGCCTCTTAGCAGCTAAAGCCTCAAGTTCAAACCATTCAGACAAGCCAAGTTTCTTTAACTTAAAGTCTTCAAAGAGATCCATATTGGCCTGTTGATTATCTATCCACAAAATCATTTGTGGTGTATGAGTAGACTTGTGAATAGTATACTTAAACTTGGTGATTTTTCTAGGTGCAAACTTGTTGTTAACGCAAGCATCATAGTCAGCTTTTACCTTTTTTAGTGCCTCTGTGCGTTTGACTTCCATTTCTTTCAACCTTTGTCTTTGCTCCTCCCTTTGTTGTGGAGTCATTTTTCTCAAAGTTGCCTCATTAAGATCCTTGGCTTTCTTGATTTCATTTAACCTTTTGAATTTAATGGCATGTTTCTCAATTTCTTCAGCCGTTAGAGGGTTCTCATTGGTTGCTTTAAAGGTTGTGAATTGGGATAGTTCAGTGGTGGATCCTCCTGTCTCTAGCATCACAGCTATTTTCTTTAGCTTGGCGTCTGAGTCTACCACAGCTATTTCTTTTCCTTTCTTCGAGACAGAGGATAACACACTTGCGTTTTTTAGCTCTTCTGCTTGTTTGAGGAAAGCCATCTGAGCTTGGTTTTGTATAGCTTTGGGTAGGGAGCTAACAGTGAACTTAAGTTTCTTGGCAGCCGGTTCACCATCATCCACAACCTCGCTGGTGTTAATCAGAGTCAGGGATTTTGATGAATCAACTCCATCCTTTGTTTGTTGCTCCCCCTTAATTACATCCTCATCATCAGGTATAATTACTGGAGTGATGACTTGAAGATGGATAGGTGAAGGGATAGTATTGTCAGTTGATTCTGATCTTTGTTTAGCAGATTCAAGGTTAAGTACTTTTTCCTTCTCCCCCTCACGTTCAGCCTGTCTTTTTAGACGTTTGGATGAACGTGCGTGAAAGTGTTTAGCAATCTGCTCAACAGAGGCAGCCATTTCCCTTTGCCTGGTTCTTGAAGCTCTGGCAATTTTCAGCAGTTGGTTGCAATTACCATTTGTGTTGCGATGAACACGATCAACTATGAAGTTGGTGTGACGAATTTGCCTGTCTTGTACAGCCTCAAACTCTCTATGCATAGCCAACTCATGAGTAGAGAAAAGTGCAGGGACCTCTGTAGCGATGGCATCTTTGATACGAGTGGACAAATGACTAAGTCCTTGGGACACTCCTTTTCTTGTACCATCCTTAATTGGTTCAGTGACAACATCCTTAACCGCCTGTGTGATGATCTGAGGTAAGTTGACAGTGAAAGAATGCATTTCAGATTTTATGATGTCCAGCTTTCTTGACAGGCTTTCCATGTCTGATGCATGATGTTCAGGCTTAAGGTCATGTATGTTCAGACTTTGTCGTGCATAATCATCCTCTCTTGGCAATATGTCAGAGTTGGTCTGTGTAGGATGATCAAACAACAAAAATTCGGCTGTCGGATCATATGCAGGCCGCTGGAACACTGTGGTGACAGAGGTAACAGAAGTGGGAGTCACTACAGCTTCCTTGGGAGGAGGAGTGGTGTCAACAGTTGGTGTGGACACAGCGATATCCTTTGGAGGAGACAGAGACTGCTGGTCATCATCTTCTTCGTCATTCTCCTCCTCAATCATCCCCTCAGGGAGAATCTCATCATCTGGCATGGATTCAGGTTCAGAGAAGCTGTCTATTAAGGCGAACACATCCTCTTCAACATTAGGCATGGGCTCATCCTCATTTGGTTGATCCTGAATCAATGTATCAGCTCCTGTATCTGGCTACTCCAGAGATTCTATGTTTGGCTGTACAACATCAGCCTACAAATTATTTTAAGTTAGTAACAGTGAAATAAATAAAAGGAATGGTCGCCAGTTAGCTGTCCCAGAGAGGCTGCGGATGATTATTCAGCCACTCCAAAGGATAAATCCTTGGGATTCTATTAAGAGTGAAGAGTATGAGGTTAATGGTCGCCATTCGCTACCCCTAGGAAAGCTGAGTGTGATTATTCAGCCCCCCTCAAAAGGTTGAAACCTTTGGGACTCTTTTATTTGTGAAAAATATGTTGTTAAGGATCGCCATTCGCTGCCCCTAGGAAGGTTGAGGGTGATTATTCAGCCCCCCAAAAAGGTTAAGAAACCTTTAGGACTCTTTTATGTGAAACATATGTAGTTAAGGATCGCCTGTTACGCTGCCCCTAGGAAAGCTGAGGGTGATGATTCAGCTCCCCCTGAAAGGATAAATCCTTTGGGATTCTTTTAAGTGTGAAAAAGATGTAGGGTAAGGTCGTCTTGTAACGCTGTCTCTAGGAGAGCTGAGGATGATTATTCAGCTCTCCTAAAAGTAAAACTTTTGGGATTCTTTTTCTGAAGGAACCAAGAGGCTGTGTGAGGTACAACTACTCTAGGTCGAGAAATATATGTATTCAGGTTGTTGTTTGCCTGAATACTGTCTGTAGGGTGCAGGGTCATCAGGGTGCTTTATAAACACAAATAAATCACTCCCTGGTGCAGAGACATGGCGTACAGAAGTCTTAAAGGATTTCTAAGTGCATTTAAAGACTCCTATGGGTCGAGGATAACCCTAACTTCACCACTCTCACCTACATACATTTGAGAGTGGCTGCTTGTGGACCTCTAAAACTAATAAGACTGATTACCTGTGTGATATTAGCAGAATTGGGTTAGTTCCCTGTTGTCTCGGCTGAGATCGAGACGCTAGACTCCTGTTGTTGGTCAGCTAAGGTATCTGTGTCCACAGAAGTCTCTGGAACAGAGGAGGATGAGAGGTTCACAGTCTTCTTTACCCTGGCCTTAGCAACAGTTTTAGGTTGGGAAGAAGATGGGTTTTTCTTCTTCTTTGGCTGTTGGCCAGTTGTTACCTTGGACGACGTGGTGTGTTGCCTAGAGGTCAAAGACGCTGACTTGCCAGACACACCAGTTGTATTCACCTTCTCAGAGGAAGGGAGCAAGGACTTCACAACTGAAGGTTGTTTATTGGCAATGTTTAGCATGTGAGAAGTAGCAGGTACATTCTCAGGTCCAATCTCTTTGTAGATAGCTCTAGTAATACGATACGGCTTCAAGGTTGTGAGCGCTGAGTTGTGGTAGTTGTCACCCAACAGGCTTTCAAAGAGAAGAGAAAGAAAGCAAACATAGCAAATGTTTTTCTCCCTGGCCCGATTTGTTCCCTTAAGTTTTTCAACAAGGTTTGAGAAAAGTATGCTTCCAACATCTACGTTTATACCCTATATCAGCCCAAAAGCAATGGTTTGGTGATTGAATGCCATTTGGTCTTGTGATCCCTGCATACCACCTAGGGATTTGACTATGTGTGTGAAGAGGACACACCACATAGGGGAGAAATATTTGATCTTCAGAGGAGACTTGGCAATGACTTCAGCGGGAGTAAGGGCTGGGTTTACATCAGATATGGGTTTAAGTGTGGCAAGGGCATCCTTTACAACCTTTTTGTCTACAACTTTCAGGCATTCATCTCCATGTCTTAGCCCAACCACATTAGAAAAATCTTTGAGAGAGAAGGCGAAGGGGTCTTCATTGTACGAGAGGCTAAATGTGATGGTATCATCAATGACTTTGGCAGAATACCAGAATTCCCTAAGGTATTCTTGGTAGAAGACAGATGGGGATTTTATGAGTGCTTCACTTACATCACAATTCTTCATGAAATTGACCAGATCTGTGTAGGAGTTGTTAGGAGCCTTGAGCCATCCAATCGAGTTATTAGAAGCAAGGATGCTCTCATTAAGTTCGAAGGTAACATTGGAAGCCTTTGGTACTGGGAACGCCATTGATTCGAGTTTGAGAAAGATGAAGATGGTGAGAGGGTTTAGAGAGAGAAAGTTTAGAGAGAGACGAGATTGTGAGAAATGAGAATAGTGGTGGGTGAGAAAGATCTTGAGACAATATTTATATTCAAAAAATTTGAAACAGTTATTCAAACGCATTTAATGAGTAGTGGGAAAAAGACTACACATAAGTGGTCCCTTGACCTTTCAAAACCATTTGTCTCCTCGTTATTCGGAAAAGAAGTAATTAAATATAGGGAATGTTTTTTAGCATTTACTTGGAAAGTAACTACCTAGTTTCATGTGAAAAACATTTAATATTTAATCAGACACTAATGAACACATTAAATATCAAGCCACAGGCTTTGAGATATTAAGCATCCCTAGCTCAGCAACTAGCCTGTTGAACGAAGGTTCAGCCAAAGGCTTGGTGAAGATGTCAGCTAGTTGCAGCTCAGTGGGTACGAAGTGCAACTCAGTATCTCCCTTCATAATATGATCCTTGATAAAATGATACCTGATATCAATATGTTTGGTTTGAGAGTGAAGAACAGGGTTGTTGGAGATAGCAATAGCGCTGGTGTTGTCATAGAAGATTGGCACTTTGTCATATAGAATCTCATAGTCAGCTAATTGACTCTTCATCCAGAGCACCTGAGCACAACAGCTGGCAACAGCAACATATTCAGCTTCAGCTGATGACATGGCCACAGAGTTTTGCTTCTTTGCACTCCATCCAACCAACTTTCCTCCTAGGATTTGACAGCTACCTGAGGTACTTTTCCTGTCAATGCAGCATCATGCATAGTCTGAATCTGAATAGGCCTTGAGATCAAAGCCTGATTCCTTGGGATACCATAGACCTAGGGAGGTTGTTCCTTTGAGATACCTGCAAATTTTCTTAATAGCCACTAGATGGGATTCTTTTGGGTTTGCTTGGTACCTTGCACAAAGACATATGGATAATTGTATATCAGGACGACTGGTTGTTAAATAGATGAGTGACCCAATCATGCCTCTGTATAAAGTCTCATTAACAGAGACCCCTGACTCATCAGGACCCAAGTTGTTAGGTGGAAGCATGGGGCATTTCACTGATGCACAATCAGCTAAGTCATATTTTTTAAGTAAATCTTTGACATACTTTTCTTGACAAATTGAAATTCCCTTAGGACATTGTTTAATTTGAAACCCCAAAAAGTAAGTTAATTCACCTATCATACTCATCTCATATTTCTTGGTCATCAATTTAGCAAAACGTTTACTAAGATTAACATTAGTTGACCCAAAGATGATATCATCCACATAAATCTGCACAATGATGAAATCACTCTTATCCTTGAGGGTAAAGAGTGTTTTATCAATGGAACCCCTTACAAATTTATTTCCAGTTAAAAAATTAGATAGAGTTTCATACCATGCTCTTGGAGCTTGTTTCAGCCCATACATGGCTTTGTATAGTCTGTAAACATGATTAGGAAACTCGCTGTTCTCGAATCCTTTAGGCTGTTCAACATATACTTCCTCAGCCAAATCTTCATTGAGGAAGGCACTCTTAACATCCATCTGATACATAGTGAAGTTCATATATGCAGCATAAGCAAGGAAGATTCTAATAGCTTCAAGTCTTGCCACAGGTGCAAAAGTTTCATCATAATCAATCCCTTCAGTCTGTGTATACCCTTGTGCAACCAGCCTAGCCTTGTTTCTGATGATGTTTCCAATTTCATCCATCTTGTTTCTATAAATCCATCTAGTGCCTGTGATGTTCTTACCAAGTGGATCTGGCACTAGAGTCCATACCTTGTTCCTTTTGAACTGATTAATTTCTGATTGCATAGCAGCTACCCACCCATCTTCCATAAGAGCCTCAGCTACTCTTTTAGGTTTAATTTGAGAGAGAAATTCAGCGAAAGACATTCGTTGGCTGAGGCTGACTCTGAGTCATCAATTCGCTGTCTAGTAGTAACCCCTGCATTAGGTTCCCCAATAATGTTGACAAGAAGAATGTGTTGATCTCTTGACCATTTAGTTTGGGGAGCTGGGGAATCATAGATAGGGACCTCTGTGGAGGTAGCTAGCACTATTTGAGTTTCATCCTGCTGAATAGGAGGACTTTCTTTAAAGATGACCTCAGTATCTGTGTCAACTTCAACTATATCAAGGGGCACAGATTCATTGACAGCAGGAGAGTCTTCAGGAATTTGAAGAATAGGTGAGTCATCTTCAGAAGGTGTAGAACAAGGAATACAAGAAGGCTGTGGTTCTTCTTCATTAAGTCCCTGAGAAGAGGGAACTTCAATGTTATGTGTTAACAGAGGGTCAAATGCAGGAACATACGGAGTGAGAGTGTTGGTGTGATTATGGTGATGACAGGGAGGTCTTGGATCTGAGAATTCATCACTTAGAAAAGACACGTTTTCATTAAAATCTATTTCATAACCTTTTGTTCCTGATCTCTGTATGACGTCATCATCTTCATTGAATCTGACATGAAAGGTTTCTTCTACTTCTTGTCTTCTAGTATTGAATACTCTGAAGCCCTTGGCAATTGGAGAGTATCCTAAGAAGAAATCATTATTAGCCTTTTCATCAAATTTTCCAAGTTTATCCCTATAGTTATAAATGAACACGGGGCATCCAAAAACATGGAAATAACTGACATCTGGAGCTCTATTTCTGAAAACTTCATAGGAAGTTTTGCCATGTCTCTTGACAACGATTGACCTATTTTGAGTGTAGCATGTAGTGTGAACAGCTTCTCCCCAAAATTGCTTTGGTAAAGCTGGACCATTTAACATAGTTCTGGCTGCTTCATTCAGAGTCCTGTTTCTTCTTTCAGCCATACCATTTTGTTCAGGGGTGCCAGCTGAAGAGAAGTTTTGTGATATTCCTTTTTCATCACAAAAGAATTCAAGTTGTTGGTTCTTGAATTCAGTACCATTATCACTTCTTAGAGCTTTGACTCTAACATCATTCATATTATCAACCTGTCTGATGAAGGACATGATAGTATCAGCTGCATCACTTTTCCTTCTAAGGAAGAAGACCCATGTATACCTTGAAAATTCATCAACTATGACCAAGGCATATATGTTATGATTAATGGTCTGAGGTTTGACAGGCCCAAAAAAATCCATGTGAAGGAGATGTAAGCACTTGTCAATAGAGAATGATTGCCTGGTCTTAAAAGAAGACCTGTGATGCTTTCCCTTGACACAATCTGAACAAGTCTTGTCTTTAGAAAAAGTCACTGAAGGTAGACCAGCAACCAGGTTTTGTGTGGCTATCTTGTTGATGTTTTTAAAGTTGAGATGAGACAGTCTTTTGTGCCACAGCCAATTGACACTTTCAGAGGCTTTGACTAGAAAACAGTTGGAGCTGTCTTTAGAGCAAGTAGCCATGTTGATGACATACACATATCTCCTTCTTGGTGCAATAAGCACCACATCATTGTTCTTGTTGAATATGGTTCCTTGAGTCTTAGTAAACAAAACCTTGTAGTCAGCATCACACAATTGGCTGATGCTAATAAGATTGTACTTAAGACCATTCACATATGCAACCCTTATAAACGTTATCCCATTGCAGTTCACTGAGCCGTATCCCTCTGTGTCGCCTGAAGAATTATCCCCAAACACCACTTTAGGACCTGGCTCCTTTGAGTATCTGTGCAGGTATTGTCGAATCCCTGTCATGTGTCTAGAACAACCTGTCTAGATACCATACCGATTCCTTAAGATGTTTCTTCACAGATACATAGAAACAAGTTAGTTCCTATGGTGAACCCACTCTCCAGTGGGTTCCCTGAATTGCTAATTAGCAACTCTTGAGTTCCTATAGAACTTTTGACGATGGTAAGGACAGTTATCTGTCTCATGTGTGAACCTTCCACAGATATCACATCCTGGAAAGTCACTGCACTCATCTAAGTGATGGTCTGTGAATCCACAAAATTTACAAGGAGGATAAGGTCTGTAGTTACCTGATTGTCTCCTAGAAGCCTGTTGTCTATCCCTAGAAGGTGTCTGAGATCTCTTAACAACCATTTGTCTATCATGATCTATGGTCATGTGATGAGAGTTTTTACAAACATTGCAGTAAGGTTTGACTATCCTTTCACCTTTGGGTTCTCCTATAATAGACTTAGGTTCATGGGAAGTAGAGCATTCAGCGGAAGGCTTAATATGAAGTTTCAAGAGTTCTACTTCTTTCATTAATGACAACAGGCGTTCTTCAGTTGAGGAATCAACTTTGTTCACAGATTTTGTTGAGACAGGCTTAAAGGCAACTTGCTTAACAGATTGTTTAGCTGGTACAGCAAATACCTTAGTTGGTGGTTTCTCAACATCTGTTTTGGGTTCAGCCTTAGCTCCTCTAGAAGAGTTGTTGGGTTCAACTCCTGAGAGTTTACGTAAGGGTGGTAAATCAACCACATCTTCAAAGACAGGTACATCAGTCAAGAGGGGATCTGACATATGTATAGTCTCTGTAGATTTGAAAACAATCTCTTTGGGTTTTGTGAGAATTTTCAATTTGTTTTTCTTAGCAGAGATATCCCTTGTTATGTCAGCAGGTAGTTCATCCTTAAGCAATTCATCTATAGTGAACCTACTGCACAACCATTTTTCTATAACCTTATTTAACTCAGATACTTGATCATTTTAGGCAGTGTTCTTTAAGGTTAACCTATTAACTTCGTTTTGAAGAGATATCTTTGCATAATTAACCTGTTTGAGAGTTTCACATTCAGCCCTAGTAGTTAACAGTTCATGTTTAACAGAGTGAAACTTATCAAGCAAGTTCTTTCTTTGTTCCTCAACAAAGTGTAAATCAATAATGGTATAATCAAGGACATGTTTGTGTTCATCACTTTCAGACATAGATAAAAGCCTGTGTACCTTTTTCATTATGATGTCAACCCATTGTCCTGATCTGGCATCTCCTTTCCCAACAGCTGGTTCATCCTTAGCTATTGCCATAAATGCCCTGAATCTAGTAGTATCTTCCTCATTTGAAGTCATCGGCTCATCATTCCAGTCATACGCTTCAGCTACCAACCCTTTCTATGTCTTCTTATCACCCCCTTTCTTCTTAAACAGAGCTTCAAGCTTCAAATTCATCTATTCTAACTCAGCTTTAAGTGCCTTATACTTGTTCTTGTAATCCTTCTTCTCATTGTCAGAGGAGTTAAATTGGTGGGATGAGTTGTTATGTTGTGATTTGAACTTGTATGGTTTGGTGGAAGATGATGGATAAGAAGGTGAGGATGTCTTTGTGGAAGGACAGTCTTTTTGAAAGTGTCCAAGTTTTCCATAGGCAAAGCAAGTTTCTTTTGATTTGTCGGTTTGTTTGCTAGCTGATCCTACTCTCCCTGATCTTTTGTAGAATCTCCTTTGATTAGCTAGCAAGGCTCTTTCATGAAACTAAGCATTAAGGTCTGTCATGAACTCTTGGCTGCTGCGTGTGTCTTCTTCAACATCAGAGTCGCTGTCATGAGGGTGTGGGGTGGAAATCAAGGCTTTGGATGTTGCTCCCTAAACTACAAATCTTTCAGTATCTGATTTGTATGTGGTATCAATCAGCCCTTCTTCATAACTGTACTTTCCATATAGCTGAGCCAAGGTGTCATTCTTGATGGAGTTATTAGCTCTCTGAGTCTGATTCATACTCAGCCATTTTCTTGGAAGGCTATTGACAAATGTGGCATTTACTTCAGCTTGAGCAATGGTGACGTCATTCATAGAAAGGTCATTGAGAAGAATCTTTAGCCTTGTATATGTTTGTTGAACCTTTTCACCTTCAAGTGCCTTGAAAGCATTGAACTGAATTCTGAGTGCCTGAATCTTGGTTTCTCTGGTTTCAAAGGGTCATTCATGACCAAGGATAAGGTTTGTCCACATTTGTTTGGCTGTAGGACATTGAATCACAGACTCCATGATGTGTTTAGGAAGACATGATATAATGATGCTCTTGAGACGTTTGTCTTGGTTTGCCAATTTCCTATCAGTTAGAGTCCACTGCTTAAGAGGTTTAGGAAGAGGATTCTCATCAGTAGAGGTAAGCGCCATGGAGACATAAGGTCCATTATCTAGAATTTCTAGAAGAAATGGTTCAAGTCCGTCGAGATACACGAGGAATTGACTCTTCCAACTTGCAAAATCATCTTCATCAAAGACTGGTACGTTGGTGACATGAGATCCGCCTCTTGAGTCAAGAAGTTGAGGTAGATCATCTTCATTTTGAGGTGGAGGAGTAAGTATTGGTGATGTTGGTGGTGGAGTAGTGTTGTTCCCAGAAGATGGTGGTGGTGGTGGTGGTGTATTGCTTGTTTCAAGCATGGTGGATCTTGATTATAAAACTTAGAACGATGTTTATGAGGGTTTTAATATCAAACACCGCTCTGATACCAATTGAAAGTCCCTAATCCAAGCTTGAAACAATACACTAAACTAATCAACACACTTAATTACTTTTCAAACGTAATACTTATTATTGTATAATAAAGAATTACAAGTGTTATGGATAACACCGTTTGATGAGAATGTGTTGTGCACACTTTGGACAAACTAAAACCTAACTTATGAACACAGTCGCAGCTGTTTGGTTCAATAAGTTCTAAGAGTTAATGTGTGAAATGTGTCAAAGTGTTGAACATTAACTCTAGGCTACATAACCTATTTATAGTGGTACGAGGTTGACTCCAAGTACTGGTTGATGGTGACTACACTAGACAGACACTTGTCAGACCTCTGTCACAAGATGCTCTTCTATTCTTGGTAGTCTGTCACAATGCTTTAGGGAAACAGAGTTGACACAGTTTCCCTTTTCTTCATAGTCTCGTACACACTAAGGTATGTCCAAAGTGTACTGAGTGTTAACAGGGTATTGCCACCCCTGTTAACCCTCAACCCCTCAGAGTCCCTGATACATCTTGGTTGTTATCCATCTATGTCTTCAAGTAATCTTCGACTTCCTTGACAATGTCTCTGACATGGACTCCTCTAAGGTTTCTCACAGAGACTTAGATCTCTGTGAGTCTTGCGATACTTGCCTGCCTCCTAGGCACATGCAAGTTAATATCAAACAGCTTGATTTGTGTTTAAATCTATGATACAGGAAATCTAATAAACTTATATTCCCAAAAATTTCACTATCAATCATCACAATCCCATAATATTATTTCTATCTAAAATGGTTTCGTATAGCTCAAAGTTATCCCAACTTAAAATTATCGACATTATTAATAAATATAACTCTAAAACATCCGGTTTGCAGAATTTTAATTTCAGAGTAGCCGCAACGCTCGGGTACCGTGCTAGTAAAAATTATATATAAAATGATTTAACATGGAATAGCTTGGTGTGAGACGGTGCTGATTTTAACAAAAAATACACTGCCTTTATAATTAATCGCGACATTTTTTGCGGTTTTTGGCTCTTTTTGCGGGTTTAACCGCACCGCACCATCAGTTATGATTTATATAATCAATGTAGGTTTTTACGGTTTTTGAATAACAATGTTGGTTTTTTCGGTTAAAACAATACATATGTTTAATGTAAACACACACATCACTTAGAATATTAATGATAATATGCCCTATAACATTATTTTTGGAAACGGCAGATTATATATAACAAAACCAAAAAAACAAGCCAAACAGACATTGGCAAGACTATACATGCAGAAAACAAAGACAAGAAATGTAACACCCAACGAGATACCTAGGATGGCCCAATCAACCTACACATCGAATTTATAACTAAGAAATACATACAACGACCACAACATTGATAGACAACACGAATACTAACAAACACAACCAAATCACTCCTCGACTTATACGACCTCTAAACATGAATCAATAAGGAAGACAGCAGCCGCTTGACTTACGCCTCCGACTCTAAATTCTTGAAGCATTCCAGAGGATTGAAAACCCACAACTGCCAAGACACCATACCTCTCTTAGATCTCCTAGAAATCCACTCATAGCAGTTTAGTTGAATCTCCTGGAAAATCTTATTAGCGTTGTGGACTTTTGCTTTAAACACTCGCTCGTTACGAAACTCCCATAACAAGTAACACGTGATCCACACACTAGCTTGCCACCTTAGTTTACTTTGACTCGAGAAATGAGCACCACCCGCATGGTCCAAAATTTCTCTTGTCGTGAATGCGTTAACAAGACCTAATTTCCACCAATTAAAAACTTTGCTCCACACACTAGATGCCATGTTACAAAAAAAAACGCATGGTCAACGGATTCGACTTCATCGTCATAATGCGGACAAAGGAGAGAATCGATATCAATGCCTCTCTTATCTAACTCGACCCAAACCGGAATCCTCCCCAATACCACTCTCCAAACGAACACATTTACTTTATTTGGCACTAACTTGTTCCACTTAGTTTCTTGCTCCAACCCGCCAAGAGACAAACATTTATCATCAATTATGTTTGATAAATCTTTCACCGAGAACTTCCATTCGTCACTAAGGATCCATCTCCACGTATCCCCAAAATCACACGACAAAGAAACTCGAGACAATAAATTTTATATCTCCTTGAACTCACTAGTCACCCTACCCCTCGGGTCCCTTAACCGCCCCCACATCCACTTCCAAACACCCTCATCCCACTCACATCTATCAGACACTACTACCTCTATGTTACTTTCGAGATGATATAATCTATTAACTACATCTCTCAACCTCCTTTGACCAACCCATCTATCACTCCAAAACGAAGTACATTCCCCGCTACAAACCTTCCTAATGAAAGACATAGAGAACTCCAGCCCTGTTTTATCAATCTCACAACCTACTTTAATAATATCTACCCACACACTACTTCTAGACTCCACAAATGAGTTCCTAACCCCAAGCCCCCCATCCTGACCATGAATACTCCTAATCACTTTACTTCATAATGTGTCATTCTCCACCAGAAACCTCCACCACCACTTTCCAATCAACGCCCAAAATTTTGCCTTTAAAGACCTAATATTTAGCCCCTGACCCCATAAGGCGCTAACGCCCAATCCCATTTAACCCACGACATCTTTTTACTACCCCTCACCCCTCCTCAAAAAAGTATTTTCTAATTCTCTCAAGATTTTTAATCACACATGAAGGTACACGAAAGATTGAGAAATAATACAATGGCAAACTCCCAAGCACCGATTTAACCAAGGTCAAGCGAACCCCAAATGACATCGATCTCGCTTTCCACTCGGATAACCGTTTCTTAAACTTTTCAACAACCATTCTCCAAGTGTTTTCGTTTCTCATGCATACACCAATCGGTAATCCAAAATATGCGAAGGGGAATTCACCAACTCCGCACCTCATCCATCTGGCCATAGTCTCGACTTCAGAATGATCTACCCCGACACCATACAGTTTACTCTTGCTCAAGTTAACTTTTAATCTAGCGATTTTCTCAAAGCATTTTAAAATACACATCAAATTTTGGGCATTACCTTTATCCTATTTACCGATGAACATGGTGTCATCAGCATACTGCAAGTGGGAAACAAGGACCTGATCAACACCAACATTAATTCCTCTAAGAATACCACAACTTACCGCTTCACTAACCATGGCGTTAAGACCCTCGGCCGCCAAAATAAATAAGAATGGAGACAACGGATCCCCTTGTCGGATCCCTCTTTATAGAACAAACTCATTGGTGGGTGACCCGTTAACGAGAATAGACACGGAAGCATAATGTAACCACGTCATAATTTACTTGCATCCAAAGCCCATGCTTTCCATTATATCACCTAAGAAGCTCCAACTAACACTATCATAGGCCTTCTCAAAGTCCACCTTAAATATTAGTCCTTTCTTTTTCTTTTTACGCAAAAAATCAATCGTCTCATTAGCATTAATACTCCATCATGGGTATACCTCCCGCTTATAAAAGTGTTTTGAACATCCCCAACTAGTTTAGAGACCACCTTTTTTAGCCTTTCTGCTAACATTTTTGCAATTATCTTGTAATAGCATCCAGTTAAGCTAATGGGGCGGAAGTCCCCAAGCCCAATGGGATCCACCGCCTTTGGAATGAGAGTCACAAAAGAAGCGTTACAAACTTTTGAGATCTCCATATGTTCCCAGAACCATCTCACTGCCACCATAATTACATCTTTGATAATATGCCAAAACCTCCTTACGAAACTAAAGTTAAACTCGTCTGGACCGGGGGATTTATCCCCCCCACAACCACAAATAGCTTCCCACACCTCATGTTTCGTAAAAGGAAGCTCAATAAAGTTCGCATCTTCCTCCGATAATTTGGTAATGCGGTCACAGGTTATCTTCGGTCGACTTCTTTGATTATCAGAAAAGATCTTTTTGTAAAATCTAAACACTTACCCTTTGATTACCACGGGGTCTTCACGCCAAACACCATTGACCAGCAACCCCCTCATATTATTTCTATTATATCTCCTTCGAATCATCGAATGAAAGAACTTAGAACTTTCGTCACCTTCCACATCCCACTTTATACGAGCCTTTTGTCTAAGCATGTTACCTTTATCTCTCTCTTTCTCGATCCACCCCTTCCTTGCATCCATCCAAGTCGTCAATTGCTTGTAGCTCCCACTCCATTCCTTGCAACATCACTGAGATTTCTATTCTCAGCTTATAGCTCCCACTCCATTGCTTGAATCCTATACTTTTCGATTTCATCATCCATCTTACCAAATCTCTCCTTACTCCAAGTCTTTAAAGCGAATTTCACATTTTTCAATTTGTCTCTAAAAATACAATCAGATTTTGATCCTTTAACCGATTTTCCCCACGCATCCACCACTACCATCTCAATGTCTGGTTCATCCAACCATGCATCAAACACTCTAAATGGCTTCGGCCCAAAATCAATATCACGATATTTTAAGACTATAGGACAATGATCTGATAACTTGCGATCCAAAGCCACATTCACTAAGATCTTCAACTTTTTTCTAAACTCTTATATGACAAGGAACCTATCCAACTTGCTAAACTTCTTTCCATCATCACTAACGCGTGTAAACTTCCTCTCCCCTCCCCCCCATCGAAACCTCTATTAGTTGCGTACGGTTAATGAATGCATTAAAACAATCAGACTTTCTTTCATGAAATTGAGTAATCAATATATCCTCCTCATCTCTAACCTCGTTAAAGTCACCACATATACACCAAGCTCCGCCATTGTTTCCCACTAAATTCTCGATGTTGTTCCACAAAATGTATTTTTGGGACCCAACGTGAGGTTCATAAACACTCAAAACACATATATCATCGGTATCCCCTTTCCATTTCCCTTTTATCCCAACAAATCAGTCATCCCCAATAGCTTGACAACACGAAAAGACATTCATGTCCAAAACCATTAAAAACTAGAAGAACGGGCATTTGGTTCCTTTTGCACATACCCAAAATTTCTATTATCCTATAACTCCTCCACCCATTTATCATCAATTAAACCACTTTTTGTTTCTTGCAAATCCAAAACGCACGAATTCTCCTTCGTACATATACCCTGAACCCACCCTTTTTTACCTTCTGCCCCTATGCCTCTCATATTTAAAGAGATAATTTTCATAACACACCAATAAGTAACAAAGCTAACACAAACCTAAATTCAATTACCATTCGTCCTCGCGTCCTTCTTCTCCAATACCGTATCGTTTCCTTCTTTTTCCCAATTAACACCAATCTGTTGACCAATCTCTTTTACCTTTATGTCACTTGTAGAGCAAACTTTAAACAAATCCGCAGCCCCATGGCCTTGGCTGCCACTTTTTTTGTCCCCACTCTTTGACCTATTGACCCTATCCTTGTATGCATTTGATGAAGATTGTTGACAACGTGGCCTTTTCTCGTCTTGCCTAAGCATAAAGAATCTATGTTTATATCGTATCACCTCCTTAGATAAACGTCGGCTTCTCCCATTCACGGACGAATATCTTTCCTCATTTTTAGTACTAACTAATTGGTTTGCTTTCTCCCCTCCTGCGTATGACCCTCCCACTGACATTTTTCTTTTTTTACATACTTGAATGCCGTTGCTTAGTCTTTGTGATACTCTAATTTCTTTTTCCTCATTCAATTGCATCTTTATCTCTCCATCTTTGGTGCATGATTGGAACTTAAATGGAGCATCATTGTTGATGCCATTGTCTTTTAGATCTTTGTCGTATTGGTTTACCACCACCTTATCTGTTATGTTACCATATTGGGCCTCTAGATATATGCACTTCTCATTATTATTAAGAACTTGTTGGGCCAGTCCATGAATATCCACTTCTTGACTGCTATTATTCAAATTGTATACATCCGTTCCTTCTAGGGATGGCAACGGGTAAGAAAAAACCCATAATCCACGGGTACCCACACGTAAATGGGTGGGTATTTTTATCATTTTACACCCACGGGTAGGTCGTGAGTATAAATCAAAACCCATTAATGGGTGGCGAGTGGGTGGCGGGTATGCTATACCCGTCATGGGTAAACCCATGATACCCATCACGGGCAAACATATGAAACCCATTTGATATACCCACATGTGTATCCATCAATATACTTATGAGTTTTCTTATAATCTTATTTAAAATAAGATAAAATTCATTATAACTCTTAAATAGTCGTACTTAGATAGTTGTGACTTGTGAGACTATTATAAATTATAATTGCTACCACTGTCAAGAAAACACATTAAACTAAAAAAGACTATTCGATTTGCTAGACTAAAAAGTGAAAATCAAATATTAGATCATCAAATATATATACATAGATAATCTAGTTGGTCTCTTCTTGTGCTACCAAACATCAATTCGTCCATACTAATACATATATGATACTACTGTTTTACACTTCTAGCATATTTTGTTCACTCTACAAGGTACACGACACACCTCTAGTCCTTAAACACATCTAAATAATTATTCACTTATTCTAGTTTTGTTATTTTATTGATATTGTCTTTAATTCAGTTTCTTGAAACGCACTTACATAATTGCTTTTCATATAAGATTGTGTGATTTTGTTTTATTACATTAACCCTTGGGTTTACCCACGGGTAACAAATAACCACGGGTATGGGTATGGGTATCAAACTATACCCACTAATGGGTAATGGGTGAGTGGTGGGTATGAAAATATTTACGTGGGTGGGTGACGGGTTTGATATACCCGTACCCATTACCCACGGGTGCCATCCCTAGTTCCTTCAGTGTTTAGTCCCACATCAGCTGACTTTTCAACGTTTGACAAATTCAAAATTCCATTATCACCTTTATCGTTTTCCTTTTCTCTAGTGTCACACGCCAACTCTACATAGCCTCCATCGAACCCTCGCATTCCTCCTCGAAAGTTGCACCATTAATTAAGATCTTTGCCACACTACGTTGCACCCGTGATTCTTCATCTTCAGCAAAATTCCGATCACCTCCTATGGTATTTTTTCGATCATCCCTTGGCTCCATGTTTTCCTCTGCCACTGCTTGAGGCTCCTGCATACATTCATCATCATCATCTTCATCTTTCCTCTGACCCCTCATTCGCTGGGTCCATCGGTTCGCCAAAATCACCATTTTCGTCCTACACACACTTCTCTTTTTCCTCTGCTTCAATTTCAATAATGTCTCCAACGTCTTCTACTACAGATACCATAAACATCTTCTTTCCAATTTTCACAGTATATTCATTTTTTATAAGACCTATATTGCATGTATGAACGAGGACTTTTCCAATGATGAGTGATTGATGTCCTTCTAAATCAAAATTATGTGTATCAACTACTGTCCAAATCCTCACAAATTTTACGAAATACTATCTCTTTCCAACACGTAACCGGAACCCCCAAAACACTTAACCATGTCAACCTCCAAATTACTTGCGGCTGCTCATCCCATTTTCTTAACTTTGTCACCCATCTATGGATACCATGGTCAACATTGTTAACAATGTTAGACGCCGTCTCAACCGTGTCGAATACCAACACCACTTCCACATCGCCTATATACCTTGACCTCCACATTCTCTATGCCTTCCAAAATGCATAATCCAGGTAATTTTTCTAGGTAGTCCAATCTTACCACATCTCCAACGACGCCTCAGTTACGAAGATCACTTTCAATATCCTTACAATCAATATCAATATCCTTATAATTAACTTCCTCCTCTCGTTTCCCCCCATCCCCTATTTTCATGTTGACTACTTATTTCTTTATTCTTCTTGTTTGTTTCCATATTGACCCCTTGTTTCTTGTTCTTATTACCGACTACGTGAACCCCCTCCCTCTTTGATCTAGTGTTGGTCCCTCATATATCATTTGGATTTTCATTGATTACTTCGTTGTATTTCCTCCCATCTCTCAACCTGTTACTATCGATAACATGTTTAGGTTGTGGTTGGTGTTTGTACACAAAACCGCCATCATTATCAGTTGTCCTTGTATCATCACTACTCTTCCTGTTGAAGGCCTTGAAGATTTGTAGCTCAATATCACCAATCCGAATACCAGACAACGCCCGATGTAATACCTCAATATTCATGATGTTTTTAAATCTTACGAACCCAAACCTCTGACCATTCTTCAATCTCTTCTTGGCCATAAACATGCCATACACAGTTCCATTTTTTTGAAGATCATCCATAACTTTCCCATTCCCCATTCATTAATTATAGAACATGAACGATGCTGTAGGATTTCGATTAACCTTGGTGTAGTTAGTACTTGTGTGTTTGCCATTGTATCGCCCCTAGATTCGTAGTACCTTCTATCCTTACCATCACTCGTGTATCTCTGACTCATTTTCTGTCTCACTCAGGTGGTGTTTGTTGCATTAAGATGTTTTGGGTCTGAATCTGACTACCGCATCTTACTGGTAAGAGGTGGTCGTAAAGTCTGGATCTGAATGAAATATTGTTGTTTGTTTTTATATAATTGTCTGAATGGTTTTAATTTTTATTTTATTTTATATTTACATGTTAAATCACACAATACTATAAAAAATAACTTGTATAAACGTGCAACAAAACATTCTTATATGGAGAATAAAATAAAGATAACTGAACTGTTATACAAATTACTTTTAAACTGGCCAAATTTGTGTAAAATGAGGTAACTATGAAAATTGCGAATCGAATATATCACATCTTTCAAGAAAGTTGGCCCATTTCTTTTGTACTATTCCCACGTGAATAAAAAGTACAAACCACACATTTATGTAAAATATTTTTCTCTCACTATATTTGGTCATCTTCTTCACTAGTTCAGATCTCAAAACCAGGTTTGACAAGAAAAACGCATGGCAAGCGATGAATTAAAATAAATTCAATGATGTATCTATTCAAAGTTTGAAGCTGGACGAAGGTTTTGGTAAGGTTCAGATGCAGTAAGACCAAAACCACTGATCTGATTCTGTAAGAGGAATTATACTTGACTGTCTCTGACTCGGAGCAAAAAAACAAACAACCCATTTGTCTGACCGCGCCTGACTAGTAAGATGTCAGAGGCAGCCAGACGTTTTTATTGAAAAACAAACACAGCCTCGGTTTCTCTCTCACACAATTTCTCTCTCACTCTTTACTATGTTATATATGCCCTTGAACATTTATAATAAATATTAAATAATCGATTTATGTTTTTTGGTTTTATATAAATAATGTGTGGTGTGGTTTTACGGGTAAAACCGCAAGCATATCGCATTTTGCAGTTTTCTTTTTTTTAAAACTGATCCATCGTTTTTGTCTTTGTGTGGTTTTTTTTCTTAAAAACGCAACCATACCGCATTTTTGCAGTTTTCTTTCAAAATCATTTTTAACAAGTATTATATTCCTTTTAGTTTCAACACTGTGTTTTTTATATAATCCTTCAATATCTCTCTTGAAGTAAAATTTTGCCCTACATAGAAATTGTATGAGTTACTACCACTTGCATTTGCTTTCATCGTTTTCTTACTTTTCAGATTTCCTTTCTTTAAGTAGAATTAATGTCATCATCAAATTCACTCTCAAAGGAGAAAGTATATAACATCAAAGTCTTCCTCATTTATAACCACTTGAGATTCAACATGAACCTATTGTGTACCTGTTCCACCTTCTATACTTGCATGTAACCTAAAATTTGTCACGTCAACTTCTGGTCCATCAATAATATGCTCCTCATCCACAATAAAGTCACCCACATCTCCATTAACGACCATATTATCATTAGTTTTAGAATTATCATTAACTTCCTCATTATCATTAACATCTGATTCCTCATTATTAGGTTCTTGCAAATGAATATCATTAAAGTTTATGCCGACAAAAGGGTCAAAGTTTTGATCAAAATCAAGTTGAATAGTCTTACCACCAAGGTCTGTAACTAATTCTATATTTTCTTTTTCTAACTAGCTAGATTGACCAACCTCACTATTGTTGTTCCACTCTATAGTAAACATTTTTTTTACAATTCAACACATTTTCTTAAAATCGACCGACTCAGGCTCCTCTAAGTCTACTATTTCAACCCTACTTTTGTGTGGTGTCACGATACACGTATCCAGAATAGTCTAACCATGCACAATCTAAACATCGATTACTTATGATTTCTCACATATCCTAGCAATATCTCCACATTTTCATCCCTAGTTAATAGTAAAATACCCATATGTAGGTCACTACCAGAAATTTTGCATTATAGTGTAAGGCTTTCACCATTTTATCAAAAACATACATTGAAAACTCACCGATGTCCATTAGATCAATGTAAGTTACCTTACCATCCACATATCCCTCTTTGGTAACCTAGTAATTGTTGAATCACTAAAAAAAGATTTGTATACTCCCTTGTTTCATGATGATAAAAGAAGAATTAATACTTACTAATAAACATATAAAAATTAACGTACCAGGTTAATAATGTAAGAATATTATTAGATATAAACTTCCTACTATACAAATTTTCTGGATCAAAGTCATCACCAATAGATCTAAAATACCAAACCTACTTTGTTGTTACCATTGTCTTTCGCGTATATAGTTTTGGACTTTGGTTTAGTAAAACTTGAATAATTTATCATGAAAACAAGAAATATAATGAGGTGAAGTGTTATTACTTCATCTTACGATTACGATGAAGCTCCTCCATTTATTAGAATGATTTTTTGTGTGAAAATTGATACGAATCCATTTATTTAAAATATTTGTCCTTAAAATAGACAATACTCCTTAAAGAAAGAGTATGTGGCAGGGGTTATAAAATATGATAGAAATTTGAAAAGATGATTTTACCTCGTGTGTGAACCACTTGTAAAGGAGGAGTGTAACGATGTTAGTTTTCAGGGATGAATACGTTAAAGAAAGCAAAGTATAAGGACGCTTGGTGTAATATTGGAAGTACAAGGACGATATCTATAGTTTAGAACAACCACAGGGACGATTTATGTAATTTACTCATATATTTAAAAGTTAATTAAATAAAGAGTTGATTATATAAATCATCCTTATGAAAGTGCTAAAATGACGTGTTTCGTCCTAAAAGTTGATAATTACACCAAACGACTTTGTGGAAGTCAGTTTGTTACAGGCCGATCCTTTGAACATTTTTTCATCTAGTTAAAATTTAACCGTAAGGACATTTTAGTCAGTTCACATCCAATGGTTAACTTCAAGGACCATATTGTAACAAAATTATTTTTTCATAATTTTTAAATTATTTTGTTTTTTATATTTATTATTATTATCAATATTATTTTATTTATTCAAATTTTTGTTTATTATTTTAATAATTACGTAGTATTTGTTTATATATTTGTTTATGTCGCTATACGTCTATAATAATAAAAAGGTTGATGAACCCGCGCTTCGATGGGGGTTGCCAATTTTAGTGTGTATATACAGGACACAAAAGTATGTATAAACTCCGTCTGATTTAGACCCCCTCCTATCTGGTCTGTAAAAAACTGAGTTTGTGCAAAAAGAAAAGTATGGATTTTTTGTTTTTAGGCTTAGATACATAAGCAATCGGGTATGAGAATATGGCCGCCGTGGCTGCAACCGTTTAAAAGTTTCCTTGCCAGCAGGTGACGCATAACCCGAGTTCTAATGGATTTCATTTGGAACGCTCCAGTACTATCATCATCGCTTGTCAAAAGTAATACAACCTGTTAATGCAATGATGCCTAAAATCATTACTTGCATTTTTCGGTCTAGCTTTGTTTTGATTACGACAATATATAAAAACAAGCATTTACGAGAACAACGAAAATCAAATTCTTGAGTTCAAGTATTTTTTTTCATTTCATCCATTATCACTTAAGGTATGAATAAACAAGTTCTCAACCTAACTAAGTGATCAAAGATTCTAGTTTTTAATAAACTTTATTTTTAAGAAAATATTTTATTAAAATAGAAATTAAAAATTTGAATATAGCATATTCCGTATGGTTTAAGAATATACTTTAAGGGTAAACACGGTACCAGTTGGAACTTCACCACTAAAAGACAAAAATGAGCGTAGTCTACGACCGTGTTTTCAAATATAGGGGCGCGGTTCCTTATCAATAAGGAACCACATGCCTATTTAATGAACCACGCTCAGTTATGACCGTTGGGCTCTTGTCTTATAAATAGTATACCATTTCCAGATTTTCATTTCACCTCTTTTGCACACAAGTTTCTAAATTTAATTCACCTTCTTAAATCACTTAAATCCTTGATTATTTGGTTGATTGCTACTTGTTTAGAAGTGAATCTTTCTCCTCCTTTCTCATCCTCTCAAGTGCAAAAAGAAAAACACTGATGTAGGATTTTCGTACACGTTTTAGGAAAAACGCGTATGAGCGGCAAGTATTAAGTCTTACGTTTTAGGAAAAACGCAAAACCGAATAAGTGCGAGTTCGTTCTCGAAGGAGGTGTATGAATTAAGTGCCAATATGTAAAATCAAAGTTTGGATTAGTGTCGTTTTTGGATGAGAAAAGAAGGAAAATTAAGACGAATTACGCTAAAAATTACCGTACGACGTAAAACGAACGAAATCGTAAAACTCGACGAAAAACGATAGTACTCTAAAATATACCAAAAAATTCCCAAAAATCAATAAACATGTAACTAAGACAAAAATGCAAGCAAAAATTTCCAAAACCTTTTTGATAATTTTATATTAATTTTTAAAGTTCAATAAAAAACCAAAAATTAGATAAAACTAAAAATACGTCAAACTGAAAACTTTTTCTTTTGTAAACCTCAAAAATACTTTTAAAAACCTAAAAAAGATTTTTCCAAAATTTTAAAATACTTTTTCCTATTTTTTAATGACTTTTTAAGATTAAAACAAAAAATAATAATAAAAAATAATTTAATAATGTTAAAAATAAACTTTTTAAACTAAAAAGTTCTAAACTATGTCTAAAATGTAGAAAAAATGAAAAACAGAAAAAAAACTAAATAAATAAGCTGGAATCAGCTTATTTATAAGCTGAGTATAAAAATAAGCCAAAACAAAACTCACCTTAAATATCTTACCAAAGCAAACCTGGACAGTTAAGTCCCTAGGGCGCAATGTTTAAGACATTTGTGTAAGAGAGGAGTGGCGCAGGTTCGAGTCCTGGCCACGTCCTTTTTGAAAAATATATATATATTTTTTTTCTTCTTTAATAAAACTCAAACCAGGTACTTAACTAAACACAAAAACACAAAACAAAGTTAAATTCAACAAGATTTGAGCTAAATCTAGGCAAAAACGTGCCCAGAAATGAAATTGATGCTACAACGAAAAATAACCCAAAACTAGTGTTGTCCGAGATATAAAACACCACAAATTATTCTCAGATAGAACTAAAAACTCACTGATGCTTTAAACCTGATTTTGGCTTGTAACTTTTTCGTTTGTTGGTATTTTTGGCAATGTATGGCACCCCCACAACCAGTTGGGTTGTGGGGAGTCAAATAAACAAGAAAAACACCAGGCTTAACATAAAAATCTAACACATAAGGCACAAATCAGTTACTGATGAACATCTATAGGGTCTGATGGGTTTTGACTGATCTTTTTATTCTTTGGACGAATTTCAACCCACCAAATCTCTCATGAAATCCCACCAAACTATACTTAACAAATTCCAAACTCTAGCTAACACCTATCCATAACAGATATAAAGATTTGGTGGTCAAATTCACTAAAACAAGGCTGTTTTGATGCCTACTGCTTATCTAAGTGTTTTTTACCAAAACTTTTTCATGCAAACTCTTTTAAAACCTACCAAAATCAATACCACTTACTGATATAACATAAGACTACTAAAATGGGTGTGTTTAAACTGGTTTCAAGCCAAAATCTTTTCACCAACTTCCCTTAAAGCCCAAATCCAAACACCCCTTAAATATTCTGAAATTGAATTTTAACAAAGACTAGCATACAAATCTTAACCAAACTGATTAAAAGTTAATTAAACATACATAAACAACAAAATCAAGCATAAACAAACAGAATTCAACACATAAAAACAGGTTACTCACAAAATCATAAAATTCACATACAAAGCTCAAAAACTTAACCAATAGGGTTCAAAGCCCTATACCTTAGCTGATACCTTCCAAGGGCTTGTGAGTGAGCTTTTATGGAAGCTTATGAAACAGCAGAGACCCTTGTTGGTGGAATCCACAAGGGACCCAAGGGGACAAATATCTTCAAAAATGCAAAAATGAAAATGAAATGAGATGAGACCTTGTTATTTGTTCCTGCATAACACCACAAAACCAAGAAAAGAGGAATGCAAGCTATAGAAGCTAACCATAGGCTGTTGTCAGCAGCTTATGGTGAGCTTATATAACAGTAAGTGAAGTTAAAAATAAAATAGGACAAAAGATTTTGATAAAATCTTTTAAAACAGATTTGAAACCACCAAAAACTTGACAAAAGGTTAACTCAAACCTGAAATCTATATTATGAATCCACTTTCACTTCATTATAATATTGATTTCACACATTCGAAAAACCTTTTTCAAGAATTTTTAAAACACGAATTTTCTGAAAATTACTTTGTAAAATGAAACCTCTTGAAAACTTAAAACTAATTTGCATAAAATGAGAATTAAACTAAATAAGCAGTAAAATGGAACTCAGATTTTGCAAAAGATTAAATATTTCATTTTCATTAATAAACTTAAAAATTGTACAAAATTTGGAACAAAATTAAAAGGACACAATTCGTCTCCTTTTATAATACAAGATAGAACTATCTAGATACTAAACCCTAATCAACAAAAGCCCTAAAATGCCCCAGAATCATTCCTGGAATATTCCTTGTTTGAATTTGGTCAAAACGTATACATGTGATGTCCTTGATAAAGCCAGCTGTTGGTATGATCTTGATCGTTTGTTATGCATTGGGGACCAAGGAGTAAGATCTTACCCTTAATCTTGTCGGGTTTAGGGTTTTGGTGATGAAAGTGATGGCAGTGGAGGGGACCATAGGACACGTGGGTGTAGTGGTGGGTGTTTTATCATGTGGGTTTTGGTGACAAAAGGGTGAATTATCATTCTGAATAATTAGGGTTAAAACCTCTTTGTTTTTAGGTTAATTGTATCTTGGGAAAATTAGGGTTTATGGGAAGGATGAAGGGGTTTTAATCTGTTTTAAGGAGGGGGGGGGGGTTTAAAAAACGTGTTTAGGAGGGAAGTTAATAAACTTATTTAATAATCAGTTTATTAAGATGGTGGAGGGTGACGTATGTGAAAGGTGTGAGGTGGAGGATTGCGATAGGTTGGTGGTTATGATGTGGTGGAGTGATTGGTGGAGGTTGGTTTGGCTATTTGAAACAACGACCCCTTCATTCCCATTAAGTTGCTATATAAAGTTCCAACAGCCCAAAGTGTATTCTCCTTTGTTAATAAACTTTGTAGTTTCATACTTTGGCCACAAAAGTTTAATCAAAATTGTTCCAAGGGCATTTTATGCATTGTTTGCATTCTTCAAGGGCCATAATGGTATAATCTTGAAACTTTGAGGACCAATCTTGTAATAATTGAGATTTACAAGGGTCAAAAGTGACAAGTCTTCAAAAGTTGAGGGACCATTTGATACAAGCGTTTTTCTATGGGTTCAAAATATGTTTTCTCTCGGAATCCTCTCGAATTGATCTCAGTTTTAAGTGGAATAATTCGTTCTTGGTAACAAAAAGGGGTTTTGGTTTTCTATTCTATTGAAAAGATAAGTGACTAACGTAAATTAAAATATAAACTTAAAATAATCAAAAAGTAAAACTAGGATTAAAAACTGACCTAACTGAAATTGTTCTATTCGGAAATAAATCCTAATGCGGAATAACTGGCTCTTATGCGGAATAAATTCACTATGCGGAAAGTAAGCTATTCGGAAAACAAGGCCCTATGCGGAAAAATAGCTATTCGGAATAATCGAGTCTATGCGGAAAAATAAGTCTATTCGGAATATATAAAATATTCCGAGTAAGGAAATGAAGATCTTGCTATGCGGAATAAAATATTCCGAATAAGGGAAATGCAAACAGCCCTATTTGGAGTATCCAAAATTCTGAATAAGGCAAACAGAAACTCGCCTATTCGGAATATTGGTTCTGTTCGGAAAGTCAGGAGATGAAGAACAACAGCAGACGTAAAAACAGTGGAAACGAATTTTAATTCAAATCGACTCAAATACTCAAAAAGGTTTTACCAAATCAAACACAAATCATTTAAATACAATAAGTAATAAATCCCACCAATAAAAACACTACATCAACAACTTTTTAAGATCAAACTTGAATCAAATAGGAAACTTAAGAACTTGCAATAGAAGATGATGAAGAACAAGATGAATGAAAAGATGGAATTGAAAGATTAATATAAAGGTAACAAGAGTAATGATTAAAACACTTACAAGATTGAAAGAAAATTAAAAATCACCAAACACCCTAATGGTGTTGGTGATGAACCGATCCTAAGAAACTGGGAAAAAGAAAAATGAAAGCTAACTCCCTAAAATGTGAAGGAAAACCCTATATATAGTCCTAGTGGTTGGTTGGTGAGTGGGCTTTCTCCCTTTCTTCTTGTCTTCTCGTCTTTTCAGAAAAGTTGACGTTTTTTATTCTGATTCGGGATTTGTTGTCGATTAAATTTAACTCGTCTTTTAATTTCTTCGTTAAATAGACTTGAGTTTCTTCGACATATGTAAATCTTCCATCTTTGGTCCTTTTCTTCGATAAATCTTTAAATAGGCCCATTGACTTCAAATCTTTTGCATCTCTTGGACAATAGACTTCGTCTTTAGTCTTTTTCCTTGATAAAACCCGTGCAATCCCATGTTTTCTTTAATATTCATCCGGTTAGCTCTGAAAACACAATAAACACAAAAACCACGCATAATTCCAAACAAATGATATTAAATACGTGTTTTGGTCTTGTTTTAGCCAGAATTAAGTGGTAAAAGGATGGGTGTTTACACACCTATCAAATCCCCTACACTTAACCATTGCCATGCCCTCATGCAATGCTTAGTGATAAAGCAAATTTACATTTTTCTCATAATCAATCAACCTTGGCCTTATTAACATACTACTAAAAATTAAAATACTAAGAGAACTTAAAACTTTAAAATAAACAAAAGGATAGAAAACCATTTTCACTTGAAAATAGCTACATGGAAATAACTTGCAAAGAGATCAATGACTTACATTTGGGCTTTGGTGCTGCGAAGATTTATCATCCCCAAGTTTCACGTTCCCCAAACTAAGCTTAAAAACGAGATCATTGTTATTATAAGTTAGCAATTCAAACGCTTGCACACATGGCTTAATTAAATGCTTAAACTCCCTTATTCCTAGGTGTATCTCTTATATTTTATTTTTGTCTTAGAATGATCATGAAGATGCATTTTTGGACTTATTTCGATAGTTTATTAAGGCTGAAAGCAAAGTAGGACGATTTGATCAATAGTTAGCTAAAGGACAAAATCTCTTAAAACTGCTTCTCGGGATATCAAAAAGTTCATATCTTGGCATAACTCGGTTCACGATTTGAGACCTTTCTCGAGCCGATATTTGGCATGTACTTCATACTTCATATCTTCGAGAGACGTTCTTGAGATAATGGTCTTCTCATCATAATAGAGTTTCTTCACTTGGAGATTTTTGAGAGGTACTCCAACTTTGTTGACCACGACTTCATGATTATTTCTTCAATCTCTAATTGGGATTTTGAGATACAACGATCCGCCTCCTTTTCGGACTTGGATCTATTTATCCTCATACCTTGTTAGGGTCTTTTCGGATAGACTTCTCCATGATCTTTATGGGAGTTGATTGCTTTTCGTCGTGAGTCTTGATCCTTCATATTGACTTTAGGAATAATGCTTTTCACATCACTTTGGATCTTCAGCAATAAAATTGAATCCTCATGCCTTGTTAGGGCCTTTTCGGACTCGCCAATCTTCGCGCCCCGCTTCATAAGTTATGCCTTGGCTATGAACTCTTATCATTACCGAGCAACTTTTAAACGATCTTGGGCTAGAAGCTAAGTAACTTTTCAAATCGTACGACCTTACTTATTGCAGATAAATTATTAGCAAGTGATGGGAGAATAGGCAAATAATTACACCAAGTGAGCTTGTGCAAGAATACCGACTTATAATTGACTTTATCATTTCTCGTCCTCCACAATTTAAAATCTCAAGTAATGAGACTCGTGGATGCTTAGCCTAATAAACCAATTAAGGTCTACATGGTTAAGGATACTAGCTAGAATAAACTTGGATAAGTCTATTCGGGTTGAGTCAAAATAAACGCAACGGGCCTAATATGTCAAAGATTTCTAAACTAGCTACACCACTTTATTAATATTTTTGACTTAATTGTGGGATATATACATATGAAAGCAACGATAAAAATTTAAAAATTACGACTAAATGGCCAAAGTTAATAAAAAATTTGAAAAATGTTGAAAAAGATGATTTTCCGGTTAAATGAAGGCATTTTCATGGAAAAGTCCACTTAAAACTTCGATAGAAGTCCCCCCTACACTTAAGATAAACATTGTCCTCAATGTTTAAGCATGTGGGAAAAGTCTCCCCTACACTTATGACATTGTGCACGTTGGTTAACTCAAATTAAGGAAGAGACGACTAAAGTGATCAATTTCAAATGTGAGTATGAAGAAAATTGAATCACGATAGTTGAGAGATAGAACCGGATTTCGAATAATACGGGAGCACGGTTCTTTCAAAGATTCCAAGATTGCAGTTATCCCTGTAATCACATCACCACACAAACACAAACGACCAAAATAGGTCCTCCCCTACACTTAGGGGGTTAAAGGGATAGATACTCGGGCTGCCTCCCGAGGAGCGCTTGTTTTTGATAACTGAGTCACGAGCCTGACTCGACCCAAAATTAGTTCATGGGGAACGTGGTGAGGGATGGAATCACCTCCGGAGAGGTGTCCTCACCAAAGTACAACTTCACTCGTTGGCCATTTACCTTAAAATTCGGTCCATTAGGTTGAGCGAGTTCGAGAGTACCATATGGAAAAATTTGGGCAATGGTGAATGGGCCGGACCAACGAGATTTGAGCTTACCCGAAAAGATTTTCAACCGAGAGTTAAAAAGTAAGACTTTGTCTCCAACATGGAACTCTCGGTTTTTAATCTTAGAGTCGTGAATGAGCTTAGTCCTTTCCTTATAGATCAAAGAATTTTCATAAGCCTCATTCCGAAGTTCATTAAGCTCATTGAGTTGGATCTTGCGTAGGTCACCGGCTTTGTTGATATCAAAATTAGCCCACTTCAAGGCCCAATAAGCCTTGTGCTCCAACTCAATGGGGAGGTGGCACGCTTTCCCATACACAAGACGATAAGGCGTACAACCGATCGGGGTCTTGTAAGCAGTACAGAAAGCCCACAAAGCATCATCAAGTTTATCAACCCATGCGGCACGATGCTCTCCCACGGTTCTTTCCAGAATTCGCTTTAGTCCTCGGTTGGATATTTCAGCCTGGCCATTAGTTTGTGGGTGGTAGGCTGTGGAAAGACGATGATTTACACCGTACTTAGCCATGACTCGAGCAAATTGGTCATTGCAGAAATGAGTCCCACGATCACTAATAATGGCGCGAGGCACACCGAATCTAGCGAAAAGAGCTTTCAAAAAGTTACAAACCACCCTTGCGTCATTAGTAGGTAAAGCTTTGGCTTCAACCCACTTAGAAACGTCGTCAACGGCTACAAGGATGTATTTGTTTCCTTTAGAAGAAGGGAATGGCCCCATAAAGTCGATACCCCAAACATCAAAGATTTCACACTCTTGAATGAAATTCTGAGGCATCTCGTCTTTATGTGTGATTTTGCCTTGTTTTTGGCAAACATCACATCTTTTAACCATATCGTGAGCGTCACGATATATGGAGGGCCAATAAAATCCCGAATCAAACACTTTTTTAGCGGTGTAGTTGGGACCAAAGTGACGACCGGTGGGTCCTTTGTGGCAAGCATCAAGGATTTTAGACGCTGCCGGTCCATCAACACATCGACGGATAATCAGGTCGGCACATTGTTTGAATAGGTAAGGGTCGTCCCAAAAGTAAGTCTTAATGTCGGTGAAAAACTTTTTCTTTTGTTGAGACGTCAACCCTTCCTTGAGAATTCCACCCGCCAAGTAGTTTGCAAAGTCCGCAAACCACGGGGTTTCATTCGGCTTCGAGTTTATAGACATTAAGGTCTCCAAGGGGAAAGAATCATTGATTTCTTTATTCGGATGATCCCCTTGGTATGGATCCTCAAGTCTGCTGAGATGATCCGCGGCTAGGTTTTCTGCTCCTTTTTTATCGCGAATTTCGATTTTAAATTCCTGGAGTAGCAAAACCCAGCGAAGAAGTCTTGGTTTGGAATCTTGCTTTGTCAACAAGTACTTCAGCGCGGAATGATCGGTATACACAATAGTGGTGGAAAGGACAAGATAGGGGCGAAACTTTTCAAAAGCATAGACAACAGCTAAAAGCTCTTTTTCGGTTGTCGTATAATGCAATTGTGCCCCCGTCATTGTCTTGCTAGCGTAATGGATTGGTTGGAAGTGTTTGTTCACTCTTTGTCCAAGAACCGCACCAATAGCAAAATCACTAGCATCGCACATCAACTCAAAAGGCAGCTCCCAATTAGGGGTGACCAAGACGGGTGCCTTAGTTAGCTTATCCTTAAGCGAGTTGAAGGCTTCAAGACACTCTTTGGAAAAGATAAAAGGAGTATCTTTTTCCAAGAGGTGGGTCATCGGGCGAGCGATTTGAGAAAAATCTTTGATGAATCGACGGTAGAAGCCCGCATGACCCAGGAAACTTCTCACACCCTTCACGGTTGAAGGTGGAGGCAACTTTGCGATAACATCGACTTTAGCACGGTCTACTTCAAGACCGGCTTTCGAGATCTTATGTCCAAGCACGATGCCTTCTTTTACCATAAAATGGCATTTTTCCCAATTCAGAACTAGGCGAGTGTCTTCGCACCGCTGAAGCATACGTTCCAAATTGGCAAGGCAAGAAGAGAATGAATCCCCGAAGACCGAGAAATCATCCATGAAGACTTCCATGGTTTGTTCAACCATGTCATGGAAGATAGCTAACATACACCTTTGGAAAGTCCCGGGCGCATTACATAAGCCAAAAGGCATTCTTTTGTAAGCAAAAGTGCCATAGGGACAAGTGAATGTAGTCTTCTCTTGATCTTGGGGATCGATGGGTATTTGAAAATAACCCGAGAAACCATCAAGAAAGCAGTAATATTCATTACCTGCTAAACGTTCAAGCATTTGGTCCATAAAAGGTAGAGGGAAATGATCCTTTCTCGTGGCATCATTGAGTTTGCGGTAGTCTATACAAACTCTCCACCCAGTAACGAGACGAGTGGAAATCAACTCGTTGTGTTCATTTGGAACAACGGTTATTCCGCCCTTCTTGGGCACACAATGGATTGGACTAACCCAAGGTGAATCCAAAATAGGGTAAATCATACCCGCATCAAGAAGTTTGATAACCTCTGTTTTGATGACTTCATGGATTTTTGGATTCACCCTTCGTTGGCTTTGAATAGTGGGCTTATAGTCGTCCTCCATGAGAATTTTGTGCGTGTAGAAGTGAGGATCAATTCCACGAATGTCTGAAATCTTCCAAGCAATAGCCTTCTTATGAGCTTTCAGCACGACGACGAGGCGAGTCTTCTCTTCATCTTTCAAATCTGTCGCAATAATGACGGGCGACTTCTTGTTGTCGTCAAGGAACACGTACTCGAGATGTGGCGGCAACTCCTTAAGTTCCAAATCCGGAGGATTTTCGACGGGAGGCGTTTTCAAAGTCGGAGTATCGATAGCAATGACCGTGGGAGATGGAGGCGAAGGATTGTCTTCGTTGAGAAGATTGTCAAAGAAATTCATGTCTTCATCCCCATCGATAGGAGAATCATTAGTAGCTAAATTCGCATCTCCCATGGTATCTTCAAGATTGTTCCTAAATAAATCACTATCTCCAAATAGAGACAACGATGAATCAATAGAGGACACGGTCTCAACATTGGGAAGAGAGGTAGGAATACTTTTGCAAGCATCATTAAAGTGTTCTTCACAAGCCTCATCAAGAACGTCAATACAATTAACACTCTCATATGAGTAAGGCTGTTTAGACAACTTTCCCATGTTGAAGACTACTTTATCGTCACACACTCTCATGATAAGCTCACCGGCTTCAACATCAATGAGAGTGCGACCGGTCCTTAAGAATGGACGACTAACAATTAGTGGCACACGGGGGTCTATTTCGTAGTCGACGACAACAAAATCAGCAGGAAAAGTGAATTTGTCGACTCCTACAATGACGTCTTCGGCTATCCCCACTGGATAAGCAACCGTACGGTTAGCTAATTCCAAAGTCATTTTGGTGGGGACTAGCTCTGGGAGAGATAATTGCTTCCAAACACTTAGAGGCATGAGATTAATACTGGCACCTAGATCGGCTAGGGCCATGCAATTCTCTACTCCCGGGAAATTGCAAGGGATAAGAAAACGACCCGGATCACCAAGCTTGGTTGGCAATTTCCTTAAGAGTACTGCAGAGCAATTCTCATTAAGTTGGGTGTTGGCAATATCGAGGAGCTTTTCCTTGTCGCTCAGAAGATCTTTAAACATTTTTGCATACTTGGGCATGTGAGCGAGAGCCTCAGCGAAGGAGATATTGAAATTCAATTGTTTGAACATTTTAAGGAAATTCGAAACCTGAATATCATCCTTGCTCTTTTGCTTCTCTTTCCTCAACCTAGATGGATAAGGTATATTGGAAGGAGAGGAAGGCTTTGGGAGAATAGGATCACTCACAACCACGGGTGGAGGAGGGGTAGAAGGAATAGGTGGAGAAATTGGGGAAGGAGAAGGATGAGGAATAGGAGCAGGTGACTCGTTCTCCTTAGTCACAATCACCGGTGGAGGTGTAGGAAGCTCGGGTTCCTTGGTACCTTTGCCACTTCGAGTGGTGATTGCTTTCATCTCCCCTCTTGGATTCACAACGGTATTACTCGGAAGAGTACCCGAAGAAGAGGGTTGATTACCTTGGAAGAAACTAGCCATCATGTTCCTCAGATCATTAGTTTGGCTATCCAACGTATTTCTCATGTCGGCTCTCAAATCGTTCCCTTGCTTGACCAAATCTGCTTTCAGGTTGAGCACCTCTCTCTGAAGATTTCCCACTATCGCATCGTTAGTCCTCATATAAGTTTCTACTTCTTGGTGAAGAGCGGTAGGTTGGTTGGGAGGAGCATTGTATGCGGGTGGTTGATAAGCAGGTTGTTGGTAGACTTGGTTGTTACGTTGAGGTGGTTGTTGTTGCTTATGAGGAGGTATGTATGGTTGTCGAGGTTGTTGTTGTTGTTGAGGAGAGCGATTGAGATTTTGTTGTTGGTTTGGGTTGGTTGGGGGAAAACCAGGTGGTGAAAGATAATTGTTGGATCGATAGCTAAGCAAATTACGGTCACCTTGAGGTCTAGCTTGATAAGCAGGTTGTTGATAGGTGCCATATGCCGCATTCACATTCTCAGCAGGGTAATCTTGGGTGGCGGTACAAGTGGTGTAAGAGTGAGGACCACCGCATATCTCACAAGGTTGGCTGACAGCGTTCACTTGAGCGTGTTTGGCGTTGTTGCTGTTGTTATTGCTGACGGTGTGGGTGACAAGCGATTCAAGAAGCGTAGTGATTTTGTCCAATCGCTTGTCGCTGTCACTTGTGCTAGCACTAGCGACATTGGTCCGAACACTCTTGGTTTGCACACGAGATTTATTCTCAATGATGTCCCAAGCAGCATTGGAAGTCTTAGCCAATAGATTACCCCCCGAGGCACTGTTCAGTGAATCTTGGTCACTCATGCTTAAACCATTGTAAAAAGTATTAATTTGATGTACTTTGGTAAAACCATGTTGTGGGCATTTTCTTAAAAGATCTTTGAAACGATCCCAAGATTCACTGAACGACTCATCGTACTTTTGTTCAAAATTTATGATTTCATTCCGCAATGCGGTAGTACGAGAGGGTGGAAAAAATTAATTTATAAACTTTGTTTCCAAATCCGTCCACGAGAGAATACTCTATGGCGTTTCCTTAGCAAGCCAATGCCGGGCTTGTCCCTCTAAAGAAAAGGGAAAAAGTTGTAACCTTATAACCTCTTGTGGAACGCCATTGAATTTGACCGTGTTAGTAAGTTGTAAGAATCTCTTGATATGGTCGTGAGGATCATCAATGGTACGTCCTAAGAATGGTTGAGCGGAGACCATCTGGATAAAGCCTGATTTTAGCTCAAAGTTGTTGGCGGCAATTGGAGGTATGACAATTGGATCCGTGTTGCCATCGACATGAGCTTGCAGCTGTTCAATCATCGGGCGATTATCCGGAAGGGGCTCATTGTTGTTGTTATTGTTCATGTTGTTGAAAGGCGGGTTGTTGTTGTTATTATTGTTTGGAGGTGGTACACCGGCCATGTCTAAGTGATCGAGAGGCTCGGGCTCTTGATAAGACGTGGATCGAGTGCGCATACACCTGCAAAAGAACGAACAAAGAAAAGCAAAGCAAAAATATTTTTGGTTTTTATGTTTTTTAATTTTTTTTGTATTTTTGAAAATTTTATATTGTTTAGGATTTTTTTGAAAATTTTTGTGAAAAAGTAACGTTCACGGGGAACGGATCCCAAAATCCAAGTTCTCACAAAAAACTTTTGATCTTAACGAGAAGAGCCGGCAGCGGCGCCATTTGATACAAGCGTTTTTCTATGGGTTCAAAATATGTTTTCTCTCGGAATCCTCTCGAATTGATCTCAGTTTTAAGTGGAATAATTCATTCTTGGTAACAAAAAGGGGTTTTGGTTTTCTATTCTATTGAAAAGATAAGTGACTAACGTAAATTAAAATATAAACTTAAAATAATCAAAAAGTAAAACTAGGATTAAAAACTGACCTAACTGAAATTGTTCTATTCGGAATAAAATCCTAATGCGGAATAACTGGCTCTTATGCGGAATAAATTCACTATGCGGAAAGTAAGCTATTCGGAAAACAAGGCCCTATGCGGAAAAATAGCTATTCGGAATAATCGAGTCTATGCGGAAAAATAAGTCTATTCGGAATATATAAAATATTCCGAGTAAGGAAATGAAGATCTTGCTATGCGGAATAAAATATTCCGAATAAGGGAAATGCAAACAGCCCTATTCGGAATATCCAAAATTCCGAATAAGGCAAACAGAAACTCGCCTATTCGGAATATTGGTTCTGTTCGGAAAGTAAGGAGATGAAGAACAGCAGCAGACGTAAAAACAGTGGAAACGAATTTTAATTCAAATCGACTCAAATACTCAAAAAGGTTTTACCAAATCAAACACAAATCATTTAAATACAATAAGTAATAAATCCCACCAATAAAAACACTACATCAACAACTTTTTAAGATCAAACTTGAATCAAATAGGAAACTTAAGAACTTGCAATAGAAGATGATGAAGAACAAGATGAATGAAAAGATGGAATTGAAAGATTAATATAAAGGTAACAAGAGTAATGATTAAAACACTTACAACATTGAAAGAAAATTAAAAATCACCAAACACCCTAATGGTGTTGGTGATGAACCGATCCTAAGAAACTGGGAAAAAGAAAAATGAAAGCTAACTCCCTAAAATGTGAAGGAAAACCCTATATATAGTCCTAGTGGTTGGTTGGTGAGTAGGCTTTCTCCCTTTCTTCTTGTCTTCTCGTCTTTTCAGAAAAGTTGACGTTTTTGATTCTGATTCGGGATTTGTTGTCGATTAAATTTAACTCGTCTTTTAATTTCTTCGTTAAATAGACTTGAGTTTCTTCGACATATGTAAATCTTCCATCTTTGGTCCTTTTCTTCGATAAATCTTTAAATAGGCCCATTGACTTCAAATCTTTTGCATCTCTTGGACAATAGACTTCGTCTTTAGTCTTTTTCCTTGATAAAACCCGTGCAATCCCATGTTTTCTTTAATATTCATCCGGTTAGCTCTGAAAACACAAAAACCACGCATAATTCCAAACAAATGATATTAAATACGTGTTTTGGTCTTGTTTTAGCCAGAATTAAGTGGTAAAAGGATGGGTGTTTACACACCTATCACCATTCTTGCCAAATCTTCAAACTTCAAGGACTTCAAAGGAAATTCATGATTCGGGTCCGGTTCTTTGTGCGGCTTCGTTTCCCGTGTTCATTTTTGCTTCATTCTTGTTATCTTTTGTTGATTTCACGATATCCGTACCTAAAATACACAATGAACAAACACATGCATATTTTTGTGTATTTTGATGATATTTTAAGCATTTTAAGCCCGATTTGGACGATGAGACTATGTATAAATGCAGTCTCATCACTCCCCATACTAAACCATTGCCGTGCCCTCACGCAATGCTAGAATTAAGTATCGTAGCACTTCCAAAATTCATTTTATGATGACATTTATTGAAGATATAAATTTAAATAAACTACTACACGTGTTTTAGACATAATGTATTGTTTTCAACGTGAGTTTTAGGATCATAGAACACGAACACGTGAATGCTTCGTTAGAAATAATTTCGTCGTCCTCAATTTTCACCCAATTCCATGCTAAGCGTGTAACGAGATCATTGTTATTATAAGTTAGCAACACAATCATATCTCATGAGTGTTAATTACACACCTAAACTCCCTTATTCCTACGTGGTATCTCTTATATTTTATTTTGTCTTAATGATCACGAGGATACATCATTGACTTATGCGTGAATAGAGATTAGGTCTAAAAATAGAGTCTTAATGGTGTAACCAAAATCATCGAATTAATAATTCATCCTAATAGACAACGATGTCAAAAAATTAAGTCAACAAGAAGGATCGATAAACACGATATTAGAACGGTTTTGAACATGAGACTTATTACCATGACTTTTATTATCCGCCATAATCGGTGGTTTTATTATCATGGTTTACCTCCATCTTTTATTCAACTTCGCCATGAAGCTTTTATTATGACTTTGGTCTTGCCCTTGTCTTTTATTATCCACCATCATCGATGGTTTTATTATGACTTGACGTATATCCTCACGCTAAAGCGAATTTTGGATCTTTAAAGCTTCAAAGATTAAGGCTTGATTCACTTTCAATTTGGGCATAGATTTTTCGGCCTTGCGAGCTTCAAATTTTTGCTTAATTTAGGTGAGCATTTGAAATCTTATTATTGGGTAAAGCTTTCGATTATTCGGGTTGCCAATACTTCAAAACCGTGACGCTGGCGATACCTTAATGTTTTCCTAATTTAATTACATGGAAGCTACTAAAACAAATTAGAAACCAACAATAGCGACTAAACCGCTAAATCAATATTTATTAACAATTTTTTATATAAAAGCGTGGGGAGAATAAGCTAATAATTACTACACATGAGATCGTGAAAGATTACGAGACTTATAATTAACTCTATCATTTCTCGTCCTCATTTAAGAGACTTAGCCTAAAAAGTTAAGGAATCGTAGCTAAGTGCTCAACACGCACGGTCGAGTCAAAAATTACTCTTATTCTCACCATCGGAAAACCTACATTCGTGTCTTAAACACTTATGAAAAATACGAATTTTTTTAAAATTTGGCCATTTTTAGCCTTATTTTGCAACAAACGATAACAAAAAGATGAAAATTGGATTGCGTGGTGACATGAGCAAGGTGAAGTATCTACTCACCCCCATACTAAAACTAAACATTGTCCTCAATGTTTCAAGTCTTGGGGTAAAAACACCCCCATACTAGAGACGTAGTCGAATGCTTAATCTCGAGCATGGAAAGGGTAAAACGAATAACCTAAAAGACTTTTATGAATTAAGCTAATAAGATAAACGTTAGAACATAAAAGGATATCATCGGATACCGGAATCTCCAAAGGCAACGATCCAAGCTCGAGTGATCCATAAAATGAACACGAGAGGCTTCAATGATGTTGATGAACCTAATGAATCACAATCACAAACAACCATGAAATAAAGGTTGGAAGAGCACAAGTCCCCTCGTTAGGTTAACTAAGAAAGCGATAATATTTACAAGGATAAGCATGAGAATCCCCCACGAGGTACCTTGTTTTTGATAACCGAATCAAAAGCTCGACTCGAATCCCCATAAATGTAATCATTTAGGGATAATCATGGTTTGGCTATTTTTGGCGGGGCTTACATGATAAACAATGCCCAAAAGCAACCGGTACTAAGGACTAAGTCCTTTGATGATGCAAAATACCGGGATCGAAGATGGCGTCCTCGTTCTCATGGGATAAATGAACCAACGACACTTCAACACGTGCTAGAACCAAGACCCCAAAGGGGTCTAAGAAAATAGATAAGAAGTAGAAAGGTAGGGCAAATGGTAAGTCAACATAATGATCTACTCGAGGTAGACTCACACCAAGCAAATAGATATATTTTCCATTTATTGCATCGGTGGAAGACCGAGATTTCCTTTACAAGCAATTCCGGGATCGTAAATCTCGTCCTCGGTGGAGAAACGTGAAGGAACATAAGGGGCTTTCCCCACACTAGATCCACACCAACCATCGTCAAAAGGAGTAGACGAGGTGGTAGCACTCATAAAACGATGTGATGACGGAGTTAGACATGTAGAGAATTCTTTTAAATCAATTTTAAAATCCTTTCCTTTTTCATCGTTAAAAAACTCCTTATGAAAACCCAATTTGATAATGTCGAAAATATTTGGCGTGTCAAATTCAAAATTAGTCGCGCTAAAAATCCTCACATTTAAGTCATTGGTGGGAGGGGGTGGTGGATTGTATAGGTTCTCAAAACGTCGATCAACTAAGAACACCGCCCCCTCGGGGTCTACATACTTGTCATCCTCATGAACGTGCATCTCATCCATTTCTTCATCAAAGATAGGCTTGTCAAACCATGGTTTGTCATTCCCCTCCTTGAGTATCTTAGAAACTCTCTCGAAAAGATCACGATCAAGCACGAAACCATCATTCATTTGTGGGGATTGTTGATAAGTTAAATCCTCACGAATGTGGTAAACGTAATTCTCATTTGAGGAGTGTTGATTAGGTAACTCCTAGAGAATTGGATTTTTTATAGTCACATGAGTTGGTTCGTCATCGAAAATAAGACGTTCCAGCTCATTAAGTTCATCCTCGATTTTGGAAAGATCGACCTCACTTGTAGGTGGAAGAGGAGACAAAAGAGCTAGCTCTCGTTCGATAATTTCCTCAATCTCGCATGAGAAGAGGTCTTTTTGGGAGAATTATTAAAAAATGGCATGTGGATTTCGAAGTACGTGATCAATCTCGGCAAAATCGCCATCGTCATCATCAAAGAAAGAGTCGATGTGAGCACTCACAACCATGGTCTTACAAGTCGAATGACTATGCTTAGGTGACTTTTCTAAGACGAGAGGATCGATGTCGATAAAACCTTTAGCCTCAACGGTTGTTGGGCTAGGCAATGGAGGCACTTCGATGGAGTTAGAAGTTGATGCCTCAAAGACGTGGTCCTTCGAAGGTGGTGAAGACGAGCCCATTTTTGTCATTGTCGTGATGGCACAACGCCGCCCTTCGGAATTGGTCGTTCACTTGTTTCACCGAATACATCCCAAAGTGATTTTTCATTCAAAAAATTTACGAATACCCTTTTGAGTTAAATAAACGTATTCTTTATCATTAAAATCATCATCTTTAAAACCGTTCTTCTTAATTCTTTCAAAACATGCATTAAGCCTCATATTTTCCGCCAAAGTGAACATTTTGAAATCATTAGAATTTGAAACATTAGGTTTTAAAACCTTGGTTTTTTCATGATCATTAAACACTTGGGTTTTACTCGTGAAAAAGTCCATTTTATCCTCCCCATATCTCATAGTAAGTCTCCCCTCGTGAACGTCAATTACGGTTCGAGCCGTCGATAAAAATGGCCAGCCTAAAATAATGGGACATTTAAGGTCACACTCGTAATTGGATATGACGAAATCCGCGGGAAAAACAAACTTTCCAACTTTGACATAGACATCCTCGGCTATTCCAATTGGTATTAACGGTGTATAATTTGCAAGCTCGATTGTCATGTTCGTGGGGGTAAGTGAAGGCAATCTCATCAAATTTCCAAAGAGAATGAGGCATGAGATTGATGCTAGCACCTAAATCGGCAAGGGCTAAACATCCCTCAATCTCGGAAAAATCACAAGGTAGGAGAAATTGGCCCGGATCCTCTTCCTTTCTCGGCATATGCCTTTTGGGTTTTTTAGAAGGATCGATGCACAAGTTTCTTCAAGGGTTACTTGGGTTAGGTCGATAAAGCTCTATTTTTGAACCGTGGATGGAATTTGAGGTACACGAGGGTGTGCACTCTTTTCTTTGGTCGCCACGTTCACCCCATCGACTTTATAACAATAAGACGTCTTAGAAGTCGAGGTTTGAGAAGAAGGAACAACACGAAATCCATCAAGGTTAGGGGTAAGCACACGACTTTTTCCACGAGACGAGGCGGCTTTACATTGTTCCTTCGGATTTGCAACGGTGTCACTAGGTAATGAACTCGATGAAGCACCCGAGGCTTTGTTCATAATAGCCGAAAACATCTTTTTTATGTCGATTTGTCCTTGTTCAATTTTGTTGTTTTGCCCTCTCAACGTGTTTGAAAATTCGTTTTTCATATCACTAATTTGCGTTTCTAATCTCTTCATATTAGCGTCATTTGATTTAAAGTAATTTTGAAAATCATTTGAGCCATTATAGTTTTGATTGAAAGCTTGGTTTTGATTCCCTTGAAAATTTCCCTTGATTAGCGTTGTTTAAAAAATTTGAATTTTGCCCATTGCTAAAATTCCGGTTTTGATTGTTGTTGTTAAAACCTCGATTTTGCCAATTCAAATTTTTACCTTGATTACCATGATTGTTTCCTTCAAAATTGTTACGATTTTAAAAATTATTGCCTTGATTGTTGTTGTTCGTTTGTTGCGATGGACCGGCGTTATTTTGATTTTGATTAGAAATACTGTTGTTTAACGCACTCACAATCGACGTTTGGCCATCCGTAGCCGCACACTCGTAATAATTATGAGGTCCACCACAAAACATAAACGAAGTCTCAACCGCTTTCACCGTAGCGGGAGCGTCTTTCTTTTGCATTTCGATGAGAAAAGACGTAAACACATTCGTTAGCTTGTCGACTTTCGCATCAACCCTCTCAATGTAGCGATTAGAATTACTAACATTGGCGACATTGGCAACACTCGGTGCATTGCGGAGTTGGTAAATCTTGGATCGATTCTCGATAATCATTAATGCATCTTTCAGAGTCTTACACAAAAAGTTGCCACCGGCGGCGGAATTAAACGAATCTTGTTCTTGAAAACTAAGACCGTTGTAAAATGTATCGGTTTGGTGCAACTCGGAAAATCCTTGGTGAGGACATTGCCTAAGCAATTCCTTAAAACGATCCCACGCGTCTCTAAAAGATTCATTCGGTTTTTGCTCAAATCTCGTAATTTCATATTTGAAAAACGTCGTCTTAGACGGTGGGAAAAATGATTAACGAACTTGGAGACGAGATCCTTCCACGTAGTTATCGAATTAGGTGGCTCTTTCTCGTACTAATCCTTGGCGGCACCATCGAGCGAGTACGGAAAAAGCATAAGCTTGACGACATCGGCGTCGACGTTCTTAAACTTGCTCGTGGCCAAAAGACGATCAAAATTTCGAATATGATCGTGAGGATTATCCGTCTCACGACCTCGAAATTTTGTTGCTTGAATCAACGAAAGCATTCCGCTCTTAATCTCAAAATTCTCCGTTTCGATAGCGGGAATTACGATCGCGTCTCCATAACCCTCGGTGGGCGCTTGGAGCAATTCCATCATCGAACGATTGTCGGCCATCTCGTCAACGGTCTCTTCAACAACGATATTAGGAACGTCGGTTTCTAATTCTCGTCTACGTCGTCGATTCCTTCGATTACGATTGCGTCGATTCGAAGCGTCACTAGAATTAGAATAATCCTTCGATCGAGTGCGCATGCACTAAGCGTAGAATGGGGGGTAGCAAAGAAGATTCTTTTTGCGGCTTTTCGATTTTTCAATTTTTTTTGGTTGTTGATTGTTTTTTTTGTTTTTTTGGATTTTTGATGTATTACGTAGATTCAAATCTACAAATCTCTCCTCGAATCGATTTCTCGATTAAAGGAGCCTCAAAGAATGAAAACGATCACGTGGAGTGAACGCCTTCGATGACTTTAGAACGTTGGTGGAACACCAAAACGTTCAAGAGGGTTTAATCTTGAAAACAAGCAAATATAATATACGTAGATAATACTTGGGCGGCAAACCCTCGATTAGCCATCTTTCTCAAAACACGCACAAGCAAGCGGAGGAAACGAGGCGGCGTTAAGCACTTAAGAGCCTTTTTCCTTTAGGTCGTGAAATACAACCGCCTGATACCCACCTTATAGTTTGTGTTATTTGAAATTAAGCCTCACGAAAGTATTTATCTATTTTGCCTTTTAAACTTTTGCTTTGGATTCGAATACAATAATTGAGTGATGAAATCCCAATTAAGGTTGCGTAGTATATTAATAATATTCACAAGCAAAACGAAAACGATAATGGGATATCTAAAATATAGTAAATGATTGTTGTGTGTTTAATTTAAGAAAATTAAACACGATTTATTTGGATATTATAGTATAATAGAGAAAAATAACAAAAATGAGTATGTACGATATTTACGCTTTCCAAAAATTAAAAAGCAAAAACGTACTATTCACACAAACACGATAGTAATAATGGCAACAAACACACCTCCCTGGAAGCGGCGCCAAAAATTGATGTAGGATTTTCGTACACGTTTTAGGAAAAACGCGTATGAGCGGCAAGTATTAAGTCTTACGTTTTAGGAAAAACGCAAAACCGAATAAGTGCGAGTTCGTTCTCGAAGGAGGTGTGTGAATTAAGTGCCAATATGTAAAATCAAAGTTTGGATTAGTGTCGTTTTTGGATGAGAAAAGAAGGAAAATTAAGACGAATTACGCAAAAAATTACCCTACGACGTAAAACGAACGAAATCGTAAAACTCGACGAAAAACGAAAGTACTCTAAAAATTACCAAAAAATTCCAAAAAATCAATAAACATTTAACTAAGACATAAATGCAAGCAAAAAATTCCAAAACCTTTTTAATAATTTTATATTAATTTTTAAAGTTCAATAAGAAAAACCAAAAATTAGATAAAATTAAAAATAAGTCAAATTGAAAACTTTTTCTTTTGTAAACCTCAAAAATACTTTTAAAAGCCTAAAAATGATTTTTCCAAATTTTTAAAATACTTTTTCCTATTTTTTAATGACTTTTTAAAATTAAAACAAAAAATAATGATAAAAAATAATTTAATAATGTTAAAAATAAACTTTTTAAACTAAAAAGTTCTAAACTATGTCTAAAATGTAGGAAAAATGAAAAACAGAAAAAAAACTAAATAAATAAGTTGGAATCAACTTATTTATAAGCTGATTATAAAAATAAGCCAAAACAAAACTCACCTTAAATATCTTACCAAAGCAAACCTGGACAGTTAAGTCCCTAGGGCGCAATGGTTAAGACGTTTGTGTGTGAGAGGAGTGACGCAGGTTCGAGTCCTGGCCACGTCCTTTTTGAAAAATATATTATTTTTTCTTCTTTAATAAAACTCAAACCAGGTACTTAACTAAACACAAAAACACAAAACAAAGTTAAATTCAACAAGATTTGAGCTAAATCTAGGGAAAAACGTGCCCAGAAATGAAATTGATGCTACAATGAAAAATATCCCAAAACTAGTGTTGCCCTAGATATAAAACACCACAAATCGTTCTCGGATAGAACTAAAAACTCACTAATGTTTTAAACCTGATTTTGGCTTGTAACCTTTTTGTTTGTTGGTATTTTTGGCAATGAATGGCACCCCCCACAACCAGTTGGGTTATGGGTAGTCAAATAAACAAGAAAAACACCAGGCTTAACACAAAAATCTAACACATAAGGCACAAATCAGTTACTGATGAACATCTCTCATGAAATCCCACCAAAATACACTTAACAAATTCCAAACCCTAGCTAACACCTACCCTAACAGATATAAAGATTTGGTGGTCAAATTCACTAAAACAAGGCTATTTTGATGCCTACTGCTTATCTGAGTGTTTTTTTACCAAAACTTTTTCATGCAAACTCTTTTAAAGCCTACCAAAATCAATACCACTTACTGATATAACATAAGACTACTAAAGTGGGTGTGTTTAAACTGGTTCCAAGCCAAAATCTTTTCACCAACTTCCCTTAAAGCCCAAATCCAAACACCCCTTATATATTCTGAAATTGAATTTTAACAAAGACTAGCATACAAATCTTAACCAAACTGATTAAAAGTTAATTAAACATACATAAACAACAAAATCAAGCATAAACAAACAGAATTCAACACATAAAAACAGGTTACTCACAAAATCATAAAATTCACATACAAAGCTAAAAAAACTTAACCAATGGGGTTCAAAGCCCTATACCTTAGTTGATGCCTTCCAAGGGCTTGTGAGTGAGCTTTTATGGAAGCTTATGAAACAGTAGAGACCCTTGTTGGTGGAACCCACAAGGGACCCAAGGGGACAAATATCTTCAAAAATGCAAAAAGGAAAATAAAATGAGATGAGACCTTGTTACTTGTTCCTGCACAACACCACAAAACCAAGAAAAGAGGAATGCAAGCTATAGAAGCTAACCATAGGCTGTTGTCAGCAGCTTATGGTGAACTTATATAACAGTAAGTGAAGTTAAAAATAAAATAGGACAAAAGATTTTGATAAAATCTTTTATAACAGATTTGAAACCACCAATAACTTGACAAAAGGTTAACTCAAACCTGAAATCTATATTATGAATCCACTTTCACTTCATTATAATATTGATTTCACACTTTTGAAAAACCTTTTTCAAGAATTTTTAAAACATGAATTTTTTGAAAATTACTTTGTAAAATGAAACCTCTTGAAAACTTTAAACTAATTTGCATAAAATGAGAATTAAAATAAATAAGCAGTAAAATGGAACTCAGATTTTGCAAAAGATTAAATATTTCATTTTCATTAATAAACTTAAAAATTGTACAAAATCTGGAACAAAATAAAAAGGACACAATTCGTCTCCTTTTATAATACAAGATAGAACTATCTAGATACTAAACCCTAATCAACAAAAGCCCTAAAATGCCCCAACATCATTCCTGGAATATTCCTTGTTTGAATTTGGTCAAAACGTATACATGTGATGTCCTTGATAAAGCCAACTGTTGGGATGATCTTGATCGTTTGTTATGCATTGGGGGACTAAGGAGTAAGATCCTACCCTTAATCTTGTCGGGTTTAGGGTTTTGGTGATGAAAGTGATGGAATGGGAGGGGACCATAGGACACGTGGGTGTAGTGGTGGGTGTTTCATCATGTGGGTTTTGGTGACATAAGGGTGAATTATCATTCTGGATAATTAGGGTTAAAACCCCTTTGTTTTTAGGTTAATTGTATTTGGGGAAATTAGGGTTTATGGGAAGGGTGAAGGGGTTTTAATTTGTTTTAAGGAGGGGGTTTTTAAAAACGTGTTTAAGAGGGAAGTTAATAAACTGATTTAATAATCAGTTTATTAAGATGGTGGAGGGTGACGTGTGTGAAAGGTGTGAGGTGGAGGATTGCGATAGGCTGGTGGTGATGATGTGGTGGAGGTTAGTTTGGCTGTTTGAAAAAAAACGACCCCTTCATTCCCATTAAGTTGCTATATAAAGTTCCAACATCCCAAAGTGTATTCTCCTTCGTTAATAAACTTTGTAGTTTCATACTTTGGCCACAAAAGTTTTATCAAAATTGTTCCAAGGGCATTTTATTCATTGTTTGCATTCTTCAAGGGCCATAATGGTATAATCTTGAAACTTTGAGGACCAATCTTGTAATAATTGAAATTTACAAGGGTCAAAAGTGACAAGTCTTCAAAAGTTGATGGACTATTCTTGCCAAATCTTCAAACTTCAAGGACTTCAAAGGAAATTCATGATTCCGTTCCGGTTCTTTGTGCGGCTTCGTTTCCCGTGTTCGTTTTTGCTTCATTCTTGTGATCTTTTGATAATATTTTAAGCGTTTTAAGCCCGATTTGGACGATGAGACTATGTATAAAAGCAGTCTCATCAAACACTTTCATCCTTGAAGTGTTGTGTTTACCTCAAGATCCATTGAAGATCAAAACTTTATTTCATTCTTGTGTTGGTGTGAAGATCCAAATTGTTGTGTATATTTAGAAGTTGTGTATGTAGTGTGGTTAATACTTAGACCTTAAAGTATATTGGTGTAGATTAGTCCTAGCTAAGATTAGGGCTCGACTTTTAGCTTAGAGTCATAAATTGGTTAAGCGACGTGTACGGTTTCTCCACCTTAAGGAGATTGTTAATTAGTGAACTCCCGAGTAAGGAGTACTCGAGGAGTGGAGTAGGAACGAGGAGTGAGCTTCGTTGCCGAACCACTATAATCCTTGGTGTTTGGTGTGATATTTCCTTTCCTTATATCTTTCCATTCATTATTACTTGTTGCATATACTTGTGATTATTAGTTTAGATCCACTAACTATTGTTCATATTGTGCATAAGAAGATTTCACATAATCACTCAAGTCTAAGCTTTTGAAAATAGTTTTTTGAAAACCGATCTTTAACCAAGTAAATTTAAGAAACTATTCAACCCCCCTCTTTCTAGTTTCTACAATTGGTATCACAGAGTGGTTGCTCAAGTGTTTTTTAAAATATATTATATTTTAAAACTTGAATCGATTTATGGATTCCAACAATTACCTAGAAGGGCAATCTATGCAAAGACCACCACTTTTTAAAACTGATAGTTTTATTTATTGGAAAAATAGATTTGAGAATTATGTGAAATCAAAAGAATTAGATCTTTGGCATGTTAATACCATTGGTGACTTTTTACCTTTTCGATATAATGAAGCTTCTAAAAAGAAAGAACTAGTTTCTTTTGAAAATTCAAATGATGACACTAAGAAAAAGCTTGCTAAAAATAATGAGGCTAAAATGGTTATTTATAATGCTTTTCCTAAGAAAGAGTATGAAAGGATTTTTTTCTGTAAAACCGCTAAAGAAATTTGGAACACTCTTTTAGTAACCCACCAAGGTAATAGTCAAGTCAAAGAAAGCAAGATCGATCTTCTTGTTCAACAATATGAACAAATTGTCATCTTAGAAGATGAAACTATTAATAGTGTATTTGCTAGGTCTAATATTATTATTACTAGTCTAAAAGCACTTGACGAAGGTTTTTCTAGCAAGAACATTGTTAGGAATTTTATTCGGGCGTTGCATCCAAAGTGGAGAGACAAGGTCACGGCGACTGAATAATCAAAAGATCTCACTACATTATCACTTGATGAACTTATTGGTAACTTGAAAGTTCATGAGATGATAATCTTAAAGGATTCAGAGATGGTGAAAATCAAGAGTGAAAGAAAGTCTCTAGCACTAAAGGCCAAGAAAGTGCAAAGTAACCATGAAAGCTCTTCCTCGGAAAGTGATGATGAAGAGTATGCTATGGCGGTTAGAGACTTCAAGAAGTTCTTCAAAAGACGAGGTCAATACATGAGACAACCAAGCAACGACAATAAAACTTTCTCCAAGAACCGATTTACCAAGAATGACAAAGGTGATAGGAAATGCTTTAGATGCGGTGATCCAAACTATTTCATTGGGGAATGACCCAAACCACCTCGCGACAAAAATCACATGGCGTTTGTTGGTGGATCGTGGAGCAATAGTGGTGAAGAATGTGAGGACAATGCTAAAGACTAAAAGTGTCTCATGGCTCATTCTTCTAAAGAGGTACATTTGAAACCGAATACTATAGTAATGATAGTTCTTCTCTATATGATTTAGAAATAGAAGGTCAATATAACAACCTATGTAAACTAAGTCTTAAATTCATTGAAAAGAATAAATTGCTAAAATCAACTAGGACTAAACTTGAAACGAGATTAGTGAAGTAAAAGCTAAATTAGCTAAGTTGGAGAAAAATAAGGAAGTTGATTTAGGTTTTCTAAGTTGTGAAAGTCTTAGACAAGATTATGAAGATCTCAAGAGTACCTCCATTATATTAGAAAGGTTCATGAAAAGTACTAGTGATCTTGACGACATGTTAAGTAGACAAATTCATTATAAAGAAAGACTTGGTTTAGGTTTTGACACTAATGAAGCATCTACTAGTGAACCAAAACAAGTTACATTTTCAGAAAAAAGGCATGTTGCCCGCGAATCCATACAGTAGGCGGCGGTTCCATATAACTATGGAACCTCGGGGCACGATAATGAGCCCGGACAGAGACTCTAAAAATGGAAGATTCTCAAATTTCTGAAAAATCTATTTTAGGTAAAGGGCCAAAACTAGGGGTGAAAACGAGCCGAGCTGCTCGTGAAAAGCTCGGGATCGGATCGGTAAAAAGCTCGAATGAGTCGAGTCTAAACGAGCTCGAGCCTAAGTTGCAGCTCGTTTGTTAAACGAGCTCGAGCCCGAGCATTATGTACAAAGCTCGTTTGGGCTCGCGAGCCTAAACGAGCCTAATGTTTTATATACGAGCTTTTAAACGAGCTTAATAACAAGCTTATTAACGAGCCTAATTTTGGTATATTACGAACCGAGCTCGAGCCAATTTTTATGTTTACATTGTAAAATCGTATAAACGAGCCGAGCTCGAGCCGAGCCCGAGCTTGTCTACTATACCACGAGCCGAGCCCGAGCCTAAATAATAAGGCTCGAAACGAGCCGAGCTCGATCTCGAGCTTTATAAAACTTAAATGAGCCGAGCTCGAGCCTTGACAAGCTCGAGCTAGGCTCGGCTCGTTTCCACCCCTAGCCAAAACATCTTGTCATTAACAATGTCAAATTGCCTATTCTTGACAAAAGAGAGCTTAATAAGTTTTATACACCTTTAAGTAACCGTTAATGGGAATGAAGGATTATTCAAGAAAATCATCTACTCCTTCAAGAGTACGAAATAATTCAAGGCCTAGAAGTAGAACACCTACACCTAAAAACAATTTCCAACAACAATGTTTTTTTTCTGTGGGGTATGTGTCCTCCATTCACGCATCCCAACCAAATGCAAAGAATGTTTGGAACTAACAACATTCGACCCATTAGATATTGGGGACCAAATGTTTGATTTTGTGTGTTGTTACCTAGATATGCTTAGAAATTGATTTGGAGTCCGACGACTGGATTAAGGATAGTAGAAGTTCTAAACACATGACAAGTAATCGAAGTTTGTTCTCTACTTACAAAGCATATAATTGATATAACGTCACATTTGCTAGTAAATTACGTGGTAACATCATTGGAAAAGGTACACTTGACTCCATGACCATTGAAAATGTTGAGCACGTAGATAACTTAGGTTTTGATTTACTAAGTATAGGTCAAATTTGTGACAATAAGCGTAAGGTCATCTTTTCCGAACATGATAGCGAATTCGTAAAAGATGGAAAGATCATCGAAAAAGGTGTTAGACAATATGGGCTTTATGTCATGAAGGTCAATAGAAATTCTAAGGACAACTTATGTCTAGCGACTTTAGATGATAAATCTACTCTATGGCATAGGATATTAAGGCACGCTAATATGCGTTTGATTCAATCTTTCGTCTCTTAGGAGTTGGTAAGACATCTCCCTAATATGAAGTTTGATAGTCATTTTTGTAATGCTTGCAAAGTTGGGAAGCAAGTTCACTCAAGTGACAAGGCCAAGAATTTGGTATCGACCTCTTGGTGCCTAGAGATCCTACATATGGATCTCTTTGGACCTTCCGTCGTACGGAGTTATGGAGGTAACCTTTATACCCTAGTGATAGTTGATGACTATCTAGATTCACTTGGACTAGATTTTTGGCTAATAAGAATGAAGCTTTCGATCATTTCGAATTCTTTAGTCGGAAGATCTAAAATCAATTAGGATGTCCAATTGTTTCTATTAGGACGGATCATGATAGGGAATTTGACAATGAAGTTCAATTTGGTGCCTTTTGTGAAGTTCATGGTATTACCCATAACTTCTCGGCCTCTCGCACTCCACAATCAAATGGGGTAGTTAAAAGGAAGAATAGGACACTCTAAGAGATGGTAAGACCATGTTAAACGAGCAATCATTGCCTCAAAATGTTTGGTGCAATGTCGTGGACACATCGACCTATATTCTCAACCAAATTCTTATTCGATCTTTTTTGGGAAAGACACCCTATGAGATTCTTAAAGGTAAGAAACCCTCATTAAATATTTTAAGGTGTTTAGAAGAAAGTGCTTCATTCTCAAAACCGAAGATTACCTTACTAAGTTCGACCCAAAGTCGTACGAAGGTATCTTTTTAGGTTACTCTCAAACTAGTAAAGCCTACATAGTCCTAAATAGAACCTCGGGTGTAATCGAAGAATCACTCAACGTGACATTCGATGAAACTCCACCTTTATCTAAGACACCACCTTTGGTAGATGATGACTTAGATAAAATAGAAATAGTTAAAGCCAAAGAGGTTAGAAAACTAGGGGTTGAAGACCTTAATGTTGAAAAGGGAGTAAACATTAAGGAGTCTAAGGATCATGCCCTAGATAACGTCGTAGGCGATCTTAATCAAAGGACCCTTAGATCTCAAGTCCAAGATAAAAGTAACTTCTTTTGTTTCGTCTCCTTGTTTGAACCAAAGAATGTTAAAGAAGCTTTGATGGATGAGAGTTGGGTCATCGCCATGCAAGAATAATTGAATCAATTTATTGCTAATGACGTTTGGGAACTTGTTCCTTCATCTAGAAGTACTACCATTATAGGAACCAAATGGGTCCATAGAAATAAGGTATATGAGAACGGTGTTGTGTCTCTTAACAAGGCTAGACTTGTAGCTCAAGGCTATAATCAACAAGAAGGTATTGATTATGATGAGACATACGCACCAGTAGCAAGCTTAAAGTTCATTAGGATCCTTTTAGCTTATGCTTATGCTCTAGACTTTAAGCTTCAACAAATGGATGTAAAGAGTGCATTTCTTAATGGTTTGATCAATGAGGAGGTATATGTAGCTCAACCTCCTGGCTTCATTGATTTTGAAAAACCAGATCATGTTTACAAGCTTAAGAAAGCTCTTTATGGTCTTAAACAAACACCCACAACTTGTATGATTGACTTAAAGCGTTTCTTGTAAAACATGAGTATACCATGGGAATGGTACACAATACGCTCTTTATAAAGAAGAAAGGATCTCACCTTATCATTGTTCAAATATATGTTAATGACATTATATTTGGTTCAACTTGTCAAAGTATGTGTGATGACTTTGCCAAAATCATGCATGATGAGTTTGAAATGAGCATGATGGGTGAACTTAACTTCTTTTTAGGACTCCAAATTAGACAAATGGACGATGGTATTTTCTTTAATCAATCTAAGTATGTTTAAGAAATGCTAAAGAAATTTGGATTAGAGGACTCTAAGCCTATGAAGACTACCATGGCATCGGATACTAAACTCGCTGTAGATGATGATTGTGAGTCGGTAGATAATACCAAATATAGAGGTATGATTGGTAGTTTGTTATACCTAATATCAAGTCGACCGAATATCATGTTTAGTGTTTGCCTTTGTGCTCTCTTCCAAGAGGCTCCCAAAACCTCTCATCTTGAAGCGGTTAAGCCTATATTTCGATACATTAAAGGCACTATGCATTTAGGATTATGGTATCCTAAAGGTACCGACGTAAAAACCATTGTATACGTCGACTCGGATCATGCGGGAGACTATGTGGACCGAAAAAACACTAGTGGTATTTGTACCTTCATGGGTTGTTGTTTAACTTCTTGGTTCTCTAAGAAACAAACTGCTCTTGCCATATCCACCACAAAACCGAGTATGTGAGTGCTCGTAAAGCTTGTCAACAAGCTCTATGGATGTAGCAAGCGCTTGTTGATAACGGGATTACACTCAATGATGTTCCCATCATGTGTGATAATAAAGGTGCAATAGACCTTAGCAAGAATCTCGTGCAACATTCGCGAACTAAGCACATAGAGATTCACCACCATTTCCTTAGGGATAATGTTCAAAAGGGGAACATTTCGATTGAGAAGGTACCCTCGGTAGAAAACTTAGCCGCCATCTTTACTAAGCCACTTAAGAGGGAACCTTTTAATTACTTGCGTCTAGGTCTAGGTTTGATGGAACATATACCTTGATTGTGCTTGTTTTATCGAGACTTTTATCTTTTGTGTCTTTATTTTCTTTGAGTATTTGAGTCTCTTTAAACTCTTTTGAAAATTCTTCTCTCTATTTTTCAAAACGTCTCAAAGTTCTTTCTAAAATGGTCGAGAAATGTTTTTTGCATTGTTAATTCAATATATAAACGTTTTTTCATGGTTTCTTGTTATTGATATCGAACATACATGGATTATCAAAATGTGTCATGACTATGTGTCTAGATAATCACACCTTCAACATCGATTTTACTTTAAAAATCTAAGAATTTTTTTGTCAGAGTCGTATTTGTTGAGTTCGTGTGTGCTTCTTAGTCTTTTATTGCTCTTAAGCATGGCTTTATGATAAGTTAGACTAGAATATTAGGATTTGATGAATTGAAAAATTCTCCTTTTCCTTCAAAAACATACTCTCTATCGGTGGATCCTTAATTGTCTGGCGGATCCATATACATATGGAACCACATGTATATTCGTCGAACCGCGGGCAGAACCATCCAAAAATGGGTTTTCTGAAACTCCAAAATTGCTCCAACACTTTTTGGAATCTTTGTTTCAAACCTTTGACCACTCCCAAAATATCTTGTGGTTTCTCTACTTAACCCTAAGCATTTTGCATCCATTTTTCAAATCAAAATGTCTTATTAACCAAATGAAAGCCTTGGTTCACCTCCATTCTCCCATATTTCTTTCAATCCAAATTCATTTAAGAACACACGAAATCAAATCTCTTCTCCTTCTAAGGAAATTGATTTTGGAAATTCTCCTTTTCCACCGCTTCCCTTTGTATTCTTCATCCATCACATGATAATGTCATGCATCATGGAACATATTGTAATTATTTTTAATATCAACATATTGCCATGTCTTACATCTATGATGAGTTGAATTACATCAAGAGTATTTTAGTCAAGCCTCTTCTGCATTTTGACTACAAGACCATTGCCAAGCCTCTACCACCACATTCCGCTACCACTTCGTCTTCTAATTAAGCATGTGGGTTGCTTATTAATAAGACATCTAGTTTAAGCAATCTTAGAATTCTAGTGTAACTCGGATTAAAATTATGCTTAAGTTTTTGGCTTGTGTTTCATACATCTTTGTATGACTTGTTTTCCTTGTATCTTTTCATGTTTTTGGATTAACATGATTTATTATGGATCTTGGATCTCTTCTTCTCTTTTTATTTCTTTTATTGTGTGACCTTTGCTGTATCTTGTTGGGTGTTTCTTTTCTTCTTCTAACCCTTCTATGTAGCTTGTCACTATAGCTCGATCTCTTGGTGCCTAACACAAGGGGAAGCATTAGCAAAGTCCGATTCTTCTCTTCTATAAAGACTTTTTCTACCTTTTTGCTTCGACAAAGGGGAAGAAATGAAATAAACTCGTCTTCGAAAATCTTGTCTTTATACTTGATTGACTTTATGTATTATCGAATCAAAAAGGGGGAGATTGTTAATGCAATGATGCCTAAAAATGTTACTTTCATCTTTCGGTCTCGCTTTATTTTCATTACGACAATAAAAACAAGCATTTACGAAAACAATTAAAATCGAATTCTTGAGTTCAAAGATTTTTCCATTTCATCCATTTTCACTTAAGGTATGAATAAACAAGTTCTCAACCTAACTAAGTGACCAAAGATTTTTTTTTTTTTCATAAAAATCACTTTTTATTAAGAGTGACAAAAGTTTTTAATAAACTTTATTTTTAAGAAAATGTTTTATTAAAATAGAAATTAAAATTTGAATATGGCATATTCCATTTGGTTTAAGAATATCATTTGAGGGTTGGAACTTCACCACTAAAAGACAAAAAGGAGCATAGTCTACGACCGTGGTTCCAAATATAGGGGTGCGGTTCCTTATCAATAAGGAATCGTGGGCCTATTTAATGAACCGCGCCCAGTTATGACCGTCGGGCTCTTGTCTTATAAATAGTGGAACATTTCCACATTTTCATTTCACCTCTTTTGCACACATATTTCCAGATTCAATCCACCTTCTTAAATCATTCAAATCCTTGATTATTTGGTTGATTTCTACTTGTTTAGAAGTGAATCTTTCTCCTCCCTTCGCATCCTCTCAAGTGAAAAAAAAGAACACTTTCATCTTTGAAGTGTTGTGTTTACCTCAAGATCCATTGAAGATCAAAACTTTATTTCATCCTTGTGTTGTTGTGAAGATCCAAATTGTCGCGTATATTTGGAAGTTGTGTATGTAGTGTGGTTAATATTTAGGCCTTAAAGTATATTGGTGTAGATTGGTCCTAGCTAAGATTAGGGCTCGACTTTTAGCTTAGAGTCAGAAATTTGTTAAGCGACATGTACGGTATCTCCACCTTAAGGAGCTTGTTGATTAGTGAACTCTCGAGTAAGGAGTGCTCGAGGAGTGGAGTAGAAACGAGGAGTGAGCTTCGTTGCCGAACCACTATAAATCCTTGGTGTTTGGTTTGATCTTTCCTTTCCTTATCTATTTCCATTCATTATTACTTATTGCATATACTCGTGATTATTTGTTTAGATCCACTATCTATTGTTCATATTGTGCATAAGAAGATTTCACATAATCACTCAAGTCAAAGCTTTTGAAAACCGATCTTTAACCAAGTAAATTTAAGAAACTATTCAACCCTCCTTTCTAGTTTCTACACAATCTACTCTGTTGCTCCACGGGGAAAAAAGTTCACAACAACAGGCAATGAACAAAACCAACATGAATCAATGTGAATATCATGATCGCCAGTCAAAGAAGCAACTGTTTTCTTTATCGTTGCGCGAAAAGCAGAATTTATAACAACAAACAATGAACCTTTCCAATATTACATTACTGTTCATAGTCTATTCATAAACTATTGTATTACTCTTCACAACACACACAATGTAGCAATCAACAAACATCTAGGGTAAGCTAAGGAAGAATCAGGGACCAAGCGGACGCGCTCGCCATGGTTGCAGCCGCCTGCCAAGTTGCGGCGATCTCAACTTTATCACGGTCCAGTGTTATCAAACAAAGAACGTCATTATCATAACCATCTGCTTCGATTTGTTATGAGCAGTAACAAATCTATCGAGTAACTGTGCCACAAACAATACAACACAAAACTGAGACAACACACATCTTTATGACATAGTATAGTTTGGGAACAACTTATGAACAATACTTATTTTTTTAATCGATTAATCAGTTATGTTATTTCCTATGGCAACGTTTTGTTACACGTGCCATGCCACCAAGCCAATTGTGTACCTAAAAATATAATATGTGTTTCCAACAATTATGGTTGGAGGATATATAAGTAATTTACAGCTTTAAAAGCTCTTGATAATTTAAAAAGCTTTACGAATCAGTTTTTTATTTAAGAGTTACTTGTTTAAAATAAAAAGCTAACAACTCTAGAAAATTGTTGTGCTAAACACAACTCTTAGATTATTTTTTACAAAAAAAACTAACAGTTCTAAAAAAGTTTTAAAAAAGCTCTTACCAAACATACCCCAAGAAGAAAGATAGTTGTGGTTGACTGGACACAAAGTTGACTTTACTTGTTGTGTGCGCTCTAATACTGTTCAATTAGCTTAACCAACCATTATTACTTAAGGGTTTTAGGCATTTAATAGCAACGTACTTTTGTTAAATATATCCATATCATAACTGTACTCATAAAATTGCCAAGATGGTACTTAAGCTTTCGGTTTACCTGTTAATATCGTACCTCAAACTTTTTTTTTACCTATTTTACCCTTCAACCCAATGCCAAGTTTGCATCGTTAGTCCTTAACTAACGATCGTTATTGTTTTCCAAAAAAAAAGTTTTAACTTATAAAAAATTATAATTTTTCCAAACATATTTAAAATAAAAAAATTTGTGTTAAATTTTTTTTTGAAGTTACAAAAACCTTTTTTTACTTTAAAAAATTTCAAATGGTTTTAAATCTTGTTTCATTTTTTTAAAAGTTTATATTTTTAGAAAAAATAATTTTGTTTTAATATTTTTTAGAAGTTAAAAATAACTAAATGATTTTCTTCCAGAAAATTAATTTTTTTAATATTTTTTTAATATTTTCGAAAATAAATAAACTTTTTTAGAAGTAAATTGAAATAAGAGAAAAACATAAATTTTTAATTTAAAACTAAGTTTTTTTATAAAGAAATCATGAAAGTAATAGTTTAAAATGTTTTAAATTTTTTTGAAATGTTTTAAAATTATTAATTTAGGAAAATACAAATATGTTTTCAAATAATCTAAATTTTTTTAATTTTTTTAGAAGAAAGTCATGTGAGTTATTTATAACTTTAAAAAAATTAAGAGAAAAACGTAAAAAAAAAAGTTCAGTTTTCAAAAAAATCAAAACTGAATTTAAACAATTTCAGGAAAAGCGTAAAAAGCAAAAACGTTTTTTAACTCTAATTTTTTTTGGAAAAGTTATAATATTTTTTCAGTTAAATATTTTTTTTCTGAAAGAACGATCGTTAGTTAAAGGACTAACGATGCAAAATTTGGCATTGGGCTGAAGGGTAAAATAGGTAAACCGGAAGTATTATCTTGGCAATTTTATAAGTACATGTATGATATGGATATATTTGAGAAAGTACGTAACTATTAAATGCCTTAAACCCATTGCTTAACAATACGTTTATATTTTCACTTTCTTTAAGTAACACAGTTAAACAAAAAGATGCCCATAATAATGACACAAACTTGGCAAAAATAAACCAAACGCAAATCTTAAAATGAATGAAAATAAATACAGATTTCCAAAAATGTAACTTTCTTTAATAAAACATTGGCAGCCCAATGGGCTTACACACATTTTTGTTTACTCACTTACGAGTTAAGCATTGGAAATTTTTGCTCACAGTCACACACAAAGAGGTTTTTCTTGATCATCATCACCGTATTTCACGATCGAGATTTATAAAAAATCGAATCATCGATCGTAAAATCTAAAACCCTTTTAAGATCAAAGAGTATTTGATCTGAATTTATAATTTTTTTGATCATATAACATGGATTCATTATTTAATCTTAATAATAAACTACAAAGAGCATGCACAAACCTAGGTGATTTTGGTCATGATCATGAATCTTCGCTTCCTACTCTTTGGGACTCCTTGCCTACTATCGCCGTTGTCGGCGGTCAGGTATATATATGTTTTTTGATGGAAATTTTATTCATCTACGCGATTGTTTATAATTTGTTAGTGTATATATGTTTTCGACGTAAAATTTTATTCATCTAGATGATTGTTTATAATTTATTAGTATATATATGTTTATTTATTTTATAGATTTTAGGCTAAAATTGATGTAATTTTGTAGACTTGGGGTTAACCATTTGGTGTGAGGTCGGATTTTGTCAAGGTAGTATGTAAAATGAGGGTGGTTAAGTGATAGATGTTATAGTATCGTGTCCGTGTAATTGTTCAAATTACTGTTGGATTTGTGAGAAGTCGATTATCTATTCAAAATATCGTTTTATAGTAGCATTTGATTTTAGACGTAGGTCATTTGGTTTAAGTTAATAGTAAAACCTACAATGCTGCATATTGCTTGAAAGCACGAGCAATTGTACGTTTTGTTAATGTATTTCCAGGTGAAGTTTAATCGATCACTGGTTGGTATTCCTTATTGTTTTGGGGTCATATAACACAATTTAGCTAACACTATATCCGGCTTGTTAAATTTGATGGGTTATCTGGTACTATAAACACAATGCCAAACACCCATGTGAATTTTATATCAATTTAAAGGTTTGTAAATCAACTATACGGATACGTAGTCTTGTCCTCTCAGTTACCGATAAACTAGGAGTTTTAAGTAATACTACTTGAGCAATCTTCGTATGTGTCTGCTTAGTTAACTTTTTACTCTTTTAGAACAAGGTGTATAAAGACATAAATCTCACCATAGTTTGTTTCTAATTTTGTTCACAGAGCTCTGGGAAGTCATCGGTGCTGGAGAGTATTGTTGGAAAGGACTTTTTGCCTCGTGGTTCCGGTAATTGTTTTTTTTTTCTTTTACCATATGCCATAACAATATCTCATTATCACACTTTTGTTTAGCTCTCAAATAATTGATACTCCGTATTAATTTACAATTGTAAACCATCTATATATATGCAGGAATTGTTACTCGCCGTCCTCTTGTTCTCCAGCTTCATAGAATTGATGAAGGAAACGAATATGCAGAGTTTGCTCACCTACCAAAAAAGCGTTTTGATGATTTTGGTAATTTTATGGTCCATTGAACATGATAATTTAATAACCAACTTAATGTTCCATTACACGATTTCATTTCATTTCATTTCGCACAGCTGCTGTCAGGAAGGAGATTGCTGACGAGACTGATAGAGTGACGGGAAAAAACAATCGGATTTCATCAGTTCCTATATATCTCAGCATCTATTCTCGTCATGGTAAGATATTTTCCCTTGTACCTATCATGCATATATATTTTCAGATTCTGCTCTACAATAACTCACTTGTAATTTTACTATTTTGACAGTCGTGGATTTGACATTGGTTGATCTTCCTGGTCTTACAAAAGTAGCTGTTGGTGAGTCCCAATTCTTAAGGACTTTTTGTTTTGGTTCTCCTCGAAATTTCACACTTTTATCTCTGCAGAGGGCCAATCTGAGAACATTGTGCATGAGATCGAGGCCATGGTGCGTTCCTACATTGAGAAGGTAAGCTGTCTAAAAATATATGTTAGTGTGTTTGGTTATATACGTTGAGCTTTGTCTAATCTCATAATTGTGCAGCCCAACTGCATAATTCTGGCAGTTTCTCCTGCCAACCAAGACGTTGCAACTTCTGACGCTATTAAAATTGCTCGTGAAGTTGATCCCAGAGGTACGTAAGATCCATCTCATTTCCATAGATACTACTCAGTCGTACTTTTTGATGTGATATAGTTACCAAATCCAGTATTGAATTTGATCATTGGTTAAATATAATTGTACAGGAGAGAGGACTTTTGCAGTCTTGACAAAACTTGATCTTATGGACCAAGGAACTAATGCAGTTGCTGTAAGCAGTTTCTTTACTCGTCATTTCAAATATTTTATAAAAGTTAACGTTGATTAAACTTTGACTGTGATCGGCTATATGGGATTTGAAGGTTCTGGAAGGAAGATCCTATAAGCTTCGATATCCTTGGATTGGTGTTGTCAACAGATCTCAGGCTGATATTAACAAGAATATTGACATGCTAGCTGCTCGGAGGAAAGAGCGGGAATATTTTGCTAACAGTAAAGACTACTGGCACCTTGCTAATAGAATGGGCTCTGAGTATCTAGCGACGGCACTTTCCAAGGTTGAATTTCTTTTGATAATTGTTCCCAACTTAATCATAATTTTCGGATTTGCTAACTAAACGGAAGGATTTTTTTTTCAGCATTTGGAATCTGTAATCAAGTCCCGGATCCCAGGTCTTCAATCTTTGATTGGGAAAACAATCATCGAACTTGAAACGGAAATGAGCCATCTTGGGAAACCTATTGCTGTAGATGCTGGTGTAAGCATGCCCATTATTTACTTATTAATTATTAACTGTTTATTCACTTAGCAAGTGGAAATCTGATAATTATTTACTTATTAATTATTAAGTGTTTATTCCACTTAGCAAGTGGAAATCTGATAATTATTTCCCAATTTGCAGGGAAGATTATTCATGATTATGGAAATATGCCGTGCTTTTGATCAAATATTTAAAGAGCATCTTGATGGCATGTATGTATCTTTGTGGTTACTTTTGGCAGTTCATGCAGTTACGTGTAATATTAATATCTGAATTTCGTCATGCTATGCAGACGAGCAGGTGGTGACAGAGTATATACCGTTTTTGATAATCAACTCCCTGTTGCTTTAAGAAGGTTACAGTTTGAGAAGCAACTTTCTTTGGAAAATGTGAGAAAAATAATCACTGAAGCAGATGGATATCAACCCCATATACTGGCTCCTGAACAAGGATATCGTCGCCTTATAGAAAGTACCTTGGTTACTATCAAGGGTCCTGCTGGGTTAGCTGTTGATACGGTAGCAATTTAAAGAAACGTTTTTAGCATATTGATGGTATAAAAGGACTTGCAATGCCCTTTTGACATGTTGTTTCTTATCGATTTCAGGTTCATGGTATATTGAAGGATCTGGTCCATAGGTCAATTAACCAGACTGCGGTTAGTCTCAAAGGATCTGTCAAAAATTCAATCAGTATTCTATTTAATCATTACTACTTTAACAGAACGAGCACATTCAAATAACACATAATCACTTTTGAAACAGACATTGAAATAAGTCTATATTGTCTCATGTACTATCACTGATTATATTATGTGCAGGAGTTGAAGAAATATCCTTCCCTAAGAATGGAGGTTTGGAACGCCGCCAATGAATCGTTAGAAAGAATGAGGGATGAAAGCAAAAGAGCAACTATGCGGCTAGTTGATATGGAGTGCTGTTACTTGACAGTTGATTTCTTTCGGAAGCTTCCACAAGATGCTGACAGGGGTGGGAATCCAACAGACTCGATTTTTGATAGATACAGTGAAGCATATCTTCGTCGTGTTGGTAAGTATCATTAAATTAAAAACATGCTTAGCTTTTCAAATAACATTAGTTCACCTCTTTATTTATGATTATACAAACAGGAACAAATGTGTTGTCGTATACCAATATGGTGCTTGGAACTTTGCGACATTCCATCCCAAAGTCTGTGGTTCATTGTCAAGTGCGTGAGGCTAAACGTTCCCTACTTGACTATTTCTTCACTCAGTTGGCGACAAAAGAGGTGCGTATCACATGATATAAATGTTCTAATCAGTATAACATCTACTTATTCTTATAACAATCGTATTGTTTGAATGTGCCTGCACCTAGTTTCGGAGATTAGTTTTAGTAGTTTGCCAATCAAAATGTTATTTTAAATACATCGTTAGCAATTACACTTTGTTTGCTGATATGTCTTTGGTTTTCTTCCGTTATTAAATCTCAAGTTCTGTTCGTTGCAGGGGGCACAATTAGGCAAATTATTGGATGAAGACCCAACAATAACGCAAAGGCGAGCAAACATTGCAAAGAGACTGGAATTGTATCAGACTGCACAATCTGAGGTGGACGTTATTGCATGGTCTAAGTAGAATAGCTCCAATCGGGTCTTGGTTATGGCGTGAGTGAAGGACTGCAGATGCGCAAGTCCGCTTTTGTACTTAACTTAGATGTTTGTTTTTATTATGGGACCATTGGTAAACAAATCTTCTCTTCTAAATAAGAATTCATTATAATTAGGTTTTAAGTTTTATCTGTTTTTCATAACATCCTGCTTTCGTTCTTTTCCGAGTATTGAAGTTTAGACCTATCATTTAGTTTTAAATTAACTATATTATTCCTACATGCTAAATTAGGACAATGTATACTGCTTGCATAAGCAATTTAGGCTAATTATAGAAGTTTTAAACGCAGGAAAATCGTTCATACATGAAAACGCAGTGTTTCTAATAATTTACTACAAAAACGATTTCATTAATACACACTTGTTAACAAGTTAATGATATGATTGCAGTAAGTGGTCTAGCTATTGTGCTTTTAACCTTTAATTTTGTCGAACAGTAAAATAAAACTAGCAGGGTGTGAATTAACTCATTAAGCGTGTTCACGAAGGTTGCAGAAAATTTAATGAAGTGGTTAGTATGTTGAGTTTTAGACTAAATAATCGTCATCACATATGACAAGTCAAGGATATTAGGTCATACATAAGATACGTGGTTCGTCTTTTGTGAGTCGATGACACAACATTGTACATGACACATACATATGCATTCATGGTTTCTACTTTCCAACGCTCACCTATGATCATCTATCAACATTCATATGATTAAGGATTTTTTTTCTTCTTATTTTCATCCTAATCATACATGAAGGTCATCACTAAGGTGGCTTAACGGTGAAACAAGCTGATATCTTCACAAGAGATCGTATATTTAAACCTAGCTAGCTCACTAGATACGCACATCTCTTACTTAATTAGGATGGTTATATACAAAACTAGAAATACAATTTTTATGAACCAGGTGCGGTTTTTACCAGAAATTAACACTACATCGCAAAACTTGATGGGTGTTTAGTCCTTTCTTACAAGTTATATTATATCCACAATGCATATCACCTGAGCTCGATCCATCCAATATATGGAGTGTGAACATTATAAAAAAGTTCAAATATTTGTCGTCTAAAAATAGTTTAGACATATTCGGTTCATCGACATCTTTTTGGTCTCGTTAGTCCAACATATACTATATAAAGGAACCCAAATATTCATTCATTTAAACTCTAAATATATCAATGGAGTCACTCACAAGAGGGTTAAGATTCAGAAAATCGGCTCTAAAACCTATTCAAATCACTAAGAGGAGCGCTACTAGTAGCGCTCAAAACCAAGATGGTCATGATGCCACTGAAATTGGTGGTACCAGCGATCAAAGTTATTTCATATCAAGCGGTGAAGAACAACCGTTGAGTCCAGCAGCACGTCTATTTCATGAACCAACTTTCAACGTCTACGTTATAGCAATTTTGGGTTCCAAAAACCCCATTAACAATGCTATTGTATACGAGAAGTTGCCACAGACTTTGCTTAAGCATCCTCGCTTTTCTAGTTTGCAGGTAATTAGTCAGCTAACTGGATAAACGTTACTTTAATGCATGGTGTTATATTGGTTTAGTATCGTTTATTCTACGGTATATTGAAATAATATCTGTGCACGTACAGGTTATGGACAAAACAAATGGAGAAATGAAATGGGTACCAACAAATGTGAACTTACACAATCACATAATCATTCCAACTATCCCACAAAACTTAGACTCCCCTGACAAATTCCTCGAAGAATACGTCTACAATCTAAGCAAATCTTCAATTGATTCTTCAAAGCCCATGTGGGATCTTCACCTCTTACACCTGAAAACATCAGACGCCAAAGCCATAGGAATCTTTAGGATCCATCACTCCTTAGGTGACGGGACGTCCCTCATGTCTTTGCTTCTTGCTTGTACACGTCAGATATCCAACCCTGACCTTGTTCCAAGTGTCCCAAGCCATAAGCATGGTAATGCTGGTTGGTTTTCGTCGTATAATTATTATGGCAATGGTGTTGGAAGCGTGTGGTGGCAAAGGTGGTTTATGGCGATTTGCGTATTTTTAATGTTGGTTAGGAATACCATTGTAGATGTTGTTTATTTCATAGTGACCGTGTTGTTCTTAAAGGATACTGAGACGCCTTTAAAAGCTCCGGCTGGATCAGAGTTTAGTCCGAGGAGATTTGTTTATCGGACAGTTAGTCTTGATGATATGAAGCTCATCAAGAATGCTATGAATTTGGTGAGTACCATATTAGAAAATTAACACCTAATCCTTTAGTTTTTATTATCGTAATATGTTTATCCTTATATATTCACCACTTATAAGAGACCCGTGCTTTTTTTTAACCCCCATTTTAGGTGATTCAACTTAAATACAGTAATTACAACTGTTGGTGTGTTCTTATTGTACAATATCATCTCTGTTATGTATATATACTAAAAAGTAGTAAAATGTATGCTCTACTTTTTGCAGACTATAAACGATGTCGCATTGGGTGTCACCAGAGCTGGATTATCACAGTACCTTAACCGAAGATACGGTGAGTTATTCCTTCTCACGGAGTTCCACTTTTGTTACAAGGTCATTGGTTGTTTTAGCATAATTTTAGCAGAATGGGCAGAAATACACTTTCAGTTTGAGAAAATATGAATAAAGGTTTCTTTTTTTTGACTGATCAAGGGTAGTATTTGATATTTTTAAGGTGAGGGTAAGAAAGACGAAGGCGCAACTGAAAATAAAAACAACCTCCCGAAGAAGAAAATACGCTTGCGCTCAACGCTTTTAATCAACATAAGACCATCTTCAGGCATTCAAGTGAGAGTTTTAATGATCTTGAACAGGAATATGTTTTTGGCATTTTTGTTATTAATGATTAGGTCCTTGCAATATGTAGTGTTTTTCTAGAACATTAGTACATTTATATATTTATTGATTTGTTGAGTGCATATTAGGCATTGGCTGATATGATGGAGAAGAATACTGAAGCGAAATGGGGGAATTGGATTGGTTATGTGCTGCTTCCATTCACCGTTGGTATAAGAGATGATCCCTTAGATTATGTTAGAGAAGCCAAGGCAACTATTGATCGAAAGAAGCATTCACTTGAGGCCATATATACATTCTCAATAGCAGAGTTGGTTCTTAAATTGTTCGGCATCAAGGTTACTAATTTCCCTGTGTTTAATATTTCCTGACAAAGCTAACTTTACATCATTGCAAATTTGCAATGCTTACATTCATTGACCGAATTAGTGAAGACTGAAGCGATTATCAGTTGCAATTTAAGTTGCTAACTACGCTGATCTTTTTGTCTTATAATAGGCTGCAAGCTCGCTTTCGCACAAGATCATCACTCGTACAACCTTGTGCTTCTCAAACTTGGTTGGACCTTTGGAAGAAATCGGCTTTTATGGCCATGCCATGGAATACCTTGCTCCTAGTTCTTACGGCCAACCACATGTAAGGCTTTGTTGTATGTATATATATTTGTAAATCGTCACCAACACCAAGCACAACACATGGACACCGATCCTAACCAGCCGAACCTAACTTTTTTTTCTCATCTGATGCTAGGGCTTGATGATCAATTTCCAAAGCTATGTTAACAAGATGACAATAGTTCTCTCAGTTGATGATAACACAATCCCAGATCCTCACAAACTATTGGATGATCTTGAAGGGTCACTAAAACTCATTAAAGAAGCGTTGTATGCAAAGGGTCTAGTTAAGCAAAAGCAAGAGATGATTCCAGAGGCGACATTCACCTAAACTTAGAACCGTGTTTTTCCAATTTCAGCTTTTCGTATAATTTGCTTATTGTTTATACATCATCATGTGATACTTCAACAAGCACTTAGTGTTTATCTAAGAAACTGCATCACACAGATAAGCATGATGTCTATCACTTACTCCTTCAAATAAGATGAAAAAGCAAAATCGAAGAATCATAGCATAAATAAAAAAATTGCTTCTATTATTAGTATCAGCAGCAGTTTTGCATACGGTTCGCCAGGAAAATTTTATGCGTTCTGTCTAAATCATATATGAGTCTCAACAAAAATGGTATCATATACAATTAATCCAATTTAATCATCAAAAGAAAGAACTATAACCCAATTTAGTCTTCTAAGGATATGAACCAAGAATCCAAAATTTCTTAAACATGTGTTCGTGAGTAAAACATCATACGCCGAAGCCATAGGAATCTTTAGGATCCATCATTCCTTAGGTGACAGGACGTCCCTCATGTCCTTGCTTCTCGCATGTACACGTCTGATATCGAACCCTGACCTTGTTCCAAGTGTCTCAACCAAGTCATAAGCATGGTAATGCTGGATGGTTTTCGTGGTATAATTATTATGGTAACGGTGTTGGAAGCGTGTGGTGGCATTTTTGTTAGTTAGGAATACGATTGTAGATGTTGTTTATTCCATAGTGACCGCGTTGTTCTTAAAGGATACCGAGACGCCTTTGAAAGCTCCGACCGGATCAGAGTTTAGTCCGAGGAGATTTGTTTATCGGACGGTTAGTCTTGATGATATAAAGCTCATCAAGAATGCTATGAACTTGGTGGGTACCATATTAAAAAATTAACATCTAATCGTTTAGTTTTTATTATCCTATTATGTTTATCATTTCATGTATGGAACTTTAAACACCCAATCCTTGTTCTTACAGGCACGTAAAAAAAGTAGGTCATGGTACTTATTTTTCAGTTCGGATAAATTATGAACCATTATATCCTAAAATATTTTGTCCTTCGATGAAAATTCTCAAGTTCAACTAATAAAAAAGTCAAGAAAGTCATATGGTGAGGCGTTGTATGGCCGGCTAACGTATTCACCTATTATACTTAGGTCCCAGGTTCGATTCTTTAGTCTGCCATCCGTGGTCATACCTTTTTGATTTTATATTCACTTTTAAGTTCTTGCAATTACTATTATATGATCATAAACGTTTTTGGGTGTTAAAAGAAATCAAATTGATCCAACCTATTTGTCACGGTTCACTTTGGATTTTTAGTTGTTATTCGCACTGGACCGTGTATAATGTAGAATTGTAGATATATGTTTTATTCGAACCCATCTAATCTGCTTAATTCAAAACTGTAAAAAACCAATAACAAAAGATCAACCAAAACCGAAACAAAAAATACTCACTTATCACGATGCATTTTTTGTTTTTACTTTCACATATCAACGAATATAGATGCAGGTTTTAATCGACCATTCATAAAAAAACACGCGTAATAACTATATATTATTACACTACTTTTATGGCATAATACATTTTTACTTATCTGCATTTACTAACGGCTTTTGTTAGAATGACAATTATTTGAATGGTTTTATTGCGACGAAAGAACTATGAATTGTATACTTCAAGTTATTAAATTTTAGTAAAACGAAATAATGCGTTTTAAGATGCGTTATTATTAATCTGATTTGATTCGATTAATATTTTAGAAATGTTAACTGTGATTTGAACCGTGGCTAACCTTTCATTTTGTCTACTCGTTATATACGATTACCAACCTAGCAAAAAGTTATTAGAAAAAAATAGTTTAGTACAAATATCTTTTTTCTTCTTACCTTGGATAAATTTGGAACCATTATATCCTGAAATATATTGCACCTGATAGTTATAGGGTGATGGGTTGGATGAATCGTTAAAGTATCACCATTTGAGTCCTAAGTCTCAAGTTCGATACTTGTAATCATTCCTCATGATTCACACTCTTTTTTCATACTTGTAAAGAATTAGATTCGTCTCTACCACTTTCTTCTGTGGATTCTTTGGCAGATGGACGTTTCTCATGTCCTTGCTTCTCGCTTGTAGACGTCAAATATCAAACCTGTCCTTGTTCTAAGTGTCCCAAGTCATAAGGAAGGTAAGCTAGTTGGTTTTCGTCGTATACTTATTATGGTAATGGTGTTGGTTTATGGTGATTTGCGCGGGTTATTCTGTTGGTTAGGAAATAAGAATACAATTGTAGATGTTGATTATTTGACCATGTTGTTCTTAAAGAATACTGAGACGCCTTTGAAAGCTCCGGCCGGATCAGAGTTTAGTCCGAGGAGATTTGTTTATAGTGTTGTTAGTCTTGATGATATGAAGCTCGTCAAGAATGCTATGAATTTGGTGAGTACCATATTAGAAAATTAACACCTAATAATCGTTTAGCTATTTACGTATTATGTTTGTCCTTATAAGTTATAACTACAGTTCGGTACGCTTAAGTAGATAATCATTTCAGAATGCATCGAACTTGATATAGCGTGAAACAAGGATAGATAATTGAATCTGTTGATTCCAAAGAATGCCAGACACAATCCGTCCAACTATCGTTGATTCAAACAGAATACCGATAATCAGGTAACTCCAACAATCGTTGATTCAACGAATACCCGATTATTTGGATGAAATCAAACAATAAACCCTAACCTGGATTTAAGTTGATTAACAAAAGACTAAAAGTCTGTATTTTTTTTATTCATAGCTTCATAATAATTCCATACAATAAACCCAAGTCCTAATTTTATAGGAAAACTAAACTTGGAGAAAAAGTTAACAAAATATTCTAGGAAAATAAAATAAGGAAACTAAATAAAATAATAATCTCAATAATACTCCTGCATCATTCTCCCCTTCTTTGAAAAACTCGTCCTCGAGTTTGCCTCACTCGTCCTTTGTATTCGTAGCATCCAAGTTTGCATCTCTTGCATCAAGTTTCCTTTCTTTAAAATGACTCGACCACGAACCTTGATCGTCTTAAAACCCAACTTATCGATCATGATATTTTGGATCATTGAAAAATAAATATTATTAGCCACAACTACGACGTCTTGAATGTTGTCTTCTTCCCCACCAAATCCTTCTTTCCCGATAAATCCTTCTTCTTCCTCAATAACATCTTCAATATTTGTATCATAAACTAGCGTCGATTCTTCTTCATATTCATCAAATATGGGAGGTCCATCATAATCATCACTAGTCGCACCATAATCTTCCCATTCATCAGAAGATGAACCATCAACCCCAAAAAACGGATATTCTAACATCTTAATCAGGAACTTCGGCTCTGATACCAACTGATGTAGCGTGAAACAAGGATAGATAATTGAATCTGTTGATTCCAAAGAATGCCAGACACAATCCGTCCAACTATCGTTGATTCAAACAGAATACCGATAATCAGGTAACTCCAACAATCGTTGATTCAACGAATACCCGATTATTTGGATGAAATCAAACAGTAAACCCTAACCTGGATTTAAGTTGATTAACAAAAGACTAAAAGTCTGTATTTTTTTTATTCATAGCTTCATAATAATTCCATACAATAAACCCAAGTCCTAATTTTATAGGAAAACTAAACTTGGAGAAAAAGTTAACAAAATATTCTAGGAAAATAAAATAAGGAAACTAAATAAAATAATAATCTCAATAATACTCCTGCATCATTCTCCCCTTCTTTGAAAAACTCGTCCTCGAGTTTGCCTCACTCGTCCTTTGTATTCGTAGCATCCAAATTTGCATCTCTTGCATCAAGTTTCCTTTCTTTAAAATGACTCGACCACGAACCTTGATCGTCTTAAAACCCAACTTATCGATCATGATATTTTGGATCATTGAAAAATAAATATTATTAGCCACAACTACGACGTCTTGAATGTTGTCTTCTTCCCCACCAAATCCTTCTTTCCCGATAAATCCTTCTTCTTCCTCAATAACATCTTCAATATTTGTATCATAAACTAGCGTCGATTCTTCTTCATATTCATCAAATATGGGAGGTCCATCATAATCATCACTAGTCGCACCATAATCTTCCCATTCATCAGAAGATGAACCATCAACCCCAAAAAACGGATATTCTAACATCTTAATCAGGAACTTCGGCTCTGATACCAACTGATGTAGCGTGAAACAAGGATAGATAATTGAATCTGTTGATTCCAAAGAATACCAGACACAATCCGTCCAACTATCGTTGATTCAAAAAGAATACCGATAATCAGGTAACTCCAACAATCGTTGATTTAACGAATACCCGATTATTTGGATGAAATCAAACAATAAACCCTAACCTGGATTTAAGTTGATTAACAAAAGACTAAAAGTCTGTATTTTTTATTCATAGCTTCATAATAATTTCATACAATAAACCCAAGTCCTAATTTTATAGGAAAACTAAACTTGGAGAAAAAGTTAACAAAATATTCTAGGAAAATAAAATAAGGAAACTAAATAAAATAATAATCTCAATAATACTCCTGCATCAGAACTTTACCCTTAACAGTAAACACCACGAAATAAATTACAGGCTAATAAAAAAAGTAGTTCATGGTACTTACTTTGTAGTTGTCTGCTCAGATAAATTTTGAACCATTAGAGCATTAAAATATACTGAACTACTACACTAGCAGTGAAAATTCTCAACTTCAACTAAAAAATAAGTCAAAAAAATAATAAGGTACGAGCTTGTATGGATGGCTAACATATCTCCTTATGATAGTAGGGTCACAGGTTCGATTCTTTAGTCTTCCATGAAAAGCTGTAGCTTTTTTATTTTATATTTATTTTTAGTATTAATCTTCTTTTTTTCTTAAGTTCTTGCAATTACTATTATGATTATAAATATTTTTGTTATATTAAAGAAACTCAACTAATCCGCTTAATTTAAAACAGCAAAAAGCGATAACCGAAGAAGCCAAAAGCAAAACAAAAAAGACCCACTTATCGTGGTTCAGTTTGTGTTTTTTCCTTTTACATATCGATGATTCTTTAAACCGAACCGTGTATAATATAGATGTAGGTTTTAATCGATCATTCATAAAAACGACACGTAATAACTATATTATTATACTACTTTTATCGTATAATATATGTTTACTTACCTTCTTTCACTGACGTCTATCTATTACGATTGTAATGACGGCATCCTAGGGTGATGGATTATTTAGATGACTAAAGTATCATCATGTGAGTCTTAGGTCTCAGGTTCGATACTAGTTAGTCTTCTAAAATGTCTTCACCCTTTTTTCGTAATTTTGTTCCCCTCATTTGCATCTTATTTTCACTTTAATATTCTTATTAGGGTAAAAGTTATAAAATACCATCTTACTTATTGATTTGTGCCGATTTTAAACACTTACTATTTAATCTCGTGATTACCATCGTACTTTCAAATTTGTTCCGACTATACCAATATGACCATAAAATGACTATATTACCCTTTTAAATGACTAAAATACCCTTTATCTTTTCACATTTACTTCATCAAAGAATACATATATGATTCTTCACCATCCAATAATCTTTTTCACCATCTATACAGATATGATTTTCCAGTAAATGAAAAACGCAAACACCACATTAATAATCCTTTTCACCATCCAAATCAACAAAAAACATACATAATCCTGTTAAACAGCGAGTACTGATATAGTGAATTACTCTGTACCATGAGGAATTTTGCAGCTGAATACACTAGTTATAGTGTTACTGTAGTATTTTAGACTACTAGTAGACAAAAACACAAACCCAGAACAAACTTGGCTCGAAACCCATAATAATTATTTATACTTGCTCTCTCCCCGAAATACTAAAATACCAATTCTTCTTTAAATGAACTCGGTAAAATAGCCTTCTAGATGTATAAAAACGTTGCAACTCGATGATGATCAAGCATTTAATTCCTTTTTCCAAGGAATCAAACACGAATCATTGTCGTACACTCAAAATGAACTCGGTAAAATAGCCTTCTAGATGTAACAAAAACTTTGCAACTCGATGATGATCAAGCATTTAATTCCTTTTTCCAAGGAATCAAACGTTGCAACTCGATGTATTTTCACAATTTTTGTTTCCCTGATTTTTGTTATATATTTCATGATTTGTGAAGTTGTGGCTAGGTGAAGACATGTAATTATATTAAAGAAGATAAGGGTAATATGGTCATTTTATGGTTATATTGGTATAGTCGGAACGAATTTGAAAGTACGATGGTAAAGTCCCGAAATTAAATAGTAAGTGTTTAAAGTCGGCATAAATCAATAAGTACGATGGTATTTTATAACTTTTACCCTTCTTATTATATATTCACCACTTACAAAGACTTGTGTGTTTTTTTTTACCCGTCATTTTAGGTGACTTGAGGGAGTATTTCTTTTTCTTTTTATGCCTCTTAGTGGTAAAAGTTGTGGGCCAAAATCACTTTGAGCCTCTTGTTCTACACTCACATAAAAGTCTCACTATTCCCACTAAGAGGCTAAATAAAAGACTAATATGAAAGCAATTAAAAAAAGAAACAAGCCCTTAACTTAAATACAGCATTTACAACTTTTGGTGTAGTTCGTATTGTACAGTATCACCTCTATATATGTACTAAAAAGTAAAATGTAGTTTTTAATTTTTACATGCTCTAATTTTTGCAGACTATTAATAGAGTTAAGGTCGGAGTTAGTAGAAGGACTAGTGGGTGTTAAACTTCCTCTCAACTTATTTTACTTATAATATATGTGTATTATAAGAGAGGAGGGTGTCACGACATGGCATGGCTCACCGTAACGACGTGGCACCCTCGTCGCCTCTCTTCGCCTTTCGTCGCCACACCGACCCTCCTTGTCGCCGTCAAGATTTCAGAAAACCGAAATCTGAACGACGAGCCACATATGCAAATATATATCTGTTGCCATTGTGAAAGATGTATTTTTGTGAGTGAGGTATTTTTGTAGGGGCCAAATGAAGAGAGGTTGTGCGTGTTGTGAGTGGGGGTATTTTTGTGGGTTGTGTTGGTGTCATGTGACGCTGAGTTGGCAGCTGACTAGGCAAAATTTTTAGGGGTACCCATGTCGTGGTACCCTTCTCTCTAAGCAATTTTTCTACTATTTTTTTATATTAAGTCTCCCCATCATTATGACTCTTTATCTTAAGTATGATCAGCTTCTCTTAACTAAAAACCTAGCTCCGCCCTTAATAGAATACGGTATAATTATTCATATTTTCTCAAATAATAAGTGTACTTTTGCACATTCTGCTATAATTATGCTAAAACAATCATATAAATGTAACTCATCAAGAATCCGATGAGATTTGTTTATCGGACTGTTTGTCTTGATGATATGAAGCTCATCACGAATGCTATGAATTTGGTGAGTAACTGAGTATCATATTAGATATTTAACACCTCATAATCATTTAGTTTTTATTATCATATTATGTTTATCCTTATAAGTTATAACCAAAGCTCGATACACTTAAATATACGATCATTTCTGAATGTATCAAACTTTACCTTAACACTATACACAATACTTATTTTTTTCTTGTCAACTCGGATAATTTTGAATCATAATATCCTAAAATATAATGTATCCAAGAAACTAACAATTACAAAGTAGAAAGATAATGCATTTTTGTCCCTAAGTTCAACTAATAAAAAAGTTGGTAATATAATAGAACGAGGTGTTGTATTGACGGCTAAGGTATCAACTTATAATAACTAACATTTCATGTTCGATTCTTGAGTCTTCTTTGAGCATCTTGTTTTTTTACTCGTACTTTTGTTCTTTAATTTTATTTTCACTTTTAATATTAACCCTTTTTTCTTAAGTTCTTGCAATCACTGTTATGATTATAACCGTAGGGTGTTAAAGGAATCCAAATTTATCCGCTTAATTTAAAATTGCAAAAATCCGATAACTGAAAAAACCGAAACTAAAATAACCTGTTTGTCTTAATTCAACTTAGATTTTTATTTTTAGTTATCCACGATTATTTAAACAAGACGATGTATATTGTATAATATAGATGTAGGTTTTAATCAACCATTCAATTAAAGTAGAATGAGTAACTATATTACGTATTACACTAGGGCTAGCATTGCACCCCTAAAAGTAATCCGGATCGTACAATTTTGGTCTGGTCTCGGTCCGGGGTTTGGAACCATTTTGGTACTCGGTCCAGTCTAGACGTGCACAGAACCGGGTAACCGGTCCGGTTTTTATATAAACCGGGACCGGCCCGGTCTCTAGTCAAAGGTCAAAAAATCGGTTCGTCCGATTAACCGGTTTAAAACCAGACCGGCTGGGAGATCGAAAATCGAGACCGGTAGAACCGGTCCCAGACTGGTTCTAGCCAGTTAACCGGTTCCGACTTATTATTTTATTTTTTTAAGATTTTGAATTGTTATTAGCTTTGTACCATATTAGAAAAGAAACACATCACTTTTATTAAACACAACATCATGATACATTGTTACAATACATAGGAAATAAAAAAAGACAATGCAAATACATCGAAAGGAAATACATCAAACACACTACATCGAAAAGCTAATCGGAATGATTTTTTCATCTTCGGATCCGGTTAACATAGCTTCTACAATAGCAGCTTCAACACATGATAGTTCTTCATCGGAAATTGTGGGTATTTCACCCATTTCAACCTCTTCGTCATAAACCGACTCTTCAAAGTCAACCGGGATCTCAAGACTTGTTTTGTGTTGTATACGGTCGGTCGCGTCCAAATAATCTTTCCAACACATGCACATCGTCAAGGAGGCCGGAGTTAGTCTTGTTCTTCGGTTTGACAGCACCCTTCCACTTGTAGAAAAAGCGGATTTCGGAGCTACCGAACTAGCTTGTACCGAAAGTATATCTCGTGCCATTCGAGCTAGAATTGGAAACATGGGCTCTTGTTCTTTCTAAAACGCCAACACATCAAACTTTGAAAGTTGACTTGGATCCATATTTGCAGACCAATTATGGGAGGTATACATCACATACTCGCTATTCATCAAGTGTTCATTTCTAGCCCTTTTGGTTGCTTTATCTTGTACCAATTGCCACAAATTCGTACCTATGTTCCTTGAACGCGAAGATGAAGACGATGAGGCACCATCATTTGAAGGAGTTTGGTTGCCATACAATTCCGAATAAAAGTTCCACAAACTTTTGAATTGTTCATTGAAAGTTTTTATTGTATCTCTTGCAAACCACACGTTTGAATCAAAAAGCTCCAAGTCTTCCACAATTGATTCGATATACACCTCTACCCCGTTTATGTTAATGCATGGATTCAAAGCGGCGGCACAAGTAAGAATATGTGGAAATTGTCCAAAATATTTTTTTAGCTTTTCTTTCATTGGAAAACCATGCGTGCATCACCATTTAACTTAAATTCACTTAGTTTTTTTACACATTAGCGATTTGTTGCAATACATAATGACCCGTTGGATAATAAACTCCCGAAATTAATTTTGTGACAGCGTTAAACACTTCAAGTAATCGGGTTATTCTTTCAATATGATCCCAATGCTCGGTTGCAAATCCATAAGGTGCCAAACCATTTTGGAACAATTCGTCATGAAAGTATTGTAAAAATGTCTTTTGTTTTAAAGCGCTTTGAAACATATGATAAGTGGAATTTCATCTAGTAGGAACATCCCAATTAGGTGATAAAAATGGTTTCCGTGCTTCTTTACTAGCCCTCATATACGCAACATATCTTTCATTCCCCGCTTTAAAAATATATTTCAACATTTGTTTAAAAGCTTCTTTCATGTGACTTATCGAGGGCACGTCTAGTCCGTCTTGCACAACCAAAATAATGATGTGTGCAACATAACGAATATGAAAAATATGCCATTAACCGGTGGTTCGTATTTCATCTTTAATTTACGCATGGCGTTTGTATTGTTGCTAGCATCATCCAACGTGATTGAAAAAAACTTTATTTTCCAAATTAAACCTTTTTAAGACTCTAACTAACATATTAGCTAAATTCTTTCCCTTGTGAGGACTTGATAAATCTTCGAATGAAATAACCCTTTTCATCATTTGCCATGTTATAGGCTCAATCCAATGTGCGGTGACATACATGTATGAGCCGGTCAAACCATCAGGGGGTCCAAATATCCGTAGTTAAATTTACACAAGCATCCAAGTTTAAAAATTCATCTTTTATTACTTGTTTAGCCGCTTTTCATAATTTCATAGCATCACGTTGATAGGTGTGTAAACACCCATCCTTTCTACCACTTAATTACAATAATAACCGAGCCAAAACGTGTATTTTATGTCTTTTATGTCGGAATTATGCGTGGTTTGTGTTTTTGTTGTGATTTAGGACGAAATTGTGAAAAGTGGAGAAAACACGGACATTCACGGGCTTTTATTGAAGAAAAAGATGAAAGATGAAGTCGAGAAGTCAAGAGTGCAAAAAGAACGGAAGTCCAAGACCAATTCTGAAGATTTATCGAAGAAAAAAGTCGAAAGACGAAAGTTTACTTAAAGCCGAAGAACTCAAGTCTAATTTATTGAAGAATTAAGGGTTTAAGACATAAAATAGCTACGTACTTTTTAAAGTGTATCGATATGGTACGTGTACTTTTTTTATTATCTATATGGTACGTTTACTTTATCAAATGTATCGATATGGCCACTTTTTAACCTGCAACCGGTAAAACCGGTTACCACTTCACTACTAGAATATTGGTCAATAGCGACAGTCAGTATTCATTGTTTCCAACATATTTGTGACAAAATTTCTGTCGCAAAAAAGAAATTTGCAAATTGTAAAAAAAAATGTAATTTCTTAAAAAGTTGTAAATTTTTAAAAACTTGTAATTTCTTAAAAAAATATTGTAAATTTTATTTAATTTGTTTTCATAAATTTTTTTTTCAGATTTTTTTCGAAATTATTTTCATAGGTGTTTTGTAAGAAATTTTTTTTATAAAGTTTTTTTTTTGAATTTTTTTAAATTTTTTTTCTTCAGATTTTTCTCGAAACTTTTTTTTCAGATTTCTTTACCAAAAAGAATTTATTTTTTTTCAACATAAAATTTTATTTCGAATTAAAATAGTAGCCGAAGCAAAATATGAAAATAAAGTTCGGAAAAAAATTATTTTGTTGGAAAAAAATTAAATTATATTTTGGGCAAAAACTTTTCAAAAAATATCATAATTTTTTTTCGAAATTTTTTCATAAATTTTTTTTCAGATTTTTATTCAACAAAAATCCAATTTTTTCTAAAATAATTTTTTTTTGAAAAAAAAAGTATCCAAAAACATTATTTTGTTTTGGACAAAAAAATTTTAAAAAAAAATCATAACTTTTTCTCAAATTTTGTTTAAAAATTCTTTTTCGATTTTTTTTCTCACATTTTTTCCGAAAAAATTCATTTTTTCCCAACATAAGATATTTTTCCAAATTAAATTTGTAGCTGAAAAAAGTATGAAAAAGAAAATTAAATAAAAAGTTTTTTTGATGGAAAAAAATTAATTTTTGTTTTGGACAAAAAGTTTTGAAAAAAAAAACTTTGATTCAAATAAAAATTCATAAAAAAACAATCTGAAATGTTTAAAAAACAAAAATAAACACCCGTTAGTATAAAGGACTAACGGTGCAAATGTTTGATGCAAACGCTCGTTAAAGTTTGCCACGTCAGCCATCTAGCAGGTTAAAACGGCAAGAAAATGGGTACACGTACCATATTATCCGGTTTTCGAAAGTACACGTACCATATAGATAATAAAAAAAGTACACGTACTATATCAATACATTTTAAAAAGTACGTAGCTATTTTATGCCTTAAACCCAAGAATTAAAAGACGAGTTCAAAGAAATCCCGAGCCAAAAGTCATTAAAGTCCAAGATTAAAGAAGATTTAAAGGCTTAAGGACTAATGGTGCAATTAACAAAGAGATTAAGAAGGAAGGACTAAGCATGCAATTAAGGAGAAAGGAAAGAGGGGAGTAAGCTTCCTAAGCACCCCTTAATCCTCCCCTATATATAGATTAGTTCTTAATCATTTTCATTTTGTTGGCTAAGGTGACAGTTAGTCTTCCACATTTTAATTTCTTGTCATTTACTTTTCATGTCAATTTAAATACATGTTTTGCACCTTAATTACCCTTTAATTCTAAGTAAATGTTTTTAATTTTGTTGCTTTAATCTTTATTTACATTTGATCAAGTTTCTTTTCATCATTCTCCTTCTACTTTTCTTCTTTTTGGTTCGGCTCAATTTCGGATTAAGCTAGCTTTTGCTTAATCCATTTGCTTATTTGATTAAAGGTTTTGTCTTTTCTTTTCCTTTTAAGTGTTCATACGAAATTAGCCATAAGTTTGACAATCTTATGTGTTTATTTGGTATTTGGCTTAATCAATTTTCAAGTTTTCTTAAAAGTTTTACTTTTTAAATTGTATTTCATTAAGTTTCGTCTTTTAAATTTCGAAAAGGTTTTTACTTTTTAGCTTATTGTTTCGTTTGTCTTCCATTTCATTCAAGTTTTTGGGTACTGCTTATTAGAATTAGCTTATTTGGTTCGTGTGCTTATTACGAATTTGCTATCCATCGGAAAATAAGGGTTCTCCACATTGCGACGGGGTGCATTCTCCACTTTCCGATAGTGACGGTATTGGGACAAAGGTTTGCATTCCGATCCGGGATTGCGATAGAGTAACATAACCCTCATTCCGATCTGGAATTGCGATCGCACACTGCGATCGCACATTCCGACGGCTCTTGAGGTTTACTTAGTCGAAGTGCTGCCCAAATTTCCCCAACAATATTCCGATCAAAGGTAAGTTATTCCGATCAGGATTGGTTCTACTCATTCCGATCTGGGGTTGTTTGGTTATTCCGATCTGAAAAGGTGACATATTCCGATCTGGTGTTTTCAATCAACATTCCGACAGGTTGGGTTAGATATTCCGACGAGGTACATTCCGATCATGGTTTGATCGGAATATATTTCGATGGTAGAGGTGTTTTACTATTTTGTCTTGTTTAATTTTTACGTCTTCATTTTAATACCTTGTCTATTTTAATTCTCGTCACGCTTTAATTTTACGTCATTTAATTTTAAGTCATTTAATCATTTTACTTTTCAAAGTTTTAAATATTGCACCCTTTATTTTAATCAGACTTAGATTTACTTTAAAGTTTTGCACATTTTTAATATACTACAACGACACAAACTTTTTGTTTCACCAAAGAACAATAGAGTCACACATTAAACACAGTTTTCAATTCGAAGAGATTGGTTCAACGAAATTTTTAACCTGAGTAAAATCTAGTTATCAAATGGCGCCGCTGTCGGCTCTTTTCGTAAAGATTAACGGTTTTCTGTGAACGACGCGTTGCTTTTTGGGATCCGTTCACTTGTGAGCGTTACTTTTCTTGCTTAAAAATTTCAAAAATCCAAAAAGATTTTATCTTTATTGAGTATATATATTCTCTTTGTGTTTGGTATTGTTTTCTTTTTCATTTTCAGGTGTATGCGTACTAGATCTTCTAATTATCAAGAGCCCGAGACTCGAGAAGATTTAAGTATGTCAGGTGTTAACAACAACAATAATCCACCGCACCTCAACAATAATAACAACAATGTTCTTCCACAGCCCGATCTTCGGACAATGGAGGAGCTTTGTCAACCTACCATGTTTGGACGAGGAGGACCGATTGCGCCGATGCAAATCACGGCTCCTGAGTTTTCGTTGAAGCACCACATGATTCAGCAAGTGCAAACAAATCCTTTCCGTGGATTGCCTGATGATGATGCCAACAAACACCTCGACAAGTTCAATACAATCACCCAAAGCATGAAGTTGCCTGGTGCCACAATGGATGTTCTTCGCCTACAACTCTTTCCACATATTTTATCGCATCATGTCGAGAAATGGTTTGATCGTCTCCCGAAGAATTCTATTCACACTTGGGATGAGATGACTCAACGCTTTTTGTCGCGCTATTATCCACCATCCATGGTCACGAGCCTTCGCAATCAAATAAGCGGTTTCATGCAAGAACCCGATGAATCTCTTTTTGATGCTTGGGAAAGATATAATGTCTTGATTGATCATTGTCCAAACCACAACATGCTCCCTGTAACCCTAATAGATACTTTCTACAACGGTTTGACTTTTCGAGATCGTGATACGATTAATGCAGCCGCCGGTGGCACATTTATGAAAAGGAGACCCGGGGAGTGTAGAGAGCTAATTGAGAACATGACTACTCACCACAAAAATTGGGATTCCTCCGCTTCTTCAAGGAACAACCCGAGAGTCAATGTTTCTTCCACTTCAGCAAACCCTGATATGACCGAACTCACCCGCATGATGACTGAAATGAGCAAAAGTATCACGCTTCTCGCTTCAAACCAACAACAACAACAAGTTAAAGCGGTTGCCAATCCTTGTGAAACATGCGGCGGTCCACACTCATACACCGATTGTCCTTCGACACAAGGAAATCCGGAAAATGTGTATGCAGCTTATGGTAATTATTCACCGGAAAATTACCAAGCTCGACCTTAAGGGGATAGAAATTTGCTGAGTTACCGGTCAAACAACTACCTTTCACCTGATTTTTCTCCTCAAAACCAAAACCCCGCCAACAACTACACTAGAAGCAACCAAATCCCACCAAGAGCTTCTAATCCTTATCACCCACCCGCTCAACAAGCCCCACCCATAAATCCCGATGTTGAAGCCATCATGAGAACCCAAGGTGAGCAAATCAAGAATCTGCAGAGCCATATTATCAATCTTAAAGGAGATATTACCAAGCAAGGAAATGAGATAAGATCCGAGCTTCGCGATAATATTTAATCCTCCTTCAACAATCAAACCAATGATTTGAAGAATATGCTTGCTAGTTTCTTGCCCGCCGCTCAACCTTCTTCTTCGAGTTCTCTACCTTCAAACACCGTCACCAATCCGCGAGCAAATGTGAGTGCTATTACTACTCGTAGTGGAATTACCATTGTCGATCCACCAATCCCACCCCCATCATCTACACCTCCTCCACCACCATTTATCCCTACTCCTCCTACACCTAGTATTAGTGCACCATTACCGTCTCCGCCTCGTCAAGACGATGTACCTAGGAAGGACCCTTCAATATCTCAACCTTTACCTGCTACGCCTTCACCTTCACCACCCAAACCCAATATCCCTTATCCTTCATGTTTAGGCAAGACCAAAATGCTAACCAAGGATGACTCTGAAGTGTCACGCTATGTGAAGATGATCTCTCAAATGAACTTCAACATTAGCTTTCTCGAAGCACTTGTCCACATGCCGAAATTCGTTAAAGCATTTAAGGAATTGCTTAACAAGAAGGAGAAGCTGATTGAGCTCGCCAACACGCGCTTAAATGAAAACTGCTCTGCAGTTATTCTTAAATAACTTCCGGAAAATCTTGGAGATCCCGGTCGTTTTGTGTTGCCTTGCGTTTTCAACAAAACTGAAGAATTTACTGCCCTTGCTGATCTTGGGGCAAGTATAAATCTTATGCCTTTGAGTGTTTGGAAACACTATCATTACCCGACCTCACTCCAAAGAAGATGACTCTAGAACTTGCAAATCGCACTCTCGCTTACCCCATTGGTATTGCCGAAGATGTGTTCATCAAAGTTGGCACATTTACTTTCCCGGTCGATTTTGTCGTTGTTGATTATGAAATGGACCCTCGTATTCCTTTAATACTTGGTCGGCCATTCTTGAGAACCGGACGAGCTTTAGTTGATGTTGCCGAAGGCGAGTTAATCTTACGAGTCGGGAATGATTCACAAGTTTTTAAAATGGGAAAGCTTACAAGCAAATCTTATGGACGAGAATCAGTGAATATGATTAATATGCTTGATGATTTTGTCGTATACAACAATCCTCTATTCGAGTCTTGCAATGATAATCCACTTTTTCAAGATGATGTGGATGATTCTCTATCCAATTTGGAACCTTCTCCCATTTATGATTCTCCACCAATCTTTGATGCTTATGATGATAATGATTCTAGCTCAGATTCGGATGATTATGATGACCTTACTTCTGAGTATCCCGATCTGCCTACTTTCGATGATTTTGATGAGGCTGATACTCTTTCGAGTGATTCTTCACATGATGAAGATCCTCCACCATCACTCAATCCTACTTTGGACGATTACTCATTTGAGGAAGATTTCTCTGCTTTTCTCAATACTTACTTCCCTCATGAGAGTGATGCTCCTCCTTATGATTTTTAAGATTATCGTCTTGATCCTACTTTAGATTTGAAGAACATTCTTTCAAAGGAGAATAAACCGGCGACACCAATATTCGCAGCACATATGATTTAACACCTCTTTGTCCCCCTTCTGAGGACGAGGTTGTGCTTCTTCGCGGATCTTCTTCCCATTCTGCTGAGCCTGAGTGCTATTTTCCCCTAAAGGAAAAGGTGTTCGACCCCGGTATTGAAATCTTTAAGCCATCTCAGTATCCACCTGATGAAATAAAAGGAAATATCTTTGGAACTATTGAAGACATGCTTGCACCTCACCATACTTGATCCCACCGTGCTCCATCGCTGCTTAAGGGAACCTTGCCTACTCTTCTTTGGCTTGCCTTGTTCGCCTTAAGCTTGTGCTATTTGATGGACGAAAACTATGTCTTTGATCCTGGTGATATATTTCAAGCTTCTTCCTATGATGATCAAGGTCGAGTCAGGCTCACGACTCGGTAATCAAAAATCAAGCGCTTCTTGGGAGGCAACCCATGCATCTATCTTTTCGCTTTCTTTATCCTAAGTGTAAGGGAGGCCCGTTGGTTTGCTATTTCCTCTCTCCCCTTCTTATAATCAGGGATTCGAGCGCTTAATGATCCACTCTTGATGATTCTTGACGACCCGTGATTCCGTGTTCCCTTCTTCCCGGTTCTATTCTAAACTCTTTTTGATTCTCTATTTTATATTTTCCAATATTAAAATAGGAATCTCTTTAGTTGTCTTTTCCTTAGTGAGATTTAAACAAAGTGCCCAATGTCCTAAGTGTAGGGGAGTTCACTCCCACATGCTTAAACATTGAGGACAATGTTTATGTTAAGTGTAGGGGGGACTTCTATCGAAGTTAAGTGGCCTTTTCCTTGTATGTGTCCTCATTTTAACCGGAAAATCAATTTTTTCGACATTTTTCAAAATTTTTGATCTATTTTGGCCTATTAGTTTTTCCCTTTGTATAGTTATTTTTCTTTCCTTATTAGAATAAATTTTGAATAAAGTGGTTTTATTTTTCAAACGTTGTGAATCTTTTGACTCAATCCGAGTTTACTTATCTAAGTTTACTCTAGCTAGTATCCTTAACATGTTTAAGTCAAGTTTTGCTAGGCTTTTATATAGGGAACTATAAAACACGAAAGTCTTAACTCTCACGGGTTAAGAACAAGAACTTTTCGCAAGTTCCTATAATTGATCCTAGAGAGTCGTTTATCAAGGGAACTTTAAAATGCGATTTCTAAAACTTGAAAAAGTCTAAGAATTTGCAAGATCCTATAGGCGACTCGAAAACCCAAAACTTTGATTTAATAGGCTAAGTATCCACGAGTCTCATTCTTTGAGATTTTAAACTGTGGAGAACGAGAGATGATAGAGCCAATTATAAGTTTGGTATTCTTTCGGGAATTTATGTGAGTTAATTATGAGCCTATTCTCCCATCGCTTGCTAATAAATTTATCTGCTATAAATAAGGTTGTACGATTTGAAAAGTTACTTAGCTTCTAGCCCAAGATCGTTTAAAAGTTGCTCGGTATGGATTAGAGTTCATAGCCAAGGCATAACTTATTGAAGCGGGATGTGAAGATTGGCGAGTCCAAAAAGGTCCTAATAAGACATGAGGGCTATATTTTGTTGCTAAAGATCCAAAGTGATGTGAAGAATCATTTATCGAAAATCAATATGAAGGATCGAGACACACGACGAAAAGCAAAAACTCCCCAAAAGTCATGGAGAAGTGTATCCGAAAAGACCCTAGCAAGGTATGAGGATAAATAGATCCAAGTCATAAAAGGAGGCGGATCGTTGTATATCAAAGTCCAAAATAAAGATTGGAGAAAAATGAAGAAGTCGTGGTCCAAGTATGAATCTCTCAAAACTTCAAGTGAATAAATTCCATTATGAAGAGAAGACCATTATTTCATGAACGTCTCTCAAGGTTTGAAGTATGAAGTCGCTGCCAAATATCGGTCCGAGAAAGGTCTCAAATCGCGAAGCGAGTTATGCCAAGATATGAACTTTATGAGGTCCCGAGAAGCAGTTTTAAAAGATTTTGTCCTTTAGCTAACTATTGATTAAATCGTTCACTTTATTTTCGGACTAAATAACTATCGAAATAAGTCAACAATGCATCCTCGTGATCATTCAAGACAACAATAAAATATAAGAGATACACCTAGGAATAAGGGAGTCTAAGTGAGTAATTGGCCCACATGAGTTCGTGTTAGTTTGCTAACTTATAATAACAATTATCTCGTTTCTAAGCTTGGTTTGGAGAAAGTGAAAACTTGAGGATGATGATTATTCATGACATTTCCAAAACCCAAGGTATGCTTTTGATTTCTTTATTTTGTATGTTTTTAATTTTCTATCTCTTTAATAAAGGCCAACGTGGATTGATTATGATGAAAAATGTAAACGTGCTTTGTAACTAATGCATTGCATGAGGACATTGCAATGGTCAAGTGTAGGGGATTTGATAGGTGTGTAAACACCCATCCTTTCTACCACTTAATTACAATAATAACCGAGCCAAAACGTGTATTTTATGTCTTTTATGTCGGAATTATGCGTGGTTTGTGTTTTTGTTGTGATTTAGGACGAAATTGTGAAAAGTGGAGAAAACACGGGCATTCACGGGCTTTTATTGAAGAAAAAGATGAAAGATGAAGTCGAGAAGTCAAGAGTGCAAAAAGAACGGAAGTCCAAGACCAATTCTGAAGATTTATCGAAGAAAAAAGTCGAAAGACGGAAGTTTACTTAAAGCCGAAGAACTCAAGTCTAATTTATTGAAGAATTAAAAGACGAGTTCAAAGAAATCCCGAGCCAAAAGTCATTAAAGTCCAAGATTAAAGAAGATTTAAAGGCTTAAGGACTAATGGTGCAATTAACAAAGAGATTAAGAAGGAAGGACTAAGCATGCAATTAAGGAGAAAGGAAAGAGGGGAGGAAGCTTCCTAAGAAACCCTTAATCATCCCCTATATATAGATTAGTTCTTAATCATTTTCATTTTGTTGGCTAAGGTGACAATTAGTCTTCCACATTTTAATTTCTTGTCATTTACTTTTCATGTCAATTTAAATACATGTTTTACACCTTAATTACCCTTTAATTCCAAGTAAGTGTTTTTAATTTTGTTGCTTTAATCTTTATTTACATTTGATCAAGTTTCTTTTCATCATTCTCCTTCTACTTTTCTTCTTTTTGGTTCGGCTCAATTTCGGATTAAGCTAGCTTTTGCTTAATCCATTTGCTTATTTGATTAAAGGTTTTGTCTTTTCTTTTCCTTTTAAGTGTTCATACGAAATTAGCCATAAGTTTGACAATCTTATGTGTTTATTTGGTATTTGGCTTAATCAATTTTCAAGTTTTCTTAAAAGTTTTACTTTTTAAATTGTATTTCATTAAGTTTCGTCTTTTAAATTTCGAAAAGGTTTTTACTTTTTAGCTTATTGTTTCGTTTGTTTTTCATTTCATTCAAGTTTTTGGGTACTGCTTATTAGAATTAGCTTATTTGGTTCGTGTGCTTATTACGAATTTGCTATCCATCGGAAAATAAGGGTTCTCCACATTACGACGGGGTGCATTCTCCACTTTCCGATAGTGACGGTATTGGGACAAAGGTTTGCATTCCGATCCGGGATTGCGATAGAGTAACATAACCCTCATTCCGATCTGGAATTGCGATCGCACATTGCGATCGCACATTGCGATCACACATTCCGACGGCTCTTGAGGTTTACTTAGTCCAAGTGCTGCCCAAATTTCCCCAACAATATTCCGATCAAAGGTAAGTTATTCCGATCAGGATTGGTTCTACTCATTCCGATCTGGGGTTTTTTGGTTATTCCGATCTGAAAAGGTGACATATTCCGATCTGGTGTTTTCAATCAACATTCCGACAGGTTGGGTTAGATATTCCGACGAGGTACATTCTGATCATGGTTTGATCGGAATATATTCCGATGGTAGAGGTGTTTACTATTTTGTCTTGTTTAATTTTTACGTCTTCATTTTAATACCTTGTCTATTTTAATTCTCGTCACGCTTTATTTTTACGTCATTTAATTTTAAGTCATTTAATCATTTTACTTTTCAAAGTTTTAAATATTGCACCCTTTATTTTAATTAGACTTAGATTTACTTTAAAGACATTTACTTTAAAGACATTTACTTTAAAGTTTTGCACATTTTTAATATATTACAACGACACAAACTTTTTGTTTCACCAAAGAACAATAGAGTCACACATTAAACACAGTTTTCAATTCGAAGAGATTGGTTCAACGAAATTTTTAACCTGAGTAAAATCTAGTTATCACACGTTTTAAGGTAGTGCGACTTACATGGTTACACTTTGGTCGAAGAGTGTTTTGAAACACCCTCGTGATACTCGGATTGTCAAAATGGTTGAACGACAGCCCCTTTTGTATCACCATCCCGGAAAATTGTTCTCGAACCAAATCCGGATTATAAGAAAATATACTCCCATCTCGACTCATAGAAGCTTGACCCTTTGCCGGAGTATTCTTGAGCGTCGGACAATGCAAGAGATGAGACCGCAACGACGAGTTGGCACCGGGCGCAAGGAAACCAAAGCAATGCTTGCATTGAACCTTTTTAAAACCATTTGATAACAAAACGTAGTTGTACCCGGTCCAAACATTAGCGGTATGATTGTGTGAAAGAATTTCAACAACCGTGGGTTTGGGTTCTTGGGGTTCTTGTGTTGTTGAACCAACACCGGTATTAGACGAACTAGCTCTTTTTGACATAGTAGTGAAGTGAAGAAATTCGGGTTTGAATTTTGATTGTAAGTAGAAAGATAGAATGTGTTGTGTGTTTAATTCATACACACAAATAGGTATTATATAGTGTTAGCCTCAAAATATTGAGTCAAACAAGAATGCTCGATCATATGTTTATTATGTATCGTATATTAGAACGTTGTAATAGGTAGTAGATTAGTCGTGTTATACGGGCTTAACTTTAGGCTAAAGTTCATTGATAAGTAACTAAAGCCCAAAAGGAAAGCCCGACCCATTAGAATATAGTCCATAACCAAACCCGCATGTGGGTGGACTATATATACCCTTCGTAGCATGTTAGGAAGGGTGTTGGTCATTTTCATTTTCACTCTCTAATCTAATCCTCCAAAAGTTCCAACCATTCTCTCTACTTTCTCTCACTACTTTGTCTCTCTAGAATTCATCTATCTTCTACCTTTCTTTCTTGTTTAATCATCACGAATTGATGGGACAACAATTGGTATCAATCGCCATGGGGTAGTTTTGTGATTCGTTGTTGATATTATACTTGGTTCGTGTGATTTACTCCTAAAATCATCTCGGATTCAAGTTTTTCTTGTGCTTTCCGTGCTCTACATCTCCTACATAGTTGTGGTAGGGATTTGGTTGCTTTTGGTTGGTTAAAATCACAGATTTCTTGTCAAAAATCTCATTTTTTACCTAATGTTTCGGAAAAGTACAAGCATTCCGACAGAATTCCATCGGAAAAGGGCTTAATTTTCTGACAGTTATTCCGATAGCACTCCATCGGAAAAGGGTTTTAATATTCCGACCGTTATTCCGATTGTGTATTCCGATAGGTTATTCCGACAGTGATTCCGATAGGTATTCCTACAGTTATACATTCCGACAGACATTCCGGTACAACATTCCGACAGACATTCCGATCCTACATTCTGACAGTATTCCGATACAACATTCCGATAGCACATTCTGATGGACATTCCGATGATATGTTTAGCTAAATTTTGTTCGAGTATTTTTTAGACTTAGCCACTATCTAGACTTGTTTCGGAATATCGTTTACACAAAGTTTAAAAAAAAAGAGTTAAAATATTCCCGTCAAGTAAATTCAAATTTTTTCCATAATAGTTTTAGGACATTTCTAGCTCGATTTCAAAATTTGGCGATTACAAAATTTTTTGGTCTTCCGTTTTGTCGGACTGGGGAATTTATTGTCGGACTGAAGAAAAATTGCAATTTTCGGAATTTAAACCACAACAACAATCACAACACATCTACTTAAGATCCATATTCACTTCATCATTTTAGAGAATACTGAGATGGATTCTACTGCCGAATATCGTGTGACGAACAACAACATAATGGTGGCGGGTAACAAAGAGAGACCACCAATGCTTGTGTCGGGTCGATATGATCAATGGCAATCCCGTTTTCTACGTTACCTTGACACAAAACCTAACGGTCATGCTTTAAGGCAATGTATCTTTGATGAACCCTATAAAATCTCAAGGATTCAAGTTCCTGGAGTACCAACCACAGACACAACTAAAGAACAACTTGCATATGAACGTGATGAAAAGAGAAACAGCCTCACACCAGAGAACCGTGCTTGGTTTGATGCAGAAAAGGAAGAAATCTACTTAATTCTTAGTGGCATTGGAGATGATATTTATTCCACGGTTGATGCTTGTTCTACTGCTAAAGAAATGTGGACGGCTAATGAAAGATTGCAACAAGGTGAATCAATTAACAAACAAGACATGAAAACTAAGATATTTTGGGACTTTGGCAAGTTTACATCAAAGGATGGGGAATCAATTGATTCGTATTACTCCCGATTCTACAAAATGATGAATGACATGACCCGAAACAACTTGCAAGTTTCCACCATGCAAGTCAATGTCCAATTTCTACAGCAACTTCAACCAGAGTGGACACGGTTTGTCACCTTGGTGAAACAACAAAAAAAGTTAGATGAAGTTTCAGATCCCACGCTCTTTGATGTTTTGAAACAATTTCAAAATGAAGCAAATGAACTTCGAGCTGAACGTGCTGTAAAGGTTTCAAATCCACTTGCTTTGGTGTCTACCACTCAACATTACCCAGATTATCATTCTCGTGTTCCAAAGACCTACTCCACCCAATCATCATCACCACGATCGTCCACTGTCTCTAAGTCACATGCTCCAACAAGATCCCAAGGCAAATAAGTTGCAAGAGCACCATCACCCACACCTGAGCAATCCTCCGAAGAAGACAGTGATGAAGAACTTGCTAAAAAGGATAGGGAATTCAAGCAACAAATGGCTTTTATTATGAAACAATACAAGAAAATCTACAAACCTACCAACAACAACCTCAGAACATCATCTAACACGAGGAACAACTATGCTCAAAGTCCTCCAAGGTATGACACACGAAGACGTGCTGAGAGTCCTCCAAAGTATGATCGACAACCCGCAAAGTATGATAATCAGAGGGTTGCTACTGTTGTTGGAAATATGGAAAATGTTGGTACTCAAGCTGTGCAACAAACTGGGATTCAGTGTTTTAACTGCCGAGGTTATGGTCATTTGGCTAGGGAATGCATGCAGCAAAGAGGGTCAAAGATTATGGTTATCATAAGGAAAAGATGTTGCTATACAAGAAAATGAAAGTTGGGATCAAGTTATCTGCTGAGGAAGGAGAAATGCTTGACGACACAGATGATGAACTCTCCGACCAAGAACTCGAGGCACATTATTCATACATGGCAAAGATTCATGAGGTCCTTAACGTCACTGAAGATGACAATGGTCCTATCTTTGATACCGAGCCAATTGATAAGGTACAACATGATGATGAATATAATGTGTTTGGTGATACACATGAGCATAGTGATCTACCAACAACAATTATTGACACGTGTATGATGGAAATGGTTGATAGCAATACCACACCCAATTCATCAGACATGTGCAATAATGAGTTTGAGGATGATCAACATGCAAATGAGTATGATGATGAGGAGCGTGTCGCGCTTCCTAATTTAATTGCTAGTTTAAAAGAGGATGTCAATGAAAGTAGAAATAGTCAAAAGCAATTAAAGAAGGCAAACACAGCGCTTACTCAAAACTTTGAAGAAAGTAAAGCCGCTCTTATAAAATCTAGTGAGACTATTGATAGTTATAGGGTTGAGCTTCTTCAAACAACCAAAGAGCTTGAGGGGTACAAAAGTCGTGTTCTCAACGTTAAAAAGGACGATTTTGAAAATAAATACAACGAAGCTCTTGCTTTGTTAACAAAAGAAAAACGTCAATTTAATTTCTTATTAAGTGATGAACGTCAAAAAACATACCTTGCCACAACAAAAGTTAATGAACTTGAACAGAGGCTTTCTATGAATACCACCGATTCTGCTAAAATTCTTGACGAAAGAAACAAGAGGTTGAAAAATTAAAACAAGATTTCAAAAATAGACAAGGCAAAGATACTGAAAAAGTAAAGGATCTCGAAGAACAAGTCGATTTTTTGAAAAAAGTTGTTTATAAAACGCATGACCCTATTCAAAACGTTAGAATGATAGCACCTCGGTCGTTTTTCAAAGGTCAACCTAGATTTGCCACCCCCAAGTACCTCGAACAAGCTCAAGCTGCTAACCCTCACTTATATCTTGATGAGTCCGAATGGACCGATCATGATTGCCGTGTAGCTAGCCTCGATAACGAAGAGACGTCCCTTTGGGATGAGGAGAGTAGATCACCGGTCAATAAAGATTTTGTGAAACCATATAACTATGCTTATGAAAACAGTCTTTATGGTCTTTTCACTCCACAAAAACAGAAGTCTCATGAGGAATTGTTTTTAGAATGCAAACAAAGACGAATTCAATGGAAGAAAGCTTTTGCCACTAAGAGGAAAACGAATGTTTTTAAATATATTAACTATTTGCCTTTTGATGCTTCTAAAAGCAAAAGTAGAAAAACACTTAGTTTTCTTAAACAATATATTGATAATGTTTACTCAATTGTTGAAAGCGATTGGGAAAAACATCAAAAAGATAAGTGGAAAACAGAGATTTCTCACGACATAACTGTTCTTGTGAAAGAACTTTTAATACCAAATACTAAGATAATCAATGTTCTTGAGTTTGAAAACTTGATTCGGTCTGAAATGTTTGATGATCTGAAATATGTTGAGTCTCTTGAAAAAGAAATTGATGAACTTCAAAATGACAAATCAGATTTTTCAAACGAATATGATCTACTCTTAGAAGAATGTCTCTCCAAAGATATTTTGTGTGTTACTCTTCAATCTTGTGCTGATATCGATGAATATTCTGTTGTTGCATGCAAATATCTTGATAAGATCAAAGAATGTGAGCGTCTTGAACTTGAGCTTTCAAAACGTAAAGAAAATATTGATAAAAAGGCTTTTGAGTTACTTCAACACAAAACTGATTTCCTTCAAAAACATTGTCATTCTCTTGAACTTGCTTTGCAAAAAGACATAGGAAGTTTTCCACATGATAATAAATTGCAAGAAAAACTTTCTAAATGTGTCGAGAAATGAATGAAAAGAGTTTGGAAATTAAAGAGTTGAAAGCTCAGTTACAAGACAGGGAAATAGCGATAACAGAGTTGAAGAAACTCGTTGCTAAGATGGGTGGGAAAACTGTGGAAGCAAGTGTTAAGAAACTTGTTGTGAGACAACCAAATGCGCACAAAGTGACTAGACCCTCGTTTTGGGAAAACCATCTATTTTCTCTAATTCTGCATTTGCAAAACCTGGGTTTGCCCCCAAGACGGATGGGAAGGATAGGTTACCACAAAACACTCCCAAAACACATATTCGATCACAAAGCATTAAGAACACAAATGTGGTTAAACCAGGGATGTATAGATTGGCCACTAAACCCACACACAACAAAGAAAGTCAATCACCTCAGACTTCTAGAAACACTAATAGACGTGTGTCTTTTACTACAGGAGTAATCCCCACTGATAGTGTAAGCTGGCCTTAGCTTAAGAGAACTCGCATGAATGAAAAGGTTTGGCAAAACAAAAGTCAAGGGAAGATGAAGACAGTAGAAGACCACCCTAGGATTTTCAATGTTTCTAAGAATAAAACGTTTGTAATCGCGTGTAATGACGATTTGAATGATTCGACTTTGAATGCTTTGAATGTTAAGTTTGTTTGTGTGAAATGTGGAAAGTGTGCTAATGCTAATCATGCTATGTGTGTTTCGAATAATGTCAAGGGCGTAGATACTAGAACTAAGAAGCAAACTGCGATGCCTATTAGTGCTAGAAAACCCAAACGAAAAGTGAACCATTCTGGTGAACCCCCCCCCCCCCCCCCCCCCCCCCCCTTGAGAAAAGTATTGCATCAGACTCCACCACTAAGAACCCTAGAAGCAGAATTAGGGAATTATATGAGTTTTCTAGCAAGTATTAGTGATGTTGAGTAAAATACGTCTTTTAGGAAAAAGAGCGGAATTAGGGCAAGTGTTAACAAGTAGTTTAGGAAAACCACAAGTTATGACCCAAAGTGGGGATCGTTCTCAAGGAGGCAAGTGCGTTGTGTTAAGAGATGATTAATGATGTGATTATGGTTTATGAGAAAAGAAAATAGAAATGAGACTAGAAGAGAATGACGGTTACGATGATGAATTAAACTAAGACGGTTAGTCGTACACGTAAAACCATAAAAAGTAGCAAAATTAAAAATTAACCCTAAAAATTCCTAAAAAAATTGCAATAAATCCTAAATAATGTAATTAGAGTTTATAAAAAATCAAAAATCACTCAAACCTTTTATTTAATTAAATAATAATTTTGTAATGCTAATTAAAGCCCAAAAAATCAATTTAATTAACAAAAAGCCCAAAATGAGATTTTTTCAATTGTAAACCTCTAAAATGACTTAACTAAATTTAAAACTACTTTTGAAAATTTTTAAATTAACAAAAACTATTTAAGAACAATTAAAAACTATTTAAACTTAAAATAATTATAAAAATTAATCTAATGACAATAAAAATATTCTAAAAGTTGTAAAATTCCTAACTTAATGTATTTAACCTAAGAAAAATATAAAAACTTGAAATATCTAAATTTTAGTTTAAAATAATAAAATAATATTAAAAATCCAAAATTTATAAAAAATTCTAAAAAGTTTCAAACTAGCTTATTTTCACCTAATAAACTCCGAAATGAAGTTGAAATTACAAAATACCCCTATTAAGCCTAGAAATGGGCTAAAAGACAAAACAGTCCCTTAATGGGCTTAATTTAGGCCCAATAAGAAAAAGTCAACCAAATAAGCCCAAAACTTCCAGTCTGACTCAAAATTTGATTTTAAAGACAAAAAACTGAAGGCCCAAAAGCTGAAAATGTGTATAAGCTAGCTTATTTCAAGCAGCTTATTCTTAATGGGCTTTTTGGCCCATTAAGCTATAAGCTGATGCCATAAGCTCAAATTAGACACACAAGCTTCTTTTGAGTTACTTAAGAGATCTTAAAAAGAAAATTGGAAAAAGCACAAGGAATAAGCCTGAAAAAGCAATAAGCTATCTTCACAAAACGACAAAATAGTCGTTTTCGAGTTCTAGGCCACCCCAAGAGCTGATTCAACTTTCAAAAGCTTTTAAATGACTTAACTAAGCTCAATCAACAAAAAGTTTTTCAATAAGCACACTCAATAAGCTAGAATAAGCAGATAAGCACTTAATTTAAAGTCAACTTTATGAGTTTTCTAGCAAAAAGTCAAAACCAAGGTCTGATAAGCTCTAGTTCAAACAAATGGGTCAAATGAGGAAGATGGAAAACAAAAAGTAAGTTGTTGCAAGTCTGGATAAGCCAATATGGCTTATTAATAAGCTGAATGACAAATTACACTAGCAGGGGCTAGTTTCGGGTGTTGAGCAGTGGGAACTTTTTCCACTGCTTGACTTTCTTGACTATTTGTCTTTAGTGACTTTTTGTTGGAATCAAGTTACAAACAAGGCACCCTTGTGATCAGTGAATCACAAGGAGTCAGAAACAACAAAGAAATCACAATCACAATCAGCCAAATAGTGCAGTTAGTTCAATTAAGCACCAGACATCTCATAAACATGAACAATAAGCAGTTATTAACTTATAAGCTGTTTAAGCAAATTTCAGCCAACCAAATTGCACCAAAAGCATACACAAGCTATAATAAACTCAAATGAACAAGTTTAAACAGGTACCATGCAATGGTTCAAGGCCTATATCAAGATTCAAGCACACAAAGTTACTGATGAACACTTAAACAAGCAGATTTTTACTTTTGCTGATATACTTGACCAACAAGCCAAATTCAAACACTCAAATCTTCAAACCAGGTTATATTAACTATGATTTAACACCTTTTAGCCCTAAGCATGCATATACTCTAGGTATTTCCAAAATCTTAGGTCCAAATCAGTCAAATCAAGTGAGATATAGCACAATGTTTAATTCAAGGTTTAAAAGCCAATAACTTGTAGAAACTAGTACACAACCAAGTGAATAACACATACCAACTCAAACAAAGCACTTCCAATAACACAATAACAAACTATGATTCAAAACAGGTTAACCCAAACACCCTTTTATATTTTCAAATCAAGATTTTCAAATCAAAAGTATGATTTAGGTTAGCAAATGCATTCATAAACATCAAAACATCAAAACATCAAAACATCAAACATGAACAGATTCAACAAGATTTGGAGCCCAAGATCAACACATACAATAGCAGAACTCAAATATCACAAATATCCAAATTTTTATCAGATTTTGGGATTAAGGGTTCAAACCTCATGGATGTATATCCACACCCACGTATGTTTGAGCTTATGTGCTAGCAAGAACAAGCACACGCTTCCAATATCAAGCTGCTAAGATGGAACAAAGTTAGAAGCACAAATTATCAAAATCAGAAAGTGAGGCCAACTTTATTAATACAACCTTAGTTCCCCACACTTGATTATCCCCAAGTTATAAGCCTCACAACACCTTGATATCACAATATCAGGGTGCTATGATCAACTTATAGCCCAAAAATTCCGAGGTTTGAACAAGACTTAGCAAAATATCAAGATTTAAGGAAAATATGCAAACTTTTGCACACTCCTTTGAAAATAGGTTTTAGGATTCAAGATTAGTAAACATGTAACATTAACAAACAGATAATAAGGTTGGCACTTGACTTTTCTTCACCAAATTCAAACACATTTCATTACTTGAATATATGATTTACAGAATTGTGAACTTAGGAAAATTCAAGAGCAAATTGTAAATGACTGAGTCCTGTGCCTTATATAGGCTACAAGTAAACTAGTGAAAGTATAAAAAACGTAAAACCCTAGCTATTAAGTTTCCAAATATGCCCTTGTGAAGTTGAAAATGCTTGATCATGTGACAATGTTTTGGCAGGTTGTGGAGGTGTAAATTTGGTGAAAAGGTGATCAAGGGTCCAAGTTAAGCTTAAGTTCCAAGCTATGATGTGGGGCGTTGGATGGCTGGCATAATTTTGGCTTCTTGCTCAAGAGTGTAGCAGGGGAATCTCTTGTGGGGCTCTTGGGTGATGAGGTGTGTGTTTTTAAGGTTGGGTTATGATTAAGACAAGCTTAATCATTAATCTGGAAAGATTTAGGGGCTAATTACAAGTAATTAGTAAACCCCTAATTATGTTCATATGGTGAATAGTGCCATGTTTAATCCAGTTTGGGTTTTAAAAAGATGTTAACCACCAATATTTAAACTTAATTAAATAAGTTTAAAACGGGGTTAGTGGGGTGGGGTGATGTGGCAGGGTTATGAGTTGTGATTGGTTGAGAGTGTGAGTGGGACAGGTGTCACCTACTCACTGGTCTAGGTTAGTTTTGTTGTCGCCCAGAAATAGCCCTCCATTCCTTCCTTGCTTGTCACTTGTAAACAAAACTGGCCAAAACTTGTTTTTCTTTGTTAATAAAGTTTTGGTTTTCACACTTTTGCCCCAAATACTTTTCCAAAGTATTTTCAGGGGTATTTCTTGCCAATTGTTGATTCTTGAAGGGCTGATTTGACATTTTCTTCATAAATAATGGTCTTGACTTGTCTTGTTGACTTTTTGGAGGACTGATTTTGACAAATCATGATTTATGAGGGACCATTTTTGCCATTTCTTCAAAGTCAAGGGTCCTTTTGGTAATTTGACATTTTTAAAGGACCAAACTTGTAATTTCTTGTAACTTGAAGGCCTTCATGATATGTTTGACTTTGAGGAGGACTAATATTGACAATTTAGTTTTGTTGAGGGACTAAATTTGCCAATTTTTCAAAGTGGAGGTCCCTTTTTGAATATTGACAAACTTTAGGGACCAATCTTGTAATTATGAAGATACAAGGGTTTAAAGTGTTAATTCTTCAATATTAGAGGACCCTTATTGCATAATCTTCAAATCTTCAAGGGTTTGTCTCGGAAAATCCTCATTAGGGCTTGGTTCATTGTGCAGCTTCGTTTCCCGTGTTCGTTTTTGCATGATTCTTGTGATCTTTTGTCATTTTCTCAATATCCGTACCTAAAATACACAAGTAACAAACAAAAGCATATATTTGGCTATTTTCATGATATTTTATGCATTTAAATCCCTTTTTGGACGATGAGACTATGCTTCGTTAGAAATAATTTCATCGTCCTCGATTTTCACCCCAGTTCCATGCTAAGCGTGCAACAAGATCATTGTCATTATAAGTTAGTAATGCTAACACTACTCATATGCCCTAATCACGTTTGACTTATGTGATAATAGAGATTTAGGTCTAAAAATAGAGTCCCAACGGTGTAACCAAGACCATCGAATTAATAACCCCTCCTAATAGACAACGATGTCAAAAAATTAAGTCAACAAGAAGGATCGATAAACACGGTTTTATAACGGTTTTGAACATGAGACTTATTACCAAGACTTTTATACGCCCCCTAACGGAAGGGCCTTATTATCATAGGTTTACCTCCATCTTTTATTCAACTTCGCCATGAAGCTTTTATTATGACTTCGGTCTTTCCTTGCCTTTTATTATCCGCCTCATCGGTGGTTTTATTATGGCCAAAGACGTATATCCTCACGCTAAGGCGAATTTTGGATCTTTAAAGCTACAAAGATTAAGGCTTGATTCACTTTAAATTTTGCATAGATTTTTCGGCCTTGTGAGGTTCAAATTGTTTGCTTGATTTAGGTGAGCACTTGAAATCTTATTATTGGGTGAAGCTTTCGATTATTCGGGTTGCCAATACTTCAAAACCGTGACGCTGGCGGTACCTTAATGTCTTCCCAATTTAATTACATGGAAGCTACTAAAAAAGACTAGAAACCAACAATCAAGACTAAACCGCTAAGTCAATATTTATTAAGAAAAAAATATTTACAAGCGAAGGGAGAATAAGCAAACAACGAGAACACATGAGTTTTTGAAAGAATACGAGTACTCTACGTTTAGCATAGTAACTTATAATTAAATCTATCATTTCTCGTCCTCATTTAAGAGACTTAGCCTAATGTAAAGTTAAGGAATCGAAGCTAAGTGCTCAACACGCACGGTCGAGTAAAAAATTACTCTTATTCTCGCCATCGGAAAACCTACATTCGTGTCTTCAATCACTTATAAAAAACATGAGAAAATTTTTAAAATTTGGCCATTTTTAGCCTTACTTTGCAACAAAACGATAAACAAAAAGATAACCTTTGGAAAGCGTGAAGGTTTGGCAAGGCAAGTATCTATTCACCCCCCATACTAAAGTTAAACATTGTCCTCAATGTTTCGAGTCTAGGGGTGCAAACACCCCCATACTAGAGACGTAGTCGAATGCCTAATCTAGCATGGAAAGGGTGTATCCGTTAAATTTAAAGCCGTTTATAAAGTGTGCTAAAAACCTAAGGTTAGAACATCAAAGGATATATCATGGATATTGAGAAATTATTCCAAGCAAACGATCGAGTGCTCCCATAAAACGAACACGAGAGGCTCCAATCGTGAAGATAATGATCATCTAAAATCCACAATTCACAAACAACCACGGAACAAAGGTTGAAAGTGCACAAAACACCACACGTTACTACATTAGAAAGCGATAATATGTACATAGGATAAGCATGTGACTCCCCCACGAGACACCTCGTTTTTGATTACCGAGTCATGAGCTCGACTCGATCTCCTCTATACTAATTATCATTGGGGAAGGTGATTTGGTCGAGGTAGTTCAAGGATGGAACTTCCCCGCCAAAGTAGTGCTTCAACCTATGTCCATTCACCTTGAAATCGGGGCCATCATTTTGAGCTAGCTCGATGGTCCCATATGGAAAAACTTGAGTCACAGTGAATGGAACGGACCAACGGGATTTCAATTTACCGGAAAAGATTTTCAAACGTGAGTTAAAAAGTAAAACTTGATCCCGAATGTTAAAAACACGGTTTTTAATTTTTGAATCATGCAACTTTTTAGTCTTTTCTTTATAAATCAATGAATTTTCATAAGCAATATCCCTTAATTCATCCAATTCATTTAATTGCATTTTCCGGTGTTTTCCCGCGGTCTCCATGTCATCATTACCATGCTTAAGGGCCCAATAAGCTTTGTTCGAGTTCAATTGGCAAGTGACAATTCTTCCCATACACTAGCTTATAAGGAGTGCACCTGATGGGCGTCTTATGAGCGGTCCTAAAGGCCCATAAAGCATCGTCCAACTTATCCGACCAAGATTGTCGGTTTTCCCCAACGGATCTCTACAAGATCCTCTTAAAAGCTCGGTTTGAAACCTCGACTTTCCCACTCGTTTACGGGTGATAAGTCGTAGAAAGACGATGTGTAACCCCATACTTCCTTAGGACCCTTTCGAATTGGTCGTTACAAAAATGGGTTCCACGATCGCTTATGATCGCACGAGGGGTTCCAAACCGAGAAAACAAGCTTTTCAAAAACTTGACTACCACACGAGCATAATTGATGGGCAAACCTTAGCTTCCACCCACTTAGATAGGTAGTCAACAGCGACAATGATGTACTTATTACCACGAGATGATGGGAACGGCCCCATAAAGTCAATGCCCCAAACGTCAAAGATCTCACACACTTGGATGATATTTTGTGGCATTTCATCTTTTTGTGAGGCTTTTCCTTGTCGTTGGCATGAGTCACACGACTTCACAAGTTCATGTGCATCTCGGTAAATAGTAGGCCAAAAGAAACCGGCATCAAAAACTTTCTTAGCCGTGAGATTAGCACCATGGTGACCACCCGTGGGTCCCTCGGGATAAGCTCTAAGGATGTTAGAAGCTTCGGTACCAAAGACACAACGTCGAATAATGTGATCCGCACAAGTTCGAAACAAGTAAGGGTCGTTCCAAAAATAGAACTTGACGTCACGAAAGAATTTTCGTTTTTCTTGAGTCTTCATACCCTTGATGGTGAAGTTGCCCGCATGGTAATTTGCGATGTCCGCAAACCATGGGGTGGAAGAATCAAGCTTAGAATTCACTACACCAAGTGTCTCGAGCGGAAATGTTTCGGTGATTTCCTTGGGCTCGTAAACACTTTGGTGAGGATCTTCCAAACGAGAAAGATGATCGGCCGCTAGATTCTCGGCTCCTTTTTTGTCAACGATTTTGTGATCAAATTCTTGAAGGAGGAGAATACAACGAAGTAATCTCGGCTTTGCATCTTGTTTAGCCATAAGATACTTGATAGCTGAATGATCCGTATACACTATGCATTTAGTCAAGACGAGATAAGGTCGGAATTTCTCAAATGCATACACCACGGCAAGGAATTCCTTCTCCGTTGTAGTGTATTTTAGTTGAGCCTCGGTCATCGTCTTGCTAGCATAGTGGATAGGCAAGAAGTGTTTTTCATGACGTTGCCCCAATACGGCCTGATAGGTGTGTAAACACCCATCCTTTTTACCACTTAACTACAATAATAACCAAGCCAAAACGTGTATTTTATGTCGTAAATGTCGGAATTATGCGTGGTTTGTGTTTTTGTTGTGATTTAGGACGAAAATATGAAAAGGGGAGAAAACACGGGCATTCACGGGCTTTTATCGAAGAAAAAGACAAAAGACGAAGTCAAGAAATCAAGAGTGCAAAAAGAACGGAAGTCCAAGACCAATTCTGAAGATTTATCGAAGAAAAAGTCAAAATACGGAAGTTTACTAAAAGCCGAAGAACTCAAGTCTAAATTTATTGGAGAAATTACAAGACGAGTTTAAAGAAATCCCGAGACAAAGTCAAAAGTCGAAGATTAAGAAGATTAAGGACTTAATGACAATTAAAGAAAGAAGAAAGAGGGGAGGAAGCTTCCTCTAAACACCTCCCTAATCCTCCTATAAATAGTCTTCATTTTCCTTTCATTTGTTTTGTTGGCTAGAGTGACACTAGTTCTTCCATTTTCATTTCCTTGCACATTTAAATACATGTCATTAACTTAATTGTCAAATTTAAATACTTGTCTTGCACCTTAAATTCATTTAATTTCAAGTAAGTTTCCTTTTAATTATTGTCAATCTTTACTTTTATTGTCAATCTTCTATCTTCCTTTCTTATTGATCTTTAATTTTTATGCTTTATTGTTCATGTTCATGTTCTTGAGTTTTTATTAAATTGATTAAGTGGGTTTTGATTATTTTGATTATTATTGTTAGTTTGATTGTTTTGGATTGTTTGTTTATGATTAGTAGATGTTATTGGATTAGTCTTGTTTAATCTTTTGGTTTATTTTGATTGATTTTATCTAGATTCGTGTTGTTTTTGGTTCCGTGTTCTTCGCTTCTGTTTGTTGCCAAGGTTTATTCCGGATCAAAGCAAGTTGTTCCGAATAAAGGAATTTCTATCTATTATTCCGGATCAAAGCCAGGTATTCCGAATGAAGGTGGTGTTGTGAATATTCCGAACCAAGCAAAGTATTCCGGGTCAGTGTTTATTCCGAATCAAAGTGTTTATTCGGAACATTACGAATCAAGGACCTTCATTCGGAACATTCCGGATCAACTTGAGTATTCCAGATCAATATCATATTCAGAATCAGAGGATATTCCGAACCAAAGAACTTCTTTTGAATCAAAGATTGTTCATTCGGAACATTTATTATTCCGGATCAAGGTGTTCATTCAGAATATATTCCGAATCAATGGGTGTTCATTCGGAACATCAAACATTCCGAATCAAGGCAATATTCCGAATAAAGTGTTTGTTCCGGATAAGTGACATATTCCGGATAAAGGATTTATTCCGGATGAAGGTTTTGTTCAAACATTCCGGATGAGCCAATTGTTCCGAATGAGTGTTTTATTTTGATTATTCCGAACGAAGAAGAATTATTCCGGGTGAAGGTGACATTCCGAACGAGTAATTATTCCGAGTGAGGTATTTTTAGTTTATTTTAATTTTTTTAGTTTTTAATTTTTAAACTTTAATATTCCTGCCTTTTTACTTAGTCGCACTTTAAGTTTACTTGCCTTAGATTTATTTTAAGCCTTGCCTTAGTTTAAGTTTTAGTTGCGTTTTAAGTTTGCCTTTAGGATAGTTTTAAGTTTGCGTTATTTACTTTTATTGCCATTTAATTTCTCGTCACGCTTTTAAATTTCTCGACATTTATTTTAACTTAGTTTTAGATTTTAATTTCCTGCCCTTTTACTTTAAAGTTTTGCATTTTAATTTCACTACAACGACACAACTATTGTTTCCACCAAAAGACAGCTGACTCGCATAGTTAACCAGTTATCAATTCGATTAGACAGGAACAAAGAACAATTTTCCTAACTAAAACCTAGTTATCAAATGGCGCCGCTGTCGGCTCTTTTCGTTAAGATTAACGGTTTTCTGTGAGAGACGCGTTGCTTTTTGGGATCCGTTCATTCGTGAGCGTTATTTTCTTGCTTAAAAATTTTTAAAAAATCCAAAAAAATTAAAAATTGTTAAAAAATCCATAAAAATTAAAAATTTTCAAAAATCCAAAAAGATTTTATTTTCTTTATAGTGTATATATATTCTCTTTGTGTTTGGTTTCTTTTTCTTTTGCTTTCGTAGGTGTATGCGTACTAGATCTTCAACTTATCAAGAGCCCGAGACTCCTGAAGATTTAGCTATGGCAGGTGTGAACAACAACAATAATCCACCGCACCTCAATAATAACAACAACAATGTTCTTCCACAGCCCGATCTTCGGACAATGGAGGAGCTTTGTCAACCCAAGAGAGGACCGATTGCGCCGATGCAAATCACGGCTCTGGAGTTTTTGTTGAAGCATCACATGATACAACAAGTACAAACTAATCCATTCGCCGGAATGCCTGATGATGATGCCAACAAACACCTCGACAAATTCATTACTATCACTCAAAGCATGAAGTTGCCCGGTGCTACTATGGATGTTCTACGCCTTCAACTCTTCCCACATACTTTATCACACCACGCCGAGAAATGGTTTGATCGTCTCCCGAAGAATTCCATTCATACTTGGGATGACATGACTCAACGCTTTCTGTCGCGCTAGTTTCCACCATCCATGGTCACGAGCCTTCGCAATCAAATCAGCGGTTTTATGCAAGAACCAGATGAATCTCTCTTTGTTGCTTGGGAAAGATATAATGTTTTGATCGATCGATGTCCAAACCACAACATGCTCCATGTGACCTTAATTGAAACTTTCTACAACGGTTTGACTTTTCGTGATCGTGATACGATTATTGCAGCCGCCGGTGGAACATTTATGAAAAGGAGACCCGAGGAGTGTAGAGAGCTTATTGAAAACATGACTACTCATCACAAAAACTGGGATTCCTCCTCTTCTTCAAGGAACAACCCGAGAGTCAATGTTTCTTCGACTTCAGCAAACCCCGATATGACCGAATTCACCCGCATGATGGCCGAAATGAACAAAAATGTCTTGCTTCTCGCTACAAACCAACAACAAGTTAAAGCGGTAGCTAATCCTTGTGAAACATGCGGCGGTCCTCACTCATACACTGATTGTCCTTCTACTCAAGGCAATCCGAAAAATGTCTATGCGGCTTATGGTAATTATTCACCGGAAAATACCAAGCCCGACCTCAAGGGGATCGAAATTTGCTAAGTTACCGGTCAAACAACTACCTTTCCCCAGGTTTTTCTCCTCAAAACCAAAACCCCAACAACAACTATAATAGAAGCAACCAAATCCCACCTAGAGCTTCTAATCCTTATCACCCACCCGCTCAACAAGCCCCACCCATGAATCAAGATGTTGAAGCTTTAATGAGAACCCAAGGAGAGCAAATCAAGAATCTACAAAGCCAAATTATCAATTTGAAAGGGGATATCACCAAGCAAGGGAATGACATTAGGTCCGAGCTTCGAGATAATATACAATCCTCCTTCAGCAATCAAACGAATGATTTGAAGAATATGCTGGCTAGTTTCTTACCCACCACTCAACCCTATACTTCGAGTTCTCTACCTTCAAACACCGTCACCAACCCGAGAGCGAATGTGAGTGCTATTACTACCCGTAGTGGAGTTACTTTAGTAGGACCACCTATCCCGCCCCCATCATCTACACCTCCTCCACCACCATTTATCCCTACTACTTCTACACCTAGTATTAGTACACCATTACCGTCTCCGCCTCTTCGTGAAGAAGTACCCAAAACGAATTCTCCACCAACCTCACCTTCCACCTTTAAACCTTCAACATCTCAACCTTCACCTACGCCTCCACCACCCAACCCCAGCATTCCTTACCCTTCTCGACTCAACAAGGCTAGAATTTTGACTAAGAATGACCTTCAAGTCGCTAACTTTTTGGAAAAGATATCCGACATGAAAATCACCTTTACCCTTGTTGAAGCTCTTGCTCAAATGCCACAATTTGTCAAGATGTTTAAGGGATTGCTTAATAAGAAGGAAAAGATGGCCGAGTTTGTTAATACTCGATTGAATGACAATTGTTCTACCGTCCTTCTTAAAGAACTTCCGGAGAAACTTGGAGATCCCGGTCGTTTTGTGCTTCCTTGTACTTTTAACCAAACCGACAAATTTACTGCCTTAGCCGATCTCGGGGCAAGTATTAATTTGATGCCTTTAAGTGTTTGGAAAAAGTTATCATTACCCGACCTTACACCCACCAAAATGACTCTTGAGCTAGCCAATCGCACTCTCGCTTACCCCGTTGGTATAGCCGAAGATGTGTTCATTAAAGTTGGCACATTCACTTTTCCGGTCGACTTCGTCGTTGTTGATTATGAAATGGACCCTCGTATTCTGTTAATACTTGGGCGCCCTTTTTTGAGAACCGGTAGAGCTTTAATAGATGTGGATAAATGTGAACTTATCTTAAGAGTCGGGGATGATGCAAAAGTTTTTGAAATGAGGAAGCTTACAAGCAAATCCTGTGGAAGAGAATCAGCGAATATGATTAATGTGCTTGATGATTTTGTCGTCTACACCAATCCTCTATTCGATTCTTGCAATGATAATCCACTGTTTCAAGATGATGTGGATGATTCTCTCTCCAATTTGGAACCTTCACCAATATATGATTCTCCACCAATCTATGCTGCTTATGATGATGATTCTAGCTTCGATGGAGATGATTATGATGATTTTACCTTCGAGTATCCCGACATGCCCACTTATGATGATTTTGATGAGGCCGATACTCTTTCGAGTGATTCTTCACATGATGAAGATCCTCCGCCAACCATGCTTAATCCTACTTTGGATGACTACTCATTTGAGGAAGACTTCTCTACTTTTCTCAATACATACTTCCCTCATGAGAGTGATGCTCCTCCTTTAGACTTTGGTGATTATGGTCTTGATCCTACTTCGGATTTGAAGAAAATTCTTTCAAAGGAGAAGCAACCGGACGACACCAACATCCGCAGCACGTATGTTTTGACACCTCTTTGTCCACCTTCTGAGGACGAGGTTGTGCATTTTCTTCGCGGATCATCTTCAAATTCTGCTGAGTCTGAGTGTTAATTTCCCCTAAAGGAAAAGGTGTTCGACCCTGGTATTGAACTTTTTAAGCCATCTCAGTATCCATCTGATGAAATAAAAGGAAAGATTTTTGGAACTACTGGAGATATGCTTGCACCTCTTCACCCTTGCTTCCACCGTGCTCCGTCTTTGCTTAAGGGAACCTTGCCTACTCTTCTTTGGCTTGCCTTGTTCGCCTTAAGCTTGTGTTATTTGATGGACGAAAACTATGTATTCGATCCCGGTGGATGTGTTTCATGCTTCTTCCTATTCTAATCAAGATCGAGTAAGGCTCACGACTCGGTTAACAAAAATCAAGCGCTTCTTGGGAGGCAACCCATGTATCTATCTTTTAGCTATTTTTATCCTAAGTGTAGGGGAGACCCGTTGGTGTTTGCTATTTCCTCTCTTCTCATATTCAGGGATTCGAGCGCTCAATGATCCACTCTTGATGATTTTTGATGACCCGTGATTCCGTGTTTCCGTCTTCCCGGTTCTATCCTAAACTCTTTTCGATTCACTGTTTTATATTTTCCAATATTCAATAGGAATCTCGTTAGTTGTCTTTTCCTTAGCAAGATTTAATCAACGTGCACAATGTCCTAAGTGTAGGGGAGTTTACTCCCACATGCTTAAACATTGAGGACAATGTTTATTTCAAGTGTAGGGGGGACTTCTATTGAAGTTAAGTGGTCTTTTCCTTGTATTTGTCCTCATTTTAACCGGAAAATCAATTTTTCGACATTTTTCAAATTTTTTGATCTATTTTGGCCTATTAGTTTTTCCTTTGTTATAGTTAGTTTCTTTCTTTGCTAGAATAAATTTTAATAAAGTGGTTTTAATTTTCAAACGTTGTGAATCTTTTGACTCAACCAGAGTTTACTTATCTAAGTTTACTCTAGCTAGTATCCTTAACGTGTTTAAGTCAAGTTTTGCTAGGCTTTTATATAAGGAGCTTTAAAACGCGAAAGTCTTAACTTTCACGGGTTAAGAACAAGAACTTTTCGCAAGTTCCTATAACTGATCCTAGAGAGTCGTTTATCAAGGGAACTTTAAAATGCGATTTCTAAACTTGAAAAAGTCTAAGAGTTTGCAAGATCCTATAGACGACTCGAAAACCCAAAACTCTGATTTAATAGGCTAAGCATCCACGAGTCTCATTTCTTGAGATTTTAAATTGTGGAGAACGAGAGATGATAGAGTCAATTATAAGTTTGGTATTCTTTCGTGAATTTATGTGAGTTAATTATAAGCCTATTCTCCCATCGTTTGCTAATAAATTTATCTGCAATAAATAAGGTTGTACGATTTGAAAAGTTAATTAGCTTCTAGCCCAAGATCGTTTAAAAGTTGCTCGGTATGGATTAGAGTTCATAGCCAAGGCATAACTTATTGAAGCGGGATGCGAAGATTGGCGAGTCCGAAAAGGCCCTAACAAGGCATGAGGGCTACATCTTGTTGCTAAATATCCCAAGTGATGTGAAGAATCATTTATAAAAAATCAATATGAAGGATCGAGACACACGACGAAAAGCAAATACTCCCGTAAAGATCATGGAGAAGTCTATCCAAAAAGGTCCTAACAAGGTATGAGGATAAATAAATCCAAGTCCAAAAAGGAGGCGGATCGTTGTATATCAAAATCCCAAATAAAGATTGGAGAAAAATTAAGAAGTCGTGGTCCAAGTATGAAGAATCTCTCAAAACTTCAAGTGAAGAAATTCCCATTATGAAGAGAAGACCATTATTTCATGAACGTCTCTCAAGGTTTGAAGTATGAAGTCGCTGCCAAATATCAGTCCGAGAAAGGTCTCAAATCGTGAAGCGAGTTATGCCAAGATATGAACTTTTTGAGGTCCCGAGAAGCAGTTTTAAAAGATTTTGTCCTTTAGCTAACTATTGATTAAATCGTCCCACTTTATTTTCAGCCTTAATAACTATCGAAATAAGTCAACAATGCATCCTCATGATCATTCAAGACAACAATAAAATATAAGAGATACACCTAGGAATAAGGGAGTCTAAGTAAATAATTGGCCCACATGAGTTCGTGTTAGTTTGCTAACTTATAATAACAATGATCTCGTTTTTAAGCTTGGTTTGGAGATGAAAACTTGAGGATGATGATTATTCATGACATTTCCAAAACCCTAAGGTAAGTTTTTGATTTCTTTACATATTTTGTTATTTTCTATCTCTTTAATAAAGGCCAATGTGGATTGATTGTGATGAAAAGTGTAATCGTGCTTTGTAACTAATGCATTGCATGAGGACATTGCAATGGTCAAGTGTAGGGGATTTGATAGGTGTGTAAACACCCATCCTTTTTACCACTTAACTACAATAATAACCAAGCCAAAACGTGTATTTTATGTCGTAAATGTCGGAATTATGCGTGGTTTGTGTTTTTGTTGTGATTTAGGACGAAAATGTGAAAAGGGGAGAAAACACGGGCATTCATGGGCTTTTATCGAAGAAAAAGACAAAAGACGAAGTCAAGAAATCAAGAGTGCAAAAAGAACGGAAGTCCAAGACCAATTCTGAAGATTTATCGAAGAAAAAGTCAAAAGACAGAAGTTTACTAAAAGCCGAAGAACTCAAGTCTAAACTTATTGGAGAAATTACAAGACGAGTTTAAAGAAATCCCGAGACAAAGTCAAAAGTCGAAGATTAAGAAGATTAAGGACTTAGTGACAATTAAAGAAAGAAGAAAGAGGGGAGGATGCTTCCTCTAAACACCTCCCTAATCCTTCTATAAATAGTCTTCATTTTCCTTTCATATGTTTTGTTGGCTAGAGTGACACTAGTTCTTCCATTTTCATTTCCTTGCACATTTAAATACATGTCATTTACTTAATTGTCAAATTTAAATACTTGTCTTGCACCTTAAATTCATTTAATTTCAAGTAAGTTTCCTTTTAATTATTGTCAATCTTTACTTTTATTGTCAATCTTCTATCTTCCTTTCTTATTTGATCTTTAATTTTTATGCTTTATTGTTCATGTTCATGTTCTTGAGTTTTTATTAAATTGATTAAGTGGGTTTTGATTATTTTGATTATTATTGTTAGTTTGATTGTTTTGGATTGTTTGTTTATGATTAGTAGATGTTATTGGATTAGTCTTGTTTAATCTTTTGGTTTATTTTGATTGATTTTATCTAGATTCGTGTTGTTTTTGGTTCCGTGTTCTTCGCTTCTATTTGTTGCCCAGGTTTATTCCGGATCAAAGCAAGTTGTTCCGAATCAAGGAATTTCTATCTATTATTCCGGATCAAAGCCAGGTATTCCGAATGAAGGTGGTGTTGTGAATATTCCGAACCAAGCAAAGTATTCCGGGTCAGTGTTTATTCCGAATCAAAGTGTTTATTCGGAACATTCCGAATCAAGGACCTTCATTCGGAACATTCCGGATCAACTTGAGTATTCCGGATCAATATCATATTCAGAATCAGAGGATACTCCGAACCAAAGAACTTCTTCCGAATCAAAGATTGTTCATTCAGAACATTTATTATTCCGGATCAAGGTGTTCATTCGGAATATATTCCGAATCAAGGGTTGTTCATTCGGAACATCAAACATTCCGAATCAAGGCAATATTCCGAATAAAGAGTTTATTCCGGATAAGTGACATATTCTGGATAAAGGATTTATTCCGGATGAAGGTTTTGTTCAAACATTCCGGATGAGCCAATTGTTCCGAATGAGTGTTTTATTTTGATTATTCCGAACGAAGAAGAATTATTCTGGGTGAAGGTGACATTCCGAACGAGTAATTATTCCGAGTGAGGTATTTTTAGTTTATTTTAATTTTTTTAGTTTTCAAATTTTAAACTTTAATTTTCTTGCCTTTTTACTTAGTTGCACTTTAAGTTTACTTGCCTTAGATTTATTTTAAGCCTTGACTTAGTTTAAGTTTTAGTTGCGTTTTAAGTTTGCCTTTAGGATAGTTTTAAGTTTGCGTTATTTACTTTTATTGCCATTTAATTTCTCGTCACGCTTTTAAATTTCTCGCCATTTATTTTAACTTAGTTTTAGATTTTAATTTCCTGCCCTTTTACTTTAAAGTTTTGCATTTTAATTTCACTACAACGACACAACTATTGTTTCCACCAAAAGACAGCTGAGTCGCATAGTTAACCAGTTATCAATTCGATTAGACAGGAACAAAGAACAATTTTCCTAACTAAAACCTAGTTATCACGACCCCAATAGCGTAGTCACTAGCATCACACATGAGCTCAAAGGGGAGGTTCCAATTGGGAGCAACAAGAATGGGATCTTCGATAAGTTTCCTCTTAAGGATTTTAAAGGCTCGTACACAATCTTCGTCAAATACAAAACGTGCATCTTTTTCAAGGAGATGTGTAATAGGTCGAGAGATCTTTGAAAAATCCTTGATGAACCGACGATAAAAGCCCGCGTGGCCTAGGAAACTCCTAACTCCCTTAACGGTTTTGGGATGAGGTAATTTGGCGATGACGTCTACCTTAGCTTGATCTACCTCAATCCCCGCTTTCGAAACCTTGTGCCCTAAGACGATTCCACTTTTAACCATAAAATGACATTTTTCCCAATTAAGCACAAGGTTGGTTTCCTCACAACGCTTCAACATTCTCTCAAGATTCGACAAACACGAAGTGAACGAACTACCAAACACGGAAAAGTCATCCATGAAGACTTCCATCGTCTTCTCGATCATATCATGAAAAATAGCCATCATGCACCTTTGAAAGGTTCCCGGTGCATTGCAAAGTCCGAATGGCATTCTACGATAGGAAAACGGTCCATATGGACATGTAAACGTAGTTTTTCTTGATCACGAGGATCGATGGGGATTTGGAAGTAACCGGAAAAACCATCTAAAAAGCAATAGAAATCGTTTCCCGCAAGACGCTCCAACATTTGGTCCATGAAGGGCAACGGAAAATGGTCTTTTCGAGTGGCGTCATTCAACTTACGATAGTCAATGCACACTCTCCATCCGGTCACGAGTCTAGTTGGAATTAACTCGTTGGCATCGTTTGGCACAACGGTCATTCCTCCCTTCTTAGGGACACAATGAATAGGACTCACCCAAGGGCTACCGGAAATAGGGTAAATCATTCCCGCGTCAAGGAGTTTAAGGACTTCCTTTTTGATGACGTCGTGAATTTTGGGGTTCACCCTCCTTTGTCATTGGATTGCGGGCTTGTAATCCTCCTACATTAAGATTTTGTGGGTACAAAATTTTGGATCGATCCCCTTAATGTCGGATAACTTCCACGCAATTGCCCCTTTGTGATCCTTCAGAACATTGACAAGTGCGGTTTTTTAATCATTTGAAAGTTCTTTCGAAATAATAACCGGCTACTTGTCGTCCTTCTCCAAAAAGACATATTAGAGATGAGGAGGTAAATCTTTCAACCCGAGGATAGGTGGCTCCTTAATTGAAGATTTGGGCTCGATACTCATAACCTCCTCGGGTGGAGGGAATTGGAAATCGTTAAGAAAATCCTTGATAATCGAGAAGTCCTCATCATTGTCGAGGTCTTCGTCACAAGTACGTGGAACATCGGATTCTTCCAACGTAAAACCACCACCTTCAAATGGAGTGAAGGTTGGTGTCGAGTTATCAAGAATGGGATCTAACATAGTCGGATTGCCACTATTTTCATCATCACCAAAACCTAGAACTTCTTGTGAAAATTCCTCGCAAACAACGTTGATCATATCAACGAGGTTTATAGTTGCAACGGAATAAACATGAGAAATTTGAGAGTTTTGAGTTGTGTTTATAACAAGTTCCTCGTCGTTGAAACGTAAGGTGATCTTTCTAGCATGCACATCGATTAAAGCCATAGACGTATCTAAAAACGAACGACCTAAAATGAGAGGAACTTGAGGATCCGTGGGAATATCGACAACGATAAAGTCTACCGGATAATAGAACTTTCCCACTTTCACAAAAACGTCTTCCGCCAATCCACATGCGGGAATCGTGGAATGGTCGGCCAACTCGATAGACATTAGTGAAGGAGTAAGATTAGGAAGATTGAGCGACTTGAAGATTGCAAGTGGCATCAAGCTAATACTAGCACCAAGATCGGCCAAGTCATAGCATTCTTCCATATCTTGGATTGCACAAGGAATCAAGAATTTACCGGGATCACCGACCTTTTGAGGTATGCGGTTAAGATAAACCGATGAACAACTAGACAATTGTTGCAATTTCTCCTTGTTGTTCAACATACTCTTAAAGTTAGCGGCAAATCGAGGCATCATGACCAAAGCATCGGCGAAACTCACATTAAAATGAATGTCACGAAACATTTTCATAAAAAGCTCAAATTGGTAATTATCGCGCTCTTGATGTTTCTCCTTTCTAAGTCTCGATGGATAGGGCAAAGGTGGTGTGGGTTGAGGCATAGGCATAGCCTTTGGAATCTCGGGTTCCAAATGTGGTAATGGGTCAACCGTATGTGTGGCATGAGCGGTACTTCGTGGGATTGGGACATGCTCCTTTTCGACCACCACCTCGGGTTCTTCCTCAATTGCCTCCTCCGTAGGAGCAATTGGTTGAGGATTTGGTTCCTTGAGTGTCTTACCACTACGTGTGGTAATCACTTTCGTCTCTCCCTTAGGGTTCGATAAGGTGTTACTAGGAATACTACTCGAAGACGGTTTGCACATAATAGCCTCAAACATAGATGAAATTTTGTCCTCAAACATGGATTGCCTCTTCTCGGCCTTAATCATTTCTTGCTTAATTTCATGTTGCCCTTGTTCCATTTTTTGTTGGTTTTGTTGTAACCTAGTTACATTCCCTTCCATTTTGTTTGTATGGATTTTAATCTCATTCGCTAACTCACTTTTCAACTCCTTCTTCAAGTCGTTCTTAAACTCGGATCTTAGGCTAATGATTTCTCTTTGAATGTTGTCAAACCTATCATCGTTTCCATTAGCGTATTCAACAAATTCATTTAGAAGATCTTTCAAAGTTTGCAAATCCTTGTTGTTGTTTTGAAAATCATTATTTTGATTTTTGTTTGAAACTTGATTATTAGCCCCTTGATTCCCAAAGTTTCCTTTGTAATTTTTTTTAAAACTAACTTGATTGTTTTGATAGTTGTTGTTAGCATTTTGATTAGGAGGAAAACCCGGTGGAGTCAATTGATTGGAGCGGGTAACTTGACCGTTTTGGTTGTAAGTTCCTGTGGCCTCGTAGGAACTCGAAGTGTTACCACCGTTGGTAATGAACTCGGAGAAATCATGACCTCCACCACAATACATGCATGAAACCTCAACCGCTTTAGCCGTAGCGGGAGCACTTTGTTCTCCAACTTTGAATTCAATTAAAAGTCCTTTAAGCTTATCAAAGATTTTGTTTTCCAAGTTCGCCTCAATTTGGCAAGCATCGATGGTATTAGACAAAGAAGGTGAAGCCGAAGACGAATCCTTACGAACACTCGATGTGTTACGGGGACTATACACCTTAGATCTATTCTCAATTATCACCAAAGCTTCCTCAACCGTTTTACACAAAAAATTACCACCCGCGGAGGCATTTAGATAATCTCTTTCATGATTATTAAGTCCATTGTAAAACGTGTCAATTTGATGCAAGTCGGAAAAACCTGGATGAGGACACTCATGTAACATTTCCTTAAACCTATTCCAAGCCGTTGAAAAACTCTCATTAAATTCTTGTGAAAATTTTGAAATCTCGTTTTTCAAATGCGTAGTCTTAGAGGGCGGAAAAAATTGGTTCACAAACTTAGAAACGAGATCCTTCCACGTCAATATAGAATTGGGTGGCTCTTTCTCTAACCAAATTTTAGCGGGCCCATCTAAGGAATACGGAAAAATCATCATCTTAATCGAGTCATTAGCAACATCCTTAAATTTGCAAGTGGCGATAAGACGATTGAATTGGCGGATATGGTTGTGCGGGTTGTCCTTTTCATCACCACGGAATTTGTTGTTTTGGATCATCGACAACAAACCCGTTTTCACTTCAAAATTCTCCGCAAGGATAGCGGGAATCACAATAGCCTCTCCATAACCCTCGGTGGGTGTTTAAAGTAACTCCATCATAGTTCGATTCGTCATGGTTGGTTCTTCTCTTACGATAGGTTCGTCAATAGGAGACTCCTCACTAGAAAGATTAGGAGTAGGTGTTGACTCCTTTCGGTTTCTACGTTTACGTGTACGTCTTACTTGGTTGTGGGTTTGCATAAACGTCACGTACAACGAGGGAACGAGCAAAGAAGATTCTTTTTGGTGTTTTGTATTTTTCCAATTTTTTTGTGGTTTTTGATTGTTTTAACTTTTTTTTTTGGATTTTTGTGATTGTATTAAGTAGACAAAAATCTACAAATCTCTTCCTTAATCAAATCTCTTGATTAAAGAAGCCTCAAGGAATGAAAACGATTACGTGAAGTGAACACCTTCGATGACTTTAGAATGTTGGTGGAACACCAAAACGTTCAAGAGGGTTTAATCAAATGAAGCCAAGAAAGTATATATGATACTTAATAATACTTTGGGCGGCAAAACCCTCGATTAGCTTTCAATCTCAAAATACTCACAAGCAAGCGGGGAAACAGGCGGCGCGAAGCACTTAAGAGCCTTTTTCCTTAGGGTATATTTTATAATACCCGCCTTATACCCACCTTATAGTTTGTATTTTTCAAAATCGAGCTTCACGAAAGTATTTATCTTTTTTTGCCTTTTCTTTCTTGTTTGAGATTCGAATAAAATGATTGGGTAATGACCACCCAAGTCAAGGTTGTGTTTTCACACTTTTGGAGTACTTGTGAATTTATTGTTCTACGTATACATTATATTAATAATATTCACACAAAAAACGAAAACCGATAATACGTATTAATAGAGTGCTACTAATACAAATAGATATTATGGCTATATATAAAAACAACAATTGCCAAATCAAAACACAACACGCCTCCCCGGCCGCAGCGCCAAAATGATGTTGAGTAAAATACTTCTTTTAAGAAAAAGAGCGTAATTAGGGCAAGTTTTAACAAGTAGTTTAGGAAAACCACAAGTTATGACCCAAAGTGGGGATCGTTCTCAAGGAGGCAAGTGCGTTGTGTTAAGAGATGATTAATGATGTGATTATGGTTTATGAGAAAATAAAATAGAAATGAGATTAGAAGAGAATGACGGTTACGATGACGAATTAAACTAAGACGATTAGTCGTACACGTAAAACTGTAAAAAGTAGCAAAATTAAAAATTTACCCTAAAAATTCTTAAAAATTGAAATAAATCCTAAATAATGTAATTAGATTTTACAAAAAATCAAAAATCACTCAAACCTTTTATTTAATTAAATAATATTTTTTAATGCTAATTAAAGCCCAAAAAATCAATTTAATTAACAAAAAGCCCAAAATGAGATTTTTTCAATTGTAAACCTCTAAAATGACTTAACTAAATTTAAAACTATTTTTGAAAATTTTAAAATTAATAAAAACTATTTAAGAATAATTAAAAACTATTTAAACTTAAAATAATTATAAAAATTAATCTAATGACAATAAAAATATTCTAAAAGTTGTAAAATTCCTAACTTAATGTATTTAACCTAAGAAAATATAAAAACTTGAAAAATCTAAATTTTAGTTTTTAATAATAAAATAATAATAAAATAATATTAAAAATCCAAAATTTATAAAGAATTCTAAAAAGTTGCAAACTAGCTTATTTTACCCTAATAAACTCAGAAATGAAGTTGAAATTACAAAAATACCCCTATTGCGCCTAGAAATGGGCTAAAAGACAAAACAGTCCCTTAATGGGCTTAATTTGGGCCCAATAATAAAAAGTCAACCAAATAAGCCCAAAACTTCCAGTCTGACTCAAAATTTGATTTTAAAGACAAAACTCTGAAGGCCCAAAAGCTAAAAATGTGTATAAGCTAGCTTATTTCAAAGCAGCTTATTCTTAATGGGCTTTTTGGCCCATTTAGCTATAAGTTGATGCCATAAGCTCAAATTAGACACACAAGCTTCTTTTGAGTTACTTAAGAGATCTGTAAAAAGAAAATTGGAAAAAGCACAAGGAATAAGCCTGAAAAAGCAATAAGCTATCTTCACAAAACGACAAAATAGTCGTTTTCGAGTTCTAGGCCACCCCAAGAGCTGATTCAACTTTCAAAAGCTTTTAAATGACTTAACTAAGCATAATCAACAAAAAGTTTTTCAATAAGCACACTCAATAAGCTGGAATAAGCAGATAAGCACTTAATTTAAAGTCAACCTTATGAGTTTTCTAGCAAAAAGTCAAAACCAAGGTCTGATAAGCTCAAGTTCAAAAAAATGGGTCAAATGAGGAAGATTAATCACAAAAAGTAAGTTGTTGCAAGTCTGGATAAGCCAATATGACTTATTAATAAGCTGAATGACAAATTACACTAGAAGGGGCTAGTTTTGGGTGTTGAGCAGTGGGAACGTTTTCCACTACTTTCTTGACTATTTGTCTTTAGTGACTTTTTGTTGGAATCAAGTTACAAACAAGGCACCCTTGTGATCAGTGAATCACATGGAGTCAGAAACAACAAAGAAATCACAATCACAATCAGCCAAAGAGTGCAGTTAATTCAATTAAGCACCAGACATCTCACAGACATGAACAATAAGCAGTTATGAACTTATAAGCTGTTTAAGCAAATTTCAGCCAACCAAATTGCACCAAAAGCATACACAAGCTATAATGAACTCAAATGAACAAGTTTAAACAGGTTTCATGCAATGGTTCAAGGCCTATATCAAGATTCAAGCACACAAAGTTACTGATGAACACTTAAACAAGCAGATTTTTACTTTTGCTGATATACTTGACCAACAAGCCAAATTCAAACACTCAAATCTTCAAACCAGGTTATATTAACTATGATTTAACACCTTTTAGCCCTAAGCATGCATATACCCTAGGTATTTCCAAAATCTTAGGTCAAAATCAGTCAAATCAAGTGAGATATAGCACAATGTTTAATTCAAGGTTTAAAAGCCAATAACTTGCAGAAACTAGTACACAACCAAGTGAATAACAGATACCAACTCAAACAAAGCACTTCCAATAACACAATAACAAACTATGATTCAAAGCAGGTTAACCCAAACACCCTTTTATATTTTCAAATCAAGATTTTCAAATCAAAAGTATGATTTAGGTTAGCACATGAATTCATAAACATCAAAACATCAAACATGAACATATTCAACAAGATTGGGAGCCCAAGATCAACACATACAATAGAAGAACTCAAATATCACAAATATCCAAATTTTTATCAGATTTTGGGATTAAGGGTTCAAACCTCATGGATGTACATCCACACCCACGTATGTTTGAGCTTATGTGCTAGCAAGAACAAGCACAAGCTTCCAATATCAAGCTGCAAAGATGGAACAAAGTTAGAAGCACAAATTATCAAAATCAGAAAGTGAGGCCAACTTGATTAACGCAACCTTAGTTCCCCACACTTGATTATCCCCAAGTTATAAGCCTCACAACACCTTGATATCACAATATCAGGGTGCTATGATCAACTTATAGCCCAAAAATTCCAAGGTTTGAACAAGACTTAGCAAAATATCAAGATTTAAGGAAAATATGCAAACTTTTGCACACTCCTTTGAAAACAGGTTTTAGGATTCAAGATTAGTAAACATGTAACATTAACAAACAGATAATAAGGTTGGCACTTGACTTTTCTTCACCAAATTCAAACACATTTCATTACTTGAATATATGATTTATAGAATTGTGAACTTAGGAAAATTCAAGATCAAATTGTAAATGACTGAGTCCTATGCCTTATGTAGGCTACAAGTGAACTAGTGAAAGTATAAAAAACGTAAAACCCTAGCTATTGAGTTTCCAGATATGCCCTTGTGAAGTTGAAAATTCTTGATCATGTGACAATGTTTTGGCAGGTTGTGAAGGTGTAAAGTTGGTGAAAAGGTGATCAAGGGTCCAAGTTAAGCTTAAGTTCCAAGCTATGATGTGGGGCGTTGGATGGCTGGCATAATTTTGGCTTCTTGCTCAAGAGTGTAGCAGGGGAATCTCTTGTGAGGCTCTTGGGTGATGAGGTGTGTGTTTTTAAGGTTGGATTATGATTAAGACAAACTTAATCATTAATATGGAAAGATTTAGGTGCTAATTACAAGTAATTAGTAAACCCCTAATCATGTTCATATGGTGAATAGTGCCATGTTTAATCCAGTTTGGGTTTTAAAAAGATGTTAACCGCCAATATTTAAACTTAATTAAATAAGTTTAAAACCGGGTTAGTGGGGTGGGGTGATGTGGCAGGGTTATGAGTTGTGATTGGTTGAGAGTGTGAGTGGGACAGGTGTCACCCACTCACTGGTCTAGGTTAGTTTTGTTGTCGCCTGGAAATAGCCCTGCATTCCTTCCTTGCTTGTCACTTGTAAACAAAACTGGCCAAAACTTGTTTTTCTTTGTTAATATAGTTTTGGTTTTCATACTTTTGCCCCAGATACTTTTCCAAAGTATTTTCAGGGGTATTTCTTGCCAATTGTTGATTCTTGAAGGGCTGATTTGGTATTTTCTTCATAAATAATGGTCTTGACTTGTCTTTTTGACTTCTTGGAGGACTGATTTTGACAAATCATGATTTATGAGGGACCATTTTTGCCATTTCTTCAAAGTCAAGGGTCCTTTTAGTAATTTGACATTTTTAAAGGACCAAACTTGTAATTTATTGTAACTTGAAGGCCTTCATGATATGTTTGACTTTGAGGAGGACTAATATTGACAATTTAGTTTTGTTGAGGGACTAAATTTGCCATTTCTTCAAAGTGGAGGGCCCTTTTTGTAATATTGACAAACTTTAGGGACCAATCTTGTAATTATGAAGATACAAGGGTTTAAAGTGTTAATTCCTAAATATTGGAGGACCCTTCTTGCATAATATTTAAATCTTCAAGGGTTTGTCTTGGAAAATCCTCATTAGGGCTTGGTTCATTGTGCGGCTTCGTTTCCCATGTTCGTTTTTGCATGATTCTTGTGATCTTTTGTCATTTTCTCAATATCCGTACCTAAAATACACAAGTAACAAACACAAGCATATATTTGGCCATTTTCATGATACTTTATGCATTTAAAGCCCTTTTTGGACGATGATACTATGTATAAAAGCAGTCTCATCACTTGGAAATGGTGGTTTGCTAATCAATGTCCTCTAGGATATAAATGGATGCCTAAAGTTAGGACAGAAAATGTGACTACGTGCGTTAGTGTGCCTCTAAGTGATGAAACTAGGGAAACTAATGAATCAGAAATCACAACTAACATGGAATCTAATTTAGCAAATGCTCCATCGTGTTCTAATTCTTCTGCAGGTGATCGAAATAATTCTCTTCATACTGGACTCCGGATGCACGAAGCACATGACGGGGAATCTCAAGCTTCTATTTAACTTCGTGGAGAAGTTCCTGGGTACGGTCTGATTCGGAAATGATCAATTTGCACCGATCCTAGGATATGGAGACTTGGTTCAGGGGAATATCACTATCAAAAGGGTTTACTACGTCGAAGGGCTCAATCACAATCTTTTCTCGGTTGGTCAATTCTGTGATGCGGATTTGGAGGTTGCTTTTAGAAAGAAGACATGTTTTGTTCGTGATTATGATGGGAATGACTTACTTACCGGTTCACGGGTACTGATCTCTACACTATTTCACTACAAGACTCCACATCTTCAGCTCCAATCTGTTTCATGACTAAAGCTTCAACGAATCAAGCTTGGTTATGGCATCAACGATTATCTCATCTTAACTTTGATACCATCAACTTGCTTTCCAAGAAAGATATTGTGAGAGGCCTTCCAAATTTGAAATTCATCAAAGATCATCTTTGTTCTTCTTGTGAGCTTTGTAAAGCTAAACGAAGTAGTTTCAAGACAAAGACTACACCAAGCTCTAAAGGACGGTTAGATCTTCTTCATATAGATTTGTGTGGCCCCATGCGTGTTCAAAGCATCAATGGGAAGAAATACGTTATGGTAATTGTCGATGACTACTCAAGGTACACGTGGACCCTCTTCTTAAGGTCCAAGGATGAAACACCTGAGGTTCTCATTAACTTCCTTAAGCTGATACAACGTGGTCTTCAAGCTCAAGTAAAAGTGGTACGTAGTGACAAAGGCACATAATTCTTGAATTCAACTCTGAAGAAATATTTTGAAGCCGAAGGGATTGAACATGAAACATCTATTGCTCGAACACCTGAACAAAACGGAGTTGTTGAAAGACGAAATTGTACTTTAGTTGAGGCTGATCGAACATTATTATCTGCTTTAAAACTACCACTATTCTTTTGGGCCGAAGCCGTATCAACCGCATGCTACACACAAAACTGTTCCTTAATTATCCCAAGACACGAAAAGACACCATATCACATAATTAATGATCGCAAACCTTCACTCAAACACCTTCATGTTTTCGGATGTACGTGTTACATTATTCGAGATGGTGAAAATCTGGACAAGATGAAAGAGAAAGGTGATGCATGCATTTTAGTGGGATATGCAACTCAGTCTAAGGGATACAAAGTCTATAACAAGAGAACAAAATTGATAGTCGAGACTATTCATATCAGATTTGATGAATTGCAAGAAATGGCACTTAAACAAAGCAGTTTAAGTCCAGATTCACAACGACAAAAGACTTCTGTGCACAACCGCACAAAACTCGGAACTCAAGACCACAGCAATGAACCGTCAAGTTCAAAACTGGTTCCTGAACATGTTCCAAGAGCAGATATGACAGTGGACACGACACTTGAAGAGTTGGAAATGCTTTATGGACCAATGTTTGATGAATACTTCACGGGGGAGAAACAAGTTGTATCAAAGTCTTCCGATGTCACTCATGATAAGAATGATGATACCGATCATCGTCAACAAAAGGATACAACCTCATATACTTCAACACGGGTTGCTGCAGATTTACCTCCTCAAAATATCACTTCAACAATGGATCCTACAACATCCACAACTACTTTCATTGCTCCAGAGAACACAAATCAAGCAGACGATGCATTATTTGACGATGACGATTTTCACAACCCATTCGGTACACCAGTACACGAAATTGGAGAGTCTTATACTCGCCATGGTGATCCGTCTAATATGCATACGTTCTATCAACGACATCCTTCAACACATCATTGAACCCGAGAACATCCTTTGGTTCAAGTAATTGGAAACCCTTCACAGCCTGTTCGTACAAGATAACAACTAGCCACCGATGGCGATGTTTGTATGTTCGCACTCGCCGTGAGTACAACGAAACCGAAAAACATTAAAGAAGCCATGGCTGATCATGCTTGGATTGAATCGATGACGGAAAAACTTTAACAATTTGAAAGACTTAAAGTCTGGGAACATGTTGACACACCATACGATGTGATTCCATTAAATCTTCGTTGGATCTGGAAAAACAAGATGGATGAAGATAACACGATCATCAAGAACAAATCTAGGCTAGTGGCTAAGGGGTATGGCCAAAAAGAGGGAATTGATTTTGACGAATCATTTTCACCAGTTGCTCGTATGGAAGCGGTCAGGATTTTCCTTGCTTATGTTGCACATAAGGGATTCACTGTTTATCAAATGGACGTGAAGACGACATTTCTTAACGGTCCTTTGAAGGAAGAAGTCTATGTCACGCAGCCGGAAGGATTCGTCAATCCTCATTATCCTGACAAGGTGTATCGTCTCCACAAAGCACTTTATGGACTCAAACAAGCACCAAGGTCATGGTACGATGAGCTCTCGAAATTTCTGGAATCCAAAGGTTTCTCAAAAGGTTCCATTGATCTAACTTTGTTCACTTATAAATATGGAGATGACATTTTGCTTGTGCAGATTTATGTTGATGACATTATTTTCGGGTCTATAAACCCAAAACTTTCAAAATGGTTTGAAAAAGTCATGCACAGCAAATTTGAAATGTCAATGATGGGTGTAACACCCCATTTTGATAAATGGAATGTCACGCGTGATTATGGCGTGCCATCAAAGCATACAAGGATAAATGTCTAAAACATTACATGACCATAAAAAGGAAATACCGGAATCAAACATCGGTAGCCCAAAAGTAGAGCTCATCACACACAAACATAAGTACTGTAAATGAAAGGACTAAACAATGTCCATGGAAAGAGTATCAAAGTATAGATAAATGCATAAAGTAAAGAAGGCAAGGAAGCTTCCAGTCCATATGCACGTACGCTTAAAGTCTACAAGCGTCCCTGAGTACCTGCCGTTTTGGGAACATGAAAATGAAAACGGCTGAGCAATACGCTCAGTGCACTGATGTACAAATAAAGCATGAATAATATAAGCATAAAAGCATGAAACAACGAAAGAAAATAAGTCCTGGATAACCCGGTTAAGTCTTAGTAAAACTGGTTTTATAGTTTGAAAAGCCTTATGTTTATCTTGTAAAAACTATTTAACATATTTTACCATTATCCAATATAGGTCATGAAAATCAACGTGCATGAATACTTGCAGGGGTGACCCCGTCATGCAAATTAGAGGGGCTGCCTCTAATTTAATATACTGGTTTTTGGGTAGGAGGGATCAGCTCCTTGTGAAGAATGCAAGGCACACACCACATTCACACTGAGTAATCTGCTGAAAACATGTAACTAGGATGCACCCATATGCCCCACATGATAAATATAATAATATGGCCAAAAGCTGAAGGGGCGCCACGAGCAATCACTCCGCCGTGGGGAAGTCATAACACCAGTGCCTCTAGTGTTAAGGTTATGGTACCTCCATAACTAGGTGAAACTGGTCATGCATGTATATGGCTTTAGGTATTCTAATTAAACATAAGCAATCAAACATATAAACTTATACTATGGGAAAACAGTTGGCTGCATACGGGGAATCCTAATAAAGAAAGAATGTCCCTACTGAAAGGACGGAGAATCCGTACCTTATGTCCAGTGAACGAAGAAGACGAACGGAAGAGAGTCCTACTTCGGTATCACTAATGCTACATAAATACATACGTGTATAAGTATCTGATTACTGAATACGTAACTGGTTTTATAACATGTCTTAGCTTGTTTTATATGTTCATGTCATGTTTTACTGTTTTAAGCTTTATACTGTGTTTATATTATATTCTGTCTATTCTGATTAAGTAGTACTTTTATTTCATGTATTATTATACTTGTTGTGCAATAATACATGAAATAAAAGTAATACAAAGTTTCCTAAAATAGAAAGTTACCAAAAATAGAAAGTTTCCCAAAATAGAAAGTTTCCAAAAATATAAAGTTTCCAAAAATAGAACTACTGCTTAAAATAGATAAGTTTCTAAAAAAATAAAGTTTCCATAAATAGATTAGCTGCCTTAATTAAATAAGTTTCTAAAAATAGAAAGTTTCCATAAATAGATATAAGCTGGTTAAATAAGCTAATTATACAAGCTTAAGTGTTTTCTGATTATTATTCTAAGTCATGTGATTATATAGTAAAGTTTATTAATTATTACATGTAAATTAAATAAACTATAGGTTAAAAGTATCTAATTAAAGATAACATGATTTTAATTAAATAAAGGTAAAATACTTAGGTTAAAACATGTATTATTAACTATTAATAATATAACCTAAGTCATGCAAATTAATTAATTATAGTCATGGTTTTTAATAATTAATTTTAATAATTAATTAATTATAAAGTCTAATTAATTAATAAGTACTTAGGTTAAAATTCATGAATTACTAATTAAATTAATAACCTAAGTCATGTAAATTAAATTAATCATGTCATGCTTTTAATTAATTTAATTTTAGTCTTAAAAAAATAACATAACTTGTAAAAATCATAACCCATAAAAATGATTTATGAACCGGACCCATAACTAAAACCCATGAACCGAACCCGTAACCATCACCATACCCCGACCTAAGTCGGGTTTCCCCTTGGTTTTGCTGCTGCCGTGGGACCACCACCACCATACCGAGACCATATGGTCTCGGTGGTGTGTAATAAGCCAAGCCGAGACCCCTATGGGGCTCGGTTAGGCGTCGGCTAGACCACAAACACCCCTAAACCCATGATTTGATTTAACCCCATGAATATAACATGTTTAAAATACTTGTTTTTAATTAGTTAATTAAAAACATCATGATTTTATGTGATTCAATTAATCAAAACATAAAAAGAAAAGGTTAAAAGGTTATACCGATTACGTGAAACAAATGAGGACGAACACACACGAATCCTTGCAAAATTTCCAAGATCAAAATCAACCCGAACACCCTTTTTTGGTGATCAAACCCGGTGGCCAAGAAGGAGAGGAAAAAGAAAACTAGGGTTTTCTTCCTTTTCAAATTTTTATAAATAATGAACATGTTTTTCCCTAATTTCTTGTTTAGTAAAAATTACATGGGCCAAGCCCATGTTTTCCTTGTGTAGCCGCGGGTAGGGGGCCCACTTGCGGTAACCCGTACTTTTCTCGTGTCTAAAAATAATAGTGTGTTCTCGTGTTTTATCGTGTTCGTAATTTACGTATTCTAAATAGTTATCGATCGTGACTTAATATATTTATCATGTTCGTAATAAATATATATACATACATAATATTAGTTCGTGATTAATTTACGTTCATGATTTCATTTTTCGCATGTTCGTGATTATAATTATTATTTGAATAATTATCGTGTGTTCATACGTAATAAATACTTATCGTGTTCTAACACGTACGTAATACTTGTAATTCTCATACGTGAAACGTAAACGTGTTATAAAAGGAAAGTTCTAATCATGTATGTACGATCTTAAGGGTACTATTCATGGTAAAAGCATGCGGGTTTTACAACTCTTCCCCCCTAAAAAGAATAATTCGTCCCCGAATTATAGATAAAGTAAACTGGAAAAGAAGAACATACCCGAATTCAAAATATGAAATGAGGGTAAGAAGCCCGGATAGACTCCTCTGTTTCTTAAGTGGCTTCCCGCTCGGTATGATCACTCCAAAGGATTTTGACGAATGGAATCGTCTTCCTTCTCATGACTCGTTCTTGCCTGTCAAGAACTCGTTCGGGTTCTTCTATGAAAGTGAGATCTTCACGAATCTGTTCCAGTGGATACTGAACCATGTGAAGGGGATGATACTGGTACCCTCTGAGTAAGGACACATGAAACACATTGTGTACGTGTGAAAGCTGTGGAGGTAACGCTAAACGGTAAGATACTTCACTGACTCGTTCAATGATATCAAACGGTCCGATGAAACGAGGACTGAGCTTCCCTTTAATTCCAAAACGTCTAACACCACGTGCCGGCGAAACCTTAAGGAAAACGTGATCTCCTACGCTAAAATGTATGTCCCTACGATGCTTGTCTGTGTAGCTCTTCTGACGTGACCGTGCTTCTTGAAGTTTCTGCTTAGCTACTGCGACCCTCTAATTAGTCATCTCTATGATCTCTGGTCCTTCAAGTGTTCGCTCACCAACCTGATCCCAGCAGATTGGGGCGCGACACTTCCTGCCATACAACATCTCGAAAGGAGCACACTTGATACTTGCGTGCCAACTGTTGTTGTATGCAAACTCCACCAAACAGATATAATCGTCCCAATCATCCGTCCATTCCAACGCACATGACCTCAACATGTCATCTAATGTCTGAATCGTTCGCTCCGACTGCCCGTCTGTTTGAGGATGAAAAGCCGTGCTAAGCTTAAGTTGTGTACCCCAAGCTTTCTGCAGGCTCTTCCAAAATCGCGAAGTGAATCGAGGATCTCTGTCTGAGACGATGCTAGATGGAGCACCGTGGAGTCTCATGATCTCTCTTCTATATGTATTGGCGAGTTTACTGACCGAATCTTCCTTACGGATCGGTAAGAAATGAGCTGATTTGGTAAGTCGATCTACGATAACCCAAATTGCATCGTGCTTCCTCTTGGTTGGCGGAAGACCAGTAAAAAAATCCATTGTGATTTTGTCCCACTTCCACTCTAGAATATCTAACGGTTGAAGGAGACCGCCAGATCGCTGATGCTCGATCTTAACCTGTTGGCAGGTAAGACATTTGGAGACATAAGTGGCAACATCCTGTTTCATACCACTCCACCAAAAGTACTGCTTGATGTCATGGTAGATCTTGGTTGAACTAGGATGTATAGAGAATGGGGAGCTATGAGCTTCAGCTAACAAGGCTTCCTGGAGTTCTTGATCATCAGGAACACAAAGTCTCGTGCCCTGCCATACGATACCATCTGCATCTACTCTGAATTCCGTCTGCTTCTCCAAATTCTGAATTATCGCCCAGATTTCTCCATCATCTTTTTGAGCTTCCTTGATCTTAGAGAGTAACTCGGGTTCTACTCTAAGATAAGCCCAATAACCGTGCTGTGCACGTATCATGATCTCTATGTCTAGTCGCTCCAAGTCTCTTATGATTTCCTCCTCAATCTTAATACCGTTGATCATTCCAGACTTTCTGCTAAGTGCATCTGCTACTACGTTCGCCTTTCCGGGATGATACTGCAGGTTAATGTCATAATCCTTCAACAGCTCTAACCATCTCCTCTGTCTCATGTTCAATTCACGCTGAGTGAAGATGTACTTCAAGCTCTTGTGGTCCGTGAAAATTTCACATGATTCTCCATACAAGTAGTGCCTCCATATCGTTAATGCAAACACGACTGCGGCAAGTTCCAAGTCATGTGTAGGGTAATTTTCCTTATAAGGCTTAAGCTGCCGTGAAGCGTACGCGATCACTTTCTCATGTTGCATGAGAACACAGCAAAGTCCCTTCCCCGATGCATCACTGTAGATTTGAAATCCACCCGTACCAGATGGGAGAGTAAGAATAGGTGTAGATACTAACTTCTGCTTCAGGTCTTCAAAGCTCTTCTCTCGTTCTTTAGTCCAGACGAATTTCTCCCCTTTCCGCATCAATTTGGTCAATGGTAGTGCTAGGCGGGAAAAGTTCTCCACAAACCTACGGCAATAGCCAGCTAAGCTTAGGAAACTGCGGACTTCAGTCACTGATGTCGGCCTCGGCCACTTAGTAATAGCCTCAACCTTCGCTGGATCCATAGTGATTCCTTCTGCTGATACAATGTGACCTAAGAATGACACCTTGTCTAACCAGAACTCACATTTGGAGATTTTAGCATACAACTGCTTCTGGCGAAGAATCTGTAGTACTATACGAAGATGGTCTTCGTGTTCCTCCTTGGACTTTGAGAAAATCAGGATGTCATCGATGAAGACAATGACGAACTTTTCCAGAAATTCATGGAAGATTCTATTCATCAAATCCATGAACACTGCTGGAGCATTGGTCAGGTCGAATGGCATGACTACAAATTCGTAGTGGCCATAGCGTGTACGGAAAGCAGTCTTGGCGGTGTCCTGCTCCTTAACTCGTAGCTGATGATAGCCTGACCTAAGATCAATCATAGAGAAGTGTTTGGCCCCTTGGAGTTGGTCAAACAGATCGTCTATACGTGACAGTAGATACCTATTCCTGATAGTAATCTTGTTGAGCTCGCGATAGTCAATGCAAAGACGCATGCTGCCGTCCTTCCTCTTAACAAATAAGACCGGTGAGCCCCATTGAGATGCGCTCGGTCGAATGAACCCTCGTTCTAGAAGTTCTTGCAGTTGATCCTTCAACTCCTTTAACTCTATGGGAGCCATCCGATAAGGAGCCTTGGAAATCGGCTCAGCTCCTGGGATGAGCTCGATGTTGAATTCTACTTCACGTGCAGGTGGTATGCCCGGAAGTTCTTCTAGAAATACATCTTGAAATTCCAACACTATCGGTTGATCCTGAATTGATGGGGATTCAACATCCATGTCATGAACCGTAGCTAGATAACCCTCGCAGCCATGTGACAGTAGCGCACGTGCTTGCAGGGTTGACATGATTTGTACAGACCTGTCGAGTACGAACCCGTTATGAATGTACTCTAGTGCATTAACATCACCGAAGATGACTCGATATGAATGGCAGTCTATGTTAGCATGATGCTTAGATAGCCAATCCATGCCCAAAATCATGTCAAAGTCATTCATGTCCAGCGAAAGTGCGTCAACAGGACGAACCTTGTCGTCAAACTCTAGGGGAAGACTCTTATACACATGGGTTATAAGTATAAAGTACCTCAAAGGCGTGGAAATATTGAGTCTATTCTCTAGTGGCATGGGGAGTATCCTAACATTCTTGGCATAAGCAGTAGAAATGACCGAGTGAGTAGCACCCGTATCAAATAGAACACATGCAGCTTGACCATACATATACAAGATTCCAATGATGGTACATGTAGACTTGTTGGCCTGATCGCTAGATGTCGTGTAGACACGTCCAGTGGTAGGAGGCGGCTTGGTATCAGCATGTCCCGATGTGCCCTCCATTTCGCCCTTGTGGCAGTCCTTCATGCGATGGCCATGAAGACCACACTTGACGCATGTGTCACTGTCGCGACGACATGGCCCTAGGTGCCTACGGTGGCAAGTAGAGCAAAGAGGATGAGTATATCCTCCAGCAGGTGTCCTGACTGGCTGAGAACCTGATAAGATATTATACATGAGACATGATAATAGGGTACAAAGGACAATGCGGATAATCATAAGATTGAATACCAGTGATAGCTGGACGGCTAGGCTGTGAACCTCTCTGGTTCTGGTCCCTACCTTTTCCATGGTTCCTGGTAGAAGATTTTCTAATGTGTCAAAATTATGAGTTATAACATGAAATCATAAGAAAATGCGTAAGTATAAGGACCTGCTGCTGTTGGAGTGTCCAGCGTTATTACGGTAATTATCATTACCGCCACGCCTATCCGTAGCAGAACGGTCGTTAGTCTGATCGTTTCCCTTAGGCTGATTAGGCTGCTGCTGAGTAGCCGGCTGAGACCGGTCCCAGTCTTCTGCCTGGAAGATACAATTTAAAGAGATGACATATTGACATAAATTGAAAGAATACGGATTGGTCACCGCCTGAATACGAAGGTTTACCTCTTCTCGGGTCTCTCTGCTTCCCCGAACTCATCTCTCTCCTGCAGCATCTCCAGCTTACGTGCTGCATCGGCCACTTGTGCTACCGTGTTGAACGTAGCATATACCAAGTTGTTTGCGACCGATGTGCGAAGAGCCCACCTGAAATGGTGTGCCTGCTCTTCAGGAGTACCTGTCGCTGCACCAAGGAAACCAGCTAAGCAAAGAAAGCGCTGCATGAACTCGTTGATATTCTCCCCAGCTCTTTGTCGGATCCCATGGTACTCCCTCTTAAGCTTGTCTTGCTCAGCCTTGGGAAAGAACTGCTCCATCACCCTATCTCTGAACTGAGCCCATGTCAAACCAGCCACCCAATTATCGCCTCCCTCAGACTGCTTCAATGCTAACCAACAACTTAACACATCGCCTTCGAACCGGTAACATGCCAACCTCGCCTTGAAGACGGGGTCACAACCCATAACGTCGAAGATCTTCTCGATGTGAGCCAACCAGCTTTCAGCTTCACTAGGGCTATCTGTTCTCTCGAAAGCTCGAGGACGGAGCTTGTTGAATATCTCCAGCTATGTTGCCAATGTCACTGGAGGAGGAGGAGGAGGAGGTGCTTGGTTATGCTGCTGATTGTTGGCAGCCTGAACCTCAGCCCTGATGTCATTCCTCAGCTGAAGAAGCAAAGCTTGCATTGCAGCTTGGATCGCTGCATTGAGTTGTTCCTGCTCGCGTGTGAGAACCATCTGACAGTATAACATAAAATACATGATTAAACTGATCGAAACATAAAATATATACATGAAAAAAAAATTATACCAAATAAATCATGAGAAAAAATTTATGCAGGAAAAACTAGTACATGAATGCATGATGTAGTTTTATGCAAACTTTTGTATGCTCGAGAGTGAACGCCTATGGTCAGTTCACCCAAAATAAAAGACATGGCGAGGGGACGCCTATGGGTCGGTCCCAAATTTAAAAGTTTCGATAAAACACATGCGACTAAATAGGGCCAGTCCTGTACCAACCATTAATTAGTTATAAACCTGCGACAATGACATATATATGTATGCATGAAAATGATGAATGCATGAAAACCGACTGTCAGTTCTAGGAAGACCATAGTGACTACCCACTAATCACAGGTCATGTTTTGAGAGCCTACAGGTCGTAGCCTTGGCTCTGATACCATAATTGTAACACCCCATTTTGATAAATGGAATGTCACGCGTGATTATGGCGTGTCATCAAAGCATACAAGGATAAATGTCTAAAACATTACATGACCATAAAAAGGAAATACCGGAATCAAACATCGGTAGTCCAAAAGTAGAGCTCATCACACACAAACATAAGTACTGTAAATGAAAGGACTAAACGATGCCCATGAAAGAGTATCAAAGTATAGATAAATGCATAAAGTAAAGAAGGCAAGAAAGCTTCCAGTCCATATGCACGTACGCTTAAAGTCTACGAGCGTCCCTGAGTACCTGCCGTTTTGGGAACATGAAAAGGAAAACGGCTGAGCAATACGCACAGTGCACGGATGTACAAATAAAGCATGAATAATATAAGCATATAAGCATGAAACAACGGAAGAAACTAAGTCCTGGATAACCCGGTTAAGTCTTAGTAAAACTGGTTTTATAGTTTGAAAAGCCTTATGTTTATCTTGTAAAAACTGTGTAACATATTTTACCATTAGCCAATATAGGTCATGAAAATCAACGTGCATGAATACTTGGAGGGGTAACCTCGTCATGCAAATTTGAGGGGCTGCCTCTAATTTAATATGCTGGTTTTTAGGTAGGAGGGATCAGCTCCTTGTGAAGGATGCAAGGCACACACCACATTCGCACTGAGTAATCTGCTGAAAACATGTAACTAGGATGCACCCATACGCCCCACATGATAAATATAATAATATGGCCAAAAGCTGAAGGGACGCCACGAGCAATCACTCCGCCATGGGGAAGTCATAACACCAGTGCCTCTAGTGTTATGGTTATGGTACCTCCATAACTAGGTGAAACTGGTCATGCATGTATATGGCTTTAGGTATTCTAATTAAACATAAGCAATCAAACATATAAACTTATACTATGGAAAAACAGTTAGCTGCATACGGGAAATCCTAATAAGGAAAGAATGTCCTTACTGAAAGGACGGAGAATCCGTACCTTATGTCCAGTGAACGAAGAAGACGAACGGAAGAGAGTCCTACTTCGGTATCACTAATGCTACATAAATACATACGTGTATAAGTATCTGATTACTGAATACGTAAATGGTTTTATAACATGTCTTAGCTTGTTTTATATGTTCATGTCATGTTTTACTGTTTTAAGCTTTATACTGTGTTTATATTATATTCTGTCTATTCTGATTAACTATTACTTGTATTTCATGTATTATTATACTTGTTGTAATAATAAGTAACTTTCTAAAAATAGCAGGTTTCCTAAAATAGAAAGTTACCAAAAATAAAAAGTTTCCAAAAATAGAAAGTTTCCAAAAATAGAAAGTTTCCAAAAATAGAAAGTTTTCAAAAATATAAAGTTTCCAAAAATAGAACTACTGCATAAAATAAATAAGTTTCTAAAAATAGAAAGTTTCCATAAATAGATTAGCTGCCTTAATTAAATAAGTTTCTAAAAATAGAAAGTTTCCATAAATAGATATAAGCTGGTTAAATAAGCTAATTATACAAGCTTAAGTGTTTTCTGATTATTATTCTAAGTCATGTGATTATATAGTATAGTTTATTAATTATTACATGTAAATTAAATAAACTATAGGTTAAAAGTATTTAATTAAATATAACATGATTTTAATTAAATAAAGGTAAAATACTTAGGTTAAAACATGTATTATTAACTATTAATAATATAACCTAAGTCATGCAAATTAATTAATTATAGTCATGGTTTTTAATAATTAATTAATTACAAAAGTCTAATTAAATAATAAGTACTTAGGTTAAAATTCATGAATTACTAATTAAATTAATAACCTAAGTCATGTAAATTAAATTAATCATGTCATGTTTTTAATTAATTTAATTTTAGTCTTTAAAAAATAACATAACTTTTAAAAATCATAATCCTTAAAAATGATTCATGAACCGGACCCGTAACTAAAACCCATGAACCGGGCCCGTAACCATCACCATACCCCGACCTAAGTCGGGTTTCCCCTTGGTTTTGCTGCTGCCGTGGGACCACCACCACAATACCGAGACCATATGGTCTCGGTGGTGTGTAATAAGCCAAGCCGAGACCCCTATGGGGCTCGGTTAGGCGTCGGCTAGACCACAAACACCCCTAAACCCATGATTTGATTTAACCCCATGATTATAACATGTTTAAAATACTTGTTTTTAATTAGTTAATAAAAAACATCATGATTTTATGTGATTCAATTAATCAAAACATAAAAAGAAAAGGTTAAAAGGTTATACCGATTACGTGAAACAAATGAGGACGAACACACACGAATCCTTGCAAAATTTCCAAGATAAAAATCAACCCGAACACCCCTTTTTTGTGATCAAACCCGACGTCCAAAAAGGAGAGGAAAAAGAAAACTAGGGTTTTCTTCCTTTTCTAATTTTTGTAAATAATGAACATGTTTTTCCCTAATTTCTTGTTTAGTAAAAATTACATGGGCCAAGCCCATGTTTTCCTTGTGTAGCCGCGGGTAGGGGGCCCCACTTGGGGTAACCCGTACTTTTCTCGTGTCTAAAAATAATAGTGTGTTCTCGTGTTTTATCGTGTTCGTAATTTACGTATTCTAAATAGTTATCGATCGTGACTTAATATATTTATTCATGTTCGTAATAAATATATATACATACGTAATATTAGTTCGTGATTAATTTACGTTCATGATTTCATGTTCGCATGTTCGTGATTATAATTATTATTTGAATAATTATCGTGTGTTCATACGTAATAAATACTTACCGTAATACTTGTAATTCTCATACGTGAAACGTAAACGTGTTATAAACGAAAAGTTCTAATCATGTACGTACGATCTTAAGGGTACTATTCATGGTAAAAGCATGCGGGTTTTACAATGGGCGAACTAAAATTCTTTCTAGGAATTCAAGTTCACCAATCCCCAAATGGTATCTTTATAAACCAAGCTAAGTAGTTTCAAGAGATAATAAAAAAGAATGGTATGACTTCATGTGACCCCGTTGGGACACCATTATCAACCACATCGCTAGATGTTGACTTGGAGGGAAATGTCATCGATCAAACGAGATATCGTTCCATGATCGGTTCCCTCATGTACTTGACAGCAAGTAGACCTGATATTTCACATGCTACGTGTTATTGTGCACGATATCAAGCACGACCCACTGAAAAGCACCTCAAGGAGGTTAAACGGATCTTTCGGTACCTCAAGAATACCATTCATTTGGGACTCTAGTATCCGAGGGAAACCGGTTTATTTCTAACGGCCTATTCAGATTCTGATCATGCAGGGTGTCTTGATACACGAAAAAGTACTTCTGGTGGTGCACAATTTCTAGGTCAAGATAAGCTTGTGGGATGGTCTTCAAAGAAGCAGGATTGCACGTCACTTTCATCAGCCGAAGCGGAGTATGTGTCTCTATCTACGTGTTGTGCTCAAGTTCTTTGGATGAGAACACAACTCACGGATTATGGCTTCCACTTTGATAAAGTACCTATGTACTGTGACTCAAAGTCGGTCATAGCCATCTCCTGCAATCCGGTACAACATTCTCGCACGAAGCATATTGATGTCAGATACCACTTCATAAAGGAACAAGTTGAAAGAGGTATCGTTGAACTATACTTTGTTGGAATGGATTACCAATTAGCCGACTTGTTTACGAAAGCTCTGTCGAAAGATAGATTTGAGTACCTCGTTAGGCAAATAGGTATGAGATGTTTGACTCCAGCAGACCTGGAGATTCTGGCAAAGGTGCCTGCTTGATTTATCTATCAAACATCTACTTGTAAATATCTTTGAAAAAGCAAAATACAAAAATATAAAACATATAAAAACAAAACACAAAATTAAAAAAAATCTTCGAAAATTCAAAAATATTCTTCTCGACATGTCTTTCGGTATCGATAATATGGACGTGCCTGAAAATGTCGCTCAACAACGACACGGGTGTGTACATAGAGCTCGAATGAAAGTTGTAAATATTTTTCAAAACATGTCATTTCTACTTTTAATAAAGGAAAAATTCTATTTTGGACAATATTTCCAAACAACGGGTGAAGCAATCTATCTAGGGTTGAGCTTGTCACAAAACATTCAACGTTTTGAGCTCAACACAATGTCTTGTAATCACTTTCAGCTTGCAACCGGATCTATATTCACGGGGGAGTGTACGATTTCGTGCTCTTACCCTCAGCAAAAGAAGAGAAATCTTCTTACACTTGAGTGGATTCGTCAAGACATTCAAAGTCTATGAACTCAAGTTTATGCTTTAGAAAAACCTCTTCGTCAAAAAGAAATAGGATTTTTCAAAAAGCGTTGAACACGATTTTTTCAAGAATTTCTCAATGATTATTCAAAATCTTTCAAAAATTGTGTGTTCAACAACTCCTATCCTCGAAAAGCGAAATGTGGATCAAATCCTTACAATGACAATTCAATTGGATCAATTTTTGAGGGGGAGCATTTCAACTTCATGCAAAAGATTAACACATCTTTCTCCCGGAGATTTTCAAGACTATTTTTCAAAATATATTTTAATCAAATTTGGTATCTCTAATATCAAAAGATTTTATATATTAGAGATAGGGGAGAAAATGTGATTAAAATGTGATCTATCTTGCAAGACTCAAGCACTTTAACTCTTACCTACATGTGCAAAACACTTTCGATTATCGATGCACATGTGAAGGGGGAGCATTTCTGAAACGACAAAACTATCAAGGTGTTAAATGTTTTTCAAACACCTTGTTAGACATTTAAAGTGGTTTTCATGGTTACGATCAAATACCCACAACATCTTTAATTAACGACGTTATTGGTGTCAAAAGGGTGGTTAGGTTTAAGTCCTATGATCCAACCAGAACCGGAGGGATCTTCCCAGGGACAATCCAGTAGATTATTAGAAGTCCTTAGGAAAGATGGAGTAGAATATGAACGTAGCTGAATGTCGACTAAGTACTGATGCTAGCACTGGAACAATCACAACAAGGTGCTAGTAATGATGTCTTGGTAAGCAGTGAGGGGGTTGAAGAATGAAAAATAAATGTAAGGATAAAGGGTGTAAACAAAGAAGCCCTCCATACAACTTAGGCAGAAACCGGGTCAACACATCATGAAGACAACTCATCATGGACCCAGTGATGTAATGCACAACCCCTCCCTAGCTACTCAGGCTTCTCTCAAAAGAAGTTTGTTTTTATTGTCACGGAGATCAACATGAATTCTATTGACTTTCTCACTCCGAGATAGTTGATATTGAATAGGTGGCATCTGCTCCAGCCTCCGACCACTAAAAGTGCACAAATCGAGTCTAGAGCCTAGAGATCAATCGAATCTCATTAGGACACACGGAATGACGATAAAGAGAGTCCTACGCTGTATCCTTGTGATATTGCTAGAACACTTAGAGTGATACTACTTAGTATTCACAATGATGAGTGGAAATCCTTCCAGTGTTAACATCAAACAACGCTACGGTAGGTCATATCTAAGATTCTTTATGAATTGAACATGTGTAAAACTGAAAAGCAAAAGTGGTTTGATTCTGAATTGATTCAAACTCGTTTCAGATTTCTACGCAATATCTTTATGGTCTTGCAAGAACATTCAGAGTGATATTCATTAATATTCACAGTGACGAATGGAAATCCTTCTAGTGTCAACCTCAAACAACGCTACGGTAGGTGACTTGTGAGATTCTTATGAATCAAGCTTGTGTCATCTGGAAAGCAACAATGGTAAGATTCTTTATGAATCACACTTGTTCCAGGAATTTGAATTGACGACTTTAATCAAGTGGATATTTATCCAATTGATTCACTCTTTATGTTCGCAGTCTTGCTTTGAGACGGTCGAGTAAAGAGAACGGCTAGTACAGCCGCGAAACCCTGTCAAGGAGATTCTTAATTGAATCTACCTAATCACAGGTACAGTATTTAATATCGTATAACGGTCTTCACCGACCGGAGGTAAAACGCTACCGATTTAGGACGAATGTCAAAGCCATTCAGTCCGTGTCTATGTTTTGTCTCGAGAAGGTGGCGTCACGTTGTACTCAGCAAAGTCAAAGATTCAAAACCACATACTCATGCATAAAGACATATTCAACAATTAATAGTGTGAGCATGTGGATGAAGACACAAGATCACAAGATGGAAAAGACAAGTCAAGGATGATTTGAAGATCTCAAGATCAAAAGACAAAATCGAAAGACAACGACAAAGGCTCAAAGATCACAACATGAAGGAAAAAGACTACCATTATACGTTCAATACTCATTTATGGCGAGATTAGTATTCTCTACAAATCTCCAAATGACAAAGGGTAATGACCTCTCATAAAGGGTAATGACCTCTCATTGGGGGATATTGTTAGCCTCAAATATTGAGTCAAACAAGAATACTCGGTCATATGTTTATTATGTATCGTATATTAGAACGTTGTAATAGGTCGTAGATTAGTCGTGTTATACGGACTTAACTTTAGGCTAAAGTTAATTGATAAGTAACTAAAGCCCAAAAGGAAAGCCCGGCCCATTAGAATATAGTCCATAACCAAACTCGCATGTGGGTGGACTATATATTCCCTTCCTAGCATGTTAGGAAGGATGTTGGTCATTTTTATTTTCACTCTCTAATCTAATCCTTCAAAAGTTTCAACCATTCTCTCTACTTTCTCTCTCTAGAATTCATCTATCTTCTACCTTTCTTTCATGTTTAATTATCACGAATTGATGGGACGACATATAGTAAAAAATAGCCAAATGGGTCCCAAATATTTAAACAACAGCTGCCCCATTAATACCAATTGGTCCCACCCGAAAATTCAAAATTCAAAATTTGAATTTCAAAACCACGCTCCTAACCGGTTTAAACCGGCCAAAATAAACCGGTTTTGGTTGACCGGTCCATTAACCGGTTGGAAAACCGATTTTTTGCTAAAAAATAGGAACCGATCACAAACCCCCAGTTCCTAAATAAACCGGGACCGGTTTATATTAAACCGGTTTTGACCGGTCCTAGTTCCTGGGTTTTTTCCGGTTCCGGTTTAAAAACCGGTTTTTCTGTGCACCTCTAGTCCCGTCGATCCGATCCGATCCGGTTCGGTCTTACTAACAATATCGCCGATTATGCCTAATAAGACCGGATCGGACCGACACGCACCGACCGAACCATTTCGGTCCGGTCTCGGTCCGGGGTTTCAGACTAAGTCAGTCTTCGGCCAGTCCGATGTTAGTCTGTTCGGTCCAGTCTTGATCCGATGATGAGCCCTATATTACACTACTTGTATTACACTACATTGATCGTATAATAAATTTTTACATAGCTCCATTAGCTGACGGATATCTATTCGATTGTAATAATTATAGCTTATGAACGACAAATAAATAGTACTGTATTAGTTATTTGGGCAAATGGCATAAAAAGGTATCATACTTAAGGTTGATTTACAATCAAGGTATCATATTTTTTTTCGTGCATAAAAAGGCACTCAACTTATTTTTGTAGCCAATTTAGGTATTTTCGTTAAATAATTAACGATCATTCATTATTTTTTCATTTCAAATCCACCATTGCTATCACCACCACAATAATTGTCGCTACTACCAAGCATTCCCACCCCTGATTAATTGGACCTCTGTATATGCTAAAGTCCTTGTGAATGATCCATGTTTTCCAGGTTCTGGATAGCGTATGTAGTAATGTTATTAGACAAACATATAGTTAGGAATGGTTCTAAAAGATTTTTGTAAATATGGATATTCTGCATACTGAAACAGAGTTTGCATTGAGTATTGATTAATAGAAGCGGAAAGCATAGAGTTTCACTCTATTATAGTATTATCACTTGCTAAACATTTTTGTTGCATCGAGTGTCGATGTATTATATTTGAAAATAAGTTATTAATGAAATAATAAGACTTTTTATGGTGGTAATAAAAAAATACTTTGACACATTAATATTTTGAGTGTCTCAATTCTAAAATAATTACAGGTTGCGTTTAAGTTACTAGTTGTTAAAGTTGGGTCACAGTCTTGCAAATTAGAATTAAAAAATGCATGGTTGTTGACGGGCACATATTGAATCCAATGCAAATGATGCAAAACATTTTATTTTTGGCTGAGATTGGTAGTGGCAGCAGTGTGTGGTATTTGGTAGTGATGGTGGTGGAGAGGTTTGGTAGTAATGATGAAGATTGTGGTGGTGGTAGCGGGGTGGACTTGAAATAAAAAATACTTAACGGATAATCGTTACATATTTAACGAAAATGCCCAAATTGGCCAAAGAAATAAGTTGAGTGCCTTTTTATCCAAGAAAAAAAGTATAATACCTTGATTGGAAATAACATTTAACTTTGATACCTTTTTATGCCATTTGCTCTAGTTACTTGTTAGATATGATAATTATTTGAATGTTTTATTGTGACGAAAGAACTATGAATGGGATACCTTTGAGTTATTAAATTTTAGTACAATGAAATAATGTGATTAAGGTATGTTATTAATAATCTGATTCAATTTGATTAATATCCTAAAAATGATAACCATGATCTGAAGCGTGACTAACTTCATATTTCGAGTACCCGCATATTTGATTACACACCTAGAAAAAAGAATTAAAGAAAAAAGGTAGATTAGTACAAATTTCTTTTTTTCTTGTTATATTGGATAAATTTTATAGAATCTAAAAAAAAAGAGGTTCAACCAATTTCTTAAAGAACAGTTTTTGAGAAAAGACATTCAAGGCGATGGGATGTACAGAACCTAGTCATGCCTAAAGAAATTGAAGGACCCATCAATGGACAAACATATCCTAAGCCTGAGAAAGGAATGGTATTCATGAACAGGGGATGCCAGTACTGCTTTCAAAGGGAGACTGATCTGGGTCTAGCTTCTACTCTTCGGTAGATATGTCTGAAAAGATGTCTAAAGATTAACACTGAGTACTCTCAAGTGTTTGCTAATACACTTCAGGATTTTCTTGACTCGAGATAGGATGTAGCTGAAGCTGAAGAAATAATCAGAAATGATGAATTTTAAAGAAACCATAGCCTTTTTAAATTTTTCATAATGTCTTGTACTTATCTTTTTGTGTGTGTAATGTTTTTAAGATTCAATGATTTATGAATGATTTTTGTTAGATCTGTTATATGTAAGAAGAAGCTGTTAACTCATTTACTATAACTTATTTAGATCTATCTGTATTTATGTTTAAATAGGGGGAGATTGTTGGGAAACTAAGCATGTTAGTTTTTCCGCAATCATAATGTAACACCCCATTTTGATAATGGAAATGTCACATGCAATTATGGCGTGTCATCAAAGCATACAAGGAAAAATGTCTAAACATTACTTGACCATAAAAGGAAAATACCGTAATCAAACATCGGTAGTCCAAAAGTAAAGCTCATCACACACAAACATAGTATAGTAAAGGAAAGGACTAAACAATGTCCATAGCAAATGTATCATAAGAAAGGAAATGCATAAAGTAAAGAAGGCTAGACAGCTTCCAGTCCATATGCACGTACTCTTAGTGTCTACGAGCGTCCCTGAGTACCTGCCGTTTTGGGAACATAGAAAAGGAAAATGGCTGAGCAAATACGCTCAGTGCACGGATGTACAATAAAGCATGAATAGGATAAGCATATAACATATAACAGCGGAAGAAAACTAAGTCCCGAGTAACCTGGTTAAGTCTTGATAAAACTGGTTTAATAGTTTGAAAGTCTTATGTTTATCTTATAAAAACTGTTTGTCATATTTTACTGATAGGTGTGTAAACGCCCATCTTTTCTACCACTTAATTATAATAATAACCGAGCCAAAACGTGTATTTTATGTCTTTTATGTCGGAATTATGCGTGGTTTGTGTTTTTGTTGTGATTTAGGAAGAAATTGTGAAAAGTGGGGAAAACACGGACATTCACGGGCATTTACGGACTTTTATTGAAGAAAAAGATGAAAAGACGGAGTCAAGAAGTCAAGAGTGCAAAAAGAACGGAAGTCCAAGACTAATTCTAAAGATTTATCGAAGAAAAAGTTAAAAGACGGAAGTTTACTAAAAGCCGAGGAACTCAAGTCTATTTTATTGAAGAATTAAAAGACAAGTTCAAAAGAAATCCCGAGCCACAAGTCATTAGAGTCCAAGTTTAAAGAAGATTAGAAGGAAAAAGGACTAATGGTGCAATTAATGAAGATTAAAGGCTTAAGGACCTAATGACGCAATTAAGAAGAAATGAAGAAGGGGAGGAAGCTTCCTAATCCTCCCCTATATATAGATTAGATCTTAATTACTTTCATTTTGTTGGATAGTTTGACACACTATTTCTTCCACTTTTAATTACCTTGCACCTTTAATTTCCTTGTCATTTAAAATACTTGTCAATTTAAGTACCTTGTCTTGCACCTTAATTACCATTTAATTTCAAGTAAGTTTTTCTTTTAATTCTTGTTAATCTTTATCTTTATCTTGTTCATCTCATTCTACCTTTCTTAATCTTTGATTCTTATTGTTTATGTTCATGTTCTTATTCTTATTATTTTGATCTAGTGGTTTTGTTTATTTTGATTAAGTTTTGTGAGTTTGATTGTTTTGGATTGATTGTTTATCATTATTAGTTCTTTATTAATTCGTTTGGTTTTATCTTGTGTTTGATTTAGCTTTGTTTTGGTTAAATTCGTGCTATATTTCTTTCCCTTGTTCTTCGGTTATTTGGTTCTGTATTCCCAGGTTTTGATCTCCCTGACATTCCGAGTTAAGCTTTTCACTGGGTAACTATTCAGAATATTGAATATTCCGAATAGTGGTTTTATTCCGGATTGTGCTAATATTCCGCATAGGAAGAATATTCCGCATAGGCTTGGTTATTCCGAATAGGGGTATCTTTCCGAATAGCAGTTTATTCCGAGTAAGCTGAAGATTCCGCATAGGGGTGATTATTCCGCATAGGAACCATTATTCCCATAGCCAAACTATTCCGAATAGAAGAACTTTATTCCGAATAGGACAGTATTCCGGATAGAGGAAATTATTCCGCATAGGGTTTGGTTATTCCGAATAGGCTGCATTGTTCCGAATAGAGGGTTTTATTCCGGATAGGTGACATATTCCGAGTAAGCTTAATATTCCGAATAGGGTTTATTCCGGATAGGGGTAATTTTCAGTTTCTTTCCTTTTAGTCTTTAATTTTCTTAATTTCGAGCTTTAATTTTCCCGTCTTTTTACTTAGTCGCACTTTAAGTTTATTTGCCTTGTATTTATTTTAGTCTTGCCTTAGTTTAAGCTTTAGTTTAGTGGCACTTTAAGTTTGCCTTAGTTAGATTTAAGTTTTCGCTATTTACTTTTAGTGCCTTTTAATTTTAGCCTCGCTTTTAATTACTTGCACCATTTTACTTTAAATTAGATTTAGATTTACTTTAAAGTCATTTACTTTAATTGTTCTGCACTTTTATTTAAAAACAACCAAAAATATTTGTTTTACCAAAATCAACTGAGTCGTACTTTAAGCCGGAAATCAATTCGTTAAGATACCGAGAAACGAACTTTTCAATTAGAAAAATCTCAATATTAAAATGGCGCCGCTGCCGGCTCTTTTCGTAAAGATTAACGGTTTTCTGTGAGAGACGCGTTGCTTTTTGGGATCCGTTCACTTGTGAGCGTTATTTTTTGCATAAAAAAAATTCAAAAAATCATAAAAATTAAAAATTGATAAAAATACATAAAAATTAAGAATTTCAAAAATCCAAAAAGATTTTACCTTTATTGTGTATATATATTGTCTTTGTGTTTGGTTTCTTTTTCTTTTGCATTTTCAGGTGTATGCGTACTAGATCTTCTAATTATCAAGAGCCCGAGACTCAAGAAGATTTAGCTATGTCAGGTGTGAACAACAATAATCCACCGCACCCTAATAATAACAACAATGTTCTTCCACAGCCCGATCTTCGGACCATGGAGGAACTTTGTCAACCTACCATGTTTGGACGAGGAGGACCGATTGCGCCGATGCAAATCAACGCTCCTGAGTTTTCGTTGAAGCACCACATGATTCAGCAAGTACAAACAAACCCATTCCGAGGATTGTCTGATGATGATGCCAACAAACACCTCGACAAGTTCATTACAATCACCCAAAGCATGAAGTTGGCTGGTGCCACAATGGATGAACTTCGCCTACAACTCTTTCCACATACTTTACATCATGCCGAGAAATGGTTTGATCATCTCCTAAAGAATTCTATTCACACTTGGGATGACATGACTCAACGTTTTTTGTCGCGCTACTTTCCACCATCCATGGTCACGAGCCTTCGCAATCAAATCAGCGGTTTCATGCAAGATCCTGATGAATCTCTTTTTGATGCTTGGGAGAGATATAATGTCTTGATCGATATATGTCCAAACCACAACATGCTCCCTGTGACCTTAATAGATACTTTCTACAACGGTTTGACTTTTCGAGATCGTGATACGATCAATGCAGCCGCCGGTGGCACATTCATGAAAAGGAGACCCGAGGAGTGTAGAGAGTTAATTGAGAACATGACTACTCACCACAAAAACTGGGATTCCTCTGCTTCTTCAAGGAACCACCCGAGAGTCAATGTTTCCTCCACTTCAGCAAACCCTGATATGACCGAACTCACCCGTGTGCTGACTGAAATGAGCAGAAGTATGCAACTCTTGGCTTCAAACTAACAACAACAACAACAAGTTAAAGCTGTTGCTACTCCTTGTGAAACATGCGGCGGTCCACACCCATACACCGATTTTCCTTCGACACAAGGAAATCCGGAAAATGTGTATGCAGCTTATGGTAATTATTCACCAGAAAATTACCAAGCTCGACCTCAAGGGGATAGAAATCTGCTGAGCTACCGGTCCAACAACTACCTTTCACCCGGTTTTTCTCCTCAAAACCAAAACCCCGCCAACAACTACAATAGAAGCAACCAAATCCCACCAAGAGCTTCTAATCCTTATCACCAACCCACCCAACAAAATCCACCCAGTAATCCGGATGTTGAGGCCATCATAAGAACCCAAGGTGAGCAAATCAAGAACCTGCATAGCCAAATTTTCAATCTTAAAGGAGATAAGATCTGAGCTTCGAGATAATATTCAATCCTCCTTCAACAATCAAACCAATGATTTGAAGAATATGCTTGCTAGTTTCTTGCCTCCTGCTCAACCTTCTTCTTCGAGTTCTCTACCTTCAAACACCGTCACCAATCCGCGAGCAAATGTGAGTGCTATTACTACCCGTAGTGGAGTCACCATCGTAGGACCACCTATCCCACCCCCATCATCTACACCTCCTCCACCACCATGTATCCCTACTCCTCCTACACCTAGTATTAGTGCACCATTACCGTCTCCGCCTCTTCATGACGATGTCCATAGGAAGGACCCTTCAACATCTTAACCTTTACCTGCTACGCCTTCATCTTCCACCTATAAACCTAATATCCCATACCCTTCTCGCTTAGGCAAGACCAACGAGCTAACCTAGAATGACTGCCAAGTGTCGAAATATGTGAAGATGCTTTTTCAAATGAACATCAACATTAGCCTTGTTGAAGCAATTGTCCACATGCCGAAATTTGTCAAAGCATTCAAGGAATTACTTAGCAAGAAGGAGAAGTTGATTGAGCTCGCCAACACACGCTTAAATGAAAACTGCTCTGCAATTATTCTTAAAGAACTTCCGGAAAAGCTTGGAGATCCCGTTCGTTTTGTGTTGCCTTGCGTTTTCAACAAAACTAAAGAATTTACTGTCCTTGCTGATCTCGGGGCCAGTATTAGTCTTATGCCTTTGAGTGTTTGGAAAACACTATCATTACCCGACCTCACTCCAACAAAGATGACTCTTGAACTTGCAAATCGCACTCTCGCTTAACCCGTTGGTATAGCCGAAGACGTGTTCATTAAAATTGGCACATTTACTTTCCCGGTCGATTTTGTCGTCGTTGATTATGAAATGGACCCTCGTATTCCTTTAATACTTAGTCGGCCATTCTTGAGAACCGGACGAGCTTTAGTTGATGTTGCCGAAGGTGAGTTAATCTTACGAGTCGGGAATGATTCACAAGTTTTTAAAATGGGGAAGCTTACAGGAAAATCCTTTGGAGGCCGAGAATCAGTGAATATGATTAATGTGCATGAGGACTTCGTCGTCCACAACAATCCTCTATTCGAGTCTTGCAAAGATAATCCACTCTTTCAAGATGATGTGGATGATTCTCGCTCCACTTTGGAAGCTTCTCCCATTTATGACTCTCCACCGGTCTTTGATGCTTATGATGATGATGATTCTAGCTCAGATTCGGATGATTTTGATGATTGTACTTCCGAGTATCCCGAGCTGCCCACTTTCGATGATTTTGATGAGGCCGATATTCTTTCGAGCGATTCTTCACATGATGAAGATCCCCCGCCATCACTCGATCCTCCTTTGGACGATTACTCATTTGAGGAAGACTTCTCTACGTTTCTCAACACTTACATCCCTCATGAGAGTGATGCACCTCCTTATGATTTTGAAGATTATCGTCTTGATCCTACTTTGGATTTGAAGCACATTCTTTCTAAGGAGAAGAAACCGGTCGACACCGATATCCGCAGCACGTATGAGTTAACACCTCTTTGTCCCTCTTCTGAGGACGAGGTTTTGCTTCTTCTCGGATCTTCTTCACACTCTGCTGAGCCTGAGCGCTATTTTCCCTTAAAGGAAAAGGTGTTCGACCCCGGTATTGCAATCTTTAAGCCATCTCAGTATCCACCTGATGAAATAAAAGGAAATATCTTTGGAACTTATGGAAATCTGCTTGCACCACTTCACCCTTGCTTCCACCGTGCTCCATCACTGCTTAAGGGAACCTTGCCTATTCTTCTTTGGCTTGCCTTGTTCGCCTTAAGTTTGTGCTATTTGATGGACGAAAACTATGTCTTCGATCCTGGTGGATATGATTCATGCTTCTTCCATTGATGATCAAGGTCGAGTCAGGCTCACGACTTGGTTAACAAAAACCAAGCGCTTCTTGGGAGGCAACCCATGCATCTATCTTTTCGCTTTCTTTATCATAAGTGTAGGGGGACCCTTTGGTTTGCTATTTCCTCTCCTCTCTTCTTTTAATCAGGGATTCGAGCTTCAATGATCCACTCTTGATGATTCTTGACGACCCGTGATTCCGTGTTCCATTATCCCAGTTCTATCCTAAACTCTTTTCGATTCACTATTTTATATTTCTCAATATTAAAATAGGAATCCCTTTAGTTGTCTTTTCCTTAGCAAGATTTAAACAAAGTGCATAATGTCCTAAGTGTAGGAGAGTTTACTCCCACATGCTTAAACATTGAGGACAATGTTTATCTTAAGTGCAAGGGGGACTTCTATCGAAGTTAAGTGGTCTTTTCCTTGTATTTGTCCTCAGTTTAACCGGAAAATCAATTTTTCGATATTTTTCAAAATTTTTGATCTATTTTGGCCTATTAGTTTTTCCCTTTGTATAGTTATTTTCTTTCTTTACTAGAATAAATCTTTAATAAAGTGGTTTTAATTTTCAAACGTTGTGAATCTTTTGACTCAACCCGAGTTTACTCTAGCTAGTATCCTTAACGTGTTTAAGTCGAGTTTTGCTAGGCTATTATATTGGGAGCTATAAAACGCGAAAGTCTTAACTCTAAACGGGTTAAGAACAAGAACTTTTCGCAAGTTCCTATAATTGATCCTAGAGAGTCGTTTATCAAGGGAACTTTAAAATGCGATTTCTAAACTTGAAAAATTCTAAGAATTTGCAAGATCCTATAGGCGACTCGAAAACCCAAAACTTTGACTTAATAGGCTAAGCATCCACGAGTCTCATTCCTTGAGATTTTAAACTGTGGAGAACGAGAGATGATAGAGTCAATTATAAGTTTGGTATTCTTTCGTGAATTTATGTGAGTTAATTATAAGCCTATTCTCCCATCGCTTGCTAATAAATTTATCTGCAATAAATAAGGTTGTACGATTGGAAAAGTTACTTAGCTTCTAGCCCAAGATCGTTTAAAAGTTGCTCGGTATGGATTAGAGTTCATAGCCAAGGCATAACTTATTGAAGCGGGACGCAAAGATTGGCAAGTCCGAAAAGGCCCTAACAAGGCATGAGGGCTATATTTTGTTGCTAAAGATCCAAAGTGACGTGAAGAATCATTTATCGAAAATCAATATGAAGGATCGAGACACACGACGAAAAGCAAAAACTCCCCAAAAGTCATGGAGAAGTGTATCCGAAAAGACCCTAGCAAGGTATGAGGATAAATAGATCCAAGTCATAAAAGGAGGCGGATCGTTGTATATCAAAGTCCAAAATAAAGATTGGAGAAAAATGAAGAAGTCGTGGTCCAAGTATGAATCTCTCAAAACTTCAAGTGAAGAAATTCCTATTATGAAGAGAAGGCCATTATTTCATGAACGTCTCTCAAGGTTTGAAGTATGAAGTCGCTGCCAAATATCGGTCCGAGAAAGGTCTCAAATCGCGAAGCGAGTTATGCCAAGATATGAACTTTATGAGGTCCCGAGAAGCAGTTTTAAAAGATTTTGTCCTTTAGCTAACTATTGATTAAATCGTTCACTTTATTTTCGGCCTAATAAACTATCGAAATAAGTCAAGAATGTATCCTCGTGATCATTCAAGACAACAATAAAATATAAGAGATACACCTAGGAATAAGGGAGTCTAAGTGAATAATTGGCCCACATGAGTTCGTGTTAGTTTGCTAACTTATAATAACAATGATCTCGTTTTTAAGCTTGGTTTGGAGAAAGTGAAAACTTGAGGATGATGATTATTCATAACATTTTCAAAACCCAAGGTATGCTTTTCGATTTCTTTATTTTGAATGTTTTTAATTTTCAATCTCTTTAATAAAGGCCAACGTGGATTATTTATGATGAAAAGTGTAAACGTGCTTTGTAACTAATGCATTGCATGAGGACATTGCAATGGTCAAGTGTAGGGGATTTGATAGGTGTGTAAACATCCATCTTTTCTACCACTTAATTATAATAATAACCGAGCCAAAACGTGTATTTTATGTCTTTTATGTCGGAATTATGCGTGGTTTGTGTTTTTGTTGTTATTTAGGACGAAATTGTGAAAAGTGGGAAAACACGGACATTCACGGGCATTTACGGACTTTTATTGAAGAAAAAGATGAAAAGACGGAGTCAAGAAGTCAAGAGTGCAAAAAGAACGGAAGTCCAAGACTAATTCTGAAGATTTATCGAAGAAAAAGTTAAAAGACAGAAGTTTACTAAAAGCCAAGGAACTCATGTCTATTTTATTGAAGAATTAAAAGACAAGTTCAAAAGAAATCCCGAGCCACAAGTCATTAGAGTCCAAGTTTAAAGAAGATTAGAAGGAAAAAGGACTAATGGTGCAACTAATGAAGATTAAAGGCTTAAGGACCTAATGACGCAATTAAGAAGAAATGAAGAAGGGGAGGAAGCTTCCTAATCCTCCCCTATATATAGATTAGATCTTAATTACTTTCATTTTGTTGGATAGTTTGACACACTATTTCTTCCACTTTTAATTACCTTGCACCTTTATTTCCTTGTCATTTAAAATACTTGTCAGTTTAAGTACCTTGTCTTGCACCTTAATTACCATTTAATTTCAAGTAAGTTTTTCTTTTAATTCTTGTTAATCTTTATCTTTATCTTGTTCATCTCATTCTACCTTTCTTAATCTTTGATTCTTATTGTTTATGTTCATGTTCTTATTCTTATTATTTTGATCTAGTGGTTTTGTTTATTTTGATTAAGTTTTGTGAGTTTGATTGTTTTGGATTGATTGTTTATCATTATTAGTTCTTTATTAATTCGTTTGGTTTTATCTTGTGTTTGATTTAGCTTTGTTTTGGTTAAATTCGTGCTATATTTCTTTCCCTTGTTCTTCGGTTATTTGTTTATGTATTCCCAGGTTTTGATCTCCCTGACATTCCGAGTTAAGCTTTTCACTGGGTAACTATTCGGAATATTGAATATTCCGAATAGTGGTTTTATTCCGGATTGTGCTAATATTCCGCATAGGCTTGGTTATTCCGAATAGGGGTATCTTTCCGAATAGCATTTTATTCCGAGTAAGCTGAAGATTCCGCATAGGGGTGATTATTCCGCATAGGAACCATTATTCCGCATAGCCAAACTATTCCGAATAGAAGAACTTTATTCCGAATAGGACAGTATTCCGGATAGAGGAACTTATTCCGCATAGGGTTTGGTTATTCCGAATAGGCTGCATTGTTCCGAATAGAGGGTTTTACTCCGGATAGGTGACATATTCCGAGTAAGCTTAATATTACGAATAGGGTTTATTCCGGATAGGGGTAATTTCCAGTTTCTTTCCTTTTAGTCTTTAATTTTCCCGTCTTTTTACTTAGTCGCACTTTAAGTTTATTTTCCTTGTATTTATTTTAGTCTTGCCTTAGTTTAAGCTTTAGTTTAGTGGCACTTTAAGTTTGCCTTAGTTAGATTTAAGTTTTCGCTATTTACTTTTAGTGCCTTTTAATTTTAGCCTCGCTTTTAATTACTTGCACCATTTTACTTTAAATTAGATTTAGATTTACTTTAAAGTCATTTACTTTAATTGTTCTGCACTTTTATTTAAAAACAACCTAAAATATTTGTTTTACCAAAATCAACTGAGTCGTACTTTAAGCCGGAAATCAATTCGTTAAGATACCGAGAAACGAACTTTTCAATTAGAAAAATCTCAATATTATTTACCATTAGCCAATATAGGTCATGAAAATCCACCGTGCATGAATACTTGGAGGGGTGACCTCATCATGCAAATTAGTGGGGCTGCCTCTAATTTAATATACTGGTTTTTGGGTAGGAGGGATTAGCTCCTTGTGAAGGATGCAAGGCACACACCACATTCACCATGAAATCCTGACTAAAAACATGTAACTAGGATGCACCCATACGCCCCACATGATAAGTATAATATAAATGGCCAAAAGCTGAAGGGACGCCACGAGCAATCACTCCGCCGTAGTGAAGTCATAACATCAGTGCCTCTAATGTTATGGTTATGGTACCTCCATAACTAGGTGAAACTGGTCATGCATGTATATGGCTATAGGTAATCTTAATTAAACATAAGAAATCAAACACGTAACTTATACTACGGGAAAACAGTTGGCTGCATACGGGGAATCCTAATAAGGAAATAATGTCCATACTGAAAGGACGGGAATCCGTACCTTATGTCCAGTGAACGAAGAAGATGAACTGAGAGGAATCCTACTTCTGAATCACTAGTGCTACATAAATACATACATGAATAAGTATCTGCTTACTAAATACGTAGCTGGTTTTATGTCATGTCTTTAGCTTATTTTATGTGTTCTTACCAAGTTTTACTGTTTTAAAGCCTTAAACCGTGTTTATCTTATATTCTGTTTAATCTGATTAAGTATTTCTGGTATTTCATGTGTTATTATACTTACTGTGTAATAATAAGTAACTTTCCAAAAATAGCAGGTTTCCTAAAATAGAAAGTTTCCAAAAATAGAAAGTTTCCAAAAATAGAAAGTTTCCAAAAATAGAAAGTTACCAAATTAGAAAGTTCCCAAAAATAGAAAGTTTCCAAAAATAGAAAGTTTCCAAAAATAGATTTACTGCTTAAAATAGATAAGTTTCTAAAAATAGAAAGTTTCCATAAATAGATCAGCTGCCTTAATTAAATAAGTTTCCATAAATAGATTAGCTGCCTGAAATAAATAAGTTTCTAAAAATAGAAGGTTTATATAAATAGATTAGCTGCCTTATTTAATTAAGTTTCTAAAAAAAAGTTTCTATACTTAGAATAAGCTGGTTAAATAAGCTAAGTATATAAGCCTAAGTGTTTCATGATTATTTTCTAAGTCATATGATATAATGTATAGTTTAATAATTATTTCATGTAATTAAATTAAACTATAGGTTAAAATATTTAATTAAAGTATAACATGTTTTTAATTAAATAAAGTTAAATACTTAGGTTAAAACATGTATTATTATATATTAATAATATAACCTAAGTCGTGTTAATTAATTAATTATAGTCATGGTTTTTAAATAATTAATTAATTATAAGTCTAAGTTATAAAATACTTAGGTTAATTAATTTCATGATTATTAATAATTAAATAACCTAAGTCATGTTATTAAATTAATCATATCATTTTATTAATTTAATTTTTAACATAAGATCATAAAACATAAAAAACTAAACATTCACCATGAACCGGATCTAGACTAAAAAGCATGAACCGGACATGAAATCGACACCGTACCCCGAACCAACTCGAGGTACCCCGTGCCTTGATGCTGCCGTGGGACCCACACACACCAACCGAGACCATACGGTCTTGGTGGTGGTCGGATGGCCAAACTGAAACCCCTTTCGGGTTCGGTGTAGGCCGCGGCTAAAACAAACACCCCTTAAAAACATACTTTTCATTTTATTAAACCCCAAATCATGTTAGATCCATGTTTATTTATTAGGTTTTTGTAAAAAACATAACATGTTCTTGATTTATAAAAGATCAAATCAAAATAAAAAGGTTTAAAAAGGATTTACCGAATTCGTGGATTAAAAGGATGAAGAACAAACACGATCACCAACTAATTTTCCAAGATCCAAGATCAACAACCACCTCCTTGTGGTGTTTGTAGGGTGGCGGCACAAAAAAGAAAAGGGAAGAGGGTTTTAGGTTTTTTTTCTAAAATCTTCTGTAAAACTAAAAATGAGTAGTGAAAAATTATTAACCCCCTTTAGTAAAATTTACAAATGGGCTTGGCCCATTTGTCCTTGTAGCCGCGGGTAGGGGCCCCACTTGGGGTACCCGTACCTTTTTCCGTGTCTCGATGTTAAGTTATACATTCGTGATTATTTGTGTTCGCGTTTTAAGTGTTCCCGTTTCGTAAATACCGTGATCTAATATATTTAATTACGCCCGTAATAAATATATATACGTAATTAATAATAGTTCGTGTTTTAAATACGTTCATGATTTCATGATCGCATGTTCGTGATTAATTATTGTCAAATAATTATTACGTGCTCGTGCGTAGTAAATACTTATCGTGTTCTAACACGTACGTAATACGTAAAATCCTAACACGTAATCGTAATCATGCTATATTAGGAAAGTTTAAATCTAGTACGTACGATCTTAAGGTTACTATTCATGGTAAAAGCATGCGGGTTTTACAACTCTTCCCCCTAAAAAGAATAATTCGTCCCCGAATTATAGATAAAGTAACCTGGAAAAGAAGAACATACCCGAATTCAAAATATGAAATGAGGGTAAGAAGCCCGGATAGACTCCTCTGTTTCCCAAGTGGCTTCCCGCTCGGTATGATCCCTCCATAGAATTTTGAGAATGGAATCGTCTTCTTTCTCATGACTCGTTCTTGTCTGTCAAGAACTCGTTCGGGTTCTTCTATAAAAGTGAGATCTTCACGTATCTGTTCCAGTGGATACTGAACCATGTGAAGGGGATGATACTGGTACCCTCTGAGTAAGGACACATGAAACACATTGTGCATATGCGAAAGCCGCGGAGGTAACGCCAATCGGTAAGATACTTCACCGACTCGTTCAATGATATCAAACGGTCCGATGAAACGAGGACTGAGCTTCCCTTTAATCCCGAAGCGTATAACACCACGTGCCGGCGAAACCTTAAGGAAGACGTGATCTCCTACGTTAAAGTGTATATCCCTACGATGCTTATCGGCGTAACTCTTCTGACGTGACCGTGCTTCCTGAATTTTCTGCTTAGCTACTGCGATCTTCTCATTGGTCATCTCTATGATTTCCGGTGCTTCAAGTGTTCGCTCGCCAACCTGATCCCAGCAGATTGGGGCGCGACACTTTCTGCCATACAACATCTCAAATGGAGCACACTTGATACTTGCGTGCCAACTGTTGTTGTATGCAAACTCCATCAAACAGATGTAATCGTCCCAATCACCCGTCCATTCCAACGCACATGACCTCAACATATCTTCCAATGTCTGAATGGTTCGCTCCGACTGTCCGTCCGTTTGAGGATGAAAAGTCATGCTAAGCTTAAGTTGTGTACCCCAAGCTTTCTGCAGACTTTTCCAAAAGCGTGAAGTGAATCGAGGATCTCTGTCTGAGACGATGCTGGATGGTGCACCGTGGAGTCTCATGATCTCTCTTCTGTACGTATCTGCGAGTTTACTTACCGGATCTTCCTTGCGGATCGGTAAGAAATGAGCTGATTTGGTAAGTCGATCAACGATAACCCAAATTGCATCGTGCTTCCTCTTGGTAGGCGAAATACCGGTTACAAAATCCATGGTGATTTTGTCCCACTTCCACTCTGGAATATCTAACGGTTGAAGGAGACCGCCAGATCGCTGATGCTCGATCTTAACCTGCTGGCAGGTAAGACATTTGGAGACGTAAGTGGCCACATCCTGTTTCATACCACTCCACCAAAAGTACTGCTTGATGTCATGGTACATCTTAGTCGAACCAGGATGTATAGAGAATGGGGAGCTATGAGCTTCAGCTAACAAAGCTTCCCGGAGTTCTTGGTCATTAGGAACACAAAGTCTCGTGCCCTGCCATACGATACCATCTGCATCTACTCTGAATTCTGTCTGCTTCTCCAAATTCTGTACTATCGCCCCGATTTCTCCGTCATCCTTATGAGCTTCCTTGATCTTAGATAGAAACTCGGGTTCTACTCTAAGATTAGCCCAGTAACCGTGTTGTCCACGTACCATGATCTCGATGTCTAGTCGCTCCAAGTCTCTGATGATTTCCTCTTTGATTTTAATGCCGTTGATCATTCCGGACTTCCTGCTAAGAGCATCTGCTACTACATTTGCTTTTCCGGGATGATACTGTAGATTAATGTCATAATCCTTCAACAGCTCTAACCATCTCCTCTGCCTCATGTTCAATTCACGCTGAGTGAAGATATACTTCAAGCTCTTGTGGTCCGTGAATGTAACACCCCGCTCCGAAAAGAGTCAAAGTGCTACTAATATGGTGTCACATCAGATACATCAAATTTTAAAAGGGCTAAAATGAAACTTTTATTAAATCCAAAATACTTAAAGTAATATCTTAATAAACAGAAATCCCCAAAACAACGGGGTCCAAAATGCAAAGTATCAAATCATAAAATGTCTTAAGATTTATTAAAAACTTAGGTGAATCTAGGTAATTCCAAACTCTCTCAACGCCCCGTCTCCCGCTTAATACCTGCCGCATGGAAAAAGAAACGGATGAGCAAAACGCCCAGCAAACGGATATAACAAATATAATTTAAGGCAAAAGATTTAACAATAATGAAGGTATCACAATGTATGAATCATAAGGATGATTAAGTGGATGAATAACAAGGGTTAATGAAAGACAAGAATAGCCCACGAGCACACATAACAAATCACATATCCAAAACAACCAAATAATCATATATGTGTACTAGGATTGCGACTCCTATGTACCAAAGTGAAGACGTGTAATGCACACACAAACCTATCACATTAAATCACATCATATCATATCAAACAAATACCTAGGATGCATCCATACGCTCCCTGCAAAACAAATGTCAATAGCACGTGCACTAGCTCATGACTAGCACCCGCACTCACAATAATATAATAATTATGTGCACCAAAAGGGAACGCCGGGGATCTAATCACACCGCCCCAGTTAGTGTCATGTCACTGGTGCATCGTATGACATGGTCATGGTACCCCCATGACTAGATACAAAATATGGCTCGGGCTTAAGGGTTCATTTCAAAGGCATAACAACTAGGAAAAATATAAGTATTCAAATGGGGAACATATAAAGGCATAACAATAACGGAATCATAACAAGGCAAAGAATTTAAGGATCATATCAAAACAGAAACCAAGGATGTGGGAACATAGCAATGGCATAGGGATTTATCAAATGGAGTTGTGTAAGAAAGAGTAAAAGAGTGTTCTTTAATAAAGAACCGAATATCCGTACCTTAAAAGCACAAACAAGTCACGGAATCGTATACAAAGCAACAAGTCCTATTCCCGTGTCACCAAGGCTAAAAGATACATAAAAATATGTCTTACATACTGTTCTAGCACAAAAGATTACAAGGTTTCATGATTCGGTGATTCAAAACCCTAATTATACACTTTCCCAAAACCCGTCATTTAGGGACTGTTTTAGAAGATCCGACTGTAAAACCATTTTCCAAAACCATACTCACTGATTAAAGTCCATATTTGAAAAATACATTCGAAGTAGATTGTTTAAGACCCCGGATTCACTCAAAAAGCTATCCCGAGGCTCAAGATATGACTCTTACAAGATGACTCATATTCTGATTTTTAAGGACTGTTTTCAAAGATCGACACGGTAACCATAGTTCCAAACCACTTCAAACCGTTTTAAGACCTTTTATTAAAACTAGATTCATTGTAGATGGTTTTAGGATTTTGAAACTCTTAAAAAGATGTTATAAAACCCGTTTTACAGCCCTTACAAGATCACCCAAAATCTGGACAGCCCTTAGTTATTATTGCGTATGAGCCGGTTTAATGATCTAGACCACCATATGTTAGCTAGATCTTTATAAAAACTTTATAAAACGATATTAATACATATTTAGGCTGGTCTAAAACAAGATCTAACATACAAAAACGTTTTTAAGGTATTGAATCACCAAAACACATTTTTAGGGTTTCAAAACCCTAGAAATCATGTGTATGCATTAAATCAAAATATAAGAAAGCCATAAAGGTGACATAAGGATTATAAGGACTTACATGAGATGTGTATAATGATATAGTAATCACTATACACATAAAATAATAATGGATGTTTAGTAACAAGAATGGAGGTTTAGAGAGGAGAAAAAAAATTAAGAACAACCTTAAGATTTTAAGGTTTTCTTATCAATGGAGAGAGGAGGTTTTGGTAGAGTTTTGGCTAAGTAAAATATATGTATGTGTGATGTCTAGGCCATCCACAGGGTCCTTTATATAGTGAATTCTATATTTGTTAAAAGTTTGAATTAAGGAAAACCATTAACTAGCTTTTCAAACTTGTAACTTATGCCATAACTTATGGAATTAAACACCTTTAAAAATCATAAAAACCTTCCAAATTGCTTCCTAATTTCGTGTGATTTGAGTCAAATTAAGGGGATGTTTCAATTTGGTTTTAATGGTATAATTACACATTAATTTCACACATTTCTTTCCCATTTTTAAAAGTCTTACATAAACATGTAAATGTAACAAAAGTGTGCACTTTTTATCTAATATAACCTAAGGTTTAAAATGTTTATTTATATTAGTCTAAAGAATTTTCATTTATATTTTGTAGTTATTTAAACTATAGGTTATAGCTTAATTTAATTAAAATGTTTCATAATCAAAGTCTTATTTAATATTTCTGAAATAATTAAACTATACCTTAATTTGAATTAAATAAATTGAAATAAAATATCTACTATTTAATTTACATAAAATTCAATTTACATCAAATCCCAAATTTTATAAAATGCTCAAATATCATACTTTATTCAAAATTTCCGTTTTATAAAAATGCGGGTTTTACAACTCTTCCCTTCTAAAAGAAAATTTCGTCCTCGAAATTAGAGTAGTGTTACGGATTCTACAATTCCTCCTCTCTAAAAGAAAAATTTCGGCCTCGAAATTGGAATAACACGATTAATCGAAAATGAATACGAAAACGTACGAATCGGATCAAATGAATTCGAAACAGACGAAGTGGCGATAGATGAAATCATCTTACACATAACACTTGCAGAATATGCACGGAAGTAATGTTAATGGAAAGGAATCACAAAGTGTTTGCACAAATCAAAGGGATATCAAAAGAAAATAAACTAAGAATTTCTTGGAATCGTACCTAATGACTTTTCGTCTCCATCACCGCTTCTATCTTTCCCAGGGCAATCCTTAATCCTATGTTCAGTCGACCCACAACGAAAACATGCCCCAGATATCTTATAGCATGTCCTTCCAGAATGAAGCCTTCCACAAGCTTGGCACGGTGGTCCTGAATGACCCTTCTGACCATCCCCTTTGTTGTTATGAGTCACCGGTCGAATACGGTCCCCCTCACGGTTCCTCTTATTTAGCCCCGACCTCTCTCGATGAATTTCATAGTTCCTTGCGGCATCAGCCACCGCCGCCACATCCGTGAAATCCAGGTTCACAAGGTTGTCCCCAACTTGATCGTTGAGAGCCCATTTGAACCTCTGTGCCTGCTCCTCTTGTGTACCCGCCTTTGTCCCCAAGAAACTTGCCAGCCTCAAGAACCGCTTCATAAAGTCCCCAGTAAGCTCTCCATCCTTCTGCCTAATATTGTGGTATTCCCGCTCGTATCTCTGTTGCTCTGACTTAGGGAAGTATTGCAAGAAAAAGGCATCTCGGAAGTTTGCCCAAGACATAGTTAACACATAGTCATCACCTCCCTTGGCCTGCTTGTAGGCCTTCCACCAGTTTAGAGCGTGACCCTCTAACTTGTATCTAGCTAACCTATCCTTATACTCATCTCTACAATCCAACACTTCGAACAACTTCTCAATGTGTGCAATCCAGTTCTCAGCATCGACTGGATTAGAAGCAATGCTAAAGGAACGAGGTTTTTGCTTGCCAAACCTTTCCAACCATGTATGCATAGTAGGAGTTTGGTCATTGCTTCCGCTAGCAGTATTTTGGCGAATTTGGTTGGTAATTTCATTAGTGAGGCCAGGAATTAGTGCAGCAACGGCTCGTTGCACTGCCTTGTCAAATGCGGGACCGGAATAGACGGGAGAATTCTGACGTGTGTTCACCATTTGAGATATAAACGAATTAGTGGTGACAAAAAAAAATTTATAAAATAAAATGCACATATACAAAGAAAATGATAATATCAGAGTACGAAGAAGACGTCATTGTTCGGGTCATCATAGTTAGGAAGCCATTCTATAAACGTTTGGGGAGCGAGGGCACTTTAAATCGTAAACCCAACCACTCAGCCAAGACGTAATATCGAGATGGAACATCCTAATACGAAGCTCCCTACTAACATGACAAATTCCACGGAAACAAATACGTATCAAAAATATCATAACAATATCAAAGTATGCATGGAAGCCTAATCTACCCAATCCTCACAGGTCAATCCTAGGTTGTAGACGCTCTGATACCATAATTGTAACACCCCGCTCCGAAAAGAGTCAAAGTGCTACTAATATGGTGTCACATCAGATACATCAAATTTTAAAAGGGCTAAAATGAAACTTTTATTAAATCCAAAATACTTAAAGTAATATCTTAATAAACAGAAATCCCCAAAACAACGGGGTCCAAAATGCAAAGTATCAAATCATAAAATGTCTTAAGATTTATTAAAAACTTGGGTGAATCTAGGTAATTCCAAACTCTCTCAACGCCCCGTCTCCCGCTTAATACCTGCCGCATGGAAAAAGAAATGGCTGAGCAAAACGCCCAGCGAACGGATATAACAAATATGATTTAAGGCAAAAGATTTAACAATAATGAAGGTATCACAATGTATGAATCATAAGGATGATTAAGTGGATGAATAACAAGGGTTAATGAAAGACAAGAATAGCCCACGAGCACACATAACAAATCACATATCCAAAACAACCAAATAATCATATATGTGTACTAGGATTGCGACTCCTATGTACCAAAGTGACGACGTGTAATGCACACACAAACCTATCACATTAAATCACATCATATCATATCAAACAAATACCTAGGATGCATCCATACGCTCCCTGCAAAACAAATGTCAATAGCACGTGCACTAGCTCATGACTAGCACCCGCACTCACAATAATATAATAATTATGTGCACCAAAAGGGAACGCCGGGGATCTAATCACACCGCCCCAGTTAGTGTCATGTCACTGGTGCATCGTATGACATGGTCATGGTACCCCCATGACTAGATACAAAATATGGCTCGGGCTTAAGGGTTCATTTCAAAGGCATAACAACTAGGAAAAATATAAGTATTCAAATGGGGAACATATAAAGGCATAACAATAACGGAATCATAACAAGGCAAAGAATTTAAGGATCATATCAAAACAGAAACCAAGGATGTGGGAACATAGCAATGGCATAGGGATTTATCAAATGGAGTTGTGTAAGAAAGAGTAAAAGAGTGTTCTTTAATAAAGAACCGAATATTCGTACCTTAAAAGCACAAACAAGTCACGGAATCGTATACAAAGCAACAAGTCCTATTCCCGTGTCACCAAGGCTAAAAGATACATAAAAATATGTCTTACATACTGTTCTAGCACAAAAGATTACAAGGTTTCATGATTCGGTGATTCAAAACCCTAATTATACACTTTCCCAAAACCCGTCATTTAGGGACTGTTTTAGAAGATCCGACTGTAAAACCATTTTCCAAAACCATACTCACTGATTAAAGTCCATATTTGAAAAATACATTCGAAGTAGATTGTTTTAGACCCCGGATTCACTCAAAAAGCTATCCCGAGGCTCAAGATATGACTCTTACAAGATGACTCATATTCTGATTTTTAAGGACTGTTTTCAAAGATCGACACGGTAACCATAGTTCCAAACCACTTCAAAACGTTTTAAGACCTGTTATGAAAACTAGATTCATTGTAGATGGTTTTAGGATTTTGAAACTCTTAAAAAGATGTTATAAAACCCGTTTTACAGCCCTTACAAGATCACCCAAAATCTGGACAGCCCTTAGTTATTATTGCGTATGAGCCGGTTTAATGATCTAGACCACCATATGTTAGCTAGATCTTTATAAAAACTTTATAAAACGATATTAATACATATTTAGGCTGGTCTAAAACAAGATCTAACATACAAAAACGTTTTTAAGGTATTTAATCACCAAAACACATTTTTAGGGTTTCAAAACCCTAGAAATCATGTTTATGCATTAAATCAAAATATAAGAAAGCCATAAAGGTGACATAAGGATTATAAGGACTTACATGAGATGTGTATAATGATATAGTAATCACTATACACACAAAATAATAATAATGGATGTTTAGTAACAAGAATGGAGGTTTAGAGAGGAGAAAAAAAATTAAGAACAACCTTAAGATTTTAAGGTTTTCTTATCAATGGAGAGAGGAGGTTTTGGTAGAGTTTTGGCTAAGTAAAATATATGTATGTGTGATGTCTAGACCATCCATAGGGTCCTTTATATAGTGAATTCTATATTTGCTAAAAGTTTGAATTAAGGAAAACCATTAACTAGCTTTTCAAACTTGTAACTTATGCCATAACTTATGGAATTAAACACCTTTAAAAATCATAAAAACCTTCCAAATTGCTTCCTAATTTCGTGTGATTTGAGTCAAATTAAGGGGATGTTTTGTTGTCCCATTATTTGTGATTATTAAGCAATGAAGAAAGAAAGAAAATAGATGAAGAAGAGATGAATTCCTAGAGAGAGAAAGTAGTGAGAGAAAGTAGAGAGGAGATGATTAACTTGGTGAGATTAGATTAGAGAAAAGAGTTTGTTACAAATGACCATCCACCCTCCTAACATGCTAGGAGGGTAGTATATATAGTCCACCCACATACGGGCTTTAATGGACTATATATTGGGCCGGGCTTGTCTTTTGGACTTTAATTAGTTTAAATCCAAGCCCGTGAACCACGACTAAATAACTACTTATTACAACGTTCTAATAAATATTACAATAGAAACCTATGACCGAACATTCTTGTTTGACTCAATATTTTGAGGCTAACAATCTCCCTCAATGTGAGGTCATTCCTCTTTGATATTTGGATTCCAATGGAGATTTATGAATTTCGTCATAAATGAGTCTTGAACGTGTAACAGTAGTTTTGTTCCTTCATGCTGTGAACTTTGAGCCTTTGTCGTTGTCTTTCGACTTTGTCTTCTATCTTGAGATCTTCAAATCATTCTTGACTTGTCTTTGCCATCTTGTGATCTTGTGTCTTTATCCACATGCTCACACTATCAATTGTTGGATAAGTATTTGGACATGAATATGTGGTTGTGAATCTTTGACTTTGCTGAGTACACCGTGACGCCACCTTCTCGAGACAAAACATAGACACGGACGGAATGGCTTTGACATTCGTCCTAAATCGGTAGCGTTTTACCTCCGGTCGGTGAAGACCGTTATACGATATTAAATATCGTACCTGTGATCAGGTAGATTCAATTAAGAATCTCCTTGACAGGGTTTCGCGGCAGTACTAGCCGTTCTCTTTACTCGACCGTCTCAAAGCAAGACTGTGAACATAAAGAGTGAATCAATTGGATAAATATCCGCTTGATTAAAGTCGTCAATTCAAATTCCTGGAACAAGTTTGATTCATTAAGAATCTTACCATTGTTGCTTTCCAGTTGACACAAGTTTGATTCATGAGAATCTCACAAGTCACCTACCGTAGTGCTGTTTGATGTTAACACTGGAAGGATTTCCACTCATCATTGTGAATACTAAATAGTATCACTCTGAGTGTTCTAGCAATATCGCAAGGATATAGCGTAGGACTCTCTTGATCTTCATTCGTGTGTCCTAACGAGATTTGATTGATCTCTTGGCTCTAGACTCGATTTGTGCACTTTTAGTGATCGGAGGCTGGAGCAGATGCCACCTATTCAATATCAACTATCTCAGAGTGAGAAAGTCAATAGAAGTCGTGTTGATCTCCGTGACAATAAAAACAAACTTCTTTTGAGAGAAGCCTGAGTAGCTAGGAAAGGGTTGTGCTTCACATCACTGGGTCCATGATGAGTTTGTCTTCATGATGGGTTGACCCGGTTTCTGCCTAATTTGTATGGAGGGCTTCTTTCTTTAGACCATTTATCCTTACATTTCTTTTTCATTCTTCAACCCCTTCAATGCTTACCAAGACATCATTACTAGCACCTTGTTGTGATTGTTCCAGTGCTAGCATCAGTACTTAGTCGGCATTCAGCTACGTTCACATTCTACTCCATCTTTCCTAAGGACTTCTAATAATCTATTGGATTATCCCTGGAAAGATCCCTCCGGTTCTGGTTGGATCATAGGACTTAAACCTAACCACCCTTTTGACACCAATAACGTCGTGAATTAAAGATGTTGTGGGTATTTGATCGTAACCATGAAAACCACTTTAAATTCTAACAAAGTGTTTGAAAAACATTTAACACCTTGCTAGTTTTGTCGTTTCAGAAAAGCTCCCCCTTCACATGTGCATCGATAATCGAAAGTGTTTCGCACATGTGGGTAAGAGTTAAAGTGCTTGAGTCTTATAGATCACATTTTAATCACATTTTCTCCCCCTATCTCTAATATATAAAATCTTTTGATATTAGAGATACCAAATTTGATTAAAATATATTTTGAAAAATAGTCTTGAAAATCTTCGGGAGAAAGATGTGTTAATCTTTTGCATGAAGTTGAATTGCTCCCCCTCAAAAATTGATCCAATGGAATTGTCATTACGAGGATTTGATCCACATTAAACTTTTGAGGATAGGAGTTGTTGAACACACAATTTTTGAAAGATTTTGAATATCAATGAGAAATTCTTGAAAAAATTGTGTTCAACGCTTTTTGAAAAATCAATTCTTTTTGACGAAAAGGTTTTTCTAAAGCATAAACTTGAGTTCATAGACTTTGAATGTCTTGACGAATCCACTCAAGTGTAAGAAGATTTAACTTCTTTTGCTAAGGGCAAGAGTACAAAAGCGTACACTCCCCCATGAATTTAGATCCGGGTTGCAATCTGAAAGTGATTACAAGCCATTGTGTTGAGCTCAAAACGTTGAATGTTTTGTGACAAGCTCAACCCAAGATAGATTGCTCTACCCGTTGATTAGGATAAGTTATTTTTAAAGATACACTTTCCTTTATTTGAAGTTCGAGTTACAGTCTGACATTTAACTGTAAGTCGTTTACATGAGCTTAAAAACTTTGAATGTTTTTGTCGATAGCTCATGACCGAGAAATTTTATTTTCCCGTTGTTGAGGATAAGTAATCATCGTGATCAACTTTCCTTTCTTTGAAGTACGAGTCACAATCTGAGGTAATTGTAAATCATTGAAATGACATGTTTTGAAAAATATTTACAACTTTCATTCGAGCTTTATGTACACACCCGTGTCGTTATTGAGCGACATTTCTAGGTATGTCCATATTATCGATACTGAAAGACATGTCGAGAAGAATATTTTTGGTATTTTGAAAGTTTTTCCATTTTTTATTTTGTTTTTCCATGAATATATACATTTTATTATATTTTTGTGTTTTCTCAAGTTTTTCGAAAATAATCCAAAATAGACTTTTGTACATCAGAAGAAGGTGATATCGAATACACAGAATTGGAACCCTTTGAAGAAGGAGAAGTGGGTTCAGAATCCGCTGTGGTACCTGCAATCACAGAAGAAGAATTTGCACAAATACTAGAATTAGGGGTAACAAATTCCTTTTCAGTGTGTAGAATAGTAGCATTATTGCTGGTGCAGGTGTCATCACTCTTCTCTATTGGAATCCACTTAAGACCAACTTCCGTGAAGATTCGACCCGTTGGTTTCCACTGAAGACTAGATTTAGGAGTAGTTTTCTCTTGCACAGCGGAAGACTTCTTTGGAGAGAAACTATGTCCTTTTTGAATCTACGTTTCAGATTTGGTGTGGTTGCTTTTCTTTACGACGGGTTTGTATCTCCTTGTTGTCTTATGGGATTCTGTATTCGATCTCTGTTCAAAGGAACGAGATTTGACCTCATAGAGGTATTGCAAAATGCAATGGTCATGATTTCCATTGTGAATGCCCTTTTTGCAAGTGGGACATACAGGGAATTTTGGATTCACGAAAGTACTTGTATTCCTTTGTTTTCCAAATCGTTCAGGCGTAGTGTTTGAAACACGACTATTCATGGATGGTTTCCAATTCCTAGATTGCTGAAGAGGAATCCTAGGTTTTGGTTGACTACCATTAGGAGTGTGTAGAACTCTAGCGGGATTTGGTGAACTAGGTTTTTCATACACTGGTATGTCTTTCTGAATCTTCCCTTTTTGTTTTGCATCCTCTAGGTTGTGGGTATGAACGAGGTCATTTGAACCTATAGATTCCTTTGTGGACGTGAATGTCACACGTTTTGGAGGAGTCCTAGAAGTGCTAGGTGTATTCACATAGTCGGGTTTAGCAACAGTGTGCTTTCTAAATAGAGGAACATAGGGTGATATGGATGGTTTTGGAACACTTGGTTGCACATCAGTCTTAGGGGGTAACCTAGATTTCATATGAGAAGAATTGGAGAACGGAGTCGGTTTTCCTAAGATAGACAGCTTTGGATCCTTGTAGGCATTGGGTTGTCGAACAACAGGGTTCTTAATGCTAGGTTCCACGATTTCCCCACCCATTTTAGCAACGAGTTTCTGCAACTCTGCTATTGCTCTGTCCCTGTCTTGTAATTGAGCTTTCAACCCTTTAATTTCCAGATTCTGTTCATTCATTTCTCGAAATGTTTGGGAAAGTTTTTCTTGCAATTTATTATCATGTGGAAAACTACTAACTTCTTTTTGCAGAGCAAGTTCAAGTGAATGACAATGTTTTTGAAGGAAATCAGTTTTGTGTTGAAGTAACTCAAAAGCCTTTTTGTCAACATTTTCTTAACGTTTCGAAAGCTCAATTTCAAGACGTTCACATTCTTTGATCTTATCAAGATATTGGCATGCAACTTCAGAATATTCATCAATATCAGCACAAGATGTAAAATAAGCACACATAACATCTTTAGAAACGCATTCTTGCAAGAGTAAGTCATATTCATCTGAAAAATCAGACTTCTCCATTTGAAGATCATCAATGTGTTTCTCAAGAGATTCAACATATTTTAAATCATCATACATTTCAGTCCGAATGAACTCCTCAAGTTGAAGAACAGTTTCTTTAATCAATGCCGTGTTAGGAATCAATAGTTCTTTCACAAGCAAGGTAATATCTTGAGGAATCGGACGTGTCCACTCAGCATTTTCACGTTTTGCCCAGTCTCTTTCAACAATAGATTTGACATTATCTATGTGATGTTTAAGAATACCTAATGTTTTCCTACTCTTGCTATTAGATTCATCTAGAGGGAGGTAGTTTATGTATTTGTAAACATTAGATTTCTTAGGGGCAAATGCTTTCTTCCATTGAATTCTCTTTTGTTTGCATTCTAGAAACACTTCCTCACGAGTTTTCTGAGTTTGTTTGTTGAAAAGACCATAAAGACTATTCTCATAAGCATAATTATATGGTTTCACAAACTCCTTATTGACAAGTGGTTGACTATCAGCATCCCAAAGGGCAGTCTCTTCACTATTGGCACTAACAGGGATGCAATCAAGATCTGTCCTTTCAGTCTCATCAAGATAGAGACACGGGTTCGCAGCTTGAGCTTTGGCAAGGTACTCAGGGCTTGCAAAGCTAGCTTGACCCTTAAACATCGATGGAGGTGCTAGCATTCTTACGGATTAAATAGAAACATGCGTTTTATAAACAACGTTCTTCAAAAAGTCGACTTGTGCTTCTAATTTCGTAACCTTTTCGGTTTCGTTATCATATCTACTTTTGAAGTCTTGTTTTAACGCATCTACCTCTTGTTTCTTATCCTCAAGAATTTTAGCAGAATCTGTAGTGGTCATAGAGAGCTTTTGTTCAAGTTCATTAACTTTGGTATTGGCAAGGTACGTTTTTTGACGTTCATCCATTAAGAAAACATTATATTGACGCTTCTCTTTGGCTAATAACTCAAGAGTTGTATTATATTTGTTTTCAAAATCGTCCTTTTGATTTTTTAACGCACTTCCCTTGTACCCCTCAAGCTCTTTGGTTTTCTGAAGAAGCTCAGTCCTATTACTTTCAAGGGTCTCATTAGATTTAATTAGAGCGGCTTTGCATTCTTCAAAGTTTTGAGTGAGCGCTGCGTTTGCCTTCTTTAATTGCTTTTGACTCTTTCTAGTTTCATTGACATCTTTTTGTAAACTAGCAATTAAATTAGCAAGCGCGACACGCTCCTCATCATCATACTCATTTGCATGTTGGTCATCCTCAAACTCATTATTGCACATGTCTGACGAATTGGGTGTGGTATTGCTATCAACCTTTTCCGTCATACATGTGTCAATAAGGTTTGTTGTTTGATCACAATGCTCATGCGTATTGGCATTGGCAAACACATTAAATTGTGCATTGAGTACCTCTTCCAATGGCTCAGAATCGTAAACAGGACCATTATCATAGGAAGGTGTATTGCTGATGACATTCTCAGAGTCGATGTGTTGTTTGCCAGAGCTGCTGTTGTCTTTCCCAGAAATGTTGTCATCATTCCCTGAACTCTGCGTTGGAGTCTCATATCTGCAGCTTATATTCTCAATATCTGATGCGATACCACAACTGGTATGAAGTCTGTCATCAATGGTTTGTTGCATCTGTATTGTGTGATTCACATAGGTTACAATGAAGTCGATGTTGCGGGTTATCCGATCTTTGTATGATAAAGCATCCATTCCATGATATCGCTTGAAGCACTCGTTGGTAAGCGAAGACTTGATGAAGTCAGAAGAAAACATCGTTTCAAGTGATGTCTTGAGATCAGTGAAAGTGATCTTGCATTCACTAGCAATGATTCTTTCGTTGACAAGTTGTGTTTGAAGTTTATCCATGGCATGAGTGAATGTTTTGCTGAATGTGCCAGTGGATTCACGTAAGTCGAACAAGACTTTTGAAAGGTTCTGAAAAGAATCTTGAAGTACTCTAAAACCGTCCATGGCATTTTTTCTTAAGAAACATATCTGTTGTTGTAGTCGTTCCATTTCAAGGTCTTTCACGTCTGAACTTTCAGTAACCGCATTACTCGTTGGCATGATGATCGTCTCTCTCTGTGGATGAAGTGACTTTGGATCTTAAGTAGATATGCTGTGATTGTGTTGTTGTTGAAATTTCGAAAATTTGAAATTTTTCCTCAGTCCGACAATAAATTCCTCAGTCCGACTAAAACGGTAAACCGAAAATTTTTGAATAACCAAAGTTTGAAAACGAGTTAGAAATAGCCAATAACTAGTAGGGAAAAAATTTGAAAAATGAAAATTTTAACGAAAAATAAAACCTAAAAATGGCCTAAAAATTTGAATTTTGGTCCGAAAATTTGAATTTTTGGTCGAAAACTTTTTCGCATCGCCAAAATTTGAAATTGAAGCTTAAATGGCCTAAAAATGGTCTAGGAAAAAATAAATTTTACTTTGGTTTTCCCGCCAAAACTAGTCTAGATGGTGGCTAAGTCTAAAAAATACTCAAACAAAAATTTAGCAAAAACACATCATCGGAATCACTTCGTCGGAATGTCTAATCGGAATGTCCAATCGGAATGTCTTATCGGAATGTCCAATCGGAATTTCTAATCGGAATCCTTTATCGGAATGTACCCTAATCGGAATAACTGATCGGAATGTCCAATCGGAATCACTGATCGGAATGTGCAATCGGAATGATGATCGGAAAGCTGATCGGAATGCAAATCGGAATATTTTGACCAATCGGAATGATGATCGGAAAGCTGATCGGAATGTGCAAACCCTTTTCCGATGATACTGATCGAAATCACAATCGGAATGTATACTCCCTTTTCCGATTACACCAATCGGAATGATAGTGCTGTTACGAGATTTTTGGGTAAAAAATTGAATTTTTCGACAAGAAATCCGCGATTTTAACCAACCAAATGCGATCAAATCCCTACCACATCTATGTAGAAGATTTATATCAAGATTTAGAGCATAGAAAACACAAAAAGATCTTGAATTCGAGATGATTATAAGAGAAAATCACACGAACCAAGTAAAATGAACAACGAAACACAAAACTACCCCATGGCGATTGATACCAAATGTTGTCCCATTATTTGTGATTATTAAGCAATGAAGAAAGAAAGAAAATAGATGAAGAAGAGATGAATTCCTAGAGAGAGAAAGTAGTGAGAGAAAGTAGAGAGGAGATGATTAACTTGGTGAGATTAGATTAGAGAAAAGAGTTTGTTACAAATGACCATCCACCCTCCTAACATGCTAGGAGGGTAGTATATATAGTCCACCCACATGCGGGCTTTAATGGACTATATATTGGGCCGGGCTTGTCTTTTGGACTTTAATTAGTTTAAATCCAAGCCCGTGAACCACGACTAAATAACTACTTATTACAACGTTCTAATAAATATTACAATAGAAACCTATGACCGAACATTCTTGTTTGACTCAATATTTTGAGGCTAACATGTTTCAACTTGGTTTTAATGGTATAATTACACATTAATTTCACACATTTCTTTCCCATTTTTAAAAGTCTTACATAAACATGTAAATGTAACAAAAGTGTGCACTTTTTATCTAATATAACCTAAGGTTTAAAATGTTTATTTATATTAGTGTAAAGAATTTTCATTTATATTTTGTAGTTATTTAAACTATAGGTTATAGTTTAATTTAATTAAAATGTTTCATAATCAAAGTCTTATTTAATATTTCTGAAATAATTAAACTATACCTTAATTTGAATTAAATAAATTGAAATAAAATATCTACTATTTAATTTACATAAAATTCAATTTACATCAAATCCCAAATTTTATAAAATGCTCAAATATCATACTTTATTCAAAATTTCCGTTTTATAAAAATGCGGGTTTTACAGTGAAAATGTCACATGATTCTCCATATAAGTAGTGCCTCCATATCTTCAACGCAAACACGACTGCATCAAGTTACAGGTCGTGCGTGGGGTAATTTTCTTCATAAGACTTAAGCTGCCGTGAAGCGTACGCGATCACTTTCCCATGTTGCATTAGAACACAGCCAAGTCCCTTCCCCGATGCATCGCTGTAGATTTGATATCCACCCGTACCAGATGGTAGAGTAAGAATAGGTCCAGATACTAGCTTTTGCTTCAGGTCTTCAAAGCTCTTCTCTCGATCTTCAGTCCAGACGAATTTCTCCCATTTCCGCATCAGTTTGGTCAATGGTAGTGCTAGGCGGGAAAAGTTCTCCACGAACCTACGGTAATAGCCAGCTAAGCCTACGAAACTGCGGACTTACGTCGCTGATGTCGGCCTTGGCCACTTAGTAATGGCCCCAACCTTCGCTGGATCCATAGTGATTCCTTCTGCTGATACAATTAATATTTCGTTTTTTAGTTCGTTTTTCTCGGTATCGATTCGAATTGATATAACAATTTTAAGCTCAACTTGATTGTTTTTGGTTAAAAGATCTTGTTTGGAATTCTATGTCTAATTGGCAAATAGCAAGTAAAAAGGTAAAAATATTAACTAGTCTACGTATACTACTACACTAAAAACATTTAGCACATACGGCAATTACTTTGCACAAAATATAAAATGAAAAGTACAATTTTATACTACAAATATAAAAATGTAAAATACAAATAACAATGTAAAGTGTAAAAATGTAAAATGTAATTTCTAAATCTATACTAAACTCTTGAACGTTTTTTACAAATCTAATAAGCCCAAATCAACTAACATCCTTTAATCTAATCTATAAAAGAGCTGGCCCAAAATGTTAAACATACTAAGCCCATAAACTCAAATGATCCATGATACTATCTGTCCACTAACTGTGACTAACGAAATAGCACTAACTGATGTTAAACTTGGACTGTTGTTGTAATGGAAGTATACAAGTACAGGGACCTAACGTGTACAATCACAAAACATCAATTAAATTGGAATTTTATCAGAAAAATGACTGTATTCTAATGAAACTACACTACACAAACATAACAGGCAAAACTTACTAACATTGAACACTAAAGCTACGAAAGACCAACAAGTGAGATTAACTACCAAAACGCTAATCACAGTAACACTTATAACCTAAATGATACAATATTTGCAATGAGAAACTAATGCCAAACACCCTATATAATGCAGAAATCAAATTTTAGAGAGCTAAAAGACTCGAAATCGAGAATTGAGCGAATACAGGTATTAAACATGCACACAACTAACACTACAAGCAGATTACACAATGTTCTACACTACTATTAACAACTAGCAAATTTATACTAAGAATACAGAAACAGAACACGCGCTTAACCTGTGCATCCGAAATCAGCCCGTTGTTGTCGAAGCTTAGCGCTGAGCTAGCTTATTTCAAGCAACCATTAACGTCTTTTGACTTTGACTACTGGACTATACAACTAATCTTCACACTACTAATCTTCATCTCTTAACAGCTACAAGGATCAACCAACTCCAAACCTACTGCGATAATCACTCCATGGAAATCAGCAACAGGTCTGCCACCGTAACTGCAAACCTGCGACATCAAGGCAAGTCCTTTGTAGACGAATACTTGCTATCTGCTATCTCTTGTCTACATCTCCTTGGGATGCGAACTGCAAAGCTGAATTAACCTGAAAAGAATCATGAACAAACACTACACTACATATTATGTTAATCAAACAGTAAGTCTGAAACTGAAACCTTCACAAAAACTGGATGAAACTTGTAGTCTTAACTATCTTTACTGAAATTAAACTGAATTAAGTATGAACTTTCGAAAACAGAGCTTGATAAGAAAAAGAAAAAGATTTAAATCTACAAGCTTCAATGGTAGTCAAGGAAATCTGGTTTCAACTGACTAACAAGAACTCTTAACAGAAAACGAACTGAAGTTTTGACTGAAAGTAATTCAATTATTTAACTGAAAGTAAGTTGATCTAATAAGCTAATTTTACTTAAAGCTGTGAACACTAATCTATTCCCTTTTTTTTACAACTACGAAAACTTAAAGCTGATTAAACCATAAGCAAACTGTCACAAACTCACGATCCTACAAACTAAAAGCTAAAAAGAAACAACTTACTGACTGATTATAAGAAACAAATGATCAAAACATATTTTTCTAACTGAAAACTGAAAGTGTAACTATTTATCAACTGAAATAACCACTAAACTCCTCATTGATTCGAATTAAGAACGAATATTAACATTTCAAAAGAAACTTGCTAAAAACAAGAACTATGGTCAAAATAGAGCTTTTGAACCTCTGGCTTGTGAAAACTGAAATCCAAACAGAACTCGATACACCTTATATCGAACTGAAATTAAATCCAAAATCAAACTCAAGTTGACAAATTCAAAACGTTTAGAGTAACAGTATTAAGATGAACAAAGCAGATTATAAGAAAACTGAATGATTATAACAGCAAAGCTTTAAAGAAAATAGAAGTATTCCATTAATGGAGAAAAGTGGTTACAAGTTTAACAAGAATCTAACTAATCTTTGAACTGAAAGTAACAACTAACTGACTTAACTAAAAAGATTAACTACTCCTACCTACAACTATGTGTAAACTACACCTAAGCTAACCGATTGCAAATGAAGTCTTCGTCTTCTTTATATAGCCGTCGAGAGGGGAGTGATGTGACGTGGTTAAACCAATGAAAATTGGACACGTGTTTAATACGAGGATAAAACTCGTCCTTCATCTTTCATCTCATTTGGGGGTTTCTTTATTCTTCAATCTTAATCTAATTAAGTTGTATCAGCTTGTAGAGGAGAAGACGAGGAGTATTTTTGTAGTTGAAAGCTTTGTATGAATCTTCTTGTATCGTCCTTGAGATTGATTTGCAGGTTTAGGTGGAGAAAGATGAAAACTGTTATCTCCTTTCTCTCTCTCTTCTCGTTTGGAGAAGACGCGTATTTGGGTTTGTGTGTTTTGACCGGTCTTGGTCAACCTGACCAAGTAAATAAACTTTACTTTTCATAATTTTGCATTTTGGTCCTTCCACTTTTAATTTCTTTTCAAATGGTTATATAACCCTTTTAAGTAAATTCCCTTTCATCCTTTGAATTGTTAAAAGTGCAACTTAAGTCCTCGATCTTTGGAAGCTTGGCAAATAAAGTCCTTGAATCATCTTTTCGTCTTTTTCTTCGTCTTTTGTGATATAAATCCCTTGAAAACGCGTCTTTGTTCCAAAATGTATCTTTCTTACCTGAAAACACATAAAACACAAATACACGCATAATTATGATATTTTAAAGTTAAAATAATGTATTTGACTATGTTTTGAGTGGTATTTGGATCATTATTAATGAGTGTTTTCACACTTATCAACTCCCCTCCACTTGACCATTGCCATGACCTCATGCAATGCAGCATTTTAAAGCACCAAGTTACACTTTTCTCATAATTAACCAACCTTGGCCATTTTATGATTTAATAAACTAAACTATACTACATGATGAATGGTTTTGAATATTTACAATGCAATGCAAAAGAATCAATTCTATTTATATTTTTTTTTTATTTTTCATAAATGGTTTTGATGGAAATAACTCATAAAGAATTCAATGATTTAGATTAGGGCTTGGGTACCATGGACATTTATCACCCTCAAGTTTCACTTTCCCCATACCAAGCTTAAAAATGGGATCATTGTATTCACAAGTAAAAAGTGCATCAACTTATTCATGATAATTAAATGTGGAACCGGTTATTATTTGAGCAAATTGCTTGTGGGCAAATTTGTCATTTATTCAAGTGTGAAGTATAAGAAATGTAAAATCCAAAAATAAGGAAGCACGGTTTTAATCCTAAGTAATCCTCTCATCCATTACTTGAAAAACCGCTCACAATTAATATAATTCTGTTTCAAGAATAATAAGTCATTCGCCTTATGTGTAAAATCCTCATGTCATGCTTTCATAAGTAGCTACACACTCGCTAAGGAAAGGAAAATAAAACTCACGCAATAATTTACATCCGCCATCTTTTTGAGACTTTGGATCTTCAACCCCGCAACCCGTCAAGGCAATATTGGATTGGAGCAATCTAATGAATCCCCGCAATCCGTCAAGGTAATATTGGAACTCAATAATCACTATAATTAACACCACACTGCCCCTCTTGGGAGTCTTGTATTATTTTTCTTCTTTTTTTCTTTTTCTTTTTTTTTCTAGCCACTCATTTTTTTTCATAAGCCGCTCTTATTTTTCTTTATTCCTTACTAAGAAATTTGAAAAGAATAAAAGGAAAAACACCCGCTAAATATTGAGCATGACATAAGTTTAGTACACATAAAACGTTCTAACTTAGAATCTTAAGACGTACTTATATCAACCATGAATGATTAGACAAAAATGCATAAGAGATTATAAACCAATTAAAACCGTTCTTGATTATTTATTAACAATTATATACATGCGAAGAAAATAGAGGTAAAGAAGACAAGGGTTTAGCCACAAGTAATTATCATGAAGTTTATCTAGCCCTTTTACACTTGCTTCAACTCTATCATTTCCCATTCTCCACAAATTTAAAATCTCAAATAATGAAATTGGTGGATGCTTAGCCTAATAGACCAATGAAGGACTACATGGTTAAGGATACTAGCTAGAGAATGCTAAGATAAGCAAACTCGGGTTGAGTTAAAATATCCATGGCTGGCCTAATATGTCAAAGAAGTCTAAATTTGTCAAAACCATGTTTTATTTTATATTTTCTTTTTCAATATTTTTGATGAAAAATAAAAGAAGAATATATACAATGCAAATGTGTTATGCAAAATGATTAATGCAAAAATTATGTATGCATATTTTTGGTGGCCAAAGTAGATCAAAAATTTGAAAAATGTTTGAAAAATTAATTTTCCAAGTTATCATGAAGTTAAGGCAATGGTCTAGGTAAGGTCACTTCGATAGAAGTCTCCCCTACACTTAAGATAAACATTGTCCTCAATGTTTAAGAGTATTGGAGTAAAATCCCCTACACTTATGACATTGATTACTTTGCTTAACCCAAGCTAAGGAAGAGACAACTAAAGGGTATTCATTTTAAGCACAAGTGTTTAATATCACGATAGCAAAAACTAATCAAAGTGAACCAGATACACGGGCCTCCTCCATAAGCTCCAAGCATGAAGTGAGAGAGAGCAACCCTTGAAGCAAACACCAAATGACGAAGAAAGGCACCCCTCCACTTCAACTCTACTATAACATCCTTTTAATTAAACTTAACCTATTGAAAATCTACTCTACATTTTCTAACCTAGTTATTCAATGCTTAAGTTTTTTTAACCCTAAGTCGCTAGCTCGACTCGGCCCCGAATTAAGTTGTCCTTGGGGAAACCATCATGGAGAACAAACGATATCCACTTTGAAGCACATCTCACATGATACACTCAAACTTAGCACGTTGCCATTTACTATAAGATTTACAAAATCTGCCTCGATAAATGGAACGGTCCAACGTGTCTCAAGTTTGTCCAACATACGAAAGCTTCTCAAATAGGAAGAACTCCAGGATCAAATACATAGTTTCCATCTCGACATTCGAACAACTCCAAAATAGGTAGCATCACCAAAGTAAGCTCATACAAGAATCCCATCTCAATAGAAATCACACTCTTAAGTGGAGTAGATGAAAACCAATTTTTCCCAAGCATATGTATCCCAGGATCAAAAACCTTTCCCTTCATGGGAAAATAAGAAGATGAACTCGTATCAACCATATAAGATTCCCCCTTAGTTATCAAAGCATCATGAGACAATGAAGGTGTAGGTATCAAAACATTCATAACTATTATGTCCATATTGGGCTCATCATCATCAAAAGGTGGGTAATCTTCCATAGAAGGCATAGTGAAAGGAGGATCAAGATTAATAGTGTCTTGTGGAGAAGGTGTAGGCTCTAGGGTCCCAAAAAGCATGTTCTCAATAAGACGAATATCCTCTTCCCAATTAGAAGAAGATGTATCAACCACAATATCATCTCTCTTAAGATAATCTTCAATTTGTTTATCTATCAACTCATCTTCACTAAGCAATCTTTCAGTCTTTAGAATCTCCTCATTCTCATCAATGATAGACCCCTCCTCATCACTATAGTAATCATAGATTGGTTTGTCAAAGATTGGTGACTCCTTAAAACTCAAGGAAGTGTGATCATCAAAAAATGGAGATTCACAAGTGGAAAACTCATTATCACTATAATCATCATATATTGGTGTATCACAAAGAGAAGGTTCATCATCACTAAAATCCTCATTGGTTTCTTCATCATGATGGAAAAGTGGGTTATCAAATGATGTTTCAAAAAGAGGATTCGAATGCATCACAAAATCACTTAGAGGAATAGGTGAAGGAGTCATAGAGGACATGGATTCATCATCAGATGTAAAGGACTCATCACTATCATAAGGATCATCAAAGGTTTCATCAAAAGAATCATAAGGTGGGAGAGGAGAAGGATCCATATTCCCTATAGGAGCAAACTCTTCATCCAAATTAGGAATGTTATCTTGACAAGACAAATCATTGGATGATATAGCATAAGACGCGTCACTAGAATCACAATCATCATCCTCCATTTGTGTCAAGTCTTTCACAAACTCTTCCTCAATCTCATTATCCCTTTCTTTAAACAATTCATCAAGATCAAAATCACCAAAATCACTAGTAGTAGCATGAAGGTCAATATGTGATAAAATCTCAATGTGATCATGAGGAGAAGAGGTATCAACACAAAGCTCATCACATGGTTCATCGGAAACATACTCAAGCTCTCTTTGGATTGGGATAAGGTTCTCAACACTAGAAAAGGTTAATTCATCCAAATCGGTGTTTGTATTAGTGCTAAGAGGCTCGTCCCCCATGGTGAAAGAGTTGGTGGGTCCCATGTGTTGCAAGATGTATGTGCTCAAGCCTAAGATTTTCGGATCAGTTGACTCTTGCATTGTCTCAAGTGCTTGCATTACCATATTAAAAGCGTCTTTACTCAAGAAATGATAAATGCCTTGATTGTTAACGGTTTTTTTATTAGGACTTTGAAAATTTTCTTCATTTTGAAAATCGTCTTGATTTAAAAATTCTTGATTTTGAAAATCCTCATCAAACCCTTGATCATAATTAACCGCATATAGATGACAATTATTTTCACTATACGATCCTCTACAAGTCGCACAAGGCCCATACATAGCTCGATATTTCTCGTCGTGTAATCTCTCCAAAATAGGACGATTATCCCTGTGTGGAAAAATGGTCGAATGGGAAAATCCTTGATTTTGAAAGGTGTCTTGATTATGGCATGGAAAATTCTCATCATTTTGAAAGCGTTCATTATTTGAAAATCCTTGATTATGAAAGGTTTCTTGATTATAGCCTTGAAAATTATCATTGTTTTGAAAACCTTCATAATTGGAAAATCCTTGGTTTGGTATGGCTCATTAAAGGTTTGATTATGAAATGATGGTGGAAGTTGTGATGAAAAACCGGAATAGCCCATATAGTCATTACAAGTGTAGTCCATTTGAATGTTAGGTCGAAAATTAGGGTTCTCGGTTCCATTGTAAGCATATCCCTCCCCATAATAGCCATTGTTTTGATCACATAAATAAGTATCGTGTGGACCACCACAAGTCGAAAAAGGCGAATAATTAGCGTTGGCGGATCGTTGTTGCAAAATCTCCAACATGGAACGAGTATCCATGTTTAACAAGGTGGCCGAATGTATATACAAGTATAATGACGTTTAAAAGCTTCCTCGGGGAAGGAAGTAATACACCAAAGGTGGTATGTTTACACGTGTGCGAGCACACGTGTAAATAAACACGAGGAATGAGGGAGTAGCCCTCGGTCGACGTTTGAAGAGAAAAGGATTATCCTCTTCGAGTTTCGATATGAAATATCCACAAGAAAGTATATATATAATTACTACTTGGGTGCAAGACCCCCAATAAAGCCTTCCTTCTTAGAATACGCACTAGTGAACGGGGGGTTAGGTGGCGCGAAGCACTTAAGTACCTATTAACCCTTAGACGGCATTTTATAGCACGTCGCCTATCTATTCACTTTAGTAGTTTGTATTCTTCGAATTATTGCCAATTGGAAGTATTTATCTATTCTTGCTTAATTAAATTGGATCGATACGCGTGTCAAGGACCGGAACGCCCCTCAACACGGTGTATTGCCTCGGCAATACTTATGGAAGATATGTGTATTGGTTGTTCTTATACGTATACTTATTTACATATAATAATATATCAAAAATATTTTTGTATTTATTTGATTTTTAAGCAAAATACTATATGTACGTAAAAACGATGAAAACGATATAATATATATTTTTGTTGTAATCTTTTAGGAAAAAGATTACTTTTTGGATTTTTTATTTTTTTGTTTCAATTCTTTAGGAAAAGAATTGATTTTGTGATTTTTTATTTTTTTGTATTTTTATCTTTTTGATTTTTTTTATCTTTTTGATTTATAATACGTAAAAATAACGTTCACAAAGTGAACGGATCCCAAAATCCAATCGTCTCACTCGAAATCGTTAATCTTCACGAAAAGAACCGGCAGCGGCGCCATTTAATATTTCGTTTTTTAGTTCGTTTTTCTCGGTATCGATTCGAATTGATATAACAATTTTAAGCTCAACTTGATTTTTTTTTGTTAAAAGATCTTGTTTGGAATTCTATGTCTAATTGGCAAATAGCAAGTAAAAAGGTAAAAATATTAACTAGTCTACGTATACGTACTACACTAAAAACATTTAGCACATACGGCAATTACTTTGCACAAAATATAAAATGAAAAGTACAATTTTATACTACAAATATAAAAATGTAAAATACAAATAACAATGTAAAGTGTAAAAATGTAAAATGTAATTTCTAAATCTATACTAAACTCTTGAACGTTTTTTACAAATCTAATAAGCCCAAATCAACTGACATCCTTTAATCTGATCTATAAAAGAGCTGGCCCAAAATGTTAAACATACTAAGCCCATAAACTCAAATGATCCATGATACTATCTGTCCACTAACTGTGACTAACGAAATAGCACTAACTGATGTTAAACTTGGACTGTTGCTGTAATGGAAGTATACAAGTACAGGGACCTAACGTGTACAATCACAAAACATCAATTTAATTGGAATTTTATCAGAAAAATGACTGTATTCTAATGAAACTACACTACACAAACATAACAGGCAAAACTTACTAACATTGAACACTAAAGCTACGAAAGACCAACAAGTGAGATTAACTACCAAAACGCTAATCACAGTAACACTTATAACCTAAATGCTACAATATTTGCAATGAGAAACTAATGCCAAACACCCTATATAATGCAGAAATCAAATTTTAGAGAGATAAAAGACTCGAAATCGAGAATTGAGCGAATACAGGTATTAAACATGCACACAACTAACACTACAAGCAGATTACACAATGTTCTACACTACTATTAACAACTAGCAAATTTATACTAAGAATACAGAAACAGAACACGCGCTTAACCTGTGCATCCGAAATCAGCCCGTTGTTGTCGAAGCTTAGCGCTGAGCTAGCTTATTTCAAGCAACCATTAACGTCGTTTGACTTCGACTACTGGACTATACAACTAATCTTCACACTACTAATTTTCATCTCTTAACAGCTACAAGGATCAACCAACTCCAAACCTACTGCGATAATCACTCCATGGAAATCAGCAACAAGTCTGCCACCGTAACTGCAAACCTGCGACATCAAGGCCAGTCCTTTGTAGACGAATACTTGCTATCTGCTATCTCTTGTCTACATCTCCTTGGGATGCGAACTGCAAAGCTGAATTAACCTGAAAAGAATCATGAACAAACACTACACTACATATTATGTTAATCAAACAGTAAGTTTGAAACTGAAACCTTCACAAAAACTGGATGAAACTTGTTGTCTTAACTATCTTTACTGAAATTAAACTGAATTAAGTATGAATTTTCGAAAACAGAGCTTGATAAGAAAAAGAAAAAGATTTAAATCTACAAGCTTCAATGGTAGTCAAGGAAATCTGGTTTCAACTGACTAACAAGAACTCTTAACAGAAAACGAACTGAAGTTTTGACTGAAAGTAATTCAATTATTTAACTGAAAGTAAGTTGATCTAATAAGCTAATTTTACTTAAAGCTGTGAACACTAATCTATTCCCTTTTTTTACAACTACGAAAACTTAAAGCTGATTAAACCATAAGCAAACTGTCACAAACTCACGATCCTACAAACTAAAAGCTTAAAAGAAACAACTTACTGACTGATTATAAGAAACAAATGATCAAAACATATTTTTCTAACTGAAAACTGAAAGTGTAACTATTTATCAACTGAAATAACCACTAAACTCCTCACTGATTCGAATTAAGAACGAATATTAACATTTCAAAAGAAACTTGCTAAAAACAAGAACTATGGTCAAAATAGAGCTTTTGAACCTCTGGCTTGTGAAAACTGAAATCCAAACAGAACTCGATACACCTTATATCGAACTGAAATTAAATCCAAAATCAAACTCAAGTTGACAAATTCAAAACGTTTAGAGTAACAGTATTAAGATGAACAAAGCAGATTATAAGAAAACTGAATGATTATAACAGCAAAGCTTTAAAGAAAATAGAAGTATTCCATTAATGGAGAAAAGTGGTTACAAGTTTAACAAGAATCTAACTAATCTTTGAACTGAAAGTAACAACTAACTTACTTAACTAAAAAGATTAACTACTCCTACCTACAACTATGTGTAAACTACACCTAAGCTAACCGATTGCAAATGAAGTCTTCGTCTTCTTTATATAGCCGTCGAGAAGGGAGTGATGTGACGTGGTTAAACCAATGAAAATTGGACACGTGTTTAATACGAGGATAAAACTCATCCTTCATCTTTCATCTCATTTGGGGGTTTCTTTATTCTTCAATCTTGATCTAATTAAGTTGTATCAGCTTGTAGAGGAGAAGATGAGGAGTATTTTTGTAGTTGAAAGCTTTGTATGAATCTTCTTGTATCGTCCTTGAGATTGATTTGCAGGTTTAGGTGGAGAAAGATGAAAACCGTTATCTCCTTTCTCTCTCTCTTCTCGTTTGGAGAAGACGCGTATTTGGGTTTGTGTGTTTTGACCGGTCTTGGTCAACTTGACCAAGTAAATAAACTTTACTTTTCATAATTTTGCATTTTGGTCCTTCCACTTTTAATTTCTTTTCAAATGGTTATAAAACCCTTTTAAGTAAATTCCCTTTCATCCTTTGAATTGTTAAAAGTGCAACTTAAGTCATCGATCTTTGGAAGCTTGGCAAATAAAGTCCTTGAATCATCTTTTCGTCTTTTTCTTCGTCTTTTGTGATATAAATCCCTTGAAAACGCGTCTTTGTTCCAAAATGTATCTTTCTTACCTGAAAACACATAAAACACAAATACACGCATAATTCTGATATTTTAAAGTTAAAATAATGTATTTGACTGTGTTTTGAGTGGTATTTGGATCATTATTGATGATTGTTTTCACACTTATCAACAATGTGACCTTAGAATGCCACCTTGTTTAACCAGAACTCTCACTCGGAGAATTTAGCATACAGCTGCTTCTGGCGAAGAATCTGTAGTACTGTACAAAGATGGTCTTCGTGTTCCTCCTTGGACTTTGAGAAAATCAGAATGTCATCGATGAAGACAATGACGAACTTGTCCAGAAATTCATGGAAGATTCTGTTCATCAAATCCATGAACACTGCTGGAGCATTTGTCAGGCCAAATGGCATAACTACAAACTCGTAGTGGCCATAACGGGTACGAAAAGCAGTCTTAGCGATGTCCTGCTCCTTGACCCGTAGCTGATGATAACCTGGCCTAAGATCAATCTTGGTCAAACAGATCTTCAATGCGTGGCAGTGGATATCTATTCCGAATGGTAATCTTGATGAGCTCGCAATAGTCTATACAAAGACGCATACTGTCGTCCTTCTTCTTAACAAACAAGACCGGTGCGCCCCATGGAGATGCGCTCGGTAGAATGAAACCTCGTTCAAGAAGTTCTTGCAGTTGATCCTTCAGTTCCTTCAGCTCTATGGGAGCCATGCGATAAGGAGCCTTGGAGATTGGTTCAGCTCCTGGAACCAGCTCGATACTGAATTCCACTTCTCGTGCAGGTGGTATGCCCGGAAGTTCTCCTGGAAAAACATCTTGGAATTCCGACACGATAGGTTGATCCTGAATCGATGGGGATTCAGCATCCATGTCGTGAACCGTAGCTAGATAACCATCGCAGCCATGTGACAGTAGTGCACGCGCTTGCAGGGTAGATATGATCTGTACAGACCGTCCGGGTATGAACCCGTTATGAATGTACTCTGGTGCATTAACATCACCGAAAATAACTTGATATGAATGGCAGTCTATGGTAGCATGATGCTTGGATAGCCAATCCATGCCCAAAATCATGTCGAAGTCATTCATGTCCAGCGGAAGTGCGTCGACAGGTCGAACCTTATCGTCAAATTCTAGGGGAAGACTCTTGTATACATGGGTGATTAATACAGAGTCCCTTAAAGGCGTGGAAATAGTAAGCCTATTTTCTAGTGGCATGGGGAGCATCCTAATGTTCTTAGCATAAGCAGTAGAAATAACCGAGTGAGTAGCACCCGTATCGAAAAGAACACATGCAGCTTGACCATACATATACAAGATTCCAGTGATGGTACCTGTAGACTTGTTGGCCTGGTCTCGAGATGTCGTGTAGACACGCCCGGTAGTAGGAGGCGGCTTGGTATCAGCATGTCCCGATGTACCCTCCATCTCGCCCTTACGGCAATCCTTCATAATATGGCCAGGAAGACCACACTTGAAGCACGCATCAGTATTACGACGACATGGTCCTGGGTGCCTACGGTGGCAAGTAGAGCAAAGAGGATGAGTGTATCCTCCAGCAGGTGCTCTGGCTGGCTGGGAACCTGATGAAACATTTTACATAAGACATGATAGTTAGGTACAAAGGACAAAGCGGATAATCGTAAGATGGAATACCAGTGATAGCTGGACGGCTAGGCTGCGAACCTCTCTGGTTCTGGTCCCTACCGTTTCCATGGTTCCTGGTAGAAGTTTTGCTAAAGTGTCAGAATATGAGTTATAACATGAAATCATAAGGAAATGCTTAAGTATTAGGACCTGCTGCTGTTGGAGTGCCCAGCGTTGTTACGGTAATTATCATTACCGCCACGCCTATCCGTAGCAGAACGGTCGTTAGTCTGACCGTTTCCCTTGGGCTGATGAGGTTGCTGTTGAGTAGCCGGCTGAGACCGGTCCCCAGTTTTCTGCCTGAAAGATACATTTAAAGAGATGAATAATTGACATATGGAAAGTATACGGATTGGTCACCGCTTGAATACGAAGGTTTACCTCTTGTCGGGTCTTTCAGCTTTCCCGAACTCATCTCTCTCCTGTAGCATCTCCAGTTTTCGTGTTGCATCGGCCACTTGTGCTACAGTGTTGAACGTAGCACACACCAGATTGTTTGCGACCGATGTGCGAAGAGCCCATCTAAAGTGATGTGCATGCTCTTTAGGAGTACCTGCTGCCGCACCAAGGAAACCAGCTAAGCGAAGAAAGCGCTGCATAAACTCGTTGCTATTCTCCCCAGCTCTCTGTCGGATCCCATGGTACTCTCTCTTGAGCTTGTCCTGCTCAGCCTTGGGAAAGAACTGCTCCATCACCCTGTCCTTGAACTGAGCCCAAGTCAAACCAGCAACCCACTCGTCACCACCTTCAGACTGCATCAATGCTAACCACCAGTTGAGTACATCGCCTTCGAACCGATAGCATGCCAACCTCGCCTTGTATGCGGGGTCACAACCCAGAGCATTGAAAATCTTCTCGATGTGAGCCAACCAGCTTTCAGCATCGTTGGGGCTATCTGTCTTCTCAAAAGCTCGAGGGCGGAGCTTGTTGAATCTCTCCAGCCATACTGCTAATGTCACTGGAGGAGGAGGAGGAGGTGCCTGATTATGCTGCTGATTGTTGGCAGCTTGAACTTCAGCCCTGATTTCATTCCTTAGTTGAGGAAGCGAAGCTTGCATAGCGGCCTGAATTGCAGCATTGAGCTGCTCCTGTTCGCGTGTGAGAACCATCTGACAGTATAACATAAAACATATGATTAAACAGATCAAAACATAATATATATATATATATGAAAAAAAATTTATACCAAAATTTCACGAGAAAAATTTTATGCACGAAAATTTTTTGTATGAATGCATGATGCAGTTTTATGAAAACTTTTGTATGCTCGAGAGTGAACGCCTCTGGTCAGTTCACCCAAAACAAAAGACATAGCGAGGGGACGCCTATGGGTCGGTCCCAAATTTAAAAGTTTCAATAAAACACATGCGACTAAATAGGGTCAGTCCTGTACCAACCATTACTTAGTCAAAAATCTGCGACAATGACATGTATATGTATGCTTAAAAATGATGAATGCATGAAAACAACTGTCAGTTCTAGGAAGACCGTAGTGACTACCCACTAATCACAGGTCATATTTGAGAGCCTACAGGTCGAAGCCTTGGCTCTGATACCATAATTGTAACACCCCATTTTGATAATAGAAATGTCACATGCAATTATGGCGTGTCATCAAAGCATACAAGGAAAAATGTCTAAACATTACTTGACCATAAAAGGAAAATACCGGAATCAAACATCGGTAGTCCAAAAGTAAAGCTCATCACACACAAACATAGTATAGTAAAGGAAAGGACTAAACAATGTCCATAGCAAATGTATCATAAGAAAGGAAATGCATAAAGTAAAGAAGGCTAGACAGCTTCCAGTCCATATGCACGTACTCTTAGTGTCTACGAGCGTCCCTGAGTACCTGTCGTTTTGGGAACATAGAAAGAGAAAACGGCTGAGCAAATACGCTCAGTGCACGGATGTACAATAAAGCATGAATAGGATAAGCATATAACATATAACAGCGGAAGAAAACTAAGTCCCGAGTAACCTGGTTAAGTCTTGATAAAACTGGTTTAATAGTTTGAAAGTCTTATGTTTATCTTATAAAAACTGTTTGTCATATTTTACCATTAGCCAATATAGGTCATGAAAATCCACCGTGCATGAATACTTGGAGGGGTGACCTCATCATGCAAATTAGAGGGGTTGCCTCTAATTTAATATACTGGTTTTTTGGTAGGAGGGATCAGCTCCTTGTGAAGGATGCAAGGCACACACCACATTCACCATGAAATCCTGACTAAAAACATGTAACTAGGATGCACCCATACGTCCCACATGATAAGTATAATATAAATGGCCAAAGGCTGAAGGGACGCCACGAGCAATCACTCCGCTGTGGTGAAGTCATAACATCAGTGCCTCTAATGTTATGGTTATGGTATCTCCATAACTAGGTGAAACTGGTCATGCATATGGCTATAGGTAATCTTAATTAAACATAAGAAATCAAACACGTAACTTATACTACGGGAAAACAGTTGGCTGCATACGGGGAATCCTAATAAGGAAAGAATGTCCATACTGAAAGGACGGGAATCCGTACCTTATGTCCAGTGAACGAAGAAGATGAACTGAGAGGAATCCTACTTCCGAATCACTAGTGCTACATAAATACATACATGAATAAGTATCTGCTTACTAAATAGGTAGCTGGTTTTATGTCATGTCTTAGCTTATTTTATGTGTTCTTACCAAGTTTTACTGTTTTAAAGCCTTAAACCGTGTTTATCTTATATTCTGTTTAATCTGATTAAGTATTTCTGGTATTTCATGTGTTATTATACTTACTGTGTAATATTAAGTAACTTTCCAAAAACAGCAGGTTTCCTAAAATAGAAAGTTTCCAAAAATAGAAAGTTTCCAAAAATAGAAAGTTACCAAAAATAGAAAGTTTCTAAAAATAGAAAGTTTCCAAAAATAGAAAGTTTCCAAAAATAGATTTACTGCTTAAAATAGATAAGTTTCTAAAAATAGAAAATTTCCATAAATAGATCAGCTGCCTTAATTAAATAAGTTTCCATAAATAGATTAGCTGCCTGAAATAAATAAGTTTCTAAAAATAGAAGGTTTCCATAAATAGATTAGCTGCCTTATTTAATTAAGTTTCTAAAAATAGAAAGTTTCCATAATTAGAATAAGCTGGTTAAATAAGCTAAGTATATAAGCCTAAGTGTTTTCATGATTATTTTCTAAATCATATGATATAATGTATAGTTTAATAATTATTTCATGTAATTAAATTAAACTATAGGTTAAAATATTTAATTAAAGTATAACATGTGTTTAATTAAATAAAGTTAAATACTTAGGTTAAAACATGTATTATTATATATTAATAATATAACCTAAGTCGTGTTAATTAATTAATTATAGTCATGGTTTTTAAATAATTAATTAATTATAAGTCTAAGTTATAAAATACTTAGGTTAATTAATTTCATGATTATTAATAATTAAATAACCTAAGTCATGTTATTAAATTAATTATATCATTTTATTAATTTAATTTTTAACATAAGATCATAAAACATAAAAAACTAAACATTCACCATGAACCGGATCTAGACTAAAAAGCATGAACCGGACATGAAATCGATACCGTACCCCGAACCAACTCGGGGTACCCCGTGCCTTGATACTGCCGTGGGACCCACACACACCAACCGAGACCATACGGTCTTGGTGGTGGTCGGATGGCCAAACCGAAACCCCTTTCGGGTTCGGTGTAGGCCGCGGCTAAAACAAACACCCCTTAAAAACATACTTTTGATTTTATTAAACCCCAAATCATGTTAGATCCATATTTATTTATTAGGTTTTTGTAAAAAATATAACATGTTCTTGATTTATAAAAGATCAAATCAAAAGAAAAAGGTTTAAAAAGGATTTACCGAATTCGTGGATTAAAAGGATGAAGAACAAACACGATCACCAACTAATTTTTCAAGATCCAAGATCAACAACCACCTCCTTGTGGTGTTTGTAGGGTGGCGGCACAAAAAAGAAAAGGGAAGAGGGTTTTAGGTTTTTTTTCTAAAATCTTCTGTAAAACTAAAAATGAGTAGTGAAAAATTATTAACCCCCTTTAGTAAAATTTACAAATGGGCTTGGCCCATTTGTCCTTGTAGCCGCGGGTAGGGGCCCCACTTGGGGTACCCGTACCTTTTTCCGTGTCTCGATGTTAAGTTATACATTCGTGATTATTTGTGTTCGCGTTTTAAGTGTTCTCGTTTCGTAAATACCGTGATCTAATATATTTAATTATGCTCGTAATAAATATATATACGTAATTAATAATAGTTCGTGTTTTAAATACGTTCATGATTTCATGATCGCATGTTCGTAATTAATTATTGTCAAATAATTATTACGTGCTCGTGCGTAGTAAATACTTATCGTGTTCTAACACGTACGTAATACGTAAAATCCTAACACGTAATCGTAATCATGCTATATTAGGAAAGTTTAAATCTAGTATGTACGATTTTAAGGGTACTATTCATGGTAAAAGCATGCGGGGTTTACACATAAATTTAAACATAAATAAGTTGTGTGATAAACTTGCATGTGCCAAGGAGTCCATGTCAGAGACATTGTCAAGGAAGTCGAAGATTACTTGAAGACATACTCATAGGCTGTGATGGATAACAGCCAAGATGTATCAGGGACTCTCAGTGGTTGAGTGTTTACAGGGGTGGCAATACCCTGTTAACACTCAATACACTTTGAACATTCCTTAGTGTTTAGACGGGAACTATCTGAGCGGGACAAATAGTAGCTTTGAATTAAAGCAGCCTAAAGTACGAGTTGTGAAGAAAAGGGAAACTGTGCCAGCTATGTTTCTTTAAAGCGTTGTAGTAGCTTACCAAGAATAGAAGAGCATCTTCTGACAGATGTGACGTTACTTGCCTTGTTAAGTCGCTATCAACTCAGTTATCAATGTCAACCTCGTACCACTATAAATAGGGAATGTAGCATAGAGTTAATGTTGTTCACTTTGTTAGAATTTAAGGCATTAACTCTCTTGAACTTGAAGAACAATCAGATGTGCTTGTGTTCTTAAGTTCGCTCGTAAACTTGTAACCTTTGCAAGTTTACTTGTCCAAAGAGTACACAATACATTGTCATCAAACTGTGTGATCCGTAACACATTTTAATACTTGTTATACAATAATAAAGTCTTACGTTTGAAAAGTATTTACATGTGTTGATTATACGTTTAGTCGTTTCAGTCAAATATTAAGGACTTACGATATGAAGCTCATCAAGAATGCTATGAATTTGGTGAGTATCATATTACAAAATTAACCTTAATCCTTTAGTTTTCATTATCGTATTATGTTTATCATTTCAGAATGTATCGAAAACAGTAAACACCACAAAATAAATTACAGCCTCGTAAAAAAAATAGTTCATGGTTCTTATTTTTCAGTTCGGATAAATTTTGAATCATATCCTAAAATAAAAATGAACCATTAGTAACAAATACAAAGTGAAAAGACTGCCTTTTTGTCCCTCGGTGAAAATTCTCAACTTTAACTAGTAAAAAAAGTCGACAAAATAACATGGTGAAAGCTTGGATGGACGGCTAAAGTATTCACTTATGATACTAAGGCCTTTTTTATTCGTATTTCTGTTTATCTTTGATTTTATGTTCACTTTTAATATTGATCCTTTTTTATACAATAAAATAATGCGTTTTATGATAATATTTGAAAGTTTTATTATGACGAAATAACTATGAATTGTATATATTTCAAGTTACTAAATTTTTATACAATGAAATAATGCCTCTTATGGTACATTATTATTGATTTGATTTGATTTGATTCGATTAATATTTCTGAAATTCTTTGTTTCGGGTACTCGTATTTTTGATTACTCACATAGTAAAAAGAACTAAAGAAACAAAAATAGTTTAGTAAAAGAATATGTTTGTTATTTGGATAAATTTTGAATCATTATGGTTGTGTTTGTCAACACGAGCAGTAGTTGTCGGTAGTAGTACTGAGTTGTGGGCAGTAGCATTGAGCAGTAGCTGTGAGCAGTGAGCGGTAGCTGTCACGCCTCACACACCTCACCGTTCATTTGTCACAGTTTCTTAAAACAAGCATTGAAAAAATAGCTTTCTTAAAAAATAACACCGCTCTAAAATGCTCACCGCTCTTGTTGCCAAACGACCACTAAAAATTAAAAAGCCCACCGCTTCTTTCGCCAAACAAGTAATAAATTTTAAAATGTTCTCTCTCACCGCTCATTGCTACAAAATGCTCTACCACCACTCTTCGTCAAACACAACCTATATCCTGAAATATATCGTAGTTGGTAATTAGCGCTTATTTGTTTTAGCGAAAATTTTAACTTTAAATCATAAAAAAGTCAAGGATATAATAGGGTGATGAGTTGGATAGATGGCTAAGGTATCACCATGTTGGTCTTAGGTCTCAGGTTCGATACTTCTTATTCATCTAACAAGCTCTTCCTCTTTTTTTTTCGTAATTTTGTTCCTCTCATTTTAGGAATGAGCACGTTACTAATCCCGTACTAAATTAGTGGTATTTATTTTTTCCGAATATAAACTGTTGGTACCAGTACTGAGAAATCGAGTTTTCCCTTATTTTTTAAGAATTTCTCGATTTGGTACAGGTCCCGTATCAGATTAGTGATGTTGATTTTTTTCGCTTTATTCCGTAGTTTCGATACTGTATCAAACACGATTCGAGTACCAAAAATTGGTATTGTGAGGCTTGTATGGCCGGCTAACATATTCACTTATTATACTTAGATCCCAGGTTCGATTCTTTAGTCCGCCATTCATAGTCGTACCTTTTTTCATTTTATATTCATTTTCAATATTAATCTTTTTTTCTTAAGTTCTTGCAACTACTATTGTGATTATAAAGGTTTTTGTTATAGGGGTGTTAAAAAAAACTAACTAATCCGCACAAATCAAAATCATTAAAAACGATAACTGAAGAAATAAAAAACGAAATAATTTTCGCGATTTAGTTTTGATTTTTACTTTCATTTATCAACAACTACTCGAACTAAGGTGGTGTTTGTTAATGACTTAAAAGTCTTAATTGAAAAATTAGTAAATAAATTAAGTTATTAGAAACTTGTTTGTTTTGTGCTTAAAATTAATAAGTCACTTTCTAGTTTAAGCCACAATGGGGAGGGTCTCTATATTAAGTCCATGAATTAATTAATAATTTTACATGTTTACCCTTCCACTTCTTCTCTTATAAACTAACATAATTTCTTTTAAAGGTATAAAAGTAATTTTCTTTTATTCAGACATTTTATTCAGCACTCAAAACAAACAATCATATATTCATTTATAAACAGACAGTATATATCTAGACAGACACTTTTATTTAACTGTATTTACTTAAAAAATTAAACAAACAAGCCCTAAACCGTGTATAATATAAATGTAAGTCCAAGACTATTTATTAAACTGTACAACTAATAACTACGATATTATTACAATACTTTTATCGTATAACACATTTTTATATACCTTCATTTGCATCTATTACGATTATAATGATGGCATCCTATAAACGTCAAGTAAATAGTATTAGTTATTTTGTTAAATGTGATAGTTATTTGAATGTTTTATTGGGACGAATGAACTATATGAATTGAATATCTTCAAGTTATTAACTTTTATTACAATGAAATAATTCTATTTAAGGCACATTATTATTAATCTGGTTCGAGGTATTTAAAGATGTTAACCGTGATCTGAATCTCAAATAGCTTCTCATTTCGGGTACTCGTATATTCGACTACTCATCACCGGGTAAAAAGTAGTTTAGGTCCGTTCTTAAATAAATGTCCATTGTTGACTTTCGAAGTCAGTCAACCGTTTTCAACTTTGACATTAAATTACCGTACATGTGTTATATAATAATTGATACAAATCATACGAATGGATTGAGCTTTAAATATATTTTTATTAGTATAACTTTTACCAAGTATTATATAACACAAACAAAATAATTTACGGTCAAAGTTTATAAAAATTACTCCAAAAGTCAAATGTGGACATTTAATTAGGGACGGAGGAAGTACAAATTATTTTTTCTTGTTATTGGATAAATTTTGAACCATTATATCCTGAAATATATTATAGTTAGCAGGTAGATTGTTTGTTTTAGCCAAAATTGTTAAGTTATGAAAAAGTCAAAAATATAATAGGGTGATGGGTTGTTTAGATGGCAAAATTATCCTCATGTGAGTCTTAGGTCTCAGGTTCGATACTTGTAGTCTTCTAAAATGTCCTCAACCTTTTTTCGTAATTTTGTTCCCCTCATTTGCATCTTATTTTCACTTTTAATATTCTTATATATTCAATCAGGGGCGAAATTAAGGGGTTTCCAGGGATGCACGAGGATCCGATGAAATTTTATCGTGTAGTTTGTATATTTGATAAAGGTCTCAATTTCTTCAAAATAAACCCGGTTCTAAAATTATGTGCTACATAGATACTTGTATTAAAAATTTTGTGCACCCGATGACTTTATATTCAGACTTCGCCCCTGTATTCAACACTTACAAAAGACTTGTGCCATTAACTAGCATGTTACCCGCGTAATACGACGACGGGTAACAGTAATAACTTTTCTTTCATTGAATGTTACACTTTACCCACCGAATTTGTATTCAAATTAAAGTTAAATTAAGTTGAAAAAAAAACTAAAATTTGATAAAAATATATAAAAATATATGTTAAATTAAAGAGAATACAATTTTAAAAAAAAATGGTGAAATTAGATAGTGAAAAAAATAAATAGATAAAAAGATATTTCAATTTTATAATAAAAAAATGTTTTATTAATAGTTTATTACAAAAAAAATAAAAGGATGAGATCAATTTGATAAAAAGTGATCTAATGGCTCAAATCATATATGTTTATCTTAATTTTTAGCTTGGAGTTATATTTCGAGTTAAGAAAAATAATATAGATTTAAGTTTTGTTTTAAAATCGGAGTTAAGAAAGAAATATATACCTTTTATATAATAGTATAGATACAGTAATTACAACTTTATGATGCTTATTATACATTATCACCTCTCTTATGTATATGTACTAAAAAGTAAAAAAATTTACATGCTCTAATTTTTGCAGAATACTAAATACTACTAATAGAGTACGGTATAATTATTTATATTTTCTCAAACAGAAAGTGTACTTTTGCACGTTATGCTATAATTATGCTAAAACAATCATATATATGTAACCAATCAAGAATCCGAGGAGATTTGTTTATCGGACTGTTAGTCTTGATGATATGAAGCTCATCAAGAATGCTATGAATTTGGTGAGTATCAGAGTGGACGTAGAAAATTAGATAGTGGAGAAAAAAAATTTGATAATAGCAAAACAAAAATAATTAAAATCTGAATAAAAAATCGAATATTTAAACTTAAAAATGAAAGATTTTAAGAATTAAACTGTTAAAAGTTGAATTTTAATATGCGAATGAAGGACAATTTAAGTTTCGAATAAGGGCATTTTAAAAAAACTGTTAAAATCGAAGAAACAATACATTGTAATTGCGTCTTTTTTATCAAGACATATGGGGCGTCGCCACCCCGAACCTAACACATAGGTCCGCCCCTGGTGAGTACCATATTAGAAATTTAACACCTCATAATCGTTTAGTTTTTATTATCATACTAGTTATAAGTCTTGTGCACGAACGAGGCTTACACAAAACACGAATTTAACTTAATAATGCAGTTTAATATACACATGTATAACAATTTTCACGTGCTTAATGTTATATTTGAACTAATAATAATGCGCGTGACTATAAAAAAATCATTATATATTAATACTAGTTTTTAAATAGATTTTATATTATTTAATAATTTTTTATATTTTTTTTATCGATGTATTTTATGTGATTCAATCTTTCATTTAATTATGACAACTGACTTGCACATGGACGAAAACTAACGGTGTTTCGAGAGTTCATGGAGGGTATCCATTGGACACCCATATATTTCGATGCACCCCGTCTTTAAAAAATATACTTGTAATATTGTTTGGTTTATTATTGGTAAATGTACTTGATCGTTTCATGTCATGTTAGATCTCTTTATTAGCGCACTTTTACGTACGCATTAAACATTTATACTGTAAGCCTACATGTTTTAATTCTTCGCATGTTAAAATATCCGATTAAAACTTTAAAAGTATTCTGTATGCAAATGAGTTTTCTTTAGTGAGTAATTAATTTATTAGCTAAACAATACCATTACTAAATACTATGTTGTCGTCAAAGATGTCATCGGGTCCTGGGGTAAAACAAAGATGTCATCGAATAGTTTGTTTTTTTTTGCTATACATTAGACACATAATTTTAAAATGTTAACCCTTCAATTTTTAAGTTTTTTTTTCTTTCTCTGACACATATGTTTTCTGAGCCTTTTCTAATCTAACTAGCATGGTACTAACGCAATGTAGTGACGAGTAATAAGTGACGATTTTTTATCAATCGATTTAACGTTAAAATGTAAAAAAGTTGAATTAAAATAAACAAAATCACTAAAAATTAAAAAAACAAAAAATTGTAAATATATCAAATGGATGTTGAATTAAAAAGAATTTTTTTGTTAAATATGGTGAAATTTGATTATGAAAAAAATAAATGTGTTAAAAGATATTTCAATTTAAAAATAAAAATGATTTTTTAATAAGTTGTTAAGAACTAGTTACGAAAGAAATTAATGGTCAAGATTTGAAGTTAGATTTAGATTAAAAATGATCTAATAGTTAAATTATTAATATATTTATCTTAATTTTTGGTTTGGAGTTAGGATGTGTATATACACCTTTTATATATTAAGTATAAATATACACAATCGTCCTTTTTTCTAAATTATTTCTAAATTAAGTAATTCTTCAATCATTTTTATTTAAAGATATTTATTTCAAGTACTAATTACATTTAAATAATTACTAAATAAAAGAAAATTTGATTTTTTGGACTAATGAAATCCTTATTAACTGTTTTGCTTTACTAAGTAAGAATATGTTTATCATTAAGTTATAACTAAAGCTCGATACATTTAAATAAACAATCATTTCAGAATGTATCGAACTTTACCCTTAACACTAAACACGGTACTTATTTTTATATTGTCAATTCGATAATATCCTAAAATATACTGTAACCAAGAAACTAACAATTACAGAGTGGAAAGATAATGCATTTTTGACCGATCCCTAAGTTCAACTAATAAAAAAGTTGGTAATATTATAGAACGAGGTGTTGTATTGACGGCTAAGGTATCCACTTATAATAACTAACATTTCATGTTTGATTCTTGAGTCGTCTTTGAGCATCTTGTTTTTTTTACTCGTGCTTTTGTTCTTTGATTTTATTTTCACTTTTAATATTATTCCTTTTTTCTTAAGTTCTTGCAATCACTATTATGATTATAACGGTCGGGTGTTAAAGGAATCCGAATTGATCCACTTAATTTAAAATGGCAAAAATTTAATAACCGAAAAAATCAAAACTAAAAAACTTACTTGTCACAATTCAACTTGGATTTTTACTTTTAATTATCCACGATTATTTAAACAAGACGATGTATATTGTATAATATAGATGTAGGTTTTAATCAACCATTCAATTAAAGTAGAAGTAGTAACTATATTACGTATTACACTAAGGCTAGCATTGGAGACCCAAAACTAATCCGGATCGAACTGGATCGGACCGGATCGTACAATTTTGGTCCGGACCCGGTCCGAGGTTTTGGACCATTTCGGTTCCCGGTCCGATCAATCTGATTCGATCCGGTTCGATCTTACTAACAATATCGTCGATTATGTTTAATAGGACCGGATCGGACCGAGGATCAAACCGGACCGGACCGACTCGCACCGACCGAACCATTTTGGTTCGGTCTCGGTCCGGGGTTTCGGGCGAATTCAGTCTTCGACCAGTCTGATCCAGTTTGTCCGTTCCGGTCTTGACCCGATGATGAGCCCTATATTACACTACTTGTATTACACTTCTTTTTATCGTGTAATACATTTTTACTTAGCTCCATTAACAGACGCCTATCTATTCGATTGTAATAATTGTAGCCTATACACGACAAATAAATAGTAATGTACTGTTATTTTGTTAGATATGATAATTATTTGAATGTTTTATTGTCATGAAAGAACAATGAATTGATACCTTCGAGTTATTAAATTTTAGTACAATGAAATAATGCGATCAAGGTATGTTATCAATAATCTGATTGAATTTGATTAATATCTTAAAATGTTAACCATGATGTGAAGTGTGACTAACTTTTTATTTCGAGTACCCGCATATTTGATTACACATCTAGTAAAAAGAACTAATGAAAAAGTAGATTAGTACAAATTTTTTTTTTCTTGTTATTTTGGATAAAAAATTTACCATTATATTTGTAAATTGTCAAGTTTAAGTTATAAAAAAGTCAAAAAAATAATAGGGTGATGGGTTGGAAACATGGCTAAAGTATCACCATTTGAGTCTTAGATCTAAAGTTCGATCCTTGTAATCATGTTTCTTTGACCTTACTCTTTTTTCTCGGCATTCACCTAAACTTAGAACTATGTTATTCTGATTTCAGTTTTTCGAATGGTTTTCTTTTCATTTATACATGATCATGTGATACTTGAACAAGCATTTAGTGTTTATCTAAGAAACTGCATCGCACATATAAGCGTAATGTATATCACTTAGTCTTCCAAACTGCATCGCACATATAAGCACAATGTCTATAAAAGAATCGTAGCATAAACAAAAAATTGCTTCAACAACAGTTTTGCACGTGTTCTTGTCAATCTTCAACATCTCAAATCCAACAAAAGTTCTGCTTCTGAACCTGGAAGCCATTCAAACCAACTCGTGAGTGAAATGAAAATGAATCAAAATTTAAATAATAAAAAGTTCGAGAAAACAACAAGGCGAGGGGTTGGTTGGGCGGCTGAAGTATCCACTATTGATACACTAAAAGAAAAACCACCTATAGTGACAGAACCGAATTCGTCACTGACAATATAGAAATTCGTCACTAAGTCACTTAGTGACCAAAATAAAAGTCGTCACCAGTCGTCACTATAGCTGCGTCACTAATTTGTTAGTGACCGATTATATTTCGTCACTGATCTGTGACGAAAATAATGGTCACTGTCTATCCCAGTTAGTGACGAGCAAATTCGTCACAAATAGCGAAGTGAAGAAAAAATCGTCACTCATATATGCTATTAATGACGAGAAAGTCGTCACAGACCGTGGAATTAGAGACCAAAAAATGGTCACTAATTATAAACATATAACAAAAAAAAATATCTGGAACTAAAACATTCGTTTCACTAAAAAATTCGTTTCACTGCATAATTACTTTTGCAAACAAACTCAAATCTAGAAATCTATACAGAAATACAAATACGATCACAAAACACATAGTATTCTTGCAACTGGGCCTAAATAGAAACCTTCTGTACCCACGCGCTCACGTCTAGGAGTCGAGTTCGTGATTCAGGTTCGATCTACAAATGCATATAATTAGTATATGAAGATTCATGGAGATGATTTCGTTATACATGGAAATAAACAGTTTGCCGATAGGGTTATAGATTTTAAGCATCCTAAACATTGAGGAGTTGGCATATATTGACTCCTAGGGTGGTTAAGTCAAGTAAATTGTACAAGTTGCAATGAGAATTTGGCACGTACCTCATATCAGAAACGGAAAAAGTATGTCCACTGATACATGTTTATCACCTTATATGTTTTCTGAATCTGACACATACATACACCTGCAAAGTGGTTAATAAAAGAACCATTTTTCAATTTAACAGAAGTTACAAAAAACGAGCCACAAACCTGTAAGTACTCCAAGAATGAATCAACTTGCTGACGAAAATTAGGCCCTAGAACAAGATCGAGCAACAAGCAAACACTATCAAGATCTAAGGTCTTCCGTTAATCTTCTGAGATACATAAAAAAAATACATATACATCGTAAACATTTAGTGTAACATTTTCCGTTTTGATGTAAAAAAATAGGCAATATTTTGCAATAGCGTACCTTGGCATATCATAAGGAACTGATAACATGCAAGCTAGTGCAAGAACACGACCACGTATAGAAGCAATTGAAGGACCACCAGTTGCGTTTCTGCAGGTAGAAAACAATATAATTACTGAATGACCCATTCAAACAGTTTTAAACTGTCGAAACATATTAAAAAAAGGTGATTACCAAAAAGATAAAACAATGAATACAAGACACTTCAAGTTTATTGCATCTTTTACACTGTAGGAAGTGATGCACTCTGAAAAGGAAGGAGACACGGAATAATGAAAGCTTTTCACATAATGCAGTATGTAGGTTACTCGACTTAGCAATATGAACGGGTTAGGTAACAAGTCAAAATGGGCTAGATCTTGCTACCGATTTCGATCCAACTGAAGAGTCAAAATAATAGTTCCTTGGTTTCATGTTAATGATACTACGGTACATGTTAACCATAGTTAAATCAGAAATTTCACCTCATTGCTTTCCGGGGCACATGGCCGACCAACAAAATCTAGTAAATCCTCAGGAAAGAAACAGCGAGTGACATGAACCCACTTCTTGGCCGTCTTGCCATCTCCCACATGGCCTGCAGAATACACATTCTTATATGAATACAGATAGTGCCCAAGGTTTTTAATTAATATACATAATCTTATTAAGTTGTTAAATTATGAGTCAAGCTCCGTTTCTGGTGCTGCAAGTCACAAACATAATTACCTCGTAATTTATGTGGCGTTTCCCATTAAGCTCGATTTCTGGTGCTGCAAGAGCTGCAGGTGCAGTTCTACAAACCAACAATCTTTCCATTAGACCTTAATTTGAAATTATTCCTCTTCAAAACATTTAAAAATAATAATCAAAATACCTGGAATACTTTTGTGCCACTAGCTTTCTGCTTATTACACTTCACAACTTTTGGTCCTCCACTCATTTCAGCTAAACTTCCAGCAGATGCTCCCATTTTCTTGTTACCTTTAGAATCTGTTACTGTGACAAATGTGTTGTTACGCATAATTTTAACATGGACGATATCTGCATTTTGTTCCAACCCAGATCGATCATTTTCATTTTGATTATCTCTTGTGATTCCCCCTAATAAATTCACATTCCTGCCTTCAGATGAGCCAAAACCCCTCCCGAAAGGTCTACTATCACCACCGATTTTATTGGGGGCTGGGGTCCTATCTATGTCAGTCAATCTCTTGCTCAAACCTTAAAAGAAGCCAGGAGTTGGCCCTGTGTTAATGGGTGGCTGTGTCCAATTTGTATTATCCATTCTTCTACCCAAACCCCCGAAGAGTCCAGGTTTATTCTCTGTCTCAGTAGGCCCGTTGTTGAAACCTCTCTCAAACTCATTTGGATCAGCCAAATGTATAGAATATGCTTGAGCATAACCAAATTTCATGCCCAAACTTCCCAAGAACTTGGGCATAGCATTATGAAGAACACGAGTTGAACCTGCACGGAGTCCTGAAGTTCCTGCAAAAGCGCATATTGTTTGTAAATGCAAAGAAGGAAAAAAGTAGATAGCCAGGGGCATTTTAGTCAGCCTTTTGAAAGTGACCAAATAATCATAACAAAATATTCAAGTGTAAGAAAAGGGGACTTGTAAATATAAGATAATTCAGATTGTTTACAAATTATAACATATAAAATCCCTAAAGTCAACATTTTACTGAACCGTGTAAAGATTGTTGGTAAAAGAGCCATAAAGCATCTCAGATGAAGTTGCAAAGGGTTATACGAGTAACTCTATAATCCCATATATGGATGGATAGCTGCAATGCACTACCGTGTATGTAATAGGCCTAGGTCTACAAACTTTAGGGTATATGTTGCATCTCCAGGTGAACCTAATGACGTTAAACTTTAAGATATTCAATTAAAGATGTTGCAGACGATACATGATCATGATCAGCTAACAGCTACATGTCCATCAAATATTGCGCAACATCAGATGTAATATCTTGTCTAATATTTACGAAAAGAATTATCTGATCTGACCTTTAGACCAAGTGTGTCTGATATAGGCCTAGGTCCACAAACTTTAAACATGAGATCTAATCAATGACCTTAAATACAAGAAGAATCATATAACCTAATCTTAATTAATGTCGATATAATTTTAATAGCCGACCGTATATATATATATATCTGAAAACTCTTGCGTGCTCAGTCAACTTACTCAGTAAATACTTGTGCATTAAATATAAGCGGCTATAGGAAGAAATTTATAACCTTATTTATAAGTATAGTAATTTTGACCCATTAGTCCTGCAACCTCACATTTCATTTTGTTGAAGCAAAATATAATCACTGAGAGTATAAGTATATAGGACGGTTAATCCTATAGGTTATTATAAGAAATATTAGGAGCAATAAGTGCTTCCAGTCAACCTGACCCATTTTGACCGAATGACACGCGCAAGTCGAGCAATGGTTCAAAAAGTAATTCTTCCCCGGTCAACCTGACCAATTTTGAACCATTATCCGACCCATCCATTTTTCACTTCTATTTCTATGATTTTTTGAGTTATGTCAAACCATGTACCTGAGACAACTGTGCTGACTCGTCTGATTCAGGATAAAGGAGAAGCTGCAGCATGAAGGGTCATATATGAGCTATAATTGACATATTAGTTTGAAACAAGTATATATGCATAAGTACGATAGACATACCTCTTCTCTAATAAATGGTGGCAAAAAGTAGAATAACGTTATGCCCACGGTGACAGTTGTGATGATCTTTTATCGATAGGAATACCTTTCCGAAGAAATCGATGAATTTCCTGAAATCACGAGATTTAATGGCATAGCTTTGGCAAAAATATTACTATCATTTGTAGATTAATAAATAGACTCGCAAAGTCTTCTTAGACAGTAGTCACCTGGAAAAGTGCATAAACATCAGGAATGTTTTCTATAAGTCCCTCTGAGATTAAGATTACACCGTGATATTTTTCTGTCCAGATAATCAAATTTTCAAATCAGTTTTATCGTAGTCGCGTTGACAATAACAGAATTCCAGAATTACTTCCGTCATATACTAAGGTCTCGGGTTCGATTCTTGAGTCCTTCAACAAACGTCGCACCTTTTTTGGTCATCTTTGATTTTATATCCACTTTTAATTTTGATCCTTTTTTCTTAAGTTCTTGAATTACTATTATGATTATAAACGTTATTGTTATAGGGGTGTTAAAAGAAACCCAACTGATCCGCTTAATTTAAAACCATAAGAGTGCACACGACAAAATAGATTTTGAAGTTATTATTGTAGTAAAAAAAAGCAGTTCTCATTACAAAAAAAAAAATTGAACCCTGACCTTGTTCCAAGTGTCCCAAGTCATAAGCATGGTAATGCTAGTTGGTCTTCGTCGTATAATTATTATACTAATGGTGTTGGAAGTGTGTAGTGGCAAAGGAATGCCCTAGTAGATGTTGCTTATTTTATTGTGACCATGTTGTTCTTAAAGGATACTGAGACGCCTTTGAAAGCTCCAGCTGGATCAGAGGTTATTCCGAGGAGATTTGTTTATCGGACTGTCTTGATGATATGAAGCTTATCAAGAATGCTATGAATTTGGTGAGTGCCATATTAAAGATTATGTGTATCCTGATAGTTATAACTAAAGTTCGATACACATCTAAATAGATAATCGAACTTTTCCCGTAACAGTGCACATGGAAAAATAGAATTTGAAGTTATTACTGTAGTAAAAAATTAGTTCATTTCAAAATAAAATCTTGTATCAGCTTTGGATAATTTTTGAACCGCTAATATACTAGAAGTCGACTTCAAATTATGGAAAAAGTCAGACAAAATAATAGAGTGACGTGTTTGATGGATTGCTTAAGTATCATCATATGACTCTTAGGTCCCATGTTCGATACCTGAGTAATCCTTCAGCCACGTCTCTTTATTTTCGAAATTTTGTTTTTTCTGATCTTATTTTCGCTTTTACTTTCTTATCTAGCTGAACGTAGTCACATTACTATATATATATATATATATATATATATATATATATATATATATATATATATATATATATATATATATATATATATATATATATATATATATATATATATATATATATATATATATATATATATACTAGTTTCAAAACCCGTCCGATGGACGGGTATAACTTCTAATTTTTGTTTTAATTTTTTTCATTTTATAAATATTTTTTTTTAGTGTTCGATTGACACGTATGACTCTTCTGATATATTTTTAGTAAATATTTGTTTTTATTTTATTTTTAGTTTATTCAATCGTGATTTTTGTAAGTACACTATATTTTTTCATAAATAGCTTTTGATTTATTTACTATTTTAGTTAGAACGCTTTAGGTTTTTTGGTATATATAAATGTATTTTTATAATGATGCTTTCTTGACAGTGGTTGACTCCTCTCATTCCCCCTAACAAAATTTTGGACCAACAATATCATTAAGGAAGCGTTGTGGTTAATATTCATGTTTAAAAAAATTACATCTATGCAACGGTAAATACTTAATTTTAGCTTACCTTTTATAGTTTCTACAGAGTATTGCATTGCAGTGTTGGGCCACGTAGAAGGTTCAACGATATATGCACTCTTGTAACATTTATTTGCTTCTAACGAAGACAAAACTGAAAATTGCTACATTTTAAGAAAATTCCATCCGAGTTGGATTAAGTGTTGCAATTCTGTTACATCTTGTATGAATCTTTTGTAATTTTTTCTAGCTTTGCTAGTTGGTTTCAATATATAGTTGTTTGAAAAATGAATGATAACCCGACAAGAGAAAATAAAACTTAATCAAGTGTCCGCTATTACAAAGTATATAGTCTTAGTTCAAATTCAATATGACGTCTTTTTATAAACAAAGTTGGTCGAAAAATTGATATTTACAATATCTATCACAACATAAAACCTTCAAACCCTTATTGACCGTCGATACACTGACAAATATTTGGTCATGAGAAGAAACCGTTCTCCAAAGAAAAACCCAACCTTAGATAACGTCTAGCCTTGACTTTTATTAATGGTCATACTTAAGGGTGAGCATTCGGACTGGACCGGATCGAGCAAATTCAGTCTGGTCCTCGCTCCGTTATTTTGCACCATTTCGGTCCTCGGTCCCGTTCGGTCTTACCAAAAAATCGTTCATTTTGCTTATTTGGGCCGGACCGGACCGAAGACCGGACGAGACTGAACCGACCAGACCGGACCGTACCATTTCGGTCTGGGGGTTTGGAACAATTCGGTCCTCGATCCAGTCCGGTTTTGATCGGTCAGCTCCGGTCTAAGTCCGCCGCTCAGCCCTAGTCATACTGAAACAAATCTGAAGATTGAATTCTCATCGATTTAGTTTAAAAAACAACTTAGTGTCAAACGGGCTAATGATCATACGCTGCACAAATAGTACCCACATTACCACCATATATTATCTTAATTTATAAAGCACCTAAACTATGGACGAGCTCGTCTTGTGAGTATTCAAAGAATAAATTTAGTAAGTTAATGAATTACGAACATATAAAATGTGTATAGAGCGAAAATGAAAAAGAAGTGAATAAAAATTTTTTAACGCGAATAATGTGAAAATTTTATAGTCTTAATTAGAATAAAATAACAATTTTTTTATAGATGGTAAATTCGAATTGCCCATCTATAAACTTCGTATATGTTATGTTTTCCGAAATGTGCGATTTTAAAAAGAGCATTTTTCATTCATTTTCCTAGCAGTTCTAATCTGTTTTCTTCTGATGTGTTGGTTTGGTGGTGTTTATCGGTAATATGGTATTATGGTGTAGCTTTGTTTCTGACTTCAATGGGCGCATCATTCTTAATATGGCCTTGTAGAACATTTTTCACAAAATAATTCAAGTAAATAATTATATATAACAATTTTCACTTGTACAGTATTGAGATTTCATCATAATATATAGTATCATAGGATATACCCACATTACCGATCCGAAACCCTTAACACCCAATATTTCGTTACTTTCAATCATCCCTAAGTCGTCACCTGCTGAACAACCCCTTTTTCTTACAATTGAAAACCAATATACCAATTAACCATCAATATTCATCAATATTTACAAAACACAATGCAATAAATAATTCTTTACTCAACCATCAATATTCATTTGTGTCACAACACATATAATTATGGTTAATACACAATTTGTTAACAACTATATATAATTACTCCGTATTCAAATGGGCTTCTAGGATTGTGACTTATTAGTTACTTCAGATCGCCCAAGCACAACACTTACTCTCGCTCATATCGCTCAATATGGGCGATTGCAAAACTACTCGCAAGCTCAAGGAAGTTTTGAAGATCTTCAGAAAATAACCGAGTGAGATTAATCCTAAGGTTTATTTTGTCGTCAGTTGACATTTTCCTTCTAAATGCATTACAATTTCAGTTCTACGTGCTACAAAAATTAAGTCAGAATTGGCTGATGGTAATTGGTTGAAGCTCCAGTAGCTAGCCTAGACGCGACGCCTTCTCACATTATCATCTACCGCTCTTTCTTTCCTCCCCGCTTTACAATCATATGAAACAAAATAAAACACACCCACAAAACATTAGTTACTGTTACGCCCCTTGCCGCTGACCAACACACTTTCAGACCAAACTGCGTGTGACAAGCAATTAGCGAACACCACAAAAAAGTTTACGCGACTTCCTGCGATGTTAGCAGCTGATACAAACAGAAATAACCTCATATCCTTCTTGCTGCACTTGCAGCAAATATAGATGACCCGGTTAGAACAGATACCTGACGTCTATAGATTGTAGATTTTTTTTGGGCTCTGCAATGTACTGAAGCATTTGGACTCTCGCGCGTTTAGCAAATTTCCTGTATTGAATCGTTATTAAATTTTATAAATCAGCAAAAAGCAAATATCTTTTATAGACACAAATGGGTTCAATGGAAAAGAAATCTTTTAAAGACACAAAAAAATAAATTATTTCATGAGTTCATCATTACTTAATAAGGAAGTAATTGCTATACGGCCTCTTGCCTAGTCATGCTGCAAAATAAATTTCAAGCTCTGTCTATAAAAGGTTTGAATAGCGGTGAAGTATCATTATCTAAAAGTGTGTTGCAAAAATTGATAACAAATACTATGAAAAACAAAGCTGCATTACCCACGAAGCTAAGGTGGTATGGCGTGATACGCGTAAACCTTGTACATCAGAAAGTCTGTTATTTTTAAAATTCCTATGCATGATTTATTCCAAGTATTATGTCATGTTGAAATTTTTCACACAAATGAAATGATGAATGGAAAAGATATATCAGTAAAATAAAATTACAGGAAACCACACGTGACTGCAGGCGTAAAGGCCTGAATGTAACATAGTGACTTAAAACTTTATGAACTTACATTGCTTGGAGGAATATGATTTCTGATAAGATCAATCAATATGGTGTCGAAGATGTACTACGCTTTCTGCTATCACTCTACATGCATACATAAAATGATAAGTTCCCTCTCTAAAAGTACTCGTTTGAATGTTTAATCTATTTATAATCATTTGTTATACCTGTTCTCGTATATTCAGAATGGACGAAAGCTAAGTATGTGCTATTCTTCATTAGGCCAAAGTAAGATAGCATGGGATAGCAAATCCTGCCAGACGCAGCAATAAGTACACAAACATATAACAACACTAATTTAAAAATATATTTTTAAGTTACCTCGTCTCCAGATCAATCAAAGCTCTTTAAGTGTTAAGGTCATGGTACATATACCGTCCTCTGATGACGTAGTGGACATTTACCTCAATAGCCATTTTTTAGATGTACTTCGGGTGCAATTGAACATTATTTTCAATTTCAACATTACTAATCAAACGTGCAGTTATTTGGTAAAAATTCTCATACTATTGATACTGCTCTAGCTCCACGAGATCAGATACATCAATATCAAATCCAGTTTGATAACCAGGCCTGCATCCTCTTACAAATCTGGACAAAAAAATGTATTATTATTTGATTATTACTTTAGAGTTATAAAGATAATTTAAAGTTTCTATATCAAATATACCGACAATGCAGAGTCATAGATTCTTTGATATCAAAAGATTCATTCCTTTGGTTTAAAGAATGATATCCACCAAAGTCAGAGCCTTCATGTGGTTCAGTCTTAGTATAATACCCTCATGAAAATAACTCAATTCGTGAGGCACATGTGACGGTTCAACATGCTAGCCATAGCCTCTCCACTGGATATGGTTACACATCGATGTTACCTGATCATTAATGGTATATGTAGAAAAACCATGGATTATTGGCAACTTAAAGTACACAATTGTTTTGTTTATTGTGTTATGCCTCAGATTTCATTAATGTTACTGTGGATTAATCAATATTCTTCTGCATTATAAAATAACAAAACCAGATTACATATATGAATAAAACTACTCTAAATTGTCTTATAGGAGTAATGCAAATGTTAAAAAAAGAAAAAAAAGGGACTCTAAATTTTCTATATTTGCAAGAACCATTGTAATTCAACCATTTCATTCTCAAAGTCAGTAAAATTCTTCTGAAGAAAATATTGTCCTTGTAAACCTTCATGGAATTTTTAATGATGTTTTCAGTAAGATCTACGAAACTACAAAGTCGTAAGTTTCTACAATGTTTTTAAAAGTTTTAACATTAAACAGGTCTCTAAATATGTATTTAGTGTGCCCAAACCTTCAAAACTATTAATTAATGAGTTAAAGTGTGATAAGGGTAGCATCATTTCATAATCTGCAAAATTGTTTAGCGCTGATACAGTTCTACTCAAATTTATAGAATTTCGTGTGTATGTCGACATGTGTGCCTAAGGAATCTATAAAAAATATCATAGATTAGTGGATGTCTGAATATGCATACAATGTGGGTCTGAATAGCCCATAAAGTATCTACCCATTCTTTTACTTTTGTTCAAGTAGGCCAAGCAAAATGAACACTTTAACATGTTAGGATGGGTATGACAATGAAGATATGAAGAAAGCAAAGTTACCTCATCTGCAACACCTATATTACTGAAGCTAAATGAAGGCCCAACTTCAACATTATCGACTGAGCTAGATATTCTGTTTGCTGCATCAGTTGTCACTGGATCTTCGAATCTTACTTTGCCATCGGTTTCTTTTGCATAAGAGCTTTTTTCATTTAAAACACTTCTCTGTAAATTCTGTAAATCCGGTCGGAACTTGTTCTTTACTGGACTCATGATTGACCCACCTTTAGACAGGGACATTTTCTCTGCAAACTATTAAGTAGCAGAAATGAAAGAAAAAACAAAGCTGTAATTTTCTTGTGAATGACCCATTATTTTTCTTGTTTTTATTTCAAGTATCAAGGTGCACTTTTATTCATTTTCAGAAGCTTTTTGAAGCTTTTTGAAATTAGAGTTGGACTCGAAGAAGCTGAGTATTTATGATTTCGAGCATTATTCATGTTCAAAAGATGTTCACGTGAATGATGGTTTGTTGATGACAGATAAAGATAGTGTTAACTGTCAAGATCAGTTCCATAAACATTATAGAACTTGACATTTGCTGGAAATTTTGCTAAAGATAAGATCTCTTGTTTTTTATTAGCCTATTGCAATACCTCTTTATTGAAGAGTGTAAGAATTTATGTGTACTTCATATAAACAATTATAGCTGTTTAATAGAAATTCACCGCATTGACTGGAAGAACCCGAGTAAAAATAAGAATTGAATAACTGGGTTTGATTATAAAGTAAACTGCAAACACTCTCTCCATTTTGGCACAAACCATCCCCATCAGTAATATTGGCATATGTCATGCCTAAGTGGCCGAAAGTCTAACGAAACCTAACACGGAGTACTAAAATCTTAAGGTATGTATTCACTAAACTGGATCTCGTAATGAGGATATAAATTGGAGATCATACTCGATCCTTGTATAGTGTTTTTTAAATTTCGGAAAATAGAAAACAAATATATCTCAATCGAGTGGAATGGAAGATACACAGTTAAAGATTAAACATTATAGCAATTTGATAATAAAATTAACAATGAAGTTGGATGTTAAACGAAAATGAGAAAATTACCATTGGACTTGAGGTGCTGTGTCTTGGCCAACGAATATTGACTTCGTACAACAGTTGCCATGTGCATTAGACTTGTGGCTTTGTATCCTCAATTAAAGTTAAAAAAATTCGACTATATGGGGCTTCAAATATGGTACGACCAACCATTCTTCATAACTTTTAACCATATAGCCACAATCCAATATTAATTCACTTTTCAAGAACAAAATATCATAAGTGGGTTGGCCCAGGTCTTTTTGAAATGACACATTCAAAGTTCTGAATATTTAACGTTCTTTTTCTTCTTCTTTACTGTTGATGAAACTTGGGGTAACAGGCCTCTATTTGTTGTGGTTGGTTTCTCACCTACTGGTTATGAATCAGCTTTTTCATTTTTGTGTGTGGCTATTACTGTGACAAAGGTTTGAGCTACTGTGTCCGTCATGTTAAGCGGTGGTGTTCGTGTTCCTGAATTTTTTTTACTGTCAGTTCTTGTAGTATGCAAGATTCATAGTCAAATTATTAAGTTGAAAGTACACAAAACAACTATGCTGGACTTGTATGATTGTTAAAGCATCTACGTCTGTTAGAACCACAATGATTGGAAGAAATATCCTAATATTGAAAGCAGAGATATAAATTTCGCCAGTTGGGAAACATAATCTTACACGCAGAAGGTAAAATGATTATTCAAAGTTTGAGCATCTGAGCATATTAGTGTTTGGTCGTGGCTTGAAAGTTATATCCAACTATTGGAAGCGGAGATATTAGTATGTAGGTTAAATTATTATTTTTAAATGAAACCATGATTATTCAATTTTGAGCATCTAAGCGTATCACTGTATGCTCGTAGCTTAATAATGCTTATAGGCTAATAAGGTCAGGCCATTAGGGGATGGGTTGAGAACAATGTAGATTTTTTTAAGATAGCGTCATAGTCAAAGTTGGTACCTGGGGTGTGTTTTTCGCTGCTTCTAGGACCCTCACCGGCTGCGGGTTTGTCGAGCATGGCATCAACTGTGACGTCACCCGATCCTTCTCATGTGGAGAAACTGAAATGGATTTGAAGAAACTGCTTGTATTTTTGGCCCAGTTCTGAGCACGGACGGCCAGTAGATTTCGTAGCATACATAATACATTTTGCTAATGTGGCACTTCAGCAAAATCTGCTACATTCTAAACGCAAATTGTAAGTATGCTGATCATATTAGTTACTGTAATTAGGAAAGTAGGCGTTTCACATCGTATTTCGCCAACTCAGCGAAAAGTAAGTCAATCATTCACTGTGTTCCCTCAATTTATATACAATTAACATCAATAATCACACATGCAGATGTGCATCCCAGCGTATTGTATATACAACTCTTTTGGAAGCAGTAATAGTGATAAAAAAGCTACCTGCATAATTTCTGCTGCATCTGGCCCACACATTGATGCACCAAGAACTTTATCCGTCTCAGCGCTGACAATAAGCTTCATGAGTGTCTTCTCCTGCCGTCTGCATAAATAGAATCAAAGATAAAGGTTTTGTAATAGCAATTAACACGAAACTAAAAGCACCATGCAATTGCAATATTTTAACTTAACATAGGTAAATAAGAGGATATAGGACACCCGAATCACATACCCACAGATGGAATTCCTCATAGGATTAAATCCTGATGTAAAGATCAAAATGTCCCCATTGGCTTGCTCAGTGGCTTGTTCTTTGCTTAGTCCAACAACTGAGAGAAGTGGTATGCTGAAATAAACCAATATAAATGTTATATCGACATGGATAAGATGCATCATTAAGGTTAGGTTTCACTCGCAAAACGATAGAGAAGGTCAGGAAGAAGTTGACATCTTACCAGAATACATTCCTTTAATTCTTGCTCATTTGTTTGAACTACTTAAAATCTGCAATCATAGACCACACAAATATTAATATGCACATTTAAATAAAGCTCGTGATTTTATCATGCAACAATATTCCCCTCCGAATCATAACATCATATTGAGAAGGTTGATTTATAAACTGAAACAAATGATCAATGTCCATAATAGTCCTTAATTCATAAAAAATCAAACATCCAGTTACCTGATTTTGTTTCGATCCGCACTAAAGAAATATGGAGTATAAGTTACCTGAAATTGAATTTAGTTGATTCTCTTATCAACAAAACTACCTGAAAAACAAAACATCAAGCAAGTTATGTAAATGATTTGTCCAGTTGTTACTAACCTATTAATATGTAAGTAGCTCAATGCATAATTTTTCTACAACTCGCTGATATACTCTGAAATAACTGGAAATTAAAATAATGAAAACTAAGAATAAAAATACCCGACAGCCGAATATTGCAGCGAGAAGTCTAAACATGGCATCATATTACCTAAACTCACACCATGGGTCCTGTACTTATGTAGCAAACCATCAGACCTAACAGATATATTACTTACATATTTTGATACATAAGTGAAAAAAAAAACAGAGACTAAAACAGGATCAATAAAATAGTCAATTCTTTATGACTCGAACCCTTTTTTATTCATACGTCGAAAACAAAACAAATAAGTCCCTTGAATAAGAAACAGCTATTATCTATTCATACGATATGCAGTGTAGTGATTAACTAAATAGCACATATGTATACAACCAATAGGGGTTATCATTACCTCCATTGAGAACCCTAATATTTGAGAATTATTATTAGGATTTTGAAAGCTAATCAGCTCATGTAGATTAAACGGGCAGAAAAAAAGATACAACCAAACATAATAATTAGGGTTTATCATTACCTCTGCTGCGTTGGTAGCCCCTTCTCCTATGTGATTAGGCTTTCAAAAACCCTAATAATAATTAGGGTTTCTTATACATCTGACACTGAATGATGATGGCTAAGATTCACGTCAAGTTATGAGTCGTGTGTGTTTTTTTTCATATGATATTGGGGTATTTTGCATACCACCATTGTTTATATTTTGTGATCAAAGGTTTTCTAATAATTAATATTTAATTAGATATGGGAGAAGTCCGAAATTTTCAATAAAACAGTGTTTATATATTTTGTTTTTCAATTCTTCAGCACAACTTGTTTCTTAGTCCATTGGTTAAAGTACTTGTTTGTAAATGTGGAGACTTAAGTTCGAATCTCTCGTGAGACAGATTTTTTTAAAGAGTTCCGAAATTGGCATGACACAAAAAAGTAAAAAATGATGACGTGGATTAATGGCATGCTTATGTGGCATATTCCTCCTCTTATATATAATGTAAAGATATATACATATATATATATATATATATATATATATATATATATATATATATATATATGTATATTCACGGTTGCACCACCTATAGCATAAGCGAAACACGAACTATATATAAATTTGGTTACGTTTTAATGAATTCTGAACTTAAGTTGCCAGTGTGTTTTCTTTACCCACCATTTCAGATGATTTAACTTAGATCTAGTCATTACACGTGAACATATGTGAAAATATGATGCTATTACAGTAAATCAAATCCACTATTATGGACGATGCACCACCTATAAGAGACCCGAGATCTCATAGCATAAATGGGATATCAACATTAAATAGGCGAACTTCAAATTTGTAATGCCTGCATTCATTGACAGAGCAGACTGAAGCGATTATCAGTTGTAATTTAAGTTGCTAACTACACTGGTCTTTTTGTCTTATAGGCGCTAGCTCGCTTTCACACAAGATCATCACTCGTACAACTTTGTGCTTCTCAAACTTGGTTGGACCTATGGAAGAAACCGGCTTTTATGGCCATGCCATGGAATACCTTGCTCCTAGTTCTTACGGCCAACCACATGCAAGGCTATTGTTGTATGTATATGTAAAAAAATAAGATATGATGATTCAAAACACTTTATATAAATCTCAAAACCAACAGAAACTTAAGAGAGAGTTTAAAACTATAAAATCCACTACAGATATAATCTGGTGTGGATCTATTATCTAACTGATAATAGTTTTACAAAGATTAAATAAAAACAACAAGATGAATCAACAATGGTGGAGAGAGATAGTATGAAACGCCATTGACGGCTGAAAACACACACCACACTCTCACAACCCTAACTCAGAATGAGTTAGGGTATATAATACAAAAGTGACCAACGGTCATAACCCATTAAGTTGGGCCTTCACTTCTCAGCCCATCGACTTTGCAAGCCCAGAGTCCAAGTCCAAACAGCAACAATCCATGCACACAAGTTAAGACCCCGCACTAACCAAAAAACACGCAATCAGTCCTTATAAGTTTGGTATCAGATTATTGAGGTAATTTTAATATCCCCCCTAATCTGATATCCTAAACAGATCAATCAACCTAAGTTTTTTAACTAGGTTTTCATGCTGAACTATATCCAATCCTTTAGTAAGGATATCTGCAACTTGATTTGCAGACTCCACTTTTCTAGTCTTAACAATGCCACTTAAGATTTTTTTTTCCCTCATAAAATGGAGGTCAATCTCAAGATGATTTGTTCTCTCATGGAACAAAAGATTGGCAGCAATCTTAATTGTTGAATTGCTATCACAAAAAAGATCCATAGGTAAAAGATTGTGACAATTCAAATCTTTTAAAAATTTTAGGATCCAAATGGCTTCATTGGTCACAGAAGCAAGAGCCCTATACTCTGCTTCTGCTGATGATTTAGAGAGAGTGTTTTGTTTCTTACTCTTCCAAGAGACAAGATTATCATTTACAAACACACAATAATCAGTCACACACCTTCTAGTCACAATACACTTAGCCCAGTCTGCATTAGAAAAAGCTTTAAGAAACATACCAGAATTCTTCTCAACATGAACACCAAGGCCTGGAGAGCCCTTCAAATATCTCAGAATTCTAAAAGCAAATCTTAGATGAGACCTTAAGGGAGAATGCATAAATTGACTAAGACAATGAAGAACATATGAAATATCTGGTCTGGTATTGGTCAAGTAAATAAGTTTCCCCATAAGTTTTTTATAACATCAATGTTTTCCAACAAAGGGTCATTCTCAGAAGCCTCATTAGATATTGACAGATTTGCAATTAAGGGGGTCTTATATGGTTTGCAGTAAAGTATCCCATATTTTGACAAAAGATCAAGAACATATTTTCACTGGTTTAAACAAACACTAGAATTGGTGTCAACAACCTCAATCCCCAAAAAAATATTGCAATTTTCCCAAATCTTTAATTTTGAAATTGCCTTTCCAAAAAAATTTAAAGCTGTCAATTTCTTTCCCATTATTTCCAGTAACAATAATGTCATCCACATAAACAAGCACAACAACAAAATACTTGTCACAAGACTTAGTATAAAGAGAGTAGTCTGATTTACTTTGAGTAAAACCATTTTTAACAAGCACAGAAGTGAGTTTAGCATTCCAATGTCTAGGAGACTGTTTAAGTTCATAAATGGACCTTTTTAGTCTGCAAACAAGTTTAGGATTATTAGAGTAAAAACCTTGAGGGGGTTTCATGTAAACAGTTTCATCCAACTCACAATATAGAAAAGCATTATTAATGTCAAGCTGACAAATAAGCCAAGACTGATTAACAGCTAAATTAATATGACACCTAACAGTAACCATTTTCACAACAGGAGAAAAGGTTTCCTCATAATCAATACCCTCTTTTTTACCACAACCCATAGCAACAAGTCTAGCTTTATACCTTTCTATTTCACCACTGGACTTATACTTAAGTTTCCAAACCCATTTAGAATTTAAAGCATACCAACAGGCAATTCAACTAAATCCCAAGTATCATTCTCAAGCAAGGCAGCAAATTCAAGATTCATAGCATTAGCCCAATGAGGGCTTTGAGATGCTTCAAAGAAATTCCTAGGTTCACTACTTTTGTTCAATTGGGTCACAAATATAAAACATCCCCATTGAGTTTAGAGTACCTAACAAATTTTTCAATCCCATACTTCACTTTTGAATTTACAACAAAATCATTATAACTTTTAGGAAACAGAAGGTCTTGAAGACCTCCTTAAGACTTGATCACCATGAACATTAGTAGTAGAGTTATCACCCAAATTTTCTCCCATGTTTTGACCATGAAGAGGAATATTTGGATTAAAGATTATATTTCCCTCAGAAATGTTATTCTCATCAAGTGTGGCAGCCTTAGTCTCATTCAGGTTGGCATCACTAGTATCATTGTCTGACATAATGTTTCCAGCATCACCTAGACCTGAGGGTGGGTTACCAGCACTTGGTGACACAAGGTCACCATTATGGTTGTCTACTAATCTCTCTTCATTATTGGAAAGTTTAGAGTTTTCTAAGTCAAAAAAGGTTAAAGATTTATCATATTGAGAGACATTAAAATCTTTGTTGTTATTCTTTAATTTATTTGAAACAGAATCTTTGAAAAGAAATATGGATTCAAAAAACTTACCATCTCTAGACTTAAAAAACTGAAGCCTGTCAAGACTATAAACTTTGTAACCCTTTTGAGAATTAGAAAATCCCATCATAACACATTTTTCAGACCTACGGGTGAGTTTATCATGAATATTTAAAATAGTGGCAAAACAAAGACAACCAAAAGTTCTAATATGAGAGAGATTAGGGGATAAATTATAAATCATCACATAAGGAGATCTACCATTTAGCACAGAAGAGGATAATCTGTTGATAAGATAAGTAGCCGTTAGAATGCATTCAGTGCAAAATCTCAAAGGTATTCCCCCCCTTAAACATAAGGCATCTGGTAACATTAAGCAGATGCCTTTGTTTTCTTTCAACCACCCCATTTTGCTGTGGGGTCTAAGCACAAGAGGTCTGGTGTACTATTCCCTTTTCATGACAAAATTTTGATAAAACTTATTCACAAACTCAGTCCCATTGTCACTTCTGAAAACTTTAACATTTTTCTTGAATTGATTTTTTTAAGATTATAAAAAATCTCTATTGAAGTTCCAACTTCATCTTTGCTTTTAATCAGGTACACCCAAACAGCTCTTGTGAAATCATCAACAATAGTCAAAAAATATCTATGACCAGAGTGACTGGTCACCCTATAAGGACCCCACAGATCTAAATGAACAAGTTCACCAAGCAATTTAGTTTTATGATCACTTAAAGGAAAAGGGTCTCTAGTTTGTTTAACTCTTTGACATATTTCAGAAAAAGCAGTTGATCAATAGATGTAATTTTTAAAGAATTTTTGAGCATATTTAGAGCAGGGTCAGTAGGGTGACCTAACCTACACTGCCAATCTTGTTTAGACAGAGAGCAATTAAGCGCACATTGGAGTCATTCACACATTTAATACCTTCTATATCTAAATAGTACAGACCATCACATTGCCTACCAGTCCACAAAATCTTTTGGAGATTCAAATCCTGATTCACAAAAAAACACTTATCTTCATCAAAGACAACTAAAATCTTATTATCCTTAGCAAGTTTGTGAACAGAGATTAAAGTGACACATTAATTAGGTATAACAAGAACATCAAACAAAACCAATCCATTTGAAAATTTTAGATTCCCAATTTTGGAGATGATGGCCTCAGTCCCATTGGGATAAGCCACCTTAATATTAAGGTGAGAAATATCAGACACATTTTCCAATTTACTATCATTGTTAGTCATATGTTGATTTGCCCAAGAATCAACAACCTTCCCGTTATACCCAAGTTTTGATTTGATGTTAGTGTTAAAACAAAAAAACTTCTCAAATTTATCATTAAAAATCTTACTATTGTTCAAGTATGTACCTGCCATGTTGGCATGAACAGTTTTTACAAATCCACTAGTGCTACCCTTGTTATCCTTAAACATGGAAAGCAAAGTGGCAAGTTGTTCATCACTGAATCCAGATGAAGAGGATGTCCCAACAGAACTGTTGGAGACATTCTTGCCTTTGAAACTTCCCCCCTATTTTTCTTACCAAAATCATTTGGGTAACCAATAATCTTGAAACATCTATCAATGGTGTGACCATTATAACCATAATTTTCACAAACAATCTCAGCATTAGAATTATCATAAGGTCTAAACATATTATTGGTAGGAGCATTAGGTGTAAATCCAGTGGTGACAGATTTAGGTCTAAACATGCCATTGTTTCCATTGTTTGGTCTGTAATTACCATTGTTAGTATTCTGATTTCTTTGAAAATTATTTCTAGCAGGCCTATTAGACAAGAATGTAGATGTCTGAGTCCTTTGGGAGGACCCATCAAGAGTCCCAAATGCTAACCTGTGAGACTCCTCACTGGAAATTATAGCATAGGCACCCTTAACATCTGGCAAACTTTCTCTAGAGAGAATATAGCTTCTAATGCTCATGTAAGAGTCATCCAGTCCCATCAAAAATTGCATAAGCTTTAACAACTTATTATGTTTCTTAAATTCACTAGAAGCAGAACACATACAGTTAGACAACTCAATCATAACATCATATTTTTTTCCAATAAGCATTCAATTTATGGTAATAATCAGACAACTTGGACCTATTCTGCTTAAGATCTTATGATGAAGATTAAATATAACAGACCCTCAACTTTATGGTAAGTTTCCTTTAGTTCATTCCATACATGTTTAGCCTTTTTAGAAAAAATATGTCCAAGGAACAATTCCTCAGAAATAGAGTTCAAAATCCAACCAAGAACAACAACATTCACCCTATCCCACTGTTTTCCCAAAATATCATCAGTTAAGGACCCTTTGCAAGTACCATCAATAAAACCAATCTTATTCTTTCCTTCTATAGCAAGTAACATTGCATTAGCCCAAACTTGATAATTTCCAATCCCTTTTAATTTAACAGAAACAACAGTTAAAACAACAGTATCATTAGGGTGTAAATGTAATGGATCACTTAAATCAAGTTCAAAAAAGGGTCAAAAAGAACTCACAACACTACCAACAAAGTTCCCAGGCTTCCAAACCACTCAAGGGTGGTAGGTCAAGGGCAAGCAGTAAATGAGGATCCGAAAAATAAGGTCAAAAAATAAATACAACCAACCCAATAGAAAGTAGATAAATAAACAGATAATCAAATACCAATAAAAAAAGGAGAGAGTCAAGAGGTGTTATAGTGAGCCCAAAACATGCACAATCAAACTGATACTTCTAGATTCACTTAGTCTAGAAGGTATCAGAAACTCCAAGATGACAAACTCTAATTTTTCTTCTCGGAAAAAATTAGGAAAAATCAACAACGCCAACAGATCCGTCACCAAGATACCCGGATAAAGCCAAAGAACCTTCAGCAACAGATCACAAATTGTAAACCCTAATTTTAGTAAAAAATTAGGGATTCACCACGTATGATAGTGAGAATGCCACAAGTAACCCAATAATAACACCAATTAGCCACCGGAACCTTTAAATCAAAAGATCCCCAAAAAAATTCACACCCTAATTTTTTCAAAAAATTGGGGGTTTTGTAAATCGAAGCAGTATAAAGCTATTTCAATAGCCGATTCAAAGGAAGAACAGTTTTAGAGATAGTATCAAAAAAGTATCAAAACCAAAAAGGATTTATAAAAAACTTTTCACAATAATAGAGTCAGATTCGTAAACCTGTCTCTGATACCATGTCCAAAAACAAGATATGATGGTTCAAAACACTTTATATAAATCTCAAAACCAATAGAAACTTAAGAGAGAGTTTAAAACAATAAAATCCACCACATATATAATCTGGTGTGGATCTATTATCTAATTGATAATAGCTTTACAAAGATTAAATAAAAACAACAAGATGAATCAACAATGGTGGAAAGAGATAGTATGAAACGGCATTGACGACTGAAAACACACACCACACTCTCACAACCCTAACTCAGAATGAGTTAGGGTATATAATACAAAAGTGACCAATGGTCATAACCCATTAAGTTGGGCCTTCACTTTTTAGCCCATCAACTTTGTAAGCCCGGATTCCAAGTCCAAACAGCAACAATCCATGAACACAAGTTAAGACCTTACACTATCCAAAAAACACACAATCAGTCCTTATAAGTTTGGTATCAGATTATTGAGGTAATTTTAACAGTATATATATTTCTAAATCGTCACCAACACCAAGCACAACACATGCACACCGATCTTAAGCAGCTGAACCTAACTTCTGATTCTTTTTTCTTTAATGCTTGGCTTGATGATCAATTTCTAAAGCTGTGTTAAAAAGATGAAAATAGACAATAGTTCTCTCGGTTGATGATTTCACAATCCGAGATCCTCACAAACTGTTGGATGATTTTGAAGGGTCATTAAAGCTCATTAAAGAAGCGGTGTATGCATGGGTTTCTTTTTTGGATAGGAATACCTTTGTAGATTTTGTTTATTTCGTAGTGACCGCGTTGTTCTTAAAGGATACTGAGACGCCTTTAAAAACTCTGGCCAGAGCAGAGTTTAGACCGAGGAGATTTATTTATCAGACTGTTAGTCTTGATGATATAAAGCTCATCGAGAATGCTATGAACTTGGTGAGTACCATATTAAAAAAATAACACCTAATCGTTTAGTTTTTATTACCGGATTATCTTTATCATTTCAAAATGTATGGAACTTTACCCTTAACAGTAAACACCACAAAATAAATTACAGGCTCGTAAAAAAAGTAGTTCATGATACTTATTTTTCAGTACTGATAAATTTTGAACTATTATATCCTAAAATATTTTGTCCCTCGATGAAAATTCTCAAGTTCAACTAATAAAAAAGTCAACAAAAACTAATATGGTGAGGCGTTGGATTGCCTTTTTGATTTTATATTCATTTTTAAGTTCTTTCAATTACTATTATGATCATAAACGTTTTTGTTATAGGGGTGTTAAAAGAAACCAAATTGATCCAACGTATTTGTCACGATTCAGTTTCGATTTTTAGTTGTTATTCGCGGTTATTCAAACTAGACCGTGTATAATGAAGATGTATGTAATTATTCGAACCCAACTAATCTGTTTAATTCAAAACTGTAAAAAACCAATAACAGAAGAAACCTAAACCGAAACAAAAAATACTCACTTATCACGATTCAGTTTCTGTTTTTACTTTCACATATCAGCGGTTACTCGAACCGAACCATGTATATATAGATGTAGGTTTTAATCGACCATTCATAAAAACATAAAGGTACTAACTATATTATTACACTACTTGTATCGTATAATACATTTTTACTTATCTGCATTTATTAACATCATTTGTTAGAATGACAATTATTTGAATGTTTTTATTGTGACGAAAGAACTATGAATTGAATACTTTAAGTTATTAATTTTTTGTAAAACGAAATAATGCGTTTTAAGTTGTGTTATTATTTATCTGATTTGATTCGATTAATATTTTAGAAATGTTAACTGTGATTTGAACCGTGGCTAACCTTTCATTTTGGATACTCCTATATTCGATTACCAACCTAGCAAAAAGTTATTAGAAACAATAGTTTTGTACAAATATCTTTTTTCTTGTTATCTTGGAAAAATTTCGAACCATTATACCTGAAATATATTTTACCTGATAGTTCAAGTTATAGAATTTCACTAACGTACAAAATATCAAAGTTCTAAGTTATAAAAAGTCATGGAAATAACAGTGTGATGGGTTGGATGAATGGTTAAAGTATCACCGTTTGAGTCATAAGTCTCAATTTCGATACATGTAATCATTCCTCATGATTCACACTCTTTTTCATACTTGTATAACGATTTGAAAGATGAAACAGAAGACACTCATTTGAGCGATCTAAGATACAAGTATGAAAAAGAGTGTGAATTCCCGATGCTAACTATAGAGCTTCTCTGTGGTACATGTGCTACTTGTCGTTTGTACAGGGCCAACTTCAGGTGAAGAATTAGATTCGTCTCTACCACTTTCTTCTGTGGATTATTTAGCAGACGCCGAAGCCATAGGAATCTTTAGGATCCATCATTCCTTAGGTGACGGGATGTACATCCCTCATGTCCTTTCTTCTCGCTTGTACACGTCAAATATCAACCCTGACCTTGTTCTAAGTGTCCCAAGTCATAAGGAAGGTAAGCTAGTTAGTTTTTGTAGTATACTTATTATGCTAATGGTGTTGGTTTATGGTGATTTTCGCGGGTTTTTATGTTGGTTAGGAAATAGGAATACAATTGTAGATGTTGTTCATTCGTAGTGACCATGTTGTTCTTAAAGGATACTCAGACGCCTTTGAAAGCTCCGGCCGGATTAGAGTTTAGTCCGAGGAGATTTGTTTATCAGACTGTTAGCCTTGATGACATCAAGAATGCTATGAATTTGGTGAGTACCATATTACAAATTAACACCTAATCGTTTTCGTTTTTTTATTTATATCTATATTACATATAAAGGATTTTATACCCTCTCTCTTCATTTTATTTTAAGTAGTACAACAAAAACATCTTAATGTACAACATATTATTGTAACCAACAAAATAAGATTTAAATAATACAACATATTAATGCATATGTACAACTTTAGGTTATATCTCTTTCTTCATTAATATCTCAAAATTTTTAAATAATCTACATTGTAGAGCACAATGTATAATACTTACAATACACATATAAAATTTAATCAGTGTGATTATTAAAAATACCTTTTCACTTAAATGTATAAGGAATGTAATATATGGTACAACATATAATAATATGTATGGATCGACAATAGAAACATACAGAGCAACTTCAGAATTAGTGACTCGAAAGTTAAGATCTGAAGTCAAAAGCTCCATCCAGGATCCGAGCACCACCAGAGTGCACTTGTATCGACTGCCTCCTAATAACAGGGAATAAAAGATAAGAATATAAGAAGTAAAGATCTCAAACGAATGAAAGAAACATAGGTAGAATATCAATCATATTTTAGTCATAACATATGACCTATTAACACCTAACAAACCTTCTTCGTCACTTTAATTCATAATTCAAACGTAAAAAAAACATTTATAAGAACATGTTCCTAATTTTTTTGTCTATGAGAACAAGATGTAATGGGTGTCATGTTATTATAAATTTTTCTTTAGCCAATGAGGATTATGCCATCAACGTTCCAAGATCGAGAAAAAAATATCATAAAGCTTTAGTGACGACTGTGTGAATAAAAAAATATAATGGATATTAAAAAAATAACCAAATGAAATGATCAAATGAAGATAATATAAATAAAGATAGATACGGTGGCAGATGTTTGTTATGGATCCACCAAAACGCTGAATTATGGTGTTAGGGTTCATCGTATTATTAGTGAAGAATATTTGGCGTATGGTAAAAAAGTGACGACATGAAAAAAAGGTTGGAGACATAAGTCTGATTTGGGAAGGAGGTTGACGAGAATAGTTAGAAAATTTTGAATTGGAGAGATTAATTTTCTCCTATAATGTTGGATCTAATAAGTAAAGTGACGTGTATTTTTTAACAGACTATTAATTTTCAAACTTTTTTCCTAGTTTAGTTACTCCTTATTTCTTACAAATTTAGATGCATGTATTTTTAAAAAATGTTATTTTGTATTGATATGTTGCAAATGATGGATTAGTAAGAATAATAAATATGATTCAGTCATCACTTAAATGAGTTCTAAAATAAAGTTATAGTATATATAAATGCATATATATTACATATATGCCACATGTAATAATATAACTCGATTAAAATTGTATTTTTGAATGAGATTTATCGTTATTCAGAAGTTAGTGCTAAAAAATAAATAATCATATTATATTTGTCTATTAGAGAATTTAGTCACAGGGTACTCGCCACCGCATCGTGTGGGTACCCTGCTACTTATCGTATTATATGTTTATCCTTACACAGTAAATTATAACTAAAGTTCAATGCGCTTAAATAGATTTTTATTTTATTTTACCGGGGTTTTAAGTCCCCTTTTCCAAAAAAATAGATTTTCATTTCAGGATGTATTGAACTTTACCCTTGACACTAAACATCACAAAATAAATTACACGCTAGTAAAAAATGGAGTTAATGGTACTTATTTTTTTTGTCGGCTTGGACAAATTTTTTGAACCATAATATCTATTTTCTCTAATAAAATACTACAAATTACAAGCATCTAAAGCTTGGAGCATTAAAAATAATTCCTAAAATAACACCAATATACAATGACTTTAAAGCATAAAAATGGAGGAGCATTAAAAACAATTCAAAAAATAGACCAATTTTAGGCAAAAATCAATATCATATACTAAAATGGATCAGTTAGCCCTATATGACTTTGACCCGACTCACATTAAATGAAAGCACGCTTCAAAACATTCAAAATTAAAATTTCACTAAAAAAACAGCTAATGTATTTTTGGAAATGTTTTTATGGCCTTTAAAGAGTTGAAACGCGTCTCACATTTAATGAGGAAGCTCCTCTTTCATTTTGAAATTAAACTTGAATGTTAGCACTATATAAACACCACACAACTCATACATTTTTTGCACATTGATCCGTCAGTTTATGCTATGTAAGCACTTAGATCCAATACACAAACTTCTTCTCTCTTTCTGTTTTGTGCTGCCATAGAACAGAATGGATTGCACATACCATTCCTGCAACAGCACATGATCTAAGTGCTGCCATTGAGGTTAACCTTAATGGTTGTCACAGCATAAACCTATCTCTCATGTTGATATATTTGTGCTGCCATAGAACGGAATGGATTGCACATGCCATTCCTGCAACAACACATGATCTTTGATTCCATTGAGGTTTACCTTAATGGTTGGCAAATCATAAACCTATTGTTTATCTTTTTGTGCTGCCATAGAACGGAATGGATAGCACATACCATTCCTCAATAGCACATGATCTAATTGCATCCATTGAGTTTAAACTTAATGGTTGGCACATCATAAACATATCTTCCCTGTTGATCTTTTTGTGCTGCCATAGAACGGAATGCATTGCACATAGCATTCATACAACAGCACATGATCTTTGGCACCATTGAGGTTTACCTTAATGGTTGGCAGATCATAAACCTATATCTCATGGTTGGTCTTTCTATGCTGCCATACTTTTGGAATAGATACAAACATGTCATTCCTGCAACAGCACAAACTACATGTTCACATTCAATGTGCACATAAATAAGAAGATCTAAACATTCATGTTATCATTCTATAATCTTTAATCATAAACCCTAAACTTGATTTATGTGTTTAAAAACAAAATAATTAATAAATGTGAACATGTTGCAATCTCTAACCTTTTGTTTGACAGCTGATATGTGCAGTCCAGACAATCAATTTCCATTTATTTGATGTTAAGTTCAAAAAATATTAAGTTTAATGGAGTAATTATTGACTGTACCTTTCCTCCTTTTGTAAAATGCACGAGACACTTGGAAACTGTGTTCCCCACAGTACGCCTTTCATAACCTTGGCATTCCCATCCTTCTTTTGTATAGCCTGTGACGTAAAATGTGTCATCTACTTCTTTCACAAAGTGTAGTATCCTCCACTATCATCCAGATTGTCTTTTGCAACAGCTTTCCATTCGTCCCCATACAAATGTAGCTTTGTTTCATCTCTTCTGAGCAGACATACATAACGATACCTATTTGGTCCGTTAAGGAAAACGTATGCCTGACCATTGAAGAACCTTACTTTGAATACTTTTTGTAGAAACTAGAGGGGGCGGTTGAATAGTTTCTCATTGGTTTATCTCCTAATTAAAATTCCTTTTAATTAGGTGAGTGCCAAAACTATGTTTTACTTGAAAGCTAGTTGCATAATGATTAGGTTCAATTCTAATACATTAACAATAAGTAGTAAGTGTAATGATGATGAATGTAAGTGATGAGTAAGGAAAGAAACAACCTAGTAGGAAGACATCAAGATTTATAGTGGTTCGGCAATGAGGCTCTATCCTCGTTCCTACTCCACTCCTCGAGTACACTTTACTCGAGATTTCCACTATATCCACAAGCTCCCTTCTTGGCGGAGAAAACCTTACAACGTCGCTTACATTATTTTCCGACACTAAGCTAAATGTCGAGACCTAATCTTAGCTAGGACCAATCTACACAACGTTGCCCACTTCACCATTTTACGACACAAGGCTAGATGTCAAGTTCTAATCCAAAGCTAGAACCAATCTTCACAATGTTTCCTAATTCACCATTTTCTGACACAAGGCTAGATGTCGAGTTCTAATCCAAAGCTAGAACCAATCTTCACGACTCTTCACTCTTTGAAGCTAAGTGAGAACTTCACACAACACAACTACACATCACTTTATAATTTAGTGAGAACTCACAAGACACAACCACATCACTTTATAGTTTAGTGAGAACTAACACAACTTATTACAACTCAACTAAACATATCCAAGTACACACATGTAGCTTGGATCTACACAACAGAAATCCAAGCATACACATATGCAAAGGATTTACACAACTCTAATCCAAGTATTCACACATAGCTTAGATGAACACAACTAGTCCAAGTATTCACAAATACATTGGATCCAGACAAGACACAAATAAACAAATGATGAACATGACTAGATCTTTAGGAGAGGATGATATTCATCAAGGCTTCATCTTTAATCACATCACAAGTGTGTGAGTGATCTTCTCTTTGGACAAGGTAAAGAAGGAGATTAAGAGGATAATCATTAGTAAACATACTTAACTCATTAAGTGATCATTTACAAATGACTAAGATTAGATAGGAGAAAGAAGGCTGAAAGAGATGTCCAAAAAGGGTTAATGAAAATGCAGATTTGATCCATTATTTATAGAAGACAAATCCCAACGGCTAGCTGGGGGCGGTTCCTTAGCTGCCCAGGCGGTTCCTTATCGATAGGGAACCGCATAGGCACTTAAGGAACCGCGTAGTGTAGACTCTGCTCCTTTTTATCTTTTAGTGAATTTGAAATATCTGGGACTTTTTAAACCTTCAAATGATATTCTTATGGCATTTGGAATATGCCATATTCAAATTTACATTTTTATTTTAATAAAACATTTTCTTAAAAATAAAGTTTATTAAAAATCTTTTGTTACATTTGACAAAAGTGATTTTTAAGGCTAATACTTTTATGATCACTAAGCATGATTAAGATATGTTAGTGTAATGATTATTACCTTGATGATAGTGTTTGTTAGATAATTCGTTTTATGATTGTGTTTGACAATAAAGGTCTTTGTAATTTGTCATGATCAAAACTAAGAAAGATTAATTAGTACTAACAATGTTTTTAGGCATTGATTTGCATTAACAATCTCCCCCTTTTTTATTACGACAAACTATAAACTCATTTACGTAAAATACAAGGTTATTCAAATTATTAACGAGTTTATCACTATCATTTCTCCCCCTTTGTCGAAGAAAAAAGGTTGGCACAAGTCTTTGAAGAAGAAAAGAACCGGACTTTGCTAGTAGCCCCCCTTGGTGCTTACTCCCCCTTGCTTGGGGTACCAAAAGAATGAGCTAAGGTGACATGCTACACAAAGGTTAGAAGAAAGAAAAGAAACAACAATGTATATATGTGCACTACCTACTAACTAACTTGAGAGGGAGAAGGAAAAGAAATCTTAAATTATAAGCAAGTATTTGCTAAGTATGTCCAAAGAGTATGTATTGACAACATCATAGTTCAATTGGTGGAATAAAGGAAGAAAAGAAACATCCAAACCAATCAAAGATGATTAAAATGTCAAGGGGTTAAAATTTAGAATTTATGGAATCACCCATAAATAATTGTAAGTTTTAACCATGATCAACTCTTTAACAAATGTGTGAAAAATAATTAGCGGGAAAGATAACACACATAGCATTCATATTACACAAATATGAAATAACATACAAGAGAAATATTCATACACACAATATGAATATTTAAAGAAAAAAATATGGAAAATAAACCACAAAGCATAGACTACTCTAATAGTGATAATCTTCTAAGATTGCTTAAGTTTTATTGACTCAAACAACTAAAGTACAAAAATGTGCCTTAGTTGTAAAAGAAAGACGACGAATCATCATTCGAAGTTTTGTTCACGGGAATGAAAACTTTGAGAGGGGGTCGAGTGAGGAGGAATTCAAGGAAATTTATCTTGTCATAGATATGAGCAAGTTCAATTTGTTGAAATCGACAACAAGCACACGAGGAACCATGATACAAAACAAAGTCGTTAGATGGGGGAGGTCCATAAAAATGAGAGTTTGGTGGAGAGGGAGATAATGTATAAGAGATGTTTTCACAATGCCTAGTGATATTAGGGAAAGAAGATAGGTCATTGAGTTGTGGAGAGTTGAAAGGTTTAGGTGGTGGTGGAAGAATTTCCTTTTCTCCGGTGATTGGATTTATAGAGTAAGTCTTATTCTAATATTTAATCGGAGAGAAAGAAGAACTCTTGGAGGATTTGGGAGAAGATGAATCATGATGATTCTTGTTCTTCTTGATCAAAATGGGTCGAACTGAGATTTTCGGTTTCTTTGAAAGCTTAAAAGAAGAAGCTTTAGGTTGAGAAGATTGTGACCAAGAAATGTCAAGGTTAGGAATGGAAGAGTTAGGCGTTATGAGGGATGAAGAGAAGAATTTAAATAAAGTAGACAAGGCAAAGATTTGAAATGAAAACGAAAGGTTTTAGGGAATGTTTAGCCAAATTGGGTAAACAAAGACTATTAACCAAGACAGTGGTTAAAGAAGAAACACCAAAAATAAGCCAAAAGTGGCTTTCCCGTACGCGGTTACTTAAGGGAGCCCGCGGTTCCATATTGATATGGAGCTGCCTAGTGGCTAAGGAGCCGCGTCCAGTGGACCACATACCATGATTTTCACAAGTTTTTTAGAAAAATAAGACTTTTTATGCTAGGGTTGCATAAAAGCAACACATTCACAAAGAATGTCTTGACAAAGGGTGACAAATATTTAGATAATATTTTTATCCAATTTTAAGTCAAGTTTTTAGAGGTTGTAATAGATTTAGGTTCAATTTTAAATAAAATGAAGTTGATTAATGTGACCATATAGGTTAAAACACATAAAACTAAATCCATAGATCATCCTCATGAGAAATTCATGAAGGAAAGGAAAGGAAATACAAGAAAGGAAATAACAACTAACTAATATAAAGTTAGCTAAAACTAGGTCTTGAATGCATAGTCCTCTTTGGCTTGACCTTCTTTAAAAGCATTTGATTTTGAAAACCATCATTCATCTCCTAGGAGAAGGAGGATTAGCAAATAGGTTCAACAAGAAGCTTTGCAACTTGATGTGAGCCACAATCATCTCCAACCTAAGGATATCAATAAGGTGGAAGTTGTTCAAGCAACAAGGACAATTGGTTCCATTGTGCATGAAAAAATCAAACAAGTGTGGATCACCCAAGAACCGGGAAATGGGAACACCCAAGAGTGGAGTGTTAGAGGGAGGAGGATGTGGAGAAAGCATGGTATCCAAGGGTGATATGGGTGAGATGGGTGAATTTGGTGGAGTGAAAGGAAGAGGCTAAAAAACAAATGGAATTCTTTGATGAGGTTGAGGTTGAGCATTCACATTTAAAGGAGGACTAGAAGTGAATGGTGAGGAAAACTCATTCATTCTTGATTAGAATGAAGAGTAGGTAGAACCATGTGAATGGTTAGTACCATGAGTTGAGTTTGTCTTCCATGAAGTAAGTGGTGGTGAAAGTGATGAAGAGATGAAAATAGGAGAAGCTTCACTCTTTGGTTTGTGAGAAGATGGAGAACCAAGTTTAGGATACTTGAATTTCATCTTAAGGTTTCTTTTGGATGAGGAAGTTTTGGAGGAATTGGATGTTCTAGTGGACACCATAGTTGTGTGTTTAGGTTTAGAGAGAGGTTTAAGGAATGAAGAACACAATCAACAAGAGAGTGTTTAAGAAGAGGAAGGGATGATCCAAACTAGTAATGGGTTAAAAGTGTTTTAAGTGAACAATGAAATTAGGTAGCCTAGTTTAGGAAAGTGCAGGTTTTTGCAAAAGTTTTATCAATGTTTACACAGATCAAGGGAGAATAGTGTAAAGCAAAGATTCTTCTCGGAATATACAGAAGCGGTTCCTTATAGAAAGGCGCGATCTTTATCGCTAAGGAACCGCGACCTAGATAAGGAGCCGCCCCCAGTAGGTTTGATAAAAGGCACTTCCAGAAATTATTGCTAGCCTAGATTTAACAAAAAGGTTTATCAAGCCAAAATGGACTATAACTCAAGGTCTAGGAAGCTAACTAACACATAGGATGCACAACGCCATGCAAATCAAAAGATCAATAGCATAGACAATTAGGATTAAAATACTAGAAAATCCAAACACAAAGTATTAGTTAATGAACACATAACATCCTAAGAATAAAGATAAAGGAGGTGAAGTTCAACAATCCAAACATGTTTACACGCATGTTAATCATTCAAGAGTGGGATATATCATTCATCTATGAGCATTTCCTCCTTGACTTGATTCACTTCTTATTCATCTTGAAGATGAAGATTGAGACAATATTGATAGTCTGAATCAATGTCTAGAGAAGACAATTGAGAGATAGAGGATGACAAGTCATAACAAGGATTGAGAGAGTTGTCTTAAGAGACATTTCCATCTTCATTTGAATCATGTGTGGGTACAGAAGAGACATTCCCTTCAATAGGAAGCATGACTCGATCCACGGAGTGAAATGATGAAGCATTTAAAGGTGGAAAGTCAAGAAGAAGTTTCTTAAGAAACCGTGAGAGAATCATGGCATATGGAAGACTAGAACGAGATCCACTGAGAACAAATCTTATTTTTCTAGCTATGAAAAATGCAAGGTTGTATGGAGTGGTGGTAGCAACACAATACAACATATGTGCAAGACAAGCGGGCACATGGTTGCGATTACCATCCAAGCACATTGCATTTTCCCTAATGATTTCGGCCCAAGGGATCATAAAATAACTAAGATCACTAGTTAGTAATTCCCAAGGAGTGAGAGCACGAAATTCTCCCTCAAAATTACCAAGAATAGGGTGCTCACGAGGTTTAGAAATGGCACAAGAGATGGTCGAAGCCGAAGGTATCTCGGTCACATAATGCACATCAATAGGGGTTGATTCTAAGTAGTTTAAACCCCAAGCATCGGTGCACCTACATTGACCTTCGTATGGAACTTTGAGAATCATACCAAATTCCTCAAGAGTGTATACAAAAGTTTTCCCCTTGATGGAAAATCTTATAGATAAACCATTACTGATGCACATTAGTGTGTACGAGTTAAAGAATTCCACGAGGAAAGAAGGAAAGATTGGCTCATCTATATCAAGCAAATAATCAAAGCCAATGGTATTGAACATGAATCGAATGAAGTCAAGTCCAAGAAAGTTAGAAGGAACAATGCGTCCTTCATGAAAACAACGAGATTCGAGACTACGATAAGTGTTTTGAGTAGAACGAGTTTGACTCAACAAATAAAGATTAGGCATGTATTCTCTAGTGTGGTCATTTTGATATCCCAAGGTCATGACAGTACCTAAAAATAACATACAAACATATTTTCCCAATTACTCATATGTTACATATAAACTAAAATCAAAAATATAAGAATGTGTTTCATCAATCTCTTGACAAACAGAGGTTTAATCCTTATCATTCTCATACTCACAATGTACCTAGTTCATCATTGACAATAACACACGGATCATGTAAGATCAACAATGAACTTGAACATTGGTTTTTCAAAACAAGGTTTTTAGGCAAGAATTTAATAATGCCATTACCAACTTGTTCATGGGTTCATATCAATTCCATCAATCAACCAAAATTATTTAGTCAAAATTCGGATTTGTTTAACAAGTGGGTTTTAGTGAAATCTCAATAAATATGAACCTAAAGAATCATAGCAAGAATACTATGTCAACTCTTATTCCTAGTAACGTTCTAATTCAATGTCAATTTTAAAAATCCCCAATTATGAATGTATGAACCCTATAACAAATTAGATGAAATTGAAAGAAATCTTACAGATAATTGATCTTGGATGAAGGATGAGTGAAACAAACAAATCAAAATCAATTAATCTTGAGTAATTGAAGGTTTTGGAAAATCAACAATGGTGGAAAACTGGGTATTCTGGTCACTATGTTGGAAAAGAGAGAGAAGGAGTTTTTGAAAAAGTGATTTTTAATAAAAAAAAATTGTCACTTTAGTCGCGAGTACTGGACGCGGTTCTTTATCGATAAAGAACCGCATGTTTCAGCCGCGACAATAAGGAACCGCCTACAGTGGCATGTTTTAATCAAGGAAAATCAAAGAAATTTTTCAAAACCAAATTTTTCTAAAAACCTTAAAATATGTCTTAAGCCTTTAGGAAATCATTGGACCACCACAACACTAGGTAATAATGCCTTATTGAAGGATTACGAGTTGAATTGAGATAGGAAAAGACCGAAACGTACAAACGGCTACTCGTAGCAAAGAAGCAAAGAGGAGAGGAGTCAAGAGAAGTGAATCAAGACCAAGAACATTGCTCAAGAGACAAATGACATTCTTCAAATCGAGGAGACGAAGAGCTTGTATCATATATAGTGGTTTAAGACGTGCCTTTCCGGCGAAAGTCTAAACGGCTTTGGTAATGAACTATACCAAGCAACTTTGATACATAGAATAAGATCAGTTTCAAGAGTAGTCTTATTCTATTTCAAAATATGATCAAAGTATAGATTCACTTTCTCTCCCACATGATTGGATAATTATTGCTAGGATTTACAATAACAACATCCTTGGAATATTTCAATTCTAAATGTGTAAAATCCACCTACAACTTAATGAAGTAGTTTGGTATCTCAAGGGATTCATCAATCATCCTAGAGATGAGCTTAATTGCACAAGTTACACATGATATTGGGCCTACTAACTATAAGGGTGCAAACCATGGAAATCATGCTTGATACTTTAAGCTTCTACTAACTCATTCTACATCTCCATAGTGAGTCAAGTATCCAAGCAATGAATGTTTGAGAGGGAAAAGGGGAAGAATCACAAACCACAAACAAACGTTAAGGCAAGGATGCCAAGAACAAACATATAGTCAATTAATGATCAAAAGAATGATCAATGGGGCGTGTGAAAGAACGAAAACGTACCTTGGCCACAAATTGCATTAGAAGCTTTCAAGGAGCCAATGCAAAGCCCAACTATGACTAATAGTGACTACTAAGTCTTCAAGGACAAGTATCACTCCCATCCATCTTGATATCATCATTCAATGATGTTGGAAATCAAAGAATATGAGTCTTCTACAAGTGTAAGTAACTCAATCCACAATCAATTGAATGATTGATCTTTATGAGTACCTACACATAACAAGATGAAAACTAGTAGATACATTTCAAGAGTAAATATAAAATGCATTAATACAACTAATCTAAATGAGATGCAATATTATCAATTAAAAGACTTATTTTCAATAAAAGATAGTTTTGACCAAAGAAAAATTTAGTACAACTTAACCTTCTAATTTGAGGAGACAATGGATCGATCCAAGTTTTAAAGTACAATATACTTCAAAGATCTTGTGTCACCATCACTTTGATACCAATTGTAGAAACTAGAAGAGGGAGGTAGGGGTTGAATAGTTTCTCATCGGTTTATCTCCTAATTAAAATTCCTTTCAATTAGGTGAGTGCCAAAACTATCTTTTACTTGAAATCTAGTTGCATAATGATTAGGTTCAATTCTAATTCATTAACAATAAGTAGTAAGTGTAATGATGATGAATGTAAGTGATGAGTAAGGAAAGAAAAAACCTAGTAGGAAGACACCAAGATTTATAGTGGTTCGGCAACGAGGCTCTATCCTCGTTCCTACTCCACTCCTCGAGTACACCTTACTCGAGACTTCCACTATGTCCACAAGCTCCCTTCTTGGCGGAGAAAATCTTACAACGTCGCTTACATTATTTTTCGACACTAAGATAAATGTCGAGACCTAATCTTAGCTAGGACCAATCTACACAACATCGCCCACTTCACCATTTTATGACACAAGGCTAGATATCGAGTTCTAATCCAAAGCTAGAACCAATCTTCACAACGTTTCCTAATTCACCATTTTCTGACACAAGGCTAGATGTCGAGTTATAATCCAAAGCTAGAACCAATCTTCACGACTCTTCACTCTTTGAAGCTAAGTGAGAACTTCACACAACACAACTACACATCACTTTATAGTTTAGTGATAACTCACAAGACACAACCACATCACTTTATAGTTTAGTGAGAACTAACACAACTTATTACAACTCAACTAAACATATCCAAGTACACACATGTAGCTTGGATCCACACAACACATATCTAAGCATACACATATTCAAAGGATTTAAACAACTCTAATCAAAGTATTCACACACAGCTTAGATGAACACAACTAGTCCAAGTATTCACAAATACATTGGATCTACATAAGACACAAATAAACAAATGATGAACATGACTAGATCTTTAGGAGAGGATGATCTTCATCAAGGCTTCATCTTTAATCACATCACAAGTGTGTGAGTGATCTTCTCTTTGGACAAGGTAAAGAAGGAGATCAAGAGGATAATCATAAGTAAACATACTTAACACATTAATTGATCATTTACAAATGACTAGGATTAGATAGGAGAAAGAAGGCTGAAAGAGATGTCCAAAAAGGGTTAATGAAAATGCAGAGTTGATCCACTATTTATAGATGACAAATCCCAACGGATAGCTGGGAGCGGTTCCTTAGCTACCCAGGCGGTTCCTTATCGATAGGGAACCGCATAGGCACTTAAGGAATCGCGGAGTGTAGACTTTGCTTCTTTTTGTCTTTTTGTGAATTTGAAATATCTGAGGCTGTTTAAACCTTTAAAGGATATTCTTATGGCATTTGAAATATGCCATATTCAAATTTACATTTTCAATTTAATAAAACATTTTCTTAAAAATAAAATTTATTAAAAATCTTTTGTTACATTTGACAAAAGTGAGTTTTAAGGATAATTACTTTTATAATCACTAAGCATGATTAAGATATGTTAGTGTAATGATTATTCCTTGATAGTGTTTGTTAGATAATTCGTTTTATGATTGTGTTTGACAATGATCAAAACTAAGAAAGATTAATTAGTACTAATAATGTTTTTAGGCATTGCTTTGCATTAACACTTTTGGTAATACTTACAAGTGCGATTTTGTTTGTTATGAATGTGTAAACTAATCTACTGTCAAACAACAATACCATTGTTAAGATTAATATGAATACACACGCGAAAGCTTTTGTACTCTTGAATGCACATTAGAAAAATAAATTCGTCTTCCATGTTGCCCTGCAAACACAAAAAATACAAATGGTAAACATTGTATTTTTTTTACATGTCGTTTATATCTACTGGATAATATTCATAACACACTCAGAGTGTGTTAATCAACAATTTTGTATTGAGGTTCAAACTATCTAACATCCCTAATTTGTAGTACCTATGATTTATAATTAGCAAAATCTACATAATTGTGAACAACATTATAGTAACAAAAGTTCATAGTTGGACTATGAAACATTCATTTACACCCAATAAGGTAAAATACATTACTAAATCCAAATATTATTATAACTATATCCTTAGCAAACGGAACTAACTATATAAAAGTCAACAGAGACCATTCAAAAGGTTATATACAAAACCATGTACGAATCATTACACATGCAAATAAATAGCTCTATTTAGGATATTTTGAAGTGATAACTTATGAGTTATACTTTGTATATAACACATCAATCCAACTGTTAAAACTTTAATTAAACTGGTGTAAACTTAGGCATTTCAAAGATCAAAACCTATAATTGATGCATGTCTATGTAAATGATTCTTATTATCAAGAGGAGAAATTATTGAGATATATCAATCATCATAACAATTAGATGCTGCATGCGTATGAATCATATGATCAAGATTAATAATAAGTAAAAAACTCAAGAAATAATTACATGCATTCTTGGAAGTTGAGAATATCAAAACTGTTGATCGGTTATTGTGTGAGTTTGTATTTGAGATGGAGTGTTGTTGTGGTGAAAATAATTGATACTTCCCACACAATCTTCTCAATATCAATACCGGAATTAGTTTAGTTTATTTAATTTGCTAAGGATCTCTCTTTTTTTAACAATTAAATAAATATTTAAACATAAAGTCAACATTTAAATATTTAGTCAAGTTACATAGACATTTTTTGAAACAACCGTATATTTGTAAAAAAACATATAAAAACATCAATAATCTGTATTTTTAATATAGGTATTTTGTAAATCAATTTTTGATTTATCACATTTTGTGATTGCTATAAATCCCAATTATATGTATCATAAAAACATCATTAACCAATAAGTAGGTTTATTTTGAATCATCTAATGTATGCTTTTTTTCATATTTTATATTTTGATCTATTTATATTTACATGCTATCATTTACATTATTTTGTAATTATACTTTTGTTAAATTTCTATTAGGACTTAATTTGTTGTGGAAATGAAAGATTCAACAGAAAGCGATCCACCAAAGAATGACGATAAAGTTGTTAATGATCTATCTGATGATGATGATGTTGTTGCTACCGTAAGACATTAATTTTTAATAAATTATGTTAAAATATTTACATATAAAATATTGTATTACATGTAACACTTAATAACATTGTTCATGTTCAAAGCCGGCTACGAATATTCATATCTCAGAAAATACTGTTCAACCTGCTAGTGTTGTACAGGAAGTTATTGATGTTGGTGATTCTGACGATGAAGCTATTTTAGAAAAGACTTATCAAAATGTAACAATTTCTAATTAATTTTTTATACAAGATATTCATGTTGTTTTTTTAATGAGTGATTACTCATAATTTGCAGGATAAAAATAAGGATGAACTGCTTTCACTATCCCGTGCATCAAAAAAATCAAAGCCTTCAACCTCCAACCAGAACATTTCCATCTTATTGATGAAGTGACCGATGAAGAACTTGCTAATAGTGACACTTTTGTCAATATGACACAAAATGTATAACGATGACCCTGTTGAAGCAACTGATGATGAAGCTGGTATTGATTTGGAACACTCGGAAGGCGTAAACGAAGAATCTCTAGAACCAACCACCGATGACGCTGATTTCATTGATGATGAAGGTGCAACCAATTATGATAATGATGATGAATATGATCCTAATAATGGTGATACGGATGATGAAGATGAGAAAATCGACACTAATGATGGAAGTGATGATGAATATAATCCCAGCAGTTTAAGCACGGATGATGAAGATGATGAATAAAAATATTATGAATGTGTTTTCTCAATAATAAGTTTACGCTTAACATTTTTTTTCATTTTTTTATTTGTCTTTATTTATACATGTTTTTTATGAGTTATAATAAAATAATATTTTGATGTTTCTTTTATATTTATTATCAACATAATCTATTTTATTAAGTTAATAGGTTTGTTAAAAATTGTTACATTTAGATTTTATAAAAAAATAAACGAAAATACGTTACATTTGCATGGAACGAAGGACTAAACATAATAAATGCATTAGATCCAGGACCATAAATGTAAATTGACATTAACACCACTTTAGTAAAAAAACTATATAAACAACTCATGAAGCCCAATTGAGTAGTACATACAAAAAAACATGTCTTCATCAAAACCTAAAACCGGTGAAAATTCATCTGTGTTTCCAGCTTATGCTGAACATGAAATTCTTATTCAAGAATCAAAAGATCAAAACCAAGATCCACATGAAAGAAAACAAGATGATGTTCTGCATGAACACAAACAAAAAATGAAAACAAAAACAGATGAAGCAATTACATTCTTGGCATCAATATTTGAAAAAGGAGAATCATCAAATAATGATATATCTAATGAACACATTATATGAAATATGAAACAATGATTTCTTATTTTTTAGTATCAATATGTTTTTCTTTTTTTGCAGGTTATGTAGATGAATCTGTTATGCTTGATTGGCTTAAAGTTAATGTTGGCGACCATGAAGATTGTCAAGCGGTTATGAGACGTGTCAATGACAGATTCTTGAAGGTCGATTCAATGGCTCATGAATCCACGCAATGGGTCATGAGTTAACTGACGAATATTTGGTGGACATTAACTTCTTCAATGAAGATTAAAATTCAAATGATAACAAGAACATGTTAAACAAATAATGTTAAGGATCATTGTATGTGTTTAATGAGAATCAATTTGCACTTATTATCTCCTTAAATTGCTCAATTACTGTTACAGCCCTGTTTTAATGACATTTAAATTGCGCTATAATTGCTTAAAATATATTGATTCATGTTTAAATGTTCCACAAATAAAGCTACTGATTTATTTCTTATTTAATCATCCAAAGTGGTTAAATATGTAACTATATCACTAAATTTTTATTCATACAGATTGTTCAAAAATGGCTGAAAACAATCAAACAGAAACAAGAAAGCGAAAAAAATAAGTTGATCGAAATAAAAAAGATCATACTTAAAAGGAAAATGCTTCTTTGAGTGTCAACGGAACCCCTGTGCAAGTTTCAAAGAAAAGGGTTTCACTTGCTGAATTACTACATTGTATGTTAATCTGCACACAAAGTATCCATAAAGTTTAGTAGTGGTATGATTTTTCTTACTTATTTTTTTGTTTTGTTGTTAAGTGATCCACTTGAGAATAATATTCAAATGGCGGATGGATCGAATACACCTTCCACAATACAACCAAACAATACAAGTTTAATAGCGATGTTTTAATTACTTTCGTTTTTCATGAGTCATTGTACTTGCACAATTAAGTACCATTTCGTTTATAATTTATGTTAAAGAGTGCATTGTTTTAATCTGTTAGGTTCAAGTTCGCAAAGTGGAATGGCGCGACAAACAAGTCGTAGTAGAAAACCTCTATCTGATATTAGTAACTGTAAGACAATATTTTTTAGCCAAGGCGTATATCAGTTAATGAATAAGTTTATGAATTACTGAATCTAAACATATACCTCTTTTGTTGTAACGAAATAGCAGTCTTGCCAAAGATTAACAATAGTTGTGGAACTCAACTATCAACATTGTTGGGCAATGCGTCTACATCATTTAGCCAAACAGGAGCAACAACATTTCAATCACCACCAGGTTCCAGCATATGAATCTCTTTCTCCCATACCTTGGATTACAAAAAAGTCAGTCACACTAAACCATATGATGCTTTCACTAACAGGTCCATCAAATGATAGTATAATGTCACACAAAACTAGTTATAATACGCCATCGACTTCCCTTCTTGGTAACTGTAAGTAATACATGCTGTTTAACATAGTTATTTAGGACCACCTAAAAACCCCGTAGACTAAGCAATAATGAGTATGTTGTTGTAACGTGTAACAGATTTCGCATAGAATAGAACCTCTATGTCGAGGCATTTATCTCCCTTATTTGCCAACATGAGTTCAAATTTTAGACAAACATCAGCAACAACAACACCATCTCCATCAGGTGTGTCCTTAGCTTACCTTGGTTTGTTTCTTTTATATCATGTTAGTGTGTTTGTTGTTAATTTGATTTTTATCACTTATGTTTGTATGAATATTAGGAAGAAACCCTATATTGCAAAATACTACAAAAAGAGCATCAAATACAAATGGGAACAAACAAACAAAGCGCTCTGCGTCTGCTAAAAACATTCAGACAAAGTTTGCCACATCTTCTGGGACCTTGTGTGTTATAGGAAATACAATGGTGCAAGATTCAGTTGGTTAGTAACATGTATATCTTAAAGTTTAGTATAGTTCAAATCTGTGTAAGCTCTAAAAACATTATGTTGCTTTGTAGAATATCCAAGTGTGTTGCCCACGAGTGGTGTTGAGCAAAATTTAGTTCCTGTAACGCTTAAAAGACAAGCCAATGGCAAGCGTTCTGCAGTTGCTAAAAATAAACATACAAACGTTGCTACAGCTTCTGCGTCGTTACAAAATATCATAACTCCAAGTCTGCCGAATTCAGTTAGTCAGTAAAATATAAATCTCATTTGTGTTTGCTACATTGATACTAAATTATCAAACTAATAACATTATGTTGCTTTTTGGTATCTCCAAACGTGATGCCCACAAGCGGTGTTGAAAAAACTTTTGTGCTTGCAACGCGAAAAAGACAAACCATATCACTAGGTAAATTAACAAAACAACAAAATATGTGTATGTTGTTGTGGGACAAAGATTTATGCGTAGTTTTTAATCAAATTGCGCATTTCGTATGCCAGCTACACCACGTCAACAAAAGAAGGTTTCAACATCTCCATACTTCCTTTCTACAATGACAACCATAGCTACTGGACAATCATTAGGTATTAAATATTTTGCAACTTTCTTACTCATGTTATCTACTTTAGTTCAATAAAAAGCCTCTAATACATGCCATATTTTTCAGTATTATCGCCAACTACAATCAATAACTACACGAACAAGAATGTTAATGGCGTTGTTAACATATCAGAGTCTTTGCAAACGCCAGTGGTTCGTGGTGTTACAACAAGACAAGCTAAGAAAGTTACAACGCTTCCTTCATAACCATCACCTCGAAATTCAATTGGTAGTATATTATATTTCCAAAGGTATTTTATGATGCTTTGAATGTGGTATACATCATACTGAGTTTAGTTTAACTTTTTGTGTCTTGCAAACCCACAAAATTCAAATTTGAGCATAACAAATACACATTTTAATCGTTTTATAAGCTCCACAAACTGTTTGGATACACTTGTTAGCCAAGGAAGTACAACAATATCAACACGTGCCCGTAAGTCTCCGCTGAGTGATGTTACAAACGGTAACCGTCACACACTTGATCGTCTGTCAATTTTGTGATTCAGTTAGCATGTGAACAAATCTTAACTTCCTGAAATACTTGGCCAATGACTATCTTTTCAGTGTCTTTACAAACGCCTAATGTTGGTGCTGTTACACAAACATGTAAACCGAAAACAAGATCTCTCGTTAGAAGAACCATTCCATCGGTGCCAACAAAAAACTCTATAAACGAAGTTACTGAATCCTCATCTGCGCCAAAAAAATACAATCAGCCGCCTAAAAAAGCTTGCACGCCTGTTAGATTTGATCTTGGTGACAGCGATGGGAATGTTAGAAGAGTTTATGACAAATACATTGGAATATCCAAAGGTATTTTTTTGTAATTTTGTTCCAAATGAATAAGTTAATTATATGTGGGATACAAAGTAAAAACCTCTTACTATTTGTAATGTACATATTACTACGACCATGGAGACCCTGTATATGAGTGCACAGAATGTCATGCTATGGTATGGGAGAAAGAAGCAAGAGCAGGCAACTACAATCCCAATAACAAATCCTATAGCATATGTTGTAAAAAAGGGAAAGTGTTTATTAAACAACCACCGCCTGCACCAAAAGAAATATCTAATTTTTTTAATAACAACGATGCCAAGAGTCAAAACTTTAATACAAACATCAGATCAAACAATAGTATGTTTGCTTTTACTTCTATGGGAGGTAAGGTTGATGATTTTGTTAATAGAAACAGAGTCGGTCCTTATGTTTCCGGTTGCATGGTCAGACTTACCATAAAATCGGGAGCTTAATTCCCGAAGATGGAGATACGCCCAAGTTTTCACAACTTTATATTTATGATACTGAGAACAAAATGGAAAATAGAGCGAGAGTAATAAGGTAACCTATTTAATTTTTATGCTAATGGATTATTCTCCTTAAAGAGAAGAATATTAGATTGATGACATGAGTTTTTTTATTTGCAACAGATCTAACACGTCCTCTGCTCCTGCCAATGCAAAGCATCCTATTGACAGAGGCATAATCCGTGAAGTAAAAAACGTGTTGGACGGCTCAAGTGATTTGGTTAAAACATTTAGAAGGGCGCGGGACAGTTTTAGTCAAGACAGTGAGCAAAATATTTAAATAAGGTTGGTAGCTAAGTGAGGCAAAGATGGAAGGACGTACAATCTACTAACCACTAATGAGGTCGCTGGACCGATTGTAGGCGACATTGATACTTGCGTAAATCAAAGAGATATTGTAATTGCAAAACGTAAAGAAGGCTTCCAACGTATTAACATTTTTCATCCTATGTACCTTCCATTTCAATAGCCGTTGTTAATGCCACGTGCGCAAGATGGGTATTATTTGGAAATACCTCATCAAAAGAAGGGTGGTAAACTATCTCGCGATGACGAGGAAGACGAAGAAGAAAAACGTAAATATGTTAGCATGCGCGAGTGGTTTGCTTTTCAAATACAAGACCAACCAAATCAAGAGAATTTATTTGTGCGTGGGGGGCGTTTATTTTAGCAGTTCCTTGTGGATGGTTATACGATGGTTGAGACAGAACGTTTGTATTTCCATCGGTCCAAACAGCCAAAACTAAGATGTGATACATACTCAAGTATTCGTAAAAGCATTGCAGAAGGAAATACCGACCCAACCGTTCTTGGAAAACCTATAGTGTTGCCTTCTACGTTTATCGGCGGTCCAAGGTTCATTTAGCACAACTATATGGATGCAGTGGCGTTGTGTAGATGGTAAGGCTGCCTGGATTTGTTCATAACTATAACATGCAATCCTAACTGGCCAGAGGTTGGGAGATTCATGCGTGATCATAACTGTGTATCTTCGGATCAGCCAGACGTTCTATCAAGAGTTTTCAAACAAAAACTTGACCTGCTGGTGAAGGATTTGAAAGATTTGCGTTTGTTCGGACGTACCCAAGCAGGTAATGTCTACATCTTTTAAGATTTACTTCAAAATCGTGAACAATCCTTTTTTTGTTTGTATAAAACTATGTGGTTTGATTAACATGTTTTTTTGTCGCTTAAACAGTTGTGTACACAGTTGAATTCCAAAAAAGAGGGCTTCCTCATGCACATGTGTGTGTGTTTTTTCATAAGGACGACAAGGTGTCAAATGCTGAGCAGATTGACAGATACATTTCGGCAGAAATACCCGATAAAGACGAGGATCTGGAGTTGTATAAATTGGTTTCTGTTTTTATGATGCACGATCCTTGTGGTGAAGATAACCCGAACCAGATGTGCATGGTTGATGGTAAATGTACCAAAAGATTTCCCTTTAAATTCGCAGAGCACAGTTCGGTTGACTCAGAAGGGTCACCTTTTTATAAAAGATGCGATAACGGAAGGCATGTGGAAGCTGCTAAAGGAGTTCATTTGCATAATAGATATGTGTTACCGTATAATGCATATCTTTTAAAACACTATCAGTGTCACATAAATGTTGAGTGGTGCAACCAGACCGGATCAATAAAGTATTTGTTTAAATACATCAACAAAGGTCCAGATAGAGTGTCGACGCACTTGTACAAACTGGCAACAACGTCTGATGGTGAACAAGTTCAAAAACCGGTTGACGAAATTAAGGCATACTATGACTGTAGATACGTCTCTGCGTGTGAGGCGGCGTGGAGGATATTTGGTTTTGAGATTCATTACCGAACACATTCTGTTGAACAGTTGTCGTTTCACTTGCCTAGCGACCAGCAAGTAGTTTATGACGAGATCTCGGATCTTGAAGAAGTGATTCACAAGCCTACCGTTGGGCAAAGAATGTTTCAAGGCTGGATGAAAATGAATGAGTTTTATTCCTCTGCGCGAGATCATACGTATGTCGAGTTTCCAACCAAATTTGTATGGAACGCGTCTAAGAGAACTTGGACGTTTAGGAAGAGAGGAAAGTCCATTCGAAGAATTCATAGTGTTCCTATATCCATAGGAGATGATTTATATTGCAGGATGCTACTCAATAGTGCCAAAGGATGTAGCGATCATGATGAGATTAAAACAGTTAACAAAGTTGTTTATCAAACATACAAAGACGCTTTCTATGTGGCAGGGCTTTTAGAGGAAGACAATAAATATGTGGAGAGTATTAAAGACGCTGTACATTAGGCAGCTCTTGAACATATACCTGAGTTGTTTGTAACGTTGCTTACACAAAAGGAGCGTACTAAACCTTTACAGGTTTGGTTAGAAACATAGCACTTGATGGCACAGGATGTGAAAGCAAAGAAAAGACAACTTCTTAATATTCCAGGTATACCTTATATCATGTATTTAATTTGTTTATGTTACTATTTTGATAAGTCTTCTTCCAAACATCTAATTTATACAGTTTAAAAAAAAACTGTGTGCAGATTTGATTATGAGCGACGAGGAAAAGAAGAATGTTTGTTTGTTTTATATAGAAGAACTTATGCGATCCAGAGGAACTTCTCTGCGTGCTTGGCCTGAGATGCCTTACCCAGATGACAGATACGTGACTGCACTTGGTAATCATATGATATATGATGAGACGGATTATAATCCGGCTGGGTCACAGTCTGAGTATGAAAGGTTATACGCTTCCTTAACAGCTATACAAAAGGGCGTTTATGACACTATAATTGGTTCTGTTGAGGATGGGACGGGAGGCGTGTATTTTGTGTATGGATATGGATGTACAGGAAAAACTTTCTTATGGAGAACACTAGCCGCATGTATTAGGAGACACGGAGACATAGTGCTAAACGTTGCTTCCAGTGGTATTGCATCATTGTTGATGCCAGGCGGTCGGACTGCACATTCAAGGTTTCGTATTCCGATCACTGTTGATGAGATATCCACCTGCTCCATAGCTCCTCAGAGTGACTTGGGAGAGCTTTTAAAGAAGTGCAAACTTATTATTTGAGACGAGGCTCCAATGGCAAACAAACTTTGTTTTGAGGCACTCGATCGTACATTGAGGGACGTGTTGAGGAAAAATAGGCAGGATATGTGTCAAGAACCATTTGGAGGCATGACGGTGGTGTTTGGAGGGGATTTTAGGCAAGTTCTACCCGTAGTTCCAAAAGGTTCGCGTTCAGACATTGTAAGTGCTTCCCTTAAGCAGTCTTACTTGTGGGATCATTTCAAAGTCCTTAAGTTGACGGCGAACATGAGGCTCACTGTTGGTGCACGGCCAGAGGATGTTGATGAGATCCGTGAATTTGTTGAATGGATTCTGAAAGTAGGAGACGGTGAGCTTGGAGAGGACAATGACGGAGAAGTTTCAATTGATGTGCCTAAGGAGATTCTAATAGACAAGAGTGACGACCCAATTACGTCTATTGTGGATTTCACTTATCCAAATCTTTTGGATAACATCCATGATCCCGCCTACTTTTAAGAAAAGGCAATTCTTGCGCCAACTAATGAAGTCGTAGACACTATAAATGAGAAATTGTTGGAAAGATTTCCTGGCGAAGAATTGCTCTACTTGAGTTGCGACAACATCGACAAAAGTGAACTCGGTGCTTCTGTAGATGAATCCTTTTTCTCACCTGAGTTTATAAATGGATTAAAGTTCTCCGGTGTCCCAAACCATAGATTAGCCTTAAAAGTGGGTGTGCATATCATGCTTTTGAGAAATCCTGATCAAGCAAATGGTTTGTGTAATGGGACGAGGTTGCAGGTTCTTAAGTTAACACGAACAGGAATTAGTGCACGAATTATCAATGGGACAAATTTTAGAAAAGTAGTTATCATACCGAGGTTAAGAATCACTCCATCCGACAAGCGATTACCGCTCAAGATCGTCAGAAAACAGCTCCCTATCTCCATATCATTTGCAATGACCATTAGCAAAAGTCAAGGTCAATCGCTTTCAAAAGTCGGATTGTATCTACCACATCCTGTTTTCACGCACGGACAGCTGTATCTAGTGGTATCTAGAGTTAAAAGCAAGAAAGGTTTGAAGGTGGTTGCTTGTGATTCAGATGGGAATGTATGTAACACGACTGTAAATGTAGTTTACAAAGAAGTGTTACATGGAATTTAATCAAAAGTTTATGAGGGTATGTAATTTACTACATTTTAAATTATTGGTTTACAAAAGTAATGTCTGTTAATCTTAACTATTGTTTTACTTTAGGTGTTAACGTAATGGGGATTGTCTTCTCCCCTTAAATGGATTCACATACAGCATGCTTGAAGATCATAAGGGATTGAATACTACTTTTACTGTTGTTAAAAACTTTACTTGCTTATCGAATATTCCATGTTTTTATATTACTGTTTTCATATATTACACGAACCCGTTTCATGTTTTAAATATAAAGATCTTCTTATTTTTTATTACAAAAATCACTCTTTAAATTAAACCCGACGTTAGACGGGTCTTTAAGCTAGTTATAAAATAAAATGAACCACTAGTAACAAATACAAAGTGAAAAGTGAAAATTCTCAAATTCAACAAATAAAAGAGTCAAGAAAATAATATGGTGAGAGGTTAGATGGAAGGCTAAGGCATCCACTTATAATACAAAAGTCTCAGGTTCGATTCTTTAATTTCCCTCACACCTCTCACCGTCTTTTGTTGATATTTTTGTTCGATCTTTAATTTTGTTTTCACTTTTAATATTGTTTCTTTCTTCTTATGTTGTTGCAATTACTAGTATGATTATAAATGTTATGGTTAAAGGGTGTTAAAAGAAACCGAACTGATCCACTTAATCTATAGTTGCAAAAAAGCGATAACTGAAAAAAGCAAAACTCAAACAGAAAAGAGTTCGTATATCAACGGTTACTCGAACCGGAGTCGTGTATAATATAAGTATAAGTTTTAATCGATCAATCGTAAAAAGTACACGTATATTATTACATTACTTTTATTGTATTTTTACTTACCTTCTTTCACTATACCTTATCAAATAAATAGTAGTATTAGTTATTTACTTAAATATGATAATTATTTGAATGTTTTATTGTTAGGAGAGAACTATGCATTGAATATCTTCAAGTTATTAAATTATAGCATAATGCCATACGTGAGGGTGGTGTGGCGTATGTCTAAGCCTCAAAGCTTTAGCGATTAAAGCGAAATTTTAATGTTTTTAAAGCGCGAAATAAGATAACACAAAATATGAAAACATTTATTATTTAGTATATTTATAGAATATTAAAATATATCGATTTTACAAAAAGTGTTATACATAAAAAGATAAAGTTAAAAAAATAGATTTGTCAGTCATTTTTATATAAAAAATCTATTTTATCGAAGTTGAAACAAAGAAATACTCCTTGCATCATGACTTATCGCACATTATTACGTTTTTTTATTTTTCATATCACGTCAAGCTTTATGCAGACATTTTGGTGTATTGCGTAGATTGAAAGTCAAGCCTCGTGACTTTGTGAGACTTTTACGAGCCTTTTTTTATTGTACCTAGTAGTGTGTGTTGCGAAGATTGTCAAGTTTAAGTTATAAAAAAGTGAAGAAAATAATAAGGTGATGAGTTAGATGAGGTATCCATTTATGAAAACCTTAGGTCCTAAGTTCGATCCTTGGGCTTTTCTTTTTAAATGCTATTTTTCTTCTCTAATTTTATGTCCACCTTTATTCTTATCTTAACTAGCTTAAGTGATTAAACGTAGTCACATGATTTTTGTATAGTCCTTATAAATATACTGTAACTATCCGTTAGTTAAAATTCTCAAGTTTATTTTTTTAGCAAAAAAAATTTAAAATTTTTGTTTTAGCAAAAAGAATTCTCTAAGTTCAACTAATAAAAAAGTCAAGTAAATAATAGAAGGATGGGTTTGGTGGATGGTTAAAGTTACTTATCATCAAATGAGTCTTAAGGTCTCAAGTTCGATACCTAACTCTATCAAAATCGTACTTTTTTCCGTATGGCAACAATCGATCGAAAGAAGCATTCACTCGAGGCCATATATACATTCTCAATAGCAGAGTTGGTTCCTAAACTACGCTGATCTTTTTGTGTTATAATAAGCTGCAAGCTCGCTTTCACACAAGATCATCACTCGTACAACCTTGTGCTTCTCAAACTTGGTTGGACCTCCGTAAGAAATCGCCTTTTATGGCCATGCCATAGAATACCTTGCTCCTAGTTCTTACTTACGGACACCACATGCATAGTTGTATGTATATATATTTTTTGTAATCACTAACACCAACCACAACACACGGACACCGATCTTAACCAGCCGAACCTAACTTGAACCTAACTTCTGGCTCTGTTTTTTCATCTGATGCTAGGGCTTGATGATCAATTTCCAAAGCTATATTAACAAGATGACAATAGTTCTATCGGTTGATGATAACACAATCCCAGATCCTCACAAACTGTTGGATGATCTTGACGGGTCACTAAAACTCATTATAGAAGCGGTGTACGCAAAGGGTCTAGTTAAGCAAAAGCAAGAGATCATTCCAGAGGCTGCATTCACCTAAACTTAGAACTGTGTTTTTCCAATTACAGTTTTCCGTACGATTTGCTTTTTGCTTATACATCATCATGTGATAGAAGCATTCTAGCGTTTATCTAAAAAACAGCATAGCGCAGATAAGCATAATGTCTATCACTTACTCTTTAAACTATATGAAAAGGAAAAACCGAAGAATCAGAGCAGAAATAAAAAATTGCTTCTATTATTAGTATCAGCAGCAGTTTTGCATACGGTTCGCCAGGAAAATTTTATGCGTTCTGTCTAAATCATATACGAGTCTCAACAAAAATGGTATCATATACAATTTATCCAATTTAATCATCAAAAGAAAGAACTATAACCCAATTTAGTCTTCTAAGGATATGAACCAAGAATCCAAAATTTCTTAAACACGTGTTCTTGTCAATCTTCAACTCAAATCGTGCAAAAGCTCTGCTTCTGAACCTGGAAGCCATTCAAACCTATTCGTGAGTGAGTGAAATGAATATGAATCAAATTCGACTATTAGGTGGAATCATATTACACGTTTATAAGTAGAAGAATATAATTCTAATCACTGAAAATTTAAATCTTTTACTCTTCATAAATTTTATGAAAACGATTTCATGCAGATATTGAACTCACCTGTAAATTTTCTTGAAGTGATGATTGGAGATCCATGTAACTTCATACCTAAAAAACTGCACGAACCAAGGCACCATGACTAGTGTCTACGTGGCAAAACTATGGAACTACAATCATCCACGGCCCTACGTAGCCGTAGCGGTAGCTGCAGCATTTCCTTCAGAAGAAAAGCCGGAAGACCTGGGACCTTCACTTCCTCTGATTACTCTGCTATAAACGACTTTAAAAGACTGAGAACTATACGGTTTGTTCAGTAAACTAATAGGCATTCTCAAAGTCTGTTTCCTGTTTCTTCTCCCCCTGATCAAAATATTAAACGTTTTCTCATTCTCAACTTTTTGAGGAGGTCTTTGCACAAGATTATCACCAGTGCTTTCCGAATTCCAATTTTGACCAGCATTCTCAGATTGAACCCCAACAAGTTCACTAATAATTTTCGATCCTTGAAGATCAGCTTCGAGTTGAGTTTCATCCCCGGTGTTAACTTCGGTCACAAAATTAGGAGCTCCATTAAGCTGTTCCAGTTTTGTGTCCATGTTAGGATCCGAAATGGGCCTTACTGCTGGTGGTGAGGCGGAGAACTCCATTGGATGACAGTTGGACCAGACGGGCCCAGTAACATACTGCAAGCCATTAGCGCCCATATTGCATTGCCATGCAAAATGATTGGGATGGAAAGGACCACTAGTTATAGGCAATGATGGAGCTTGTGTATATGGAGGTGAGTACATAAGAGGCAACGGGTGCATTATGTTTGGGGTTCCTGGAGGTGTGGGGTATGGTTGGTGAGGAGAGGAACACATTGGGTTTACACCAGGCAAGACATTGGTAGGTCTCGGATGAAGAGCCATGTTCATTTGCCATGGGTTAGGTCCAATGTTGATGGGAATTGGTGCAACACGAACAGGTGGCGACGGGTTAAACGGTGTAGCTGATGCAGATAGCCTCTTATTTGGAGGTTCTTGAGCATAATTTGGAGAAGTAACTTCTGATTTATCATTTAACGCATCTGCTTCTTGCAAATCATCAACATGTTTGATTTTAGTGGCAGAATCCATCTCAGAGATATCCTCCAAACTGGAAGTAACAGATGGAATCGTTATGTCAATGACACTTTTGTCTACTATCGTATCAACCTCCACCATATTTTCAGATACCGTCTCTGTATATTCATCTCCTATCAACTCACTCAAATTAGTGTCTTCCGTTTCATCTTTCGAATTATCTACAGAACCCAAAAGTTCCTCAACTTTCTCTTCCTGAGATGTTTCATTTGGTTTGACGGATTCCTCATTTTTACCATTATCGATTTCCTTGTCATCAGGAATATCACTATGTGACTCAAACTGCAATAAAGAACCTGGTGGGGCCACAGCTACTTCTTTGTAAGAAGGAGATTTCCCGATGCTAACTATAGAGCTTCTCTGTGGTACATGTACTACTTCTTTTGTCGTTTGTACAGGGCCAACTTCAAGTGAAGAATTAGATTCGTCTCTACCACTTTCTTCTGTGGACTCTTTGGCAGAAGAAGGTACTGACTTGACTCTATAAGTCAAAGCCTTGACAACTTTTCGTCCAAATTTATGATTAGAAGAGGGAGCCTTAGCAGTGTGGTAATCAACATAATTTGCTCGTTTCTTTATGAAGTGATACTTGCCACTTTGAAAGTTATTCTTCAATTTCTCTTCAGAATCATGAAGCAACTCTTTCTTTTGATAACTGTAAACCTTGTTAAAGGCAGCTTTTCTCTGGCGTATTCGTCGTCCATGTAAACCGGCTGATCTTGGTCTATGGACCGCTTGCCATCCTTCTTCTCCTTCAGGAAACGCATCACTGGCAGAAACAGGGTTATGTGCACCAGTTTCCTCCAATGGCTGTACCTTGGAAGCAATCTGTGGCTTCTCTTCAGCGGGTTCTTCCTTGACAGGTGGGTCCGACTCAGCAAGTGGAGAGTCGGATTCTTCATTCACCTGTATTCCCTGGTCAAGGACTGACTCGGGTTCTTGTTTCTCTTCATCTGAGACTTCTTTCACAAGCTCTTTTGGTGACGAGTCATCTGAATTTACCACCTCCAAGTTTTGGTAAGTTTTTCCCTTTAACTGGAAACAACAAGATACATAGTATGGTTAGATAAAGTTGCATCACATTATACAAAAGTGTATATATACAAGTAAAAATACCTTCTGGATATAAGATTTCCTTTTTAACCCCATACTATCCGTCCCTTGGCCATCATGACTTGGATTGATATAGTCAAGCAAATCCGATACACTGCCAATAAAAGAAAAAAAAAACCATCCATTAAACCAATTGTGTTGTATTTAGATCTTGGTATCGAAGGCACTGATAACATACCTAAGATGGCCTTTGCTAGCTATCGATGCATCGGGTTTCCGAGTTCCATTTCTTGCGGCTTCTTGCTGTTCAAGAGCCTTGGATTCAAAATACTCGAGCCATGCAGCAGCATCCTGTTGAAATCAATTTTTAGGTTACACTTGTCTGTACGAAATCTTTAATCCGATATAAAATACATACATAAAAAAATCTAATTATAATGAAGCCTTAATTAGATGCTTCTTCAATTTGTGACAAAGAAAAAGTTATATCCTGCGTCACTTTTCTGAAGAACGATCCATACAAGTAGGCTTTTATAGGGTCACAAGTCACGACATTACCTGTGTGCGCAGATCATCTGGGCCCAGCTTTGCACGTAGAATCTGCAAGGTTGTTTGCTCATGCTGAACACTCAGCGGGTAAGCTTCCATTAAAGAGAGTGCAATTGCTATCGCATGGTAACTTGCAGCAGTCTGAAAAACATAAGAAACGTAAATCGTATGGTTAATCTTGTTTTTACTTTTTCCCACACATTATCAGGACACTGTTTCTTACAGAGAAGTAAGAGGTGAATAAGAAACCTGGATATGGTCTGGGCCGAGTAACTTTTGGTTGCACTTAAGAGCTTTATGCAGATATCTGAGGGCGACATGCACATTTCCCAGGCCTTCCTCCATCATAGCTACGTTGATGTATGTTGCAGCCGTATTCGGATGTGATGGGCCACAAGTAAGATGTAGCAGATACAATGCCCGTTTTACATACCTGATGTTATTGTAGCAGCCATAATAAGTAAACGGAATAAAATGAACTATGATAAGAGATAACTATCGTTAGGCACTCTGCATAGTAAAATAAGAAACTAAGAAGCGTGTCAAAGAGATCACTTTTTTTTTAACTGGCATATGGCAACTTTAACTGGCGCAGAGATATAGATGGATGATCATACAAAACTGATAAGAAGTTATGCTACTTGCCAATGATTGTTTTTCATGCTTGTGATGTAAAAAATCAATGACAAATAAAACATTATACAGAAAGGCTGTTCCAAAGATTGGATGTCAACCTTAACTAGAATTCACGAAAGTAAGAAAAGGAAACATACTTGAGAGCCAACTCTGTATGTTGAAGCCGATAGTAGAACACAGCAAGATCCCCATAACTTTTCATAGTATCTGGATGATCCAATCCCAGCTCTCTCTCATTGATGTCCAAAGCTTTTTGTTGGTAGATTGTGGCCTGTAATGGATTTGAGAACTTGAGATACGTGAAAATAGAAAACTAATAATATCTAAAATTTCCCACATTAATGAATCAAGACCTGATTGAAGTCCCCGGTGTGATACAAAACTACAGCAAGGAGGCTGTAAGCTCCTGCTGTTATCCGGTGATAAGGACCACATACTGCAACTAGCTTCGCAAGAGCCTGAAAAAAGTAATAGCATGTTAGCTCGTACTGATTGTAAAAGATAGACCACAGAAAGTATCGCAGAAACGTTGTTTAAGATGCAACACGAATGAATGAGATACTGATATTAATTCGTGTTTAGAACATGAGCAAAATGTAATTTTGGTACCTTTGTCCCGTAGCTAACTGCATCTTCCAGCTTTCCTTTGTCCAAAGCTGTTTTTGATGACTCCAAGAGTTGGCGCCCATCAGCAGATGAGCATGCTGCTTGCTGCAATAGATACAAAATTGAAATATCAAACGATATGAACAATAACGAACCAAATATGATCTGTTACTATCGTGCAATGGTGTGATTAATCACCTTATGCACAGGTACTAAGCTGATGATGTCCTCCTTCTTGAAAGGATGAGGAGAGTTCATATCAAAATCTCTTGGAACCAGCTCAACGCCAACCTAGAAAACCAATTGTTTGTGATTAAAAATCTTGGAGAACATATATTTCAAGATCAAAAATTGGTTCTTGCTCCCTTTTCGACCAAGGAAGATTAGCATTTAGTCAGCACAGAATGAGCCTATGACACACGATGTGTTTTTCAACCAGCATAGATCAACAATATTACTGATGCTTACTAGAGGATAATTGCTAATTACCTTATGGCATAATCCACGTAGTATAGCAATTTTCCGAAGTTCGGTGTAGTTAAAGCTGGAAAGATCCCAGTCATATCGCTTCTTCAAGAAAGCTTCTAGCCATGACCTTGTGAGAGAATTAACGCCTTGCTCCCTTTCAGGAACCCCAAGCATAAGATTTAGCGCAGCAGCAATTGCATCAGCCATTTCCTCTGGTTTGGAAACAGCAGCAATCACTGCCTGCAGAATGTGCTTGAAAGCGCGTACGATCATTTCATGTATGCACAGAGATTGCACATGTGATAATTTTTCTGACAGCTTAACCTAATCAAAGAGACATAATACAACATCAGCTGGTGCACGAATTCTAAATGACAGACACCGCTAAATATATAAAAATAAAGATCCTTGCAAAGATCAATACTGCAAGCAAAGGGTTTTTTTTTATCAAGAGTGAAAGAGTAAAGTAAAAAATTCAATAACTTCATAATGATTTTCTGGAACACTTCTCGCATTGCATCAGATAATACTTAATAAGATAGACCCACATATAGATTTCCCAAAAAGGTGTATCAAGGAACTAACCACTTGTCCCAAAGAACGCATGCGCAGACCACGCGTGTGCATAAAATCCGTAAGAGTTCGCCCATCAACTGGTGACAGTTCCAGTGAACCAAAATCTGCAACCTGGATACAAGTAAATGCAAGAACTTGTCAAATACGACACTTACATAAAGTTCAGTTGGGAGAAGAATCAGATGACATTTGTAGCTTTGCATTACCAATTTTGGAAGAGCAACTTCATTGTAATATTTTTGTGACTGGTCAATCAGCTCCACCAAAGACTACATAAAACAAACAATAGGTTATTATAGAATATCATACAGTAATTTAACACTTGAATTATTCTATTACTACCTTGCGATGGAGTCCAGTTTCTGACTCTTTAAGCCGAGTAAAAGCAGCATCAGATAACAATTTTTTTAAAGCAGTCTCGTTTTCAGTTGCACTGGCCTCGAGCTGAGATTCTGGCAAGTCTAACACGGAATTCTCTACTTCCCCGTTGACAGCATCAGCAACTTTTGATTCCGTGTTATTCCCTTCCAAATCCTTTTTCTTGTTCTTGAGTGATCGAAGAGGCGTTCCAAGCCCCTCAACCTTTAACTCATTCTTCCCCTTTTCAGTGGAAACTTTCTTCTCTTTTTCTGTTTTCTTTTGGTCTTGTAAATGCTGTATCCAGCATGCTCCAAGTTCCCATCTTGTAAAGGTGTCAGTTCCCACACTCTCTTCCTGAAGCTTCGTTAGGCTTTCCTTCAAAAGCTTCTCAACGAAAACTCGGAGCTCTCCGTTTTCAGATCTCTTTAAATTTGGGAGAACGGAAGTTGTTCTTTTATGTAACAGCATCCTCAAACTGTAAGAATTAAGCTTATAGTGAGAACACGCTAACTGGCACAAACATCGAAACCAAAATACAAGAGATTGATAACATAAGGATGTTAAGAATGTATGTTAGCTGGTTAAAGTAACCTGTTGATATTGAGGGCGCAGGCTCCTCCATCAGGCTGATCAAGAAGCTCAATGTATGGCAACGGAGGAACTTTCTTGTCATCCTCTCTCTCCTCGACTTTCACGACAGCAGTATAACCACAATACCTAACATTGACAACACCTAGAGTCGCAATATCCTGGTTTTCATAAAGAATAAGCCGCACATAAGGGACATGCATTTCTTTATAATGATTTTAAATACGATAAGGATATAAAGTTGACATTATATCTTCTTACATGAGCTGCAGTGTTCTCGTCAGCAGTGATCCCTTTTAGTAGATTTCTCTCAACCAAGCTCTCTTTCCCAACCCCAGTTGCTTGGGATCCATCAATCTTCGTATCAACTTTGCAGCTAGCATCTGGGGCATCCTTAAAGACAGTGATTCTCAAGTCCCCGATACTCTCGGTATGTATTATTTCACCACTCAAATTCGAAGAATCCACATTTGGTTTTTCCATGATGTTCTGAATGGCTAAAATGGCTTTAAAAATGGCAATGTCGACGAACAAGCTATGCAATAGGAAAGCTTTCCTGTCTCGAATCTGCCTGTCTTCTGTTGTTTTGCAAGACATAGACGCAACATATAGGAACTCACTAGCCCAAGGATGCAAATCACTTTTTCCATCTCTTCCTAGACCACCCCCGTTTCCTCCCCAACTCTCATCCTCCGCGGGAAGAGGTGGGAAAACTGAAGGAACTTGTGCTGCAACAGGAGGTATGAGCCATGTGTTGGCTCTGAACCCGTATGGGAGATTCCCAAACTGCAGGTAGTCAATGACAGTCAATAAACACCCCAAGTGTACAACTGAAATTTCTTTCGAGATTAAGGTTCGACTCTATTCACTTACAAAATTTACATACTCATATTAAAATTACCATAACCTACATATTATAGTTATGTAGATGGTTTACCAAAAGGTAAAAGCTTCAAAAATGATTCAAAACAAATATAAATGATGTACACAGTTTAACGAGATGACTATTTCCAAAACTTACCTTGTTCCTTTCAACGAATGCTTTAATGAGATCTTCGTAAGCCTGAAAAGAAAGTATTGATTGTTCAGATAAGCAGTTAAGCACATAGAACAAGCACACTTTATGCTTACAGGTATGTGGACAACAAATACAGAGCAAACGAACAAACTTAACGTAGAAAATGTAACCTAGAAAATATACTTTTAGACACTTACGTTATCAAACGCTCTACTAAGTCTCCGCAGTAGATCAACAAGGTTGTGACATAAAATCCGCTGCTTCCCAATGCTCCAGAATCCATTTTTACAAACTTCAATATGAACAGGCTTTCCATGGCACAACTTCACCTTTACCATAAAAATTTCAAAATGTAAATAATGTTCCAAGCATTCTACAAGTAAATAGACACCGTAAAACATTAAAGTATCTTCGTACTTCAAGTGAGAAAAGATGATTAGCGACTATTATGCTGTCTTCTGCTTGCCTAGTTGCCCTTCGTACATCTGCAAACATTAGTAGTACAATGTAAGTATACCTATCTATTCATCATCGTATAGATGGAAACCTATAGTACTTAGAAGCTGCTTGTGTCCAAACGCAGAAATAAACAGTTTTAACACAATTCCAGTGTCTGTTTGCGCGTGCAAACCTGAAATAAACAGTTTTAACAGCAATTGTACGTGTGTGTGTGTTCGTGAAGTGTGTCTATATGTGTGTGTGCAAACCTATAATAACAAATTTCAGGTTTTAAAGTATGCTAAGTGTGTGCGTTTGCGCAAACAGACAGTAACAGCAATTCACAGTGTATGCGTGGATGCATAAATAAACTGATAATAACAGCATTCCACAGATAAAAGTGTCCATATGTCTGTCTATATCGATAACAATAGCAATTCGGAGTGTCAGCCTGTGTGCGAGAATACAGAAATAAACCAATGCGCGTAAACGCAGAAAGAGCATGAGTTTAATCTAAACCGATAACCACAGTATTTCAGAGTAAAAGTAAGTGTGTGTGTGTGTGTGTGTGTGTGTGTTTGTAGGCACGAGTGTGAATGGAGATATAAGCTGATGATAACAACAATTTTGTGTGTGTGTGTGTAAATGCATAAATTAACAGCTAATAACAGCATTCAACAGCATTTCAGTGTGGGCGCACTCGCGAATGCAAAACAAACCGACAGACAATAACAGCATATCAGTAAGCGTGTGCAAGCGAATTACAGATATATACAGATAATAACAGCATTTTGGAGTATGATTAAGTGCACAAGTGAAATATATTTCCTAAATAAACCGACAATAACAGCATTCCAGTAAGCGTAACAATACTTACAGCAATGTCAGTGTGTCAGTGTGCACGCAAATAGCCAAATACAGAACTAAGGGGGTGTTTGTTAAAGACTTGTGAGACATAAGCTCATTTTGGATTATTTTTCATAAGCTCCAAATCTGTGGCTTATTTGAAGACTTATGGGCTTTATAACTATGATATAATAAACTTATATAAGCCAATAAGCCACAAAAGTGGAGCTTATGAAAAATAAGCCAAAGTTCGGCTTATATTACATAAGCACCAAATTTATGGCTTATTTTGAGACTTATAGGCTTACATAAGCTTAACATATCATAATAAAGTTATATAAGCCCATAAGTATCCAAAAAAGCTACAAATTTTGGGGCTAATGAAATATAAGCCGAAATGGGCTTATGTTTCATAAGCCTAAACAAACACCCCTTAAAACCAGACAGCGACAGCATTTCAAAAAGCGCCAGTGTAAATGCAGATATAAACCAATAACAATCAGGCGCGCAAATGCAGAAATAAATAACAGCATTTAAAAATTCAAACTATTCATATTGGCGCCAAAAAAAAGAAGACTTACATTGAATAGGAGGAGTCAAATGTGAAAGCGAAAAGAACTCGTAAAAGCTCCCAAGCTTGGGAGAGGAGTTACTGAGCTCTCCGTCTCCTCCTCCGTCAACGACAACATCTTTCGCAGCAGCCGCTTCTGCTTGCAGTGCCGCCTCTGTTGACTTAGTTTTTTTACTACTCCCTTTCTTCCCATTCACCTTCACTTCCGTTGTTGTAACATTGTTCTTACAGGAATCGTCCTTGATTACAGGTGATGGTCCGAACGACGTCGTGCAAGCGACGATGTCTAGCAGCCTTCGAACGTGTGCTGTTGCTGCTTCCAAGTCATAGTCCTCTGTTTGGCAATGGGTTTTAAAAAAATTCAGGTTAAGCGGGTGTTTGGGATTACAAACTTGTCTTGCGTGTTATTTTAATTATTATTTTTTTCTTTTTGTTATTTTTGTTATTTTTGAAAAAACTTTTACTTATATAATTAGAAATTTGGAAATAAGTTTTTGATTAAAATAATTAATAAGCCGGTTATATAAGCCAAAAGAAATACTACTTCTTAACTTTACATAAACACTCTCAAATCTCAATGATATTTTAGTGTCGAGTTTTATTTGTTTATTACAATAAATAAATTAATTGACATTATGCTAAATTGATAAATACATTTCAAATATCTTTTACTAACTTTTTGTGAAAGTAAAGCAATATTATTATCTTATAAATTAATTTTTTTAAGAAAAAAAATTATTTTTTATTGATTTTAAAAAATTTGCAATCAGATAATTGTGGAAAAGGTAGGTAGTTTTATGATAGTAAAAATATAAAAAATGATTTGTACATTTTCAATTTTTGATTGCCATACGATAAAACAAACATTAAATAATTGTACTTAAAATACTAATGTAACAGTTTTAATTGTTTGTACATATGAATGTTTAAATCAAATTTGAAAGTGTATCAATCATCTCCCATAAATTATTTTTTTTTTCCTTTTTAACTTAACAAAACAAATTAACGAATAAAAATAAATTATAAACAGTGTACTATCTTCCATGTCTCTTATTTGATTTGTTAGAAACAAGTTATTCATTCTTAAAAATAAACGAATCTAGTTAATCATATTATTACTAGCAGGGTACCCGCGCGATGCGGCGGCAGGTACCCTGTGACTAAATTCTTCGGTGTTATAATTCGTATTTTTTATTATAATTTTTGATTCAATAGTTTTCATCTAAAAACATGTTCTAAAAACGAAATTTCAATCGAGGGATATTATTACTTTTAACATTATATGTAATATATCTAACTCCTTAATAAAACAAATTACACCTTGTTTCTTATTAAATGCAAAAAAAATTAAGAGATACTACTACATCTACATGTAGTACCTCATTTTAATACACAAACCAAAACATTATTTAAGGAATACAACTTTACAAGCCAAATGTACAACATGATAGAATTAAATATAAATGTGTATTTAATACTCTTAATAAAACACCCAATTACATAAATATATAATATTATATGCACATTTTACAAACATTAAAAGCATCTATATACTATATTAATCCAAACTATAATATACATATATCTCTTAAAAAATTATTAACTTTACTTGAACTTTTCATTTGATGTATGCATGAAAATTTTTGTAATGTTAATAATTTTTTTGAGAGATATATGTATATTATAGTTTGCATTAATATAGTATATAGATGCTTTTAATGTTTGTAAAATGTGCATATAATATTATATATTTATGTAATTGAGTGTTTTATTAAGAGTATTAAATACACATTTATATTTAATTCTACCATGTTGTATATTTGGCTTGTAAAGTTGTATTCCTTTAATGATGTTTTGGTTTGTGCATTAAAATGAGGTACAACATGTAGATGTAGTAGTACCTCTTAATTTTTTTTGCATTTAATAGGAAAGAAGGTGTAATTTGTTTTATAAGGGAGTTAGATTAGTTGAAATATAAAAACATTAATCATAGTATTAGTTAAGATTAAGATTTAAGACAAATATTAGTAAAAGTTTGAAATGTAAAGCCTTTTAAAAAATTGATAAGTAAATTATAGTATTAAACTATTAATAACTTCTAGATTTTATTATTATTATTTTTTTTATTATTATTATTATTATTTTAATTATTATTATTATTATTATTTGTTTTTTTTTCCGATAAAAAACGAAGAAAATTGAATAAATATAGAATTTGAAATGTATGGATTATTGCCACGTGGCGGAAAGTGAGTGGTGGATTTCTTATTACCTTCAACGAGAGTGAGCGTGCAGGGCTTGAGTGCGGCAACGTCCACCGTATCTTTCAATCGTGGGCCTCTTATCTGTTTAATATAAATAGTAGTGAATTTAATGGGCTTGTTTATTAATGGGCCAAGTGGATAAGGTGGCCCATTTTCAATTTTTTTGAAATGAATCAAAATAACAATAAGTTACTTTTGTAGTAAAAAGAAACTCTTACCTCGTGAGATAATGAGAAGTTTGTGATGTTACATGTTATCGTGTTCACAGATAATAGTCGACGAATATCTATAATCCTATCGGTTGAGATTCCCTGTAAAACCAACGAAGAGATAAATATTTCTATACGAAAATAAGTTACCCTTGAATAGAGTTTTCGACAATGAAGTTTATTGGTAATCAACAGACGAAACAAATATGTGACTTGTGTGACTATAGTGACGTGTTCGTTTGTAGACCTGTTTTTTGTAAGGTATCGTTGGTAAAACGTTGATGTTTGAATTTTTTATTTTTTTTTAATAAACAGCTCAATATGCGGTGTAGATAACACGTTTCTCTGACTTAGACGTAGAGTTTCAGCCTTTCGTGCAACTTATATCGTTTTGGCAATGACATTTTTGACACTATATACACACAAGTCGCAAGCCTTCAAATTCTTATCCAACATTTCAGCTAACTTATATATTCATTTTTGGTTTCATTCATATTAAATGAAATACAAATTCGCCGATAATATACTTATTTATTTAAAATGAAATGTTTTGCACATTATCATTTTCTCAGTAGCTTTTTAACTTTCCAAAAGTTAAATTTTTCCAACTTTTGTGAATATTAGTTAATAAAATATTGTTTTTTTTATAATAATAAAAAGAAAAAAAAGTACAAACCTTAAGAATAACATGGGTATCATCAGGAAGATTGACTGTTATATCGACAACAACAGGTAGAACTGCAAAACCACACATTATTATTCATTATATACTTTGAAAAATAAATAATAAATAATACTCTAATTTATTTTTTATTATTAAAAATTAAAAATATTATAACTGAAATAATAAAATAAATAATACCCTTCTCTTCCTTCTTCTTCTTATCTCCCTTGGTCTTTCCACGTCCATTCTTAGGCGCCATTTTTCAAAAGCTTCAACTAATTATCTTACTCTGAAAATAAAAAATATAATAACAATATAATCAAATATTAATTCATAAAAAGTTAAAAACAACTATAGTTGAGTTGTTTTTTTTAAAGAAAATGTCATAAAATTTAAAACAACATTGATGACCAATATTTAGCAAGCAATATATAGAGCAATAAAAAGTTTCAACTTTGAATTATGAGTTTAATACAAACAAATTAATAGAATTATAGAAATATACAAATATCTATTGGTTTTCAAAGAAAATGCTAGACTTTTGAAAAGACAAATATGACCATGGATGCCAAAAAGATAGGATAAGGTGGTAAGAAAAGAATTATGAGCTTCCAATATGAACTAAAAACTAGAAAAAATATTTGGTTTAAATAACATGTAATGAAACTACAAAAATGAGTTAAGACAAACAAAAAACAAAGGGAATATGAATTAAACAAAAGTAAAAATTCATAAGCTTTGGATAAGATTATGAAAACAATAAAAAATGGTTTGAATTATGGATAAACTTATGAAAAATAATTGAATAGCTAGCTTCTGCAAGAAAATGCAATAGAATTATGAATGCAATAATAAGTATCCAATTAACCACACCTTAAAACATAGCCAAAAGATTAAAAATAAACAAAATTTTTAATATTTATATAAAATTAACGAAAATCAAATAATGGGTTTTAGCTAAAAAAATGTAATGAAACAGTGAAATGACAAAAAAGACCATGAACATTACTAAAAAAAACTTACCAGAAATAGAAAGGTAGTAGATAGCAATAAATACTCTGAAGAATAAACAGAACCAGTGAAGTGTTGTGTACTTGTAAGTATGTTTTTTTTTCTTTTTCTTTTTTTGGTTAGGGTAGGGTTTTAAGTGTGTGTATTTTTAGGGTTTTGAGAGTGTGTTAAGTGTGTGTAAAAAGAAGATAGATAGCAGTACCATTAAAGAGAAGATGTGAGGAATTAGAAAGATATAGAGATGGGGAAGGTGTGTGATAAGGAAGGAAGGGTTGAGATTTAACGGTCAGATATATAGTATGGCATTTTCTGCTTTTCATATCATTTTACTTTGGACATATTCATTTTCATCACAAATCTAATTAATTACTAGTTTCAAAAATTATACTAGTAAATAAAATATGTAGGAAAATTTACAATCGAATAGCCACATTTTGTCTATCATATGAGCTCTTTTTTTTAACGGCAAATATTAATCATTCGAGTTTAAAGTAAAATCGAATTAGACAACATATAAACCTCAAATCTTCGCTTTAAACGATAAAACTCACTCATGTTTCTATTCACAATCTTTTTTTAAAGCTTTTGCTAATAGGTTTCGATACGATGGGTTAGAAGCTTTGGTTGGTCGACCAGCTCAAAATATGGCACCAACAACCACGTTGATTGATGGTTGCGTTTTTGTTTCTCGCGCGATGGGTATTATTTTATCCGGAGAGAGAAAACTTAGGTGATGAAATATTTTGTATAAATGTTCGTGTTTTTAATTTAAACAAAGGAAATATTTGTGGGGTATATTTTTGTAGCGTAAGTGTTTTAAAGAGTTTTTTTTTTTTTTTTTTTTTTTTTTTTTGTTATGATTAACATTTTGAGCTAGTATAATTTTCCAACGTATCCACTAGAATTTAATATAAATGTGCAAAAAGTATACATTATTGGACAAATTTTGCCGAGTTCGACAGTGCTATTGGTCACCTTGCGTCTGCAACTCTATAACTTGTTTGAAACAGATATTCTTACAAACTCTGTAATTTCTTTTGTACGTTTGCCAAAAATTATTGACTTGTTTGCAAAGGAAATCAAATACTGTACTACACAGTATGACAATTTCGAAAACTAATCAGCATTATGTGTCTTGGTAAGAGATATAATCATTGTTTGGTGTCTTATGTTATGTCAATATTATTATTAAAATGATACAGTTAACCGCTTTTTAGGCAGATAATGAGAAATTGGGAACTCTATCTTAATTTTAGATCACATGTTTAAAACAATTTTAATTTGTTGTTTGGAAAATAAGAATTTCTTAATATTGATCAAAAGTAACTTTTGAAAAGAAAAAAAAGTACATGATTAGATTCAGTTTGAAGTTTTAAACCTTGCATATGTCCATTAAAAAATTATAAAAACAATAAAATATACTTGCACGACACGTCCTCAAGATGCAAAACACAGTTAGATCGAGCAAAATCACCTAACTTATAAGTAATTCACACACCTAAAAACACCCTCCACGGTGACTTGCATTTAATTTACACTTTTATAACTAATCACACAGAAATAAAACAAAACCTTTCCCAAAAACTAATAAAAAAGGAGAGAGGGGCGAAAAAACACAAACCATCGGCTTTTGTTGGTTAATTAACTCAATCCAAGTAACTGACATAATTGTACACTAACTTGAAACCAACTTACTACCACGTAGGAACCAACGAGGGTCGCTCGTTAATGCACCCATAGCTCTTATAAGAGCACATCACGTCGAGCGTTATAGGGTTGGTCGGTGATTTGTATGAAGTACAGTGTATTCATTTATACATCAATCTACTTTGTATTGAAATTAAAATTGCATTTAGCAACCACATAACGACACTTTATTGGCTAAAATTCGACATTGGCATACATCTTGAAGCATATTTTAGCAAAACCCAAGTTTAAATTACTATTTTTTTTATAAATAAATCTTCCTTGTGGTTGACACACAATCACACCATCGATCCTTCGGTCACAGTACTGTTGAAAAACACCCTCGTGTGCCTAAGATATGAGAAATCCAATCAAAATTCGCTCATAGTTTTCAACTAATGCAAATCTCAGACCTTGCCTTAAAGGTTTACCTAACCACAGTTTACCAAAGACACGAGTGAAAATTTGAGAAATCCAATATGCTCATGTTTGGAAATCAAAGACAGAGATGACAGTTTTAAGATGATGATGAAGAGTCTGATCACGAAACCGTTTGTGGTAAGAAATTTGTTATTGTGTTTTAAATAAGTTATATTGGTTAATTGGATCAAAGTTGACAATGAGAAGTGTTTGATTTGCAATGGCATATGAAGACTTGTTCTCCTTAAAAGTGAACCATGCTGGTTATTTTACTCGAAAGGGTGGGAGGGAATATCGTTTAAGTATTGTTAATTATGTTGATTTAGTAGATAGAAGACTTTGATGTTGAAATAATTGATGACATTGTGAAAGAAGTAGGATAAAGCCAAAATAGATTACGCACTACCATTTTCTTAAGCCTGTAAGTAAACTAGATGATGGTCTCGTGTCTTTGGGTAGTCATCATCATGTTCTAGAATTATTGACATGTTTGGGTAAAACGAAGCTGATTGAGCTATATGTTAAACATGATACCACAGCCTCAAAGATGGAGCGGTGACATATGAAAATAATTCATCATCACCATCTAACACTAAAGCTTCTACTAAACTTACTTAACAAAATCCCTTAGTGCTAAACATTTGAGTAAAGGTGAAGAATACCATGTGAGGTATGAAGACATAGTTAGGTAATGACTGATACCCCTAGTTTCATACCTTTGACTATAGGTGAAGAGAACTAGTTGAGGTATGAAGAGAGAGTTAGGAAAGGACTAATACCCGAGGAAGGTCCATTCAACCCTAGGCTATGTAATAATACCCGAGTAATATATATTTGTCAAGACCATGGGAAATTCATTGGTTAAAGTTGGAAGCTTGTGGTAGTAGCAATTTTAAGAAACTAGAGGTCGGGGTTGTTGTAGAAATTTTAAGAAAGCGGAGGTAGAGTGTACTTGTAGTAGTAGCAGGGCTAAGGAAGTATAGGTAAAGGGTAGTGATAATCAGGCATAATATTGTGATCCATTTAACGATATTGATGATATACTTGGTCAGTATATAGCTGTAAATGTGAGACCCTCAAAATCTGGCAAAGAAACACGTAGGCAGCAAGGGGGTGCCACGTCATGGTACAAGAAACAATGAAATATTGTTGACACAAAGTTGACGTAATAAAAACATATACATTACATCATAAAAGATTAGAGTTTTTAAACAACGAGTCCCAAAGTTTTATAAGGGGATAAATCTATTATTTATTAATAGTTTTGTAACATATAGTTACCAAGAATTACAATATAAACTTCTGACAGCTTTTATCAAAACCAAACATTAATAGAAATAACACAGAAATCTCTAAGCCACGATAATATCCAGCGGGCTCCCATCCAAGCAACATTAAGTATTACCTGATATTAAACATGTAAAAATATCAACACAAAGTTGAGTGATATTCATAGGTTTGGCAGTAAAGGTGTGGAACACAAGCATTCATTTGTAAAACAAGAAATAGGGAAAATGGTTACGTACGATAACCATAGTCCGAAACCATTTTTATTGCCATTTAGTTCATGAACCGAAGCTTAACATCAATGTAAGTTCCTCTAGTGAGTATTCAGCTTAAATACTCAAGTAACAAATCAAATGTTAAATGCGTCAATGGTTAAACAACCGCAACATGGGACGAGGATTGTCGGCCCCGATGGATCCACCCACAACATTCGCGCTTAGCAACATAAGTAAATTAACGGTTTATGATCAAGAGAGGAAACTTAAGGGCTATATACTAAAAGTAATAATATCAATGAAAACTGTTAGAAAGCATACAAGTTCTGGATAGCATACAAGTTTTAAATGGATGTGTTCCACCATGTAAAATCTCACCCCGCGTTTAGAAACAATGTGCAAGTAGTAAAAAGGGTACATGAACTCACCTTAGCCACAAGGTAAGTGAATCACAGAACTCAAAAGATGAGTAGAAACAGTAGTGGTAAGATGATCGCCGACGATATAGATGCCCGGTAAACAGGAAAGTCGCAACCTACCAAATAAGGCGCGCACTTTATTAATAATTGACTCAAGTATAAACCATACTTAATAACATCAAACTCAACATTACAAAACCATGACAAACCCGAAATAACATCAATGCAAGTGGTACTACAATACCTTTCTATATGTTCACTTTATTAAACTACTTTCTCGATAAATATCTGTCGGCACATACCAAATGTGCAAGCTCATTTCCCTTACTTAGACAATTCAGATTTTTATGAAACTTGGAGGAAAACTCAATCATAATCTGAATAAAACTCAGTTTAAATTTCATCCAAAGATTTACATTTTAGAACCACCTGCTCAACACATTTCTAGACTTGAAATACCGGACAGATTTGAACACTTGACCCGTGAAACCATTTTGACCATCATAAGCTTTCCCGTTTATAAATCCGACCGTGACTTTGAAAATAGACTCAAAATACTGAGTTTAGGGCCTGAGTTCAGCCCTTAAACATTTTTGAAACTCATTCAATAGTCCCCGAGATTTGACCAAATATCGACAACAATTTCGTGTTGTGTCGATACTCGCCTCCCGATACACGAATATTCAAACTAGTGTAACTTCCTCCTCGTTTTGAGTTAGAAATCCTACTTTATACCAAAACGAGTGTCTCGACAACCACTAAAACTATATCCAATCATCTCAACCTTTAGTCAAACTTTAACTCACGGAAAATGGCCCTAAACTCACTGGTCAAAAATGACTAATTAAAAACCATGTCAAAACAACTTTTGACCCATTTCTAACATCACCAATACTTCTAATATTACATCCTAATCATTCTAAACAACTTTTACAAACCTAAATTACTTGTGTTTCAAATCCTTCTAAATCAAACACCAAAAATCATGAAATAGATAATAAACATCACATACCATTTATAAAAATAGATCAAAACTCCATTGTTCTTCATCAAAAAGTTTTGAAAAGTAAAAGTTTATGCATGTTAAAGATTTCTATAACAAAATGATCACCATTTCATTTGCAACATTGGACTTTATTTAGATTATCATGAATCAAGATTAAAATTAAAATTTTTGGGGTGTCTGTGTTGTTATTTTAGGACGGCAAGGGTAGAGAGAAAAAAGAAGAAAGAAAAATTTGGAGTGTGTGTGTTTTTTCTATGTAGAAAATGAAAGTTAGGTGTGAAAAATAATTTATATAGTGGGGTTAGGGTGAAAATGGTAAATAGGGAATAGTTTTGGACCAAAATATAAAGTGTAAGTTAAAAAGCGGGAAATGACTAATAGTCAATTTTAGAAATATTTACAGGACTCGGGTTTCGTAAAAATACTTTTTCAAAAGTTAAAATGCATCCAAAAGTATGATAATATGGTTTCCCGACACGACTTAACATGTCATTATAAAGAAAACATCGAAACAATTGTCAACGAAACGTAAAATATCGGGCATCCGTCGGTAGCGATCACTAGTAGTTCTCGTTACTCGCTGATTTGAGTAAACATTTGTAAAATGCACGCGGGTGCTTTTAAATCAAAAACTTTAATTTAAATAAATATGGAAAAATAAAATAAGAAATTTTATAATTCCAAATAAAGTATTATCAATGATCAGAAAATACTTAAAAGTATAATTTATTATAAATATCAAGATCTAAGGATTTACGTATGAAAAATACAAGAAAATATAACACGTTGGAAAATTCAAGAAGCACGAATAAAGGAATAAAATAATACCGGGAAATTACGAGTTCTCATAGTCGACCCCCCGAAAGGAACTCTGGTCCGTCAGAGTTCAACTGGAGACGGAAGAAGATGTGAACAAATACGGATACTTAGCTTTGTACTCATCTTCACTTTTCCAGGTAATTTCTGTACCACGGCGAACCTTAACAATTTGAAATCCAACTACACTTCAGTTCCTTAACTTCTTTTCAAAATTATCTCAAACTCTGATTAAAATAATGACATTTCAGTTCGGAGAAATATCAAGAGATAGAATGAACAAAAGAATTTCTTAAACGGACAAGGTGCGCTAAAACGAGTTAAGATTGTTAATAAACAAGGAATCGCAAATCGTGCAACTGTAAAACATGACAAATCTTAAAACGTAACAATCTATTTACTAGAGAAATAAAGGGGAAATATGAAGTACATATTGACATTTGAATTACAAGTTGCCACAATTATCTGTCTAGGATTTGGTATTACTTTCAAACTCAGCTTAAGTATTTTTTTTGATAAGAAATTCAAAGTAAAAGTAACTCAGTTCAAATAATTATTTCAATCAGCTTAAGATCTTTTGGATGACTGTATGAAATTATTGTTAAAAACTCAGGTTTATCGTTACCATTAGAGAAAATCAAATTTCTAAATTATTTAGAATCATTATTAGAAATTATAAATTAAATCGATAATTTCATTAGATTGAAAGTAAAGTATGATACAATCAAATACTTTAAAAGATAAAGCTTGACATCATTTGAAACTCTAGTTATAAATCTACCAAAGTTGATGTATAGATCCGACATTAAACTTGAAACGAGTATTTTGGTAATTTAAACATTGAATAAAATATGTAAAACGTTCTTAAAATTTATAATAATTTTTAGAAGTCCAAGAAGGTGTTTAATGCACCATATGGTAAACACGTGACATATTTTGGTTTTCAAAAGGTGACAAGATAGCAAACGAGTATGAAACGAATAATAATCAACAATTAGTATGCAAGCAATATCATGAGGGAATAAAACGAAATTCGGACCAAATTCTTAACGAACATAATAAAATAGATATGTCGATGATAAGAAAATAAGAAACCAAAGGTTTAGCAAGTAATCAATTCTCGAGTGAGGTTTGTGTCACCAACAATGGCTTATTAAGTTCTCGGTGGTCGATACACGATCGAAAGAGAAAAGCTACACAACAAATTTTCGGATCAAAGAAAATTCTTAAGAAGTCACTTAAGAGTAATTCCCGTAAGATGAACAACATTAGCAATGAGAGGCGAAATCAACATATGATTCACACGAATAAATTTCAAGACGATAGAGTCTAACACACATCATTACAAATACACGAAATTATCGTTCACGTCCATTCATAAATCATTATCCGCGTCCAGAGAGGTTTCGAAGGTCTACCAAAATAGAGAGAGATGGTTGGTCGATGTAGACGTATAACAACACTGAAACTTTCAAGTCTGGTATTAATGGTAAGAAACTAGAAGAGTGGTAACGAGAATTGTATCATGAGGATGATGAGGTAACAAGTAAAACAAAGTTCGTTGAGTAAAGAAATAGGTGCTTATAGGCACGTAATTTGTTCAAGAAAGAGGTAAGGAAACATGTGCATATGTTGCGTACGGGTGCTACTCGCATAATACGTAAAAGTTTTCAAAAAATTTCATTTATCTAACTTTTTCCCGAAACACAAGTAAAGAGTTGGTTCTTGGCCAAATATTTAAGGAGACTACTATTCGACCTCACATGGCTCCTTCTAAATTACGCATAGGTGATCAGGCCATGCATAATGTAGGTCTAGCAATGCGATGCACAGTTCGTCAAACCAATATTACATGTCATATATTTAAAATACGTACATGATACCAAAAATAGAAATCGGAATGATTTATGAAACTTTTCGCAAGTAAGTAACTGGCTAGATATTTTATTCAACAATTTTAATGTTACAATATTTCTTTTTATGACCAACGCTGAACAATTTGTAAAATAATTCGCAGACAATACCAATTTAAGTTTATATGATGACATGATGATGTTTTATAAAATATCGAGTCGTTTAAACGAGGCTAGTAATGAGTAGTTCATAAGAAAAACGATGAAATAGTTTCAAGGTGATAAGGTTTCAAAAGGTTTTGTCAGAATCGCCATGAGACACGTGTCAAGATAATAACGAACGATGTGAAAATAAAAACTTCAAACCTCGACCCAAATCGCTGGTACGATAAAAGAAAAGAAAAAATAAAATAAAATGACAAATAAGTCATGTATAAAATAGAGGATAGGAAATCTGTATGCGTTCGCATTGTAATTTAGTTGACATAAATATGCTTTTAAGAAAACTAGAATATCAGTTTTCGAATAAAACAACTAACCCGAAAAGTTTCTATTTTTAAACATTTTCAAATGCAATCAATGTTTGGTAGTTGTACAATCTCATTTGTTAAAGTTTTAAGAGTTCAAACGAACTAAAAAACGCTACAAACCATAATTTTTTAAATTCTATCAGCTTTTACTTTTAAGTTTGACTTTTGGGGTCTGACCAGACCAATTGACTCGCTACATGACATTTTTAAGACACGAATCCTAAAGCAATTTGGTGTAAACGATGTTTTGGACAACTTTCTAGTTTTATTCGAGACTTGAAACGGATCAAAAATAGACGAAAATGCCCTCGCATCAAATCTGTCAACAAAATGAGATTTTAGAAATATGCAGAAAATAAGTTCTTAAATTTTACGATTTCAAATGACCGTAACTTGCTCGTTATTAATATTTACGGGTCAAATTTTTATGTCCTAAACGAACGTCAGCAACAAGTAGAAAGATATTTTTATGTCTAAAGTTTATAAAAATATTTTCTCGGCATCGTTAAATTACATGTAACTTTTCTACAGAAAGTATATTTTTCGACACACCTTGAATTTAATCAAACTTCATAACTACCCGAAATTTATGTACACACATGACTTGTCGATTCCTATAGACGAAAGAGAATAAATTGTATAATTAAGCATATAAAGGAAAACATAGTATAAAATGGTTCAAGAATACCAACGATAATCTAAGAAATAAAAAACGACGCATGATATCCATGTCTTAGATTTCAAGATGCAATGTAGGAAGGTCTCTTGGCTGCGCGATTTTCCAAGGAAAAACACAAAACATATCGAGAAAGAAACGGAACATTAACAAGTCGCACTCCTGGAGCGAGGAGGTTTAATGAAAGGGGAAGGTACAAGTTTATAGAAGTAGAATCGTATTTCAAACAATCGCCACATAATAGAAGATGAATTACAAGATGACGATGGTACTTCCGATGTACAAACGAACGTTGAAATTCGAAGTCGAAACGTAGAATGGTCAATGAAATAGTATTTAATCGATATACGAGTGCCGTGTAAAACGGTGACGTAAATGTCAATCAAGGTTACGAAAACTCACGATATTATTCAACACGGATTCCAAGGAATGCTTCGAGAAGTGTGACTCACACGATCTCCTTTAGTCTTGTTTCGAGACACATTGAGCTACACAATGGTCGATAGACTATTTTCCAAGACATCCAATCACAAATGGTCGGAAAGCAGTTTGGATATCTAAATAGATATCTTAAAGGAGTTTAAACAATGAAAGTAACACGCACGGTAGTAAAATAAAAATCAGAAGTTTCATCGAAAGCAACACTTATTTAATCCCAAACAATGATATCACGAGGATACACTCAACATGTAAAAGTGAGTCGATAAAAATGGGCGGTTCAACGAACAAGTACATGAGGTCCGTCGTATCATGCATAAACGAAATAGCAATAGTACTAAGAAAAGTGAGTATGAAAAATCGGCAGCATACGCGCTCCAAATACAAGTATGAATGTCATAACATTATAAAATTATTGTAACAAGATCAATTCACAAGAACAAAAATTCAAGAAATACAGTAAGAGCATATGTAACCACAGTAATATCCAATGATAATTCATTAAGCACGAAGGCTTTGAAAAGACATAGTAATTATCGTCATTAGGGTAATGTAATATTTCAAAACGTAATCAAGAGATGAAATACTACAACGATAATTAAAGTAAATAATAAGGATTAGAGAGTTACCCGCGCAGATATCGAACAACAATGGCAGATTTTGTGTTTGACACTTAGAAACATGAAATATCTGAACTTTCGGTTATAGACTAAGTTTTGAAACGACTCGGTTCCCTATAACCATCACTCTGATACCAATATGTGAGACCCCCAAAATCAGGCAAGGAAACACTTAGGCAGCAAGGGGGTGTCACGTCATGGTACAAGACATAATGAAATATTGTTGGCACAAAGTTGACGTAATAAAAACGTATACATTACTGTTGATCCCAAACTTAGATCGATTAAGCTTTGTGTATACGAGATTAGATCAAGTAATACACGTAGAGAAACCTTTGCTTATGAATAAAGTAACTAAGTGTTATGCGGAATTAACACTTAATCTAGAACACAAAGATGTTAAACAAACTTTCACTTGTATTAGAATAATCGAACTTGATTACAATGAAAGAGGTTTAACAGTCGAATACTTGTGAAAACTTATTATAACTGATGATTAACATTAACCTAAAAGATCTTCTTTTATAGATTAAGAAGTCTTGTACAAGAAGCTACGAATCAACTATTCTAGGTAAAGATAATAATGGAAAATACAATGTCGAGTTTATCTTTACCACATACAAATAAAGAAACAAATAAACAAAAGATTCGTATGAAGATATATTCCATCAGTGCTTGTCTTCAAGGCTGTCAGCGTTGACTTCTTCAAATGTCAACGCTTGACTGTCAGCGTCCAACTTCTTCTTATCAGCGCTTGAACTCTTCTTATCAGCGTCTAGTGAACTGACCCATAATTTATTCCCAACAATCCTCCCCTAAACTTGATATCTATTCCAATGATCAAGTTTCTGAATAAATACTTAAAGCTTAAGAGGAATCTTACAAAAACTTCTTATGTTGGTGATAAACATATCTAATCAAGTCCTTGGCCACGTCACTAGTATAATCAATCTCCAAGGGTGTCTCCTTCATCTTCTCCAATATTTCTTTGGACAAGAAATAGTCAGCATCCATAAGTAGATACTCTGAAAACTTTGTAGAGCTTAAATGAAACACACCACAAGTAGAATAAAGCCTCCAATGAAGACCACTGAGGTCATCTTCAAGATCCTTCCATATAGCAGGATCTGCTTCCCTTGTACCACACAAAGTCAAAAATGTGTGCCATAGTCTTATTCCATTTGCTGAAGTAGGTGCTTCAGCCTGATACTTGGCCTCTATCAATCTCCATAGATGCACCAAGTCTTCTCTGTCTATGCTTGCAAAGATAGAAATAATCGAAGTGAAAGTGTGTACCTCCTTCCCAAATCTGCCAATCTTCCAAAATCCACACTCATCTTCATCAAAACTTATGATTGGATTTCTGGCATCTAGAGATACTACATTAACCAAATCTGAAGATTCCAATGGAGAAAGCTTGAGATGCTTCCTTATGACAGTTTCACTTGGATCATACACATCCATATCTTTGGGAAATTGGAGAGGAACTCCTTTCTTCACTGGTCTTTGAGCAATCCTCATCTCCTTTGCAATCTGCATTTCCTCAGCAAGCTCCTGTTTCCTTTCTTCTGAAAGAAACTGTAAGACATTATTTTCTTGCACATGCCTCCAAATAGGATGTGCCCTATACTCTAGCTCCTCAAAAGATAAAGCCAACAACTTCTTGTATGTCCATCCAGGTTGATGGCATCTAAGCAACTTGTAATATAATTGCCTGCTATCTCTTCTAAGCCAAGTCTTGACCTCTTGTGCATTATACTTCAAAATCACCTTTATATCATCTTGTACCCTGAGAAGAATTTCCAACCCCCAAATTTGATCTGACAAACTCATCCCTGGGTTGTCCATTACCTTTTCTTCCCAAGCATGGTACATTCTGGTGATTTCTGGAAGGTCAAAATCAACCTGCATCTTCAAATCTCTCAACCTTTCTTTTTCCAACTCATCCTCATATTCAAGTCTTTCTGGATCTTCAATGATTTGAACACTTGAATCTGAGCTAGCTCCTTCTTTTTCATCATCACTCTCACTCTCAGAAGTGGCAACAAATGGTGATGTCCCACTTCTCTTCAAAATTTGCTCCAAAAGTTGTTCAGCCAAATGTTTATCAAATGCAATTTGGGCTGCATCCTTCTTTGGAACCTCTTCTTCAACCAAAATTCCTTTACCCTTGTCTTTTGGATCAATGGTAGGTAAAGTAGATGAAGATACCTGTGTAGACACATCTTTGATGATTGTTGATGACTAGAATACATCAACACCACCTGCAGGTTTGTCAGCGTTCAAGTTACCTGTGTCAGCGCCCCGTTTACTCTTGTCAGCGCTGGATGTGTCAGCGTCCAAACTTTTGTCAACGCCAAGATCAGCGCCCTTGGATGTATCAATAACAGGGTGCTTCTTCAAGTTGGTGAGTGCTTCAGCAACATTTAAAGATTCACTAAATTGTGAACTCTTCTCACTGGCTGTATGAATCAGCTCATCCTCTTCTTCCTCCCCTTTGGAAGATTCCTCTATTCTACTCCTGCTACTAGGATTCTCCAAAACAGTTACCCGCTCCCTCAATGCTTGGAATTCACGGCCCTGATTATTGACAATTTGTACAAGGCTGACATTTTGCTTTTGCAAGCTAATGACAGCAACCGTCAATTCATTCAATGTCATAGGTTCCAATCTGCCCTCAGCTAGAATGGGGATTTGACCTCCCAAAATAGAATCATAGGGCATGGATGAGGTCTTAATGATGTTGGGACTGTCTTGACCAGCATCTAAGCCTGTGCCAATAGCCCCAGCCTCATCCATGTCACCAGCCACACTTGTGGAGGTGGTTCTCTCTGCAACATGGCTAGGACCACTAGAGGAGAACACTCCAGCAGTCCTTTGGCGTTTTCTCAACCTAGATTGTAAGGGGGTGGAAGATGATGTAGATTGTGTGGGTGTGGGTTGGTTAAGGGGTGTTTGGGATTGTTCAGGGATGTCATCAGCGTTGGGATTGGCTGTGTCAGCGCCAACATATTGAGTGTCAGCGTTGACATTGGCTTGGTCAACGTCCATGTGTTCAGGTGAAGGTAATGGTTCAAGGACAGGCTCAAGTTGAGGTGCAGGGTCTGGTTGTGGTTGGGCAGCCTGAATGACTTCAAGCATGGCTTGGGTGAGAGGTATAGGTCTGTTTGTGGAGATCATTTTGTCAAAAATGGTTTTCTTTTGCTTAGGGATCTCATAAAAATGGTCATGATCCCTAAGACAATATTCTTGTAAATCAAACACCATTTGCAAAAATCTTGGGTAAGCCAAAGTCATTTTACTTCCCTTATTTTTACACATCCCTTCAAAAATCATTTTTGAAAAATTATACCTAAGCCCACGTGACATACAAACCAAAGCACTTGCAATGGACCTGTTTATTTCATTAAAAGCAGTACATTTTGGACTTAAGCATTGAAGAAGGACATGTATCAAATATTTCCAATCTGAGGGAAATTCCTGCTTATGATATTTATTTAAAGTTTTATCAGCAGGAATAGGATAACCCAATTCCCTAAGACCTTGTTCTATTGTTGCAATGGCAAGGGTAGTCACACCATCAGCGTCATTAAGACGCAAAGCTTGGCGAACCAAAGCTTCAGTGACCACCCATGTTCTACCATGAACAATAGAGGTTAATGTAGTCACTCCATTAGCTGTTGTGGAACTTACATTATTCCAAAACTGTCTAATGTGTGCGACAGGGACTAGTGGTTCATGAGAAAGTGCATACCTTATGGAGGATGCATTTAAAAATGCCACCATTTGTGAATACTGAGGGAACAAATCATTATCAGCGTCCAAGTAAGCTACCATATTATGTTGGCTCTTGAACTCCAATGTCAGATTGTTTGAGTTGAACTTTGGTGCCATGTTGAAAGCTGTTTAGGTTATGTGATATGGGAAAAATCTAGGAGAAAGATGTTAGACAAGAAAATATGAATACCCAGAATGAAAAGTTAGCCAAATTTATAGGAGAGATGCATGATTATGATTGGTCAAAAATGAGGCAGTTATATTCAAAGAGTAATGATGAAAATATTGAATCAAATATAACTTATCTCATGCATTAATTAAAAGTAACAACTCCCCAAAAATTACGGCCAAAGATTAGTCAAAAATAACAACTGGGTAGGGCCCACTAGGTGTCAACGGTCAAAAATAACACATCAACGCCCAACGGCTATATTTTCTTGTCAGCGTTTGCCTAAAGCCTTGTCAGCGTCATGATTGGTCTTAACAGCGTTTGGAGAAAAACTTGTCAGCGTCTAAAAATAAAAATATTTAAAAAGAAAAAGACCTGAACAAAGTAATTTATCCTAAGGGAAATATCTTACAAGTTGAAGGATGCATAGTTTGTCAACTTTGCATGCTACAGTGCCTCATGGTTTAGTAAAACTAACCCATACTCACCTGTGGACACAATCTAGAATTGTGATAAGAGTATTATAAAAATACCCAAGGGTCCTAAAGGTTCCTTAAACCTCCCCTTAAACTATGATACATGAGTTTCTCAAAATATATATGAACATTAAAAATTTATGTCAAGATAGGAATATAAATATTCTAACCATCATCCATAAACAAAAACATGTCCAAATAGCTCTTCAAAGATCCATAAGCAACTCTGTATCCAATGGCATAAAGCTAACACCACCTACACATTTAGATTGAAAACCACAAAACTAACATTGTTGCTGACAGCGCCCCGACAACACTTATCAGCGTTGAAGGAACTCTTGTCAGCGTTAGACAATAATATCTCTAACAACGGCAAAATAACACTTGTCAGCGTTAAATGTACCTTTGTCAGTGTTAGAAAAATAAAGTGGAAAAATCTAAATCATCACAAAGACCAATAACAATGCATTATCCTGTACATACTTTTACAAAAAGGTTCCAAAACACATATTAAGTGAGATTAACCATTCCAATATTTGTTACCAAATATTGAAATCTTCCAGTATCAAAAGGTTTAGTTAATAAATCAGCCACATTATCTTCTGTGTCTACCCTATCTGGTTGTATTAAACCTTTCTCAAAGCAATCTCTTATAAAATGATGCCTAATTTCTATGTGTTTGGTTTTAGAATGATGTACAGGATTTTTAATAATGCATAAAGTACTGTTATTGTCTACAAAAATCTTGGTATGCATGAAATTGTACCCATAATCCAACAGCTGGTTCTGAATCCATAAGACTTGTCCACAACAAGCAGCTGCAGCCACATATTCTGCTTTAGTTGTAGAGTTCGCCACCACTGTTGTTTCTTGCATTGCCAAGATATCAATCTACTCCCAAGAAATTGACATCCACCAGTTGTGGATTTTCTATCAAACTTGTCACCACCATAGTCACTGTCCGAATATGCAATAAGCTCCAATGGAGAATCTTTTGGGTACCATAAGCCAAGATCTGGATAACATCTTAGGTACCTAAAGATTCTTTTCACAGCAAAAAGGTGACATTCTTTGGGATTCACTTGATGGCGTGCACAAGCACACACAGCAAACATGATGTCAGGTCTTGAGGCTGTAAGATACATCAATGAGCCAATCATTGATCTATAGTGCCTAACATCCACATCTTTTCCAGCTCCAATTTTTCCCCAAGGGTGTTCCCTATCCATAGGAGTGGAAGCACTCTTTTCATGTGGAGAAAAACCAAATTTCTTCAAGATTTCAGCTACATATTTGTCTTGGGAGATGAAGATACCATCTTCTTTCTGCTGAACTTGTAATCCTAGAAAGAAGTTCATCTCACCCATTGCACTCATCTTGAATTTATCTGTCATAAGCTTGGAAAAGTCTTCACTCATCTTTGGATTTGTAGATCCAAAAATGATATCATCAACATAGACCTGAACAAGTAAGACATCCTTACCTTTCTTCTTTGTAAACAATGTCTGATCTATGGTGCCCCTTTTAAAACCATTTTCCACCAAATAGGTGGACAATGTACCATACCATGCTCTTGGGGCCTGATGAAGTCCATACATAGCTTTCTTCACTCTATAAACCTTGTCTGGATTCTCAGGATCTTCAAAACCAGGAGGTTGCATGACATATACCTCCTCAACAATTGTTCAATAGAGGAAAGCACTCTTCACATCCATTTGATAAACAGTGAAGTTCATACAAGAGGCATAAGCTAGGAAAATTCTTATAGCTTCAATTCTTGCAACAGGAGCAAAGACCTCTTCATAATCTATCCCTTCCTCTTGTGTATATCCCTGAGCTACCAAACGTGCCTTGTTTCTGACCACAATACCCCTTTCATCTTTCTTGTTCCTTAGAACCCATCTTGTCCCAATTGGTCTCACATATCTAGGACAATCAACCAGCTCCCAAACATCCTGTATAGCAAATTGGTGAAGCTCATCCTTCATTGCTTCCACCCAACTAGGTTCTTTGAGAGCATCAAAAATCTTCTTGGGTTCCTGTTGTGACAGAAAACAGGCAAACAAACATGCTTGTACAAGAGGGGTATCAACCTTCTTGTGAATATTAGCAATGAAGCTATCATGAGTCTGGTGAGATCTTTTAGTTTGAACAGGAGTCATGATATTCCCAATGATTTGAGAGGGAGGATGATTCTTCAAAGTAGATCTAGGAATTCCATTTTCAAGAATTCTGTTGTCTTCAATATCATCCTCCATGTTGCTAATATCTTCTTCAGACTCTCTTCCATCTTGAACCTCTTCATTTATTCTTGAAGGCTCACCTTGTTCAAAATTGGAAGATACGAAATGCTCATGAGTGTTGTCAACATTGGAATTTTGCTTGTCAGCGCTGGAATTACTTTTGTCAGCGCCAGAATCATTGTTGTCAACGTTTGAGCCATCAGCGTCTGAATTGGTCTCATCAGCGCTAGGATTGTGCTTGTCAGCGCCTGAATGACCATGCATCTTATCAACTGGTGGTATTGAAGAACCACCTTTATCCTTTCCAGCAGCAGCAGCAGCAGCATAATACTCATCTGTCCATATGGGAAATGTAACATATTGTTGTGTGGGAAATGACTCAACTGCTTGTGGTCCATCCTTCTTAGCAACCTGTGTACCTGAAACATTACCAATTCTCTTTTCCAAAACACTTGAAGTTACCTTCACAATGTCTGGATTAGTAACAGGCATATAATTTAAAGCTCTAGATAAAGGTTCCAAGTCAAACAACCAATTTGGACCACTTTCAGGATCACTAGGTTTACTCTCTAAAAACCTAACATGTACTTTTTCAAGTATACGTTTTTCCTTTTTAATGTAAACCCTATATCCTTTCATCTGCACTGAATAACCCATGAAATAGCCTTCATCACCTTTAGCATCAAATTTACCTAGGTCATCACTAGTTTCTAAAACAACTACATGACAACCAAAAGGCTTGAGAAAGCCAATATTTGGCTTCCTTCCCCAAAGTAACTCATAAGGTGTCTTATTGTGTATTTTGTTGACCAATGCCCTATTTTGAACATAACAAACTGTGTTAACAGCTTCAGCCCAAAAGGCTATAGGAAAGTGGGCATCAGCCAACATGGTTCTGGCTGCTTCAATTAGGGTTCTATTCTTCCTTTCCGCAACCCCATTTTGCTGTGGGGTTCTAGCTATGCTAAACTGCCTAGTAATCCCTTTCTTGGCACAAAAATCCTCTAGTAACTGATTTCTAAACTCACCACCATTGTCACTTCTAAGAATTTTGACCTCATTACCACTCTTCTTTTCAATCTGGGTAATGAAATCAATCAAAATTTGGGCAGTTTCACTTTTCTTGGCTAAAAAGAAAGTCCATGTAAACCTGGAAAAATCATCAGTGATGACAAAACAATATGATTTACCCTTCAAACTTTCTATATTAGTTGGACCAAAGAGGTCCATATGCAATAAGTGAAGTGGTTTAGAACTAGAGTGCACTTGTTTAGATTTGAATGAGACCTTGTGCTGCTTGCCCTTAAGACATGCAACACAAGAGTGGTCATTGTGGAAAGCCTTTTCAGGCAAACCATCAACTAAACCAAGTCTCACAAGTCTATTGATATTTTTAAAGTTTATGTGCCCTAATCTCCTGTGCCAAAGATTACTTTCATCTACTGAAGCTTTAGCATAAAAACATGACATCATTTTATTATTCATCTTAATTCCATTAAGATTCACATTATATATGTCTTTATGCCTTGGTGTTCTAAATTCTATGTATTTCTCCTCAGGGAGCTTGTAATCTTTGCTTAACACCAAGCATTCAGTATCAGTAAAAAGAACTTTATTCTTGTTATCACACACCTGTGATACACTAAAAAGATTATAGTCGAGTTCTTTTACCAGAAATACGTTTTCAAAACGTAAGTTGTTGGTGAGAAGAGTTCCTTTGCCTGTGATAGTTCCATATCCGCCCCCAAAGAGAACCTTATCACCATCTTCAATGGGAGTGAAGTTACTCAAGTAATCTTCTTTCCCAGTCATGTGCCTAGAGCATCCACTGTCCCAATATCCATAGTCATTAACCTGTTTTTGAATGCCCTGCACATAAGAAAACAAATTAGTTTTCTTTGGGAACCCAAGCCTTGAAAGACTTGGATTCATCTGGTTGTTCAACAAGAACAGACTTGGTTCTCATAACAACCCCATTTTCATCCCTTTTTGGATGAAATGCCCAGTTAACCCCAATTGGTCTTGACATGACCTTTGAAATATAATGAAACCTGTTGCATGTCATAGACAGACCAGTAGAATTAGGGTTTTGGTCTTGTTTTGGTCTCCATGTTAAGCTAGTAGAAGCTTTAGACCCCTTTCCCTGTGGTTGCAAATACCTAGGTTTGGCAGTGTGTCTGTCAGCGCTGAAATTGTTCTTGTCAGCGCCCCGATTGCCTTTATCAGCGTTGAACCTAGGGTTTGCTACAGGAACCCATTGCCTATTGGACCAAGTGTTTGTCTTTTGGAAAGGTCTTAGGCCATGTGTGTTAGACCCTCTAGAAAAGAATGGGGCTGGTCTAACAACTTGTGAACTTTTGTTCACATAGGTTTTGTGTCTGACAGTATTTGACCTATGTTGACTTTTGTCAGCGCTGAAATGGTTCTTGTCAGCGTTGACATTTGAAGCGTTGACACATTTGTATGCCAAATGTGAAAAGCTACCACATTTGTATGCCAAATTTGAAATAAAGAAGCCTGTTCCATGGTTACTAACTTGGCTTTTTGGTGACCTAGTATTCCTATACATCTCTGGATACTTAACACTAGGTTTTCTAACAGTGTGTGGGCCAAGGTCAACAGCTTTGCCAGTGGTTGGGTGTGTGATTTTAATAGGTGTAGGATCATGGCTCGTGATTGGTGTGGGCTCATTTGGACTTTAACACAACAAACCTCCCTTAACAAACAAAGTGTGGTTAGCTTTCTTCCACTCATCTAGGTCAGTCAGTTTTTGTTTATACTCTTCAACTGGGGAAGTCACTCTAGGTGGAGGAATGAATTCCTTCTCTTGGAGTTCTTGCAAGCCAGTCCAAGATAAGTCCTTTGATTGGACACCATAGAAATCCCCAGCTGGTGGTGGAACACCAGTATAGTCTTTCATCCCAATCCCACTTATGTCCTTAGAGTCTCTTTGTTTACTAACACACTCTCCTAGGGTTTGTGTGGCCTTATCAAATCTCTGGATTTTAAGACTCACATTATCTTTATTTTTGTTAGCCTCATCTAACTTAGCTATCAAATCAAGATTAACCCTGTTTGTGATATCTTGAATATCTTTACTTTGATGTAACTCATGTTTTAAGATATTTATTTTATCCTTTAAATCAAACTCCATTTTCTTATACTCAGCTACTGTCCTTTCTGTTTGGGTGAGAGCAATTTGATAATTAGATACTTTGCATCTTTCAGAACTTGCCTCATCTAATAATTTTACTATCTCCTTATTTAGTTTTTCAGTATTTAAACGACAACCCTTAGAACAGAAAGCATCATCATATACCTCATTATCTGATGAAGAGGAGGAGTGTGCCATGAGAGCATATTCAACATGCTCTTCTTTAACTTCAGCAACCAATGCTTTGTCCTCTTCCTCATCCTTAGCCAAAAAGTTCCAGCTCCAGTCCCATCCTCCAACACCATCAATTTGTTGAACAGCTACCATGGCCTTGGAATCTTGGCTCTTAACCATTTGGCTTGAAGGCTTACCAGCATCAGATCTTCTTGGAGATCTACATTCCCTCATAAAGTGCCCCATACGATGACAATTGTAGCACTCAACTTTGGATTTGTCAAATCCAGCAACATCCTTAGCATCAAAGGTCATCTTCTTCTTGAACCTTCTATTAAACCTGTTTGCTCTTAAACTTACAAGAGCCATAGTCCACTTGATGTCCATCTCTTCCAATTGCTCATCACTTATTTGCTTAAGATCCTCATATGTAATCCTTGAATCACTGGGCAAAGAAGCAATGAATGCACACACAGTATCTAGATCTAAACCAGCAGGTTTAGTTCCATCAGCACCAAAGTTGTGAGTGTCAACGCTTGAGTGTGAGGCGTTGACAGGATATGATCCAGCGCTGACAGGATGTGTTCCAACGCTGATAGGATGTGATCCAGCGTTGACAAATGCAGATATAGTGACTGGATGTCCATAGGAGTTCATGGAATCAAATTGACCTTCACTTTGTGAGAAGAAGGCCATGTTGCTACTGGAAGGTTTATTATCACTCTCTAAAAGCCATTCATTCTCCAACAGTCTTAGTTTGTTGAAGATGTCATCAAACCTAGAGGTTTTGTGGGTGTTATTGACAAGAATGGATCTTGCCTCAATCTTCCATACCTCACCAAGGCTTTTGAGAAAAGTAGCATTCAAGTCAGGGTCATCAATCTGTGTTCCCATGAAGGAAAGTTGACTTGTAATGTCAAGCAGTCTACTTCTCACACTGCTGAGATTCTCATTGGGTTGAGCCTTAAAGACAGCATACTCATGCATGAGTTGCTTCTTCTTTTCTTCTTTAGTGTCAGCATTGCCACCATGTGCTACTTCAAGAGCTTCCCAAAGATCTTTTGCAGACTCAAAGCGTTTGTACTTGTGCTGATTCTCATGACCCAAGGCGTGTTTCATGATGTTCAAAATTTTCATGTCCACCCTTTTCTTGGCTATATCTTCAGCAGATACAGCTCTTCCATCTTCAGGCCTTTCCTTCTTATCAGCTTCAGGACAATTAGGAACAGCTACCCTTGCAGCAATAGCATTAGCAATCTTTTGAGCTTTGTTGAATGTGTTTCCATATTCAACAATCTCCCAAAGAGTGTAGTCATGGATGGCTACATATTGCTCAAAATTGGACTTCCAAAGCTCGAAGTTCCTGGCATCAAACATGGGAATTTTGATACTAGGGTTTGTGGTGTTGCTTTGTAGCAAAACAGGAGCAGGAGGTTGTTCTGAGCCAGACATGATGTTTTTAGGGTTTTGAGAAATTTAGGGTTTCGTTGTTTTAGGGTTTTTGGTGTTTTGGGGTTCTTGCGTTACTTAAAGATCAAAAGTTTCTCAACAAGCTCTGATACCACTTGTTGATCCCAAACTTAGATCGATTAAGCTTTGTGTATACGAGATTAGATCAAGTAATACATGTAGAGAAACCTTTGCTTATGAATAAAGTAACTAAGTGTTATGCGGAATTAACACTTAATCTAGAACACAAAGATGTTAAACAAACTTTCACTTGTATTAGAATAATCGAACTTGATTACAATGAAAGAGGTTTAACAGTCGAATACTTGTGAAAACTTATTATAACTGATGATTAACATTAACCTAAAAGATCTTCTTTTATAGATTAAGAAGTCTTGTACAAGAAGCTACGAATCAACTATTCTAGGTAAAGATAATAATGGAAAATACAATGTCGAGTTTATCTTTACCACATACAAATAAAGAAACAAATAAAGAAAAGATTCGTATGAAAATATATTCCATCAGTGCTTGTCTTCAAGGCTGTCAGCGTTGACTTCTTCAAATGTCAACGTTTGACTGTCAGCGTCCAACTTCTTCTTATCAGCGCTTGAACTCTTCTAATCAGCGTCTAGTGAACTGACCCATAATTTATTCCCAACAATTACATCACAAAAGATCAAAGTTTTTAAACATAGGGTCCTAGAGTTTTGTAAGCGGATAAATCTATTATTTATTCATAGTTTTTAACATATAGTTAAAATAAATTAGAGTATAAACTTCTGACAGCTTTTACCAAAACTAAACTTTAATAGAAGTAACACAGAATTCTCCAAGCTACGATAATATCATGCGGGCTCCCACCCAAGCAAAATTAAGTATTATTACCTGAGAACTAACATGTAAAATCGTCAACACAAAGTTGAGTGATATTCATAGGTTTACAAGTAAAGGTGTAGAACACAAACATTCATTTGTAAAACAAGAAATAGGGAAAACGGTTACGTACGATAACCATAGTCCGAAACAATAGTCCGAAACCATTATTATTGCTATTTAGTTCATGAACCGAAGCTTAACATCAATGTAAGTTCCTCTAGTGAGTATTCAGCCTAATAACTCATGTAACAAATCAAATGTTAAATGCGTCAATGGTTAAACAACCGCAACATGGGACGGGGATTGTCAGTCCCGATTGATCCACCTACAACATTCGCGCTTAGCAACATAAGTAAATCAACGGTTCATGATCAAGAGAGGAAACTTTAGGGCTATAGACTAAAAGCAATAATATCAATGAAAACTGTTGGAAAGCATACAAGTTATGGATAGCATACAAGTTTTGGATAGCATACAGTTTTTAAATGGATGTGTTCCACCATGTAAAATCTAACCCCGCGTTTAGAAATAATGTGCAAGTAGTAAAAAGGGGCTATGAACTCACCTTTTCCACGAGGTAAGTGAATCACGGAACTCAGAAGCTGAGTAGAAACAGTAGTGGTAAGACGATCGCCGACGATATAGATGCACGGTAACACGAAAGCCGCAACCTACCAAATAAGGCGTGCACTTTATTAATAATTGACTCAAGTATAAACCATACTTAATAACATGAAACTCAACATTACAAAACCATGACAAACCCGAAATAGAAACAATGCAAGTGGTACTACAATACCTTTCTATATGTTCACTTTATTAAACTACTTTCTCGATAAAAATCTGTCGGCACATACCAAATGTGCAAGCTCATTTCCCTTACTTAGACAACTCGGATTTTTATGAAACTTGGTGAAAAACTCAATCATAATCTGAATAAAACTCAGTTTAGATTTCATCAAAAGATTTATATATTAGAACCACCTGCTCAACACATTTGTAAACTTGAAATACCGGACATATTTGAACACTTGACCCGTGAAACCATTTTGACCATCATAAGCTTTCTCGTTTACAAATCCGACCGTTGACTTTGAAAATAGACTCAAAATACTGAGTTTAGGGCATGAGTTCAGCCCTTGAACATTTTTGAAACTCATTCTATATTCACCGAGATTTGACCAAATATCGATAACAATTTCGTGTTGTGTCGATACTCGCCTCCCGGTACACGAATATTCAAACTAGTGTAACTTTCTCCTAGTTTTGTGTTAGAAGGCCTACTTTATACCAAAACGAGCGTCTCGGCAACCAGTACAACTATATCCAATCATATCAACCTTTAGTCAAACTTTATCTCACGAAAAACATCCCTAACCTCACTGTTCAAAAATGACTAATTAAAAACCATGTCAAAACAACTTTTGACCCATTTCTAAAATCACCAATACCTCTAATATTACCTCATAATCATTCTAAACAACTCTTACATACCTAAATTACTTACATGTCAAATCCTTCCAACTCAAACACCAAAAAGCATACATGCAATAAGCAAAAATCATGAAATAGATGATAAACATCACATACCATTTATAAAAAAGGATAATTATCAAAAGAGTCCTTCAATTTTGAGCAATTCGTGATTGAGTCTAAAAAACATGCTTTTCCTGATACGGTCCAGGGCAACAAGAATATAGGGAAACAATCATTCAGATTTTGACAAGTGTCCACATAAATAGGGCAATTCTGACAGATTGCCCCAAGATATAGGGGAAAGAGGACACGTGGCGCATTCTGCACCCAGTTGGCCTATTGCCCCAAAAAATAGACCATTTCTAGAAAGAGAAAATTTTAGGTGTTTTTTGGGAAGAGAATAATAGGCAACGGACCTTTTTGGTAATTTTCCCTTATAAAAATAGATCAAAACTCCATTGTTTTTCATCAAAAAATTTTGAAAAGTAAAAGTTTATGCATGTTAAAGATTTATATACCAAAATGATCACCATTTCATTCGCAACGTGGGACTTTATTTAGATTATCATGAATAAAGATTAAAATGAAAATTTTTGGGGTGTTTGTGGTGTTATTTTGGGATGACAAGGGTAAAGAGAAAGAAGAAGAAAGAAAATTTTGGAGTGTGTATGTTTTTTTGTATGTAGAAAATGAAAGTTAGGTGTGAAAAATAATTTATATAGTCGGGTTTGGGTGAAAATAGTAAATAGGGAATAGTCAATTTTAGAAATATTTACGGGACTCGGGTTCGTAAAAATACTTTTTTAAAAGTTAAAATGCATCCAAAAATATGATAATATGGTTTCCCGACAAGACTTAACATGTCATTAAAAAGAAAACATCGAAAACGTCAAACATCGAAACAATTGTCAATGAAACGTAAATATAGGGTATCCGTCGGTATCACGATCACTAGTAGTTCTCGTTACACGTTGATTTGAGTAAACTTTTGTAAAATGCACGCGGGTGCTTTTAAATAAAAAACTTTGATTTAAATAAATATGGAAAAATAAAATAAGAAATTTTATAATTCTAAATAAAGTATTATCAATGATCAGAAAATACTTAAAAGTATAATTTATTAAAAATATCAAGATCTTAGGATTTACGTATGAAGAATACAAGAAAATGTAACACGTTGAGAAATTAAAAATGCACGAATAAAATAATAAAATAATACCAGGAAAATACGAGTTCTCACAATAAACACATGAATACAAGAGGTTGTGAGGCATATCACATTAGGTGTTTTAGTATTTTAGAAAAGGGGCCGACACATAATTTGAAAGTGATGATGGTTATGAACACGAGCTAGATCTGTTTTAGATTAATTACAATGTTGATGGGTTAGTAGATGAACAAAATGTCATAGACGATTTATTTTGGATGTGTAACTATTTAAAAATGACATTAATAGGTTTTAATGTAGTGGTTGTAGTATGTGATGTTACAAAGCTAAAGGTTGATGTAGGTAAATAGGATTTAGATGTTATTGATATTGATTCATTTGTCAATGATCTTGATGATGGAATTGATACTCAAAAAAGAAAGAAGATAAGAGAGTTGGGAAACAAGGAAAGTTCATCGATGGTATGAACCAGTGACCTAGTAATGAACAAGCAACTATTCTTATCTTTTATGTTTTCACCTTAAGTGGGCATGCCAAAAAGCATAAAAGTAATGGGGCTTTGAGACTGTTAAAGATGAAAAAATTGACTAAGCATGAAAAATTAGTATCATGTTCTAAATGTGGGAATTTGGGTCACAATAAGAGAGGTCTTCGAGGAAAGGTGATGCTTTTGGCTTAGGCAAAAGAAAACTACATATAATCAAGGTCCAATTCAAGCTTCATGCACTAGTCATGGAAGAACTTGAGGTCTAAGTCAAGTTTCAGGTGTTAACCAGATAAGAACTCAAGGTCCAAGTAAAGCTTCATGCGCAACTCAAGTTGTAGGTACTAGTTAGAGAATAAATCAAATGCAGGGGTTAAAAGAAGCCAAGGGTTCCAAAAAAAAATTCCAAGGCAAAGTCAAAGGTAAAGACCATCTGTAGTTCCAAGTAAAGTTGGATGATCATCTCAAATAGAAAAAGGACTAAAGAAGGCTCCAAACACGCAGAGTCCTTGATTGCGTGATCATCCAGTTTGTTGTTTAACTTTATTCTTCCAGACAATATTTCATTTTGTGTAATGTTTAACTTTATGTTTCCTTAAGAATCTTAGACAATATTTCTAGTATTATAGTTGTGGTATGTTAACAAACTATCTCAAACTATTTTTTTGTGGTATGTTAACACTATATGTGTTAGACAATATTTGTTTATTTTATGTATCTTTTTGTACTTGCATATTTGATTATTTTTGATGATAAATGTTCATTAGTCTTTTTGGTACTTATATATCTTCTTATTTTGACTTCAGTTAGTCAAACATAACCCATATAGTAATTGTTAGAAGTTATGGATATTCAAAACCCACTAGAATGTTAAAACCTGAGAAAAAACATTTTAGTAAAATAGAAACTTGAATGGGCGCATCACACTCGCGTTTTAGGAACGGGAGGGTGTTTTTTTAACATAATCGTGGCAGAAGGATCGATGGTTTGACTGTGTGTCTACCATAAGCACGATTTACACATTTATTTTGAAAAAAAGGACTAAAGGTGAGACTGTGTGTAAATATCTTGAAGCATATTTTAGCAAAACCCAAGTTTAAATTACTATTTTTAAATTTTAGGGTAATACGTAATCGTCCTTGTGGTTGACACACAATCACACCATCGATCCTTTGGTCACGGTACTGTTGAAAAACACCCTCGTGTGCCTAAGATATGAGAAATCCAATCAAGTTTCCCTTATACTTTTCAGCTAATGCAAATCTCAGACCTTGCCTTAAAGGTTTACCTAACTACAGTTTACCAAAGACACGAATGAAAATTTGAGAAATCCAATATGCTCATGTTTGGAAATCAAAGACAGAGATGACAGTTATAAGATGATGATGAAGAGTTTGATAACGACGTCGTTTGTGGTAAGAAATTTGTTATGTTTTGAATAAGTTATATTGGTTAATTGGATCAAAATTGACAATGAGAAGTGTTTGATTTGCAACGAGATATGAAGACTTGTTCTCCTTAAAAGTGAATCATGTTGGTTATTTTACTCGAAAGGGTGGGAGGGAATATTGTTTAAGTATTGTTAATTATGTTGATTTAGTAGATAGAAAACTTTGAGTGTTGAAATAATTGATGACATTGTGAAAGAAGTATGATAAAGCCAAAATAGATTACGCACTACCATTTTCTTAAGCATGTAAGTAAGCTAGATGATGGTCTTGTGTCTGTGGGTAGTCGTCGTGATGTTCTGGAGTTATCGACATGTTTGGGTAGAACGAAGCTAATTGAGCTATATGTTAAACATGATACCACAACCTAAAATATGGAGCGGTGACATATGAAAATAATTCATCATCACCATCTGACACTAAAGCTTCTACTAAACTTACTTAACAAAGTCCCTTAGTGCTAAACATGTTTAGTAAAGGTGAAGAAACCCATATGAGGTATGAAGACATAGTTAGGAAAGGACTGATACCCCTAGTTTCATAGCTTTGACTGCAGGTGAATAGTACTAGTTGAGGTATGAAGAGAGAGTTAGGAAAGGACTAATACCCGAGGAAGGTCCATTCAACCCTAGGCTGTGTGATAATACCCGAGTAATATATATTTGTCAAGACCATGGGAGATTCCTTGGTTAAAGTTGGAAGCTTGTGGTAGTAGCAATTTTAAGAAACTAGAGGTAGGGGTTGTTGTAGAAATTTTAAGAAGCGAAGGTAGATGGTTGTAGTGGTAGCAGGGCTAAGGAAGTATAGGTAAAGGGTAGTGATAATCAGGCATAATATTGTGATCCATTTAATGATATTGATGATATACTTGGTCAATATATAGCTGTAAACACATGAATACAAGAGGTTGTGAGGCAGAGCACATTAGGTGTTTTAGAAAAGGGCCGACACATAATTTGAAAGTGATGATGGTTATGAACATGAGCCAGATCTGTTTTAGATTAATTACAATGTTAATGTGTTACTAGATGAACAAAATGTAACACTCTCATTTTTCGTATCGGTACAGCGGAAGGGTCTTTCAGAGTGTTACGGGATAGCACAAAAACTCCAATCATAGACAACACATAAAAATGGTTGTACAAGGTTTAACATACATTCATTCGATAAAAAGTTTTAAAGTGTACAACAGGTCCCAAATTATACAGGTCATTAAGTTTACAAAACATAAATCAAATGAACATTTTTAATATTATGTGGGCCATCAGAGTTGATCTCCATCCGGATTACCTTCAAGCACCTGAGATAAAAACATGCAAAAATCATATCAGCGAATGCCGAGTGAATTCATAGAGTTTAATAAAAACCGTTATATAAAACAGTCGTTAAAATCAGAACACAAGTATAATATCAGAAGTAAGTCCACGTATTGCTAGTCAGGCAATATATAAATCAAGCATACATCTTAAACCGTCCATGAGACTGTAGTCTCTATATTACCACGATAGGTAATATATTCATCGTTAATAGCGTCGTTATTATGTATAGGATACATTTTTATTTGAATTAGGATTATTACTAGCCGCATGACATTGTTACCTTACTATGAAAACAGCGGGCCGCGAACCCGACAAACAATTTGCCCATCTAAGTTAGTGTGTCGTCACAAAAATCACGCTATGGAATCTTCTCATACATAAATTCACTTACCAATCAATGTGGTACGACGGGGATCAACCGTCAAGGCGCGAACTGGGGTGATCGTCCCCAAATAGTACTATCAAATGCATAAGCGTCTACCAAATCCCGGTAGTTCACAATTCATGCTAATGGGACTTTAAGTGACATAACCTAACTACTAATAATCCTTTTAGTCTCGTTTATAGGGTCATAGCATCATTCGGGTCCATATCATTAAGCATACCATCGGGACTACTTGTGTTCTATTTTTATAAAATCTAGCATGTTATCTCCCTCGCGGGTTTACAAATCATTTTATAAAACATTTAAAAGAGTGCGAGGCTATGAACTCACATTGATAATGAAAGGCGGATTATCGGCTACGGGCGTGCTTCGTTCACGGAAACCTATATAAATAATAATCAGTCTTAGACTTTGTCCAATGACTTTTATCAAAATATCAATATACATATGATGATTTTGTACATATGATGATGATCAAGTGGGTTTATACATCCTTGTTTACTCATTTTAGTGTTTATGTTTTGGTAACTTTTTACTAGTTTGCTAGTTTTATCTATTTACCTATTTTAAGTCCAATAAGCTTAGTACAAGTTCTTTAACTTGTTTTAATCCATTTTATACCTATATTATCATTATCTGTACTTTCCATGTTGGGCCCAAATGGGTTAAGCCCAATAAGTTCTTTTTATAAGTGTTTTACTTATTTAGTCCAATTATTAGTCCAATATGCTTAGTTAGCTCGTTAATGTCCGTATGTCCTATACTTCGGGTTTTATTGGTTTTTACTTGTATTAGTTACTTATATATCAGTATATGACTTTTAAAAACTTTACATTAGACGGGTTTGATCGTCTAAGTTTTATTTGGCGAAAAACGTTAATTTTACGGTAATAGCCGAAAAAGTCGTAAAAATCAAGTTTATAGTTTTTATTACTTATAAGTATTATTCCACTACTATTTATATAATTTATCCATTTAATTAACCTTTTACATATTTATATAAATAAGTTTCATAAGTTAGTGGGTTTTTATTTTATATTTTATACAATAAAATTTGAGTGCTTATATAATAATAATAACCATTAATTCTCAAAATCTGATTTTTATTTTCATGTTCACCATTTTTATCATATCTAGAGTTATATAATGAATTAGAAGCTCATTTTTGGGTGGAATGATCTTCATATTATGTGCTACATTTAACTTAGTTATAGCTACTGCTCATTTTAAGTTTATCTTGCCTTAACAGTCCCTACAAAACAGCTTATTCAGATTAGCACTCTCATCTTGTTTTGATCATATCTCACTCATTATATTGATTCCATTGCATGGCCAACTCTCACATGTGTATAACATCTTGTACTTACTGTAAATGGATCATACCATGCAAGTTTATCAGTTCAAGTTTTAGTTATATACTGTTTTTATACAGCCAACTAAATAAGCATGATTTTAGCCTCATTTCTTATAGTTATTAACCTTTTTAAGCATATTTATCAACACTTGATCCCCACACAACATTTTTATCATCATATATACATCATATACATATACAATAATAAAGAAAATACATTTGTTCTTTACAAAAATAACAAGAGAAAATGGAGAGGATGATCTTTTTTACCAACCAAGTGTATTTCTTGTTTTTGGAAGACAAGAACTTGATGAACACCAAAAGTAACTCCAAGATCATCAAACACCAAGAACAATAGTTGAGAAATCAGCCCTAGGACACAAGCAAATCACCTCCAATGTTGTTAATATGACCACCAAATGATCAAGGCTTCAAGATAACTCCATGATAGAGCTAGTTAACATGTATTTCATGGCTAGAAAAGATCAAAAGGGGTGTTTGTAGCTTAAAAGTGGACGGCAATGGTGAGAGTTTTTGAGAGGATTTGAGGTTGTTTGCATGTAAGTAAATGGTATGTGTGAAGTTAGTTGATGGTTTTAGCTAGTGGAAGTGGAAAGAGTAGCTTAAGGTGTAAGCTTAGTTACACTTGTAACTAGTTAGCTAACATGATGCCACATATGGTTGTGGTGTCATGTTGGTGCCGTCCATGCTTGCTAGTGGGGTGGGACAATGTATTTTTTCCCATCTCACTAGTTTACGGGTATTCCTCGATTCTAGTTTTCTCGATTTGCGTGCCCTCGGGTCGTTTTACGAAAAACGTTTTTATAAATTATGAATCTACGTCACAAAACGAATCCAATAAAAATTGTCTCATCAAAAACGGAGTTCAAAAACGTAAATACGTAATCCTAAGGTTTCCGGTTTAGTCGTAAAAGACGCTAAATTATGCACGTAAGCCCAAATTTAAATCCGTAAATTGTGAGTTCGTCAACCAACACAAAAATAAGTTTCAAAATATCATACGAGAAAATATTTCACTACCTGAAAATGTTAGATTGTCACAGCTTTTCCTCCTAAAAGGGATCAACGTCCTCGTGATCCATTTCATTTGGATGTCCGTTTCTTATTGAAATCGAAGAGGTGCGGATATTTCTTCCACATTTCGTCCTCTCGTTCCCAACTATACTCCGGTCCATGCTTTGAATTCCATCGGATCTTGACAATAGGTATCCGACTTTTTTCAGTTGCTTTACCTCACGATCCATAACCTCTACGGGCTCTTCGATAAAATGCAACTTCCCATCTATTCGAACCTTACCTAACAGAATTTTCTCATCACTCACTGCTAGACATTTCTTCAGATTAGATACATGGAATGTGTTGTGAACACCATGAAGTTCTGGGGGTAACTCTAGTTTGTAAGCCACCGGACCTACTCTAGATAAAATCTTAAAGGGTCCAATATAACGGGGATTCAATTTCCCTCGCTTTCCAAATCTGATAACGCCTTTCCATGGCGATACTTTCAACATTACTCGGTCACCCACTTTAAACTCCATTAGCTTCCGCCGCACATCCGCGTAACTTTTCTGTCTACTACGGGCAGTCAACAACCTATTCTTAATCTGAACTATCATCTCCGTAGTCTCCCGGATTAATTCCGGTCCCGTGAGCTGGGTATCCCCAACTTCACTCCAACATACAGGAGATCTACACTTCCTACCATACAAAGCTTCAAACGGTGCATCCTTTATACTAGAATGGTAACTATTGTTATACGAAAACTCTGCTAACGGCAAATGTTTATCCCAATTCTTACCAAAGTCTAACACACAAGCTCTCAACATATCTTCCAGTGTTTGTATCGTCCTTTCACTCTGCCCATCAGTCTGGGGGTGATAAGTAGTGCTCATGTCGAGATTCGTTCCCAAAGATCTTTGGAGAGATTTCTAAAAATTCGATGCGAATCTAGGATCTCGATCCGAAATGATCGATACAGGCACTCCATGCTTGCATACAACATTATCAAGGTATATACGAGTCAGCTTCTCCAGTGAGAACTGCTCTTTAACCGTAATGAAGTGTGCTGATTTGGTCAGTCTGTCGACAATAACCCAAATCGAGTTGTTTCCAGATGATGTTCTAGGAAGCTTGGTGATAAAGTCCATCGTAATTCGCTCCCACTTCCATTCAGGAATCTTTGGCTGTTGAAGTAGTCCTGATGGCTTTTGATGTTCAGCTTTAACTCTAGCACAAGTCAAGCATTGAAGAACATACATAGCAATATCAGCTTTCATATTCGGCCACCAGTACAACTTCTTCAAATCATGGTACATCTTATCAGATCCCGGATGAATGGAATACTTAGATTTATGGGATTCTAACATAATCAAGTCTCTTAAGCCTCCAAACTTAGGTATCCACATACGACCTCTTAAGCATTTCACTCCATCAGCTCTAACCTCTAAAGGATCTCCTTCTCCTCGGAACCCTTCATTAACAAAATTTTCCTTCTTACAAGCTTCTATTTGCGCATTTCTAATTTGCTCAGGCAAATTATTGTGCATGGTCAAGACTAGAGAACGTACCATGATAGGCTCTCTATCTTTCCTACTTAACGCATCGACAACAACATTGGCTTTTCCTGGGTGATATTTTATATCACAATCATAATCACTTAACAACTCTATCCATCTTCGTTGCCTCATGTTCAATTCCTTCTGGTCGAGAATATACTGTAGGCTTTTGTGATCGGTGAATACCGTACACTTGGTGCCATACAGATAATGTCTCCACAACCTAAGAGCAAAGACTACAGCTCCTAACTCAAGATCATGAGAAGTATATTTCTCCTCATTCTTCCTTAATTGCCTAGAAGCATAAGCTATCACTTTCTCTCGCTGCATCAAAACAGCTCCATAGCCTCTAAGAGATGCATCACAATACACTACAAAATCTTCACTCCCGTCGGGTAATGATAAGATTGGCGCACTACATAATTTTTGCTTCAATGTCTTAAATGCTCCATCTTCATCACTTCCCCAAACGAAAGATTTATTCTTCTGGGTAAGCTTAGTCAAGGGTTTAGCTATCAAAGAAAATTCTTTAATGAATCGCCTATAATAGCCAGCCAATCCTAAGAACTGTCGCACTTCCGTTGGCGTTGTCGGTGCAGACCAATTCTTAATAGCTTCAACCTTTGCAGGATCAACCTGAATTCCATCTTTGTTAATTACATGACCAAGAAATTGCACAGAATCTAACCAGAAATCACATTTCGAAAACTTAGCATACAACCTTTCATCCTTCAACAAATTCAAAACAATCCTTAAATGTTCTCTATGTTCATCTTCATTCTTAGAATAGATTAGAATATCGTCAATAAACACAATCACAAATTTATCCAAGTAGGGCTTGCACACTCGATTCATTAAATCCATGAAAACCGTAGGTGCGTTAGTTAACCCAAATGGCATTACTTGAAATTCATAGTGTCCATAACGAGTTCTAAATGCAGTTATAGGAATATCTTCTTTACGGACGCGAAGTTGGTGATATCCTGACCGCAAATCTATCTTAGAATACACACTAGATCCTTGCAGTTGATGAAACAAATCATCAATCCTAGGTAAAGGATATCGATTTTTAATTGTCAACTTATTCAGTTCCCTATAATCAATGCACATACGGAAAGATCCATCCTTCTTCTTAACGAACAAGACTGGAGCTCCCCAAGGCGACGAGCTCGGTCGAATAAAACCTTTATCAGACAACTCCTTAAGTTGCTCCGATAACTCCTTTAATTCAGAAGGGGCTAATCGGTAAGGCACACGTGCCACCGGTGCAGCACCAGGAATTAAATCGATTCGAAACTCTACTTGCCTTATCGGTGGAAGTCCGGGTAAATCTTTAGGAAATACCTCAGTAAATTCACAAATAATAGGTACATCTTCCAATCGTTTCTCCCTAGACTCATTCCCGGTCACTTGAGCTAAGAATAACTCACAACCGTTCCTGATGTACTTTTGGACTTTAATACATGAAACGATTTTCAAACGGGATTCACCTCGATTGCCATCAATTACTAACGTCCTATTCCTAAGAGGAATCTTAACCTTCTTCTCTCCACATAAAATAGTTGCATTATTCAACGACAACCAATCCATACCAATAATAATATCAAAACTACCTAATTCTATCAACATCAAATCAATCGGAAAGGAATGGTTCAAGAGATTTAGAGAGCATCCTTCTAATAGCTTATTAGTTTTCACTAATTTACCATTAGCCAATTCCACCTCGTAACTGGTATTTATCTCAACAGGTTCAATGTCAATAAGGGCACTAAATTTGGTGGATACAAAGCTCCTATCAGCACCCGAATCGAATAAAGCAACAACATAATGATTGTTGAGTAAAAACGTACCGGTAACGACATTCGGATCCTCTTTCTTCACCTCAATTGTTCCAAGTTGATAGATACCACCCTGGGGATTTCTTCCAGGTACAATCGCTTTCAACTTGGGGCATTCCGATTTCCTATGACCTTCCTCAATACAGTTGAAGCAAATGGTTCCCTTCTTACACCTTTCAACCTTGTGTCCAAGCTTTCCGCAATTTCGGCACTTCCAGCAGTCGCCAGCATGCCTCTTGTTGCCACACTTAGGACATCTATCATCGTTGCGCGGTGTATTGTTGGTAAGAGCATTTGCATTCCCCTTTCTCTGGTTCTGACGGCGATTAAAATTCTTCCTATTATCACCTCTATCTACACGATCACCGTCACCCTTTCTTTTCTCACCTACACGGGCTTCATCTTCCCTATCCTAAATTATCTGTCCAATGAGTTGGTAAGCCATTCGAACAGCATCATCAATGGTCAGTGGTTTAGATGATTTCACGTCCCCCCCGGATATTCCTGGTCAACCCTTTAATATATTGCTCAATTCGGATCTCTTCGGGTTCAACCAATCGAGGACATAGCAAGGCCAACTCATGGAATCGGTTTGTGTAACTATCAATGTCCACACCTTTCATTCTCAAATGAATCAACTCTTGTTCTAACCTAATAATCACACTACGAGGACAAAACTCCAAAGTCATCCACTTCTTAATTTCAGCCCAAGGAGTAGCATTAGCAGCATCAAGACCCATGAAAGCAATTCTCCCGTTCCACCAAGTCAACGCACGACCTTTAAGAGTAGCCATAGCAAAAGTCACCTTATCTTCCTCCTTACACTTACTAATCCTAAACACCGACTCAATCTTCTCAATCCACTGTCTTAGTCCTATAGCACCTTCAGTTCCATTAAAAGGTAGAGGTTCACACTTCATGAACGTCACATAAGTACAGCCACCAACTTCAGGTGCATTAGTTCCAAGTCCTCCTACATTTCCGCCAGCATTAGCATTCACATTATTAGCATTCACATTCACATTAGTACCGCCAATTCCACTACCGCCAGCTCCACTACCGCCAGCTCCACTACCGCCAGCTTCATTTCTAGCATTTGCCATAAATTCAGTCATAGATGCGGTAACTTGCTCCGTAATAATCCTACGTACATCATCCTCAGTCACAGCCTTCTTGGGCGGCATAGTTCTATAATTTCACAATTTCAAAGTATTAAGCATTCTCCCAACAAGGATTCATATAATATGGATTGAATTCATAATCAAGATACAAATAAGGCACAATATGGAATTCAAGACAAGATACATATTTCATTCGATTTGAAACAAAAGTATTGTCTTAGTTACATCCCATATCAAAGTTCTAGCACTATATACACTCAAAATTCGTGACAAGTCTACTACTAACAATTCGGTTCAGTCAAAGCTACAAAAGCACAAAAGATACAAAGGTCACTACTAAATACAGACTGGTCTACTGAGAACCGCCAGATGGTCCATCATCCATCGTCTTCTGTATCTTCGTCGGACGATCACTAGACACATCTTCAGCTGGGCGCTTACGGATCACTCCTCTTTCAACCATGTCCGCATAAAATCTACTGTCCAACCCACGGATATATTCAGCTCCTTTTCAGCTTTCTCACGCATTGCACGAGCTACACTCAACTGAATCTCCATAGAATTCACCTTTCTCTTCATTTCAGCAAACTCACCACTTTCTAACACTGATAACCTCCTAAAAGCCTCATTCAAACCACGTTCTACATCAGTCAAATCCAAACTAAGCAATTCCCGCTCTTTCTCACCAACCTTAGTCTTCGACTCCAAATAAGCAACATGAGTCTGAACAACACCTAATCCAATCTCTGTCATACTATTCTTAACACGGGAAGCATCTAGATCACGTCTCAAGGCCCATGGTGCAAGACCATCAATAGGAGTAGCCTCTCGAGCACTAGACGACTCTCCTATCTCACGTCTACGAGTAGCAATACCATCAGTACCGTCAGGTGCATTATCATCCTCATCCTCCTTTGATTCAGAATCAGATTCAGACGATTCAGACATTTCATCCCTAGGTAGCTCAACCTCAGAATCAGACAAATAAACTGGTAGGGGTAAAGGCTCGCCCTCTAGAACATCGTAAGGGTAAATAAGCTCGGCTTCCTCATCGTCATCAACCTCAACGTCTATACCTACATCCTCCTCGACATCCTCGTCGTCAATCTCATCATCTAGATTATCTAACCCAATCTCCTCATCATTCTCAATATCAACATTCTCAATCTCATTCTCAACCAAGTCAACCTGAGGGGCAATCTGATCTCCTAGTCCTAACTCGGGCTCGGGATCCTCAAATGGTTCCTCCTCATCATCCATATCATAATCTACTAAGTCTAAATAAGGATCATCATCTACATTAGGTTCGGGAATAGCATGGTTTTCTACAGGAATATTAGGGTCAGCCATGACAATCTGCATTTATATATATATATATCTCGTATTAGGATAACATACTAGTTAAACAACTACATACTGAAATCACGATATATACATATATATAAATTAAATTATATATATCAAAATATATATCTTCTCAATAGGGCTTGTTGGTAACGTCGGAGATCTCTGGCACCGTTATAGTCAAAAGATTTTTCAAGTATTTTCTCAAATGTTCATTGTCAAAAGATTTTGAAAAGTTTTGTTCAAAACCTTGGTTTTTAAAATCTTTTGTTCTCTATAACGAGAGCTCTGGTACCAAACTGTAACACTCTCATTTTTTGTATCGGTACAGCGGAAGGGTCTTTCAGAGTGTTACGGGATAGCACAATAACTCCAATCATAGACAACACATAAAAATGGTTGTACAAGGTTTAACATACATTCATTCGATAAAAAGTTTTAAAGTGTACAACTGGTCCCAAATTATACAGGTCATTAAGTTTACAAAACATAGATCGAATGAACATTTTTAATATTATGTGGGCCATCAGAGTCGATTTCCATCCGGATTACCTTCAAGAACCTGAGATAAAAACATGCAAAAATCATATCAGCGAATGCCGAGTGAATTCATAGAGTTTAATAAAAACCGTTATATAAAACAATCGTTAAAATCAGAACACAAGTATAATATCAGAAGTAAGTCCACGTATTGCTAGTCAGGCAATATATAAATCAAGCATACATCTTAAACCGTCCATGTGACCGTAGTCTCTATATTACCACGATAGGTAATATATTCATCGTTAATAGCGTCGTTATTATGTATAGGATACATTTTTATTTGAATTAGGACTATTACTAGCCGCATGACATTGTTACCTTACTATGAAAACAGCGGGCCGCGAACCCGACAAACAATTTTCCCATCTAAGTTAGCGTGTCGTCACAAAAATCACGCTATGGAATCTTCTCATACATAAATTCGCTTACCAATCAATGTGGTACGACGGGGATCAACCGTCAAGGTGCGAACTGGGGTGATCGTCCCAAATAGTACTATCAAATGCATAAGCGTCTACCAAATCCCGGTAGTTCACAATTCATGCTAATGGGACTTTAAGTGACATAACCTAACTACTAATAATCCTTTTAGTCTCGTTTATAGGGTCATAGCATCATTCGGGTCCATATCATTAAGCATACCATCGGGACTACTTGTGTTCTATTTTTATAAAATCTAGCATGTTATCTCCCTCGCGGGTTTACAAATCATTTTATAAAACATTTAAAAGAGTGCGAGGCTATGAACTCACATTGATAATGAAAGGCGGATTATCGGCTACGGGCGTGCTTCGTTCACGGAAACCTATATAAATAATAATCGGTCTTAGACTTTCTCCAATGACTTTTATCAAAATATCAATATACATATGATGATTTCGTACATATGATGATGATCAAGTGGGTTTATACATCCTTGTTTACTCATTTTAGTGTTTATGTTTTGGTAACTTTTTACTAGTTTGCTAGTTTTATCTATTTACCTATTTTAAGTCCAATAAGCTTAGTACAAGTTCTTTAACTTGTTTTAATCTATTTTATACCTATATTATCAGTATCTATACTTTCCACGTTGGGCCCAAATGGGTTAAGCCCAATAAGTTCTTTTTATAAGTGTTTTACTTATTTAGTCCAATTATTAGTCCAATATGCTTAGTTAGCTCGTTAATGTCCGTATGTCCTATAGTTCGGGTTTTATCGGTTTTTACTTGTATTAGTTACTTATATATCAGTATATGACTTTTAAAAACTTTACATTAGACGGGTTTGATCGTCTAAGTTTTATTTGGCGAAAAACATTAATTTTACGGTAATAGCCGAAAAAGTCGTAAAAATCAAGTTTATAGTTTTTATTACTTATAAGTATTATTCCACTACCATTTATATAATTTATCCATTTAATTAACCTTTTACATATTTATATAAATAGGTTTCATAAGTTAGTGGGTTTTTATTTTACATTTTATACAATAAAATTTGAGTGCTTATATAATAATAATAAACATTAATTCTCAAAATCTGATTTTTATTTCATGTTCACCATTTTTATCATATCTAGAGTTCTATAATGAACTAGAAGCTCATTTTTGGGTGGCATGATCTTCATATTATGTGCTACATTTAACTTTGTTATAGCTACTGCTCATTTTAAGTTTATCTTGCCTTAACAGTCCCTACAAAACAGCTTATTCAGATTAGCACTCTCATCTTGTTTTGATCATATCTCACTCATTATATTGATTCCGTTGCATGGCCAACTCTCACATGTGTATAACATCTTGTACTTACTGTAAATGGATCATACCATGCAAGTTTATCAGTTCAAGTTTTAGTTATATACTGTTTTTATACAGCCAACTAAATAAGCATGATTTTAGCCTCATTTCTTATAGTTATTAACCTTTTTAAGCATATTTATCAACACTTGATCCCCACACAATATTTTTATCATCATATATACATCATATACATATACAATAATAAAGAAAATACATTTGTTCTTTACAAAAATAACAAGAGAAAATGGAGAGGATGATCTTCTTTACCAACCAAGTGTATTTCTTGTTTTTGGAAGACAAGAACTTGATGAACACCAAAAGTAACTCCAAGATCATCAAACACCAAGAAAAATAGTTGATAAATCAGCCCTAGGACACAAGCAAATCACCTCCAATGTTGTTAATATGGCCACCAAATGATCAAGGCTTCAAGATAACTCCATGATAGAGCTAGTTAACATGTATTTCATGGCTAGAAAAGATCAAAAGGGGTGTTTGTAGCTTAAAAGTAGACGGAAATGGTGAGAGTTTTTTAGAGGATTTAAGGTTGTTTGCATGTAAGTAAATGGTATGTGTGAAGTTAGTTGATGGTTTTAGCTAGTGGAAGTGGAAAGAGTAGCTTAAGGTGTAAGCTTAGTTACACTTGTAACTAGTTAGCTAACATGATGCCACATATGGTTGTGGTGTCATGTTGGTGCCGTCCATGCTTGCTAGTGGGGTGGGACAATGTATTTTGTCCCATCTCACTAGTTTACGGGTATTCCTCGATTCTAGTTTTCTGGATTTGCGTGCCCTCGGGTCATTTTACGAAAAACGTTTTTATAAATTATGAATCTACGTCACAAAACGAATCCAATAAAAATTGTCTCATCAAAAACGGAGTTCAAAAACGTAAATACGTAATCCTAAGGTTTCCGGTTTAGTCGTAAAAGACGCTAAATTATGCACGTAAGCCCAAATTTAAATCCGTAAATTGTGAGTTCGTCAACCAACACAAAAATAAGTTTCAAAATATTATACGAGAAAATATTTCACTACCTGAAAATGTTAGATTGTCACACAAAATGTGATAGACGATTTTATTTTGGATGTGTAACTATTTAATAATGACATGAATAGGTTTTAATGTAGTGGTTGTAGTATGTGATGTTACAAAGTTAAAGGTTGATGTAGACTAATAGGATTTAGATGTTATTGATATTGATTCATCTATCAATGATCTTGATGATGGAATTGATACTCAAAAAAGAAAGAAAAGAGAGTTGGGAAACAAGGAAAGTTCATTGATGGTATGAACTAGTGATCTATTAATGAACAAGCAACTATTCTCATCTTTTATGTTTTCACCTTAAATGGGCATGCCAAAAAGCATAAAAGTAATCGGGCTTTGAGACTCATAAAGATGAAAAAATGATTATGCACGAAAAATTAGTATCATGTTCTAAATGTGGAAATTTGGGTCACAATAAGAGAGGTACTTCGAGGTGCAAGGTTGTGCTTTTGGCTTAGGAAAAAGAAAAACTACATATAATCAAGGTCCAATTAAAGCTTCATGTACTAGTCATGGAAGAACTCGAGGTCTAAGTCAAGTTTCAGGTGCTAACCAGATAAGAACTCAAGGTCCAAGTCAAGCTTCATGCGTAACTCAAGTTGTAGGTAATAGTTAGAGAATAAATCAAATGCAGGGGTTAAAAGAAGCTAAATGTCCCAAAAAAGTTTTTCCAAGGCAAAGTCAAAGGTAAAGACAATCTGTAGTTCCAACTAAAGTTTAATGATCATCTCAAGATGAAAAAGGACTAAAGAAGGCTCCAAAAACGTGGAGTCCTTGATCGTGTGATCATCCAGTTTGTTGTTTAACTTTATCCTTCCAGACAATATTTCATTTTGTGTAATGTTTAACTTTATGTTTCCTTAAGAATCTTAGACAATATTTCTAGTATTATAGTTGTGGTATGTTAACAAACTATCTCAAACTATTTGCTTGTGGTATGTTAACACTTTATGTGTTAGACTATATTTGTTCATTTTATGTATCTTTTTGTACTTGCATATTTGTTTATTTTAGATGATAAATGCTCATCAGTCTTTTTGGTACTTGTATATTTTCTTATTTTGACTTTAGTTAGTCAAACATAACCCATATAGTCATTGTTAGAATTTATGGATATTCAAAAACAACTATAATGTTAAAACCTGAGAAATTTTTTTTTAGTAAAACAAGAACTTGAATGGGCGCGTCACACTCGCGTTTTAGGAACGGGAGGGTGTTTTTTAACTTAATCGTGAGAGAAGGATCGATAGTTTCACTGTGTGTCAACCATAAGCACGATTTACACATTTATTTTGAAAAAGGACGAAAGGTGAGACTGTGTGTAAATTACGAGGACGTTTTATGGAATTTACTCAATTTTTTAAGTAACAATTGAAGTCTCCGAGGTAAAAAAAATATGAAGTCTCTCAGATATAAAATAGTAGAGTGTGCAAATCATCTTCGAGATAAATAATAAACAACGTGGACGCTCTGTGTCGAGGCGTCGACTACATAGCTTCTATTTTTATACAAAAAGATGATTTGTAGACTCGACTATTTTATATGCATACTCTAATGTACAAACAATCAAAGCATTATATTTATATAATAGAAAGGGTAAACTGTAAATTTTATCCTTTGGTTATCGCAAAATTTCGAAAGAGAGCAAAGTTAGTGCAAAAAATACCTAAAAAATTTCTAAATTTTCGTGCGAAAAACACCTAAGACGTTAAATCCTAACTTTTTACCGTTAACCACCGTTATCTCCCTCACGTATCATGTACGTGAGGGCATTTTTGTCCTTTTTCTCGTCTGAATCATGCCAGCCCCTCTTCCACCTATCCTTTAGCAAAACACGTCCCCGAATCAATTTTGCCCATACATCTTAGATAATACACGTGTGACTAGTATAGTTTATATGCAAAAAAAATTGGTTTCTAAACAATCGTAACAATTATCTGACTTCATCCCCAATCATATTAATCGAGCACATAATCATTAAATTATTTGAAATAGTTGCACCAACCTTTGGTGTTAAGCGAGAAGATAATGCACAAATTCAACATCTTGTTAGTTCTTATGAATAGTTTTTTTCTTACTGTTAATGGTTTTATAGTTTTTACGCATGTTTACAGTATGCATATACTGAGATGTATCTAGTTAACGTTGTAATTATATATGTAGTGTTTAATTATGTGCTTATACCAGTGGATGATGTTTTTCTTATATGCACATAAATGTATAAGAACTTGTTTTCTCTTAAAATCAGTCATAGTGGAGATTTTACATCATCACCTGGAAGGACATATCGATTTCCAACAATAGCTTGGTATGATTTAGTAGATGCATAATTGTCTTTGCTTGTTGAGTATGATGTGTTGTTAAGGGACTTAGGATGGTAGGATTGTCCACTCTTATTTTAGTATACCAGGGCAATCATTAGATGAGGGATTGGTAGCCTTAAAATCTAAGAAAAATGTAACAAGTTTAAGAAATACGTTACCACATCCAGAGAGATAAAGGTTTACATTGAAAATGGTTTAGCAACTGTCAATCTCGATTCGCAATATGAAGTGTTGAATCCGTGTACAACCCTGGTTAGTTAAGAAGATGCTAACATGAGGATGTTTCGGATATAATGAAAGTCAAGGAACAACTGGGCCATTGAGTTTTACAAGAATGATGTTAGACACAGAAATGGGAAATCCACGTGCCGTTGGTGGAAATGAAAGTTTCCCAGATTATGTTGTAAATGCAAATATCGTACTAAAACGATATTTTCGTTTTAATCGTACTTAACTTTTTGTTAACGACAAAACATCAAACATATTTTTATTTTTGAAATATAAGCAACATATAAGTCTTTTAAAACTTATGAACTTATAAACTAAACTTTTATAAATTTTTACACAACATACTTTAACAAAATGGAAACATAAAAATAATCAAAATGTTGACTTTGACCTTTGGTGTCAGATATATAAAGTCAAACCAAGCCAAATTCATTGTTTACTTGTGATCTTGGACAAACATTAATGAGACAACAAAATTTAGACCTTTCGGACCTCGGCGGACCCCTTGGTGAAGGGTCTGACGGGTTCCGTGGGGTTTTGATGATTGCCTATACGTACCAACCTTGTCCAAGCTTATTCCTTACCCCTTTCTATTTAATCTATCTATAATCTCAGTATATTCTAACTCTCTAATCTCTCTTGTCTATTCTATTCTTGCTTGTGAATTTAGATCTTTGTTCATATCAAGATCGGTCACGAGAAGTCTCAAATCTAAGCTTTGATCCTTCAAGGCTTCACTTTGCGTGAATGTGTTAAGTGTTACCAACACAATCACCATTGTTGTACCAATTCATCCATCTACTTGTGTAATAGTGTGGTTGATGTTGTAAGACACAAAGTGTATATTGTATAAGGCATTGTTATGCCTTTATAAAGAACGAGACATCTTAGCTTAGGTGTCGTTAAAGATTGTAAGATTAAGTGTGAAGGTTTCTCCATCGATGTAAAGGAGATTCATTTACTAGTAAAGTAGAACTCTCAAGTGGATACTCAAGGAGTGGAAGTAGGGGCAAGATAAGTGAGATCTTGCTAGGCCGAACCACTATAAATCATTGTGCATTGTGGTTTATTTCTTTATTACTTCAAGCCTTTTACTTTCTTAATTCACACTTCGTATATATCCATTCACGATCATGAAAAAGTTTCAAAGTAATTGAAACTAATCGGTAAAAACAATTCAACCCCCCTTCTAGTTTTCTACAGGTATGTTCGCCCTTGATGAACATGTTGATGTTGCTTTCGAAGATGACTTGTCCTAACAAGCCAACGTTGATGATCCTTACGACGATGATGATGGCATAGACATGGCGTATGAACTTTGTCAAGGGGATGTTGAACAGGTGGTATTCACCTTGATTGCAGATGAAGAGGTCGATGAAGAGGTTGATGATAAGGAACAAGTTGATGAAGATGTTGCGGATGTAGAGAGTTTGAATGAGACTGATGGTAGTGATTTTGAACAAGAAGATACAATCCTCATTGAGACAAAGGTGTATACGAACAATTTTGATTTTGATTTTGATTTACACCTTCAAAATACAAAAAATCAGGTTGGGGAGGGACAAGATTGAGGATATCTCAATGAAGATCATGACTTTGATGCTTATGAATATGCTTTTGATCCAGATGATACTCCCCTTGTTAAGAGAAGGAAGAAAAAGCTGAAAGAAATCAGGAATGCATACCACGACAAGGAGGGTGTAATTGTGTGCTTCTAGGTAGGTAACGAATATCCAGGACAAAGACCGGATACGTGAAGATTAAAAACGTATTCCATCGAGATCAGGAGAAAGGTTCAAGTCATCAAGGGTGATCTAGTAAGGATTACAGTACACTGATTTGGCACTGTATTAGGTCGACCCAATTCTATTTTAGCATGCGATGAAGCAGGCCTTTCAAACTTTCGTTGTAGTCCAGAATTGCGGGGCCAAAATTCCGAAATAAACTTGTGTGGTCAAAAAGTCAGTGAGAAACCCATGTGCTCGTGGACCCTAAACGCATCCAAAACCGAAAATGATATAAGTTGGACTATCAAAACATTTACTGACGATCATAAATGCATACAAACAAGATATATTTTGATTGCTAATTCAAGATTCCTATATAACGAGGTAAGCAAAATCCTTATATCAAACCCTAAGATCCCAAACAACGCTCTAAAAGGCCAATTTGTGCACAAATCAACATTACTGAGCCTAATGTGTTCATAGCAAAACAAATCGCCATGAAAAAAGTTATAGGGTGATTATGAAGAGCAATATAGAAAACTTAGGGATTATGCGATAGAGTTGAAGCGAAAAAAGCCAGATAAAACTATGAAGATCCAAGTTGAAACAAACATGGATTTAAAACTTAATTCAATGGTTTTTAAACAAGTTTATGCTTGTCTTAGTCCATTTAAAGTAGGTTACATAGCTAGTAAAAGGGAAATTATGGGTTTGGATGGAGCTTTTATTAAAGAGTCATATATTGTTCAAATCTTAATTGTTGTTGGTATGTATATCAATTATGGTGTATACCCGGGAGCTTATCCAATTGTTGATTCTGAGTGTAAGAATTCATGGTTATGGTTCCTTACCTGCTTAGAAGATAACCTTAATTTGCAATAATTAAAATTTCACATTCATCTCCGACAGACAAAAGATATAATCATTGACTAGTAACTAATGTTGTATAGTATTAGAACCAACCCGAATTGAAATATTGTTTCTTGCTACAAGAAATACTACTGAAGGTTTATTAAACATAACAATTATTTAAAACCCTAAATAAGATCAAAGCACATATAGCGGAATCAATTTAACAAGATCATAATTAACACAATTATAATTAATCGAATTAGGGTTACGTGCCTTTTGCAAAGCAATTCCCACGAACAAGAACAAATTCACCGAATTAGGGTTTATACCGTATCACCAAGATATAGTGTAAAGTAAGACTACATTACGTTCTTGTACACACGTATTACAACGAGTTAACCGTAATGCTAGTACATGTAAACCGAGCTTCAACATCTAGTGGAAAATCAAGCCAACAACCCTATAGAGGGGCTAGGACTTGATTATATTTAATCGAAAAAATCAACCCAAAACCCCTTGTGGGTTTCGGCTTGCGATCGACCAACAGAAGAGAGAGGGTGAGAGAGAGAGAGATTGTGGTGTGTAGAATTATGAGGGTAAGGGTGTGTTTATATAGGCCTAAACTTCTTGTAGCCCAAGTAAACAAATATAAGGAAAAAAAAATTTCCTTCCCCTTGTCCCTCCATAACCGACGGTCGACACCCCCTTTGTGGGGTGTTCCAGACTTTTCTTTTCTCTTCTATTTTATTCCACAACGATCGTTTAAACTTAACTCTTAATTTGTATAACGATCGTTAAAGTTATAGCTCGATTTATTTTAATAAATAAATAAATATTTATTAAAAAATTAACTCTATTCGTATTGTGTGCAATCCTGTAATCTCGAGTTCGATCCTAACACACGACTATTAAATATAAGTCCATATACTTTCAGCTCCCACTTGGACATATTTCAAATAACGTGATCACATCGGTTAGCGTCTAGTTACACGTTGATGCCTCTAGTACAACTCGAGTAAGGTCTCATAGAAAAACCTTTTAATGATTCATCATTATTACTATCCTTTTATTTCAAATACAACGTTAATAAGGATATGGATCTTAGTCATTCCTTTCATTAACCATTTTGTTTCTCGTTCATAAATTCAGCAAGATTACCAAAAATATATTTTGGGTGCGGCTACACAAACATCTTACTAATCTCACGAGAGGCCCAGCTGTATTAAAATCCAAAATAGATTAGAGGAAATAAATTTCATATTGACTACAAGCAAAACCAATGAATTTTGCAACACTGCTGGAAATAACCCTTATAGTTACCAGTTACGTTTAGCGTTAGATTATTCCACACAGATGCACTAGATTCATGACAGTTTTCTGGTATCTCAGGTCTAAGGATAACTATTTATGATATACTTAACGACAAGGATCTATAAAGTATAATCATTTAGGTGGGATAAGTCCACTATACGATTCATCGAATATTATCCAAAATCGATCAATATACTTTCAAGTATACTCTATCGCTATTTTGATTTGTCTTAATTTAATAATACTCTTATATTATTAATCGACAACGGACAATTAGAATATTATGATATTCATGGATTTAAACATGTAATATAAATATAGGATACAAAATTAAATAACAAGAATAAACGAAGCCCAATCTTTATTTCATTAAATAATAATGTCTTAACATCCTTTATCCAAATACTAATCACAGATTTATTGCATGAAATCGCTAGCTAAATTAATCCCAATGCTTTTGGCATGTTCAATAACCTTTCCTCTAGGCAACACCTTAGTTAAAGGATCTGCTACGTTATCATCTGTGCGAACTTTTAATAATTTGATTTCACGAGCTTCAACTTGTTCTCGTACGTAGTGATATCTACGTTTAAAGTGTTTGGCGCCTTTCATGACTCCAGAATCATTGGCGAATATGATTGCAGCAAAATTATCACAATACATATCAATAGGTTCTTTAATTGAAGGCATTACTCCAAGATCTCCAATAAACTTCCTAATCCAAACATCTTCCATTACATCTTCTGAAGCAGCCATGCACTCAGATTGAGTAGCATGCATTGCAATTGTTAGCTGTTTCTTGCTCTTCCAGTCAACTGCTCCTCCAATGATAACAAACACGTAACCCGTCTGAGAAATCGTATCGTCTTTATCACATTGCTAGGACGCATCACAGAAACCTGTTACATTCGGTTATGTGTCTGGTTTCCCTCCAAATACCAAAAACATACCTTTCGTACTCCTCAAATACTTTAGAATATGTTTAACAGCAGTCCAGTGGAGCTTCTCTAGATTCTGTTGGTAACGACTAACCAAGTTCTGAGCAAACGCCACATCAGGCCTTGTGCATCTTACAGCATACATTATAGATCCTACAGCCGAAGCATAAGGCACCTTTCGCATGTATGCCTCCTCTTCAGGAGTTGATGCATCCATCTCATGACTCAGATTATGCTTAACTTCCATATGTTAAAAACCTTTCTTAGAATTATGCATATTACACTTCCTCAATATTTTTTCAATATAAGCATCTTGACTAAGACCAATTAACCATCTATTCCTATCTCGATAGATTTTAATTCCCAGAATGTATGCAGCATCTCCTAAACCCTTCATAAAAAGTATTTACCAAGATAATCCTTAACTTCTTTAAGTCTTGGAATGTTACTTCCCATGATTAATATGTCATCAACATATAAAATTAGGAATACTACATCACTCCCACTAGCTTTGCGATATACACATGGCTCATCACAATTTTGAATAAATCCAAAAAAAATTATTTCTTCATCAAATCATTTGTTCTATTGATGTGATGCTTGCTTCAAACCATAAATAGATCTTTGAAGTTTATACACGCGTTTTGGATACTTAGGATCAACATACCCTTCTGGTTGTTGTATATAGATGTCTTCATCTAAGCGACCGTTCAAGAAGGCAGTTTTAACATCCATTTGCCATATCTCATAGTCATAGTATGCTGCTATAGCTACGAGAATCCTAATAGCTCTTAAGTCTGCTACATGAGAAAAACGTCTCATCGTAGTCTATGCCAAAAGTTTGAGTAAAACCTTTAGCTACTAAACGAGCTTTATAGGATTGTACTTTGCCATCCATGTCAGTTTTCTTCTTGTATATCCACTTATGTTTCACTAGTTTAACATTTGGTGGTGGATCTACAAGAATCCAAACATCATTTACTTTCATGGATTTCATTTCCTCATTCATAGCAACCATCCACTTATCCTTCTCAAGATCAAGTATGGCAATTTATAATTAGCAGTTTCACCAAGATCCCCTACTTCATCATCTTCATCCTCTATGTTAAGACATAGATTGCTAGTCGCGTTTTTAATCCTTTCAGATCTACGCAGAGGAATTATTTCTGGTGGAACTCTCAGACTTTCTGGTTCTACAGGAATTATTTCGCTAGTGTTTTCATCAGAAGATAATGTATCTATATGACTCTCTTCAAGATCATAATTTCTCCCACTGAATTCTTGATTTACAAGATCATTTTCAAGGAAGTCTCCATACCTAGCAACAATAACCTTGTTCTTAGGTGGATAATAAAAGTAGTAACCCATAGTTTCCATAGGGTATCCTACAAAGATACATTTCTTAGATCTTTGTTGGAGTTTATCGTTCGAGTTACGTTTTACATACACCACGCAACCCCAGACCTTTAAATAAGACAAGTATGGCTTCTTGCCATGTCATAGTTCATATGGTGTCTTATCAACCTTCTTTGTAGGAACCATATCTAATATGTGAACCGCAGATTCAAAGGCATAATCCCAAAAGGATAATGATAAGGTTGTAAGATTAAACATAGATCGTACCATATCTAATAATGTACGATTTCTCCTTCGAATACACCATTTTGTTGTGGAGTATAAAGAGAAGTAAGATTATGAACTATTCCATTCTCAATTAGATAATCTTTAAACTCTTGACTTAAATATTCACCACCTCTATCAGAGCGAAGAGCTTTAATCTTCTTTCCTAGTTGCAATTCTACTTCCACTTTAAACACTTTGAATGCTTCAAATACCTCATGTTTATGCTTCAGTAAATAAACACAAACATAACGACTATAATCATCCGTAAATGTTACGAAATATCTAGCACCTTTCCTTGACACATGTCTAAGTGGTCCACACACATCAGTATGTATTAAACCAAGTAGATCAGTAGCTCTTTCAATATTACTATTAAAAGGTTTCTTGGTCATCTTTCCAGAGATACAAGACTCATATTTATCAAATGATTCATCATTGATATTTTGCAAAAGACCTTCACGTTGAAGCTTTTGTACGTGAGTCTTCCCGATATGGGCAAGTCTACAATGCCAAAGATAAGAAGAGTTCTTGTCTAACTTTCTCTTCTTATTCATGCTTGTAGAATAAAGATAATCTAAGATCTAATCAAGAGGGTTGTTGTTTTCTAGAGAGAGAAACTAGAGAGATAAAGAAAGAAAACTTGTATTATGTAAAATGATAAGTAAACAACCAACACCCCTTTCCATGGTGGAAAGGGGTTTATATACCCAAGTACTTAAGTGGACTTGGGCCTCCGGCCCATGAACATGCTCATGGGTCGGGCTAAACATAAACATTAATTAAACAATACTGCGAGCCTATAACTATATTGTTGGAGTGAACGAGACTTTCTAAATACGAAAAACGTATTTTCAACAATCTCCCCTAAAGGGAGGTCACTCCAAATTACAAAGTCCTAATCTAGCATGTTAGATCTTCGTTCTTGTGCTCGTAGTATACTTTTTCTTTTCTTCTTTTTCCTTTTCGGCTTGTCAATATGTTGTAATAATCTTTGAGCTTTGGCTTGTAACATGTTCTTTTGGCTTTGACTTGTCTTGTAACTTGAGATCATCTTCACATGCAGTCTCTGCCTTCTTGTGATGTTTGCCTCTTTGTGACTTCATGTCCCACATACCTATCCTTTGTTAAATTCTTGAAAGTTTAGAGTTGATACAGCGGAAGACTTTTAGGTCATACTTTCTTGAATTTTGCTGAATTATTTGAAGCAGAAGGAATAAGTATGTGAGGACGACTTCATTTGGTACACCGCAACGCCACCGTCTTCAAATGCAGCAACATAAAAAGACACGAATAAAATGGCTTTGACATTTTATTCTGATTCGGTAGCATTTTACCTCCGGTCGGTGAAGATCGTTGGACGATAATAAATATCGTACTTGTGACAGGTAGCTCTAATTAAAGATCTCCTTGACAAGATTTCGTGGGTAAACCCGTTCTCTTTATTCGACCGTCCAAATCTGACTGTGAACATAAAGAGTGAATCACTTGGATATTAGATATCCTTATAATTGAAACCGTCAATTCATGAATCCTGGAACAAGTGAATTTCAATTAAGATTTTCACCATCGTTGCTTTCCAGTTGTCACGAGCTTGATTCAAATAGAATCTTGCTTGTCACCTACCGCAGTGTTGTTTAATGTTGACACTGGAAGGATTTCCACTCTTCACTGTGAACACTAAAGAGTGCCACTCTGAGTGTTCTTGCAAGATCACTTGGATTTTGCGTAGAGGCCCTGGAACAAGTTTGATCTCAATTAAGATTTAAACCATCGTTTTTTTCCAGTTCTCACAAGATTAGTTCTTAAAGAACCGCACGTGTGACCTACCATGAGCTTGTTTGATGTTGTCTCAAGTAGGATTTCCATCTTCATTGTAATACTTTTGTATTACTCAGATGTTCTGGCAATATTATAAGAATATTGCGTAGGACTCATAAAAATCTTTCTTGTTTTTTAAAATTGTGTCCTAATGAGACTTTTTGATGATCTCGTGGCTCTAGACTCAATAGTGCATTTTGTTTTGGTGAACGGAGGCTGGAGACGATTGCCACCTTTTCAATATCAATTTATTCGGAGTGAATAAACCGATAGATAACGTGTTGAACTCCGTGACATTAAAACAAATACCTTTTGAGAGATATTTGAGTTGGCTGGGAGAGGTTGTACATCGCATCACTGGGTCCATGATACTTTGTCTTCAAGAGGAGTTGACCTGGTTTCTGCCTAAGTTGTAAGGAGGGCTTCTTTCTTTACACCCTCTATCTTTACATTTCTTTTTCATTCTTCAACCCTTTCATTGCTTACCAATACATCATCCTAGCACCTTGTTGTGATTGTTCCAGTGCTAGCATCAGTACTTGGTCGGCATTCAGCTACGTTCACAATCCATTCTCCATCTTTCCTAAGGACTTCTATTTTCTAACTATGGAATTGTCCTTGGGAAGATTCCTCCGGTTCTGGAAGAATCATTGGACTAGCACCTAATCCTACCACCCTTTTGTCACCACATCCGTCGTGAATTAAGTGTGTTTTGGGTAAGTATTCGTCTTCATGAAAATTCCTTAAAAATCACTGATGTACTTGTGATATACATATCAAGAGTGTTTTGTACCTTCAGTGTTTTTGATAACAAAATGCTCCCCCTTAACATATGCATAGCATATGTCAAGTTGGGTTTACCATTAATGCTCATTTTAATTTTAGCCACGTATATTTACGATTCTCCTTAATCCCATTTTCTCCCCTTATCCAAAATGTTAACCATCAATATTTTGGATATTAATGGATTAACCGGTCTTTGGGTAACAAAATGAAATCAGTTGCTGACCATAGAACATATCAATGCTCCCCCTCAAGTTAATGAGGGTTAGTTGTAGTGCTTGAGTATGATAGATTTTGAAAGATTTAGAATCTCGTGAGAAATTCTTGAAACATTATCATACTTTCACACTACAACAAGCCACAAAAGCACAATATTCACAGTATTTACACATTCACAAGAAATATATGGAGTTAACCTGAGATAGTACGACCTATTTTAAATGGATCGTTCCATTAGCTTGTGGTGCGCTCCATATGGTCTTCCACCAACGAATCATTCTATACTTCTTATAAGACGTCTTTCCCTCAGCTTTTCATCAATCTTCTTGATCGTATAGGTAGCACTTTGTTGAAATACTGTGTGCCATTCTACAGTAAACTCTGGAAGAGTCTTGTACTTGTTGAGATGCACCAACTTTTCCCGAATATGGTTGAGAGTCCCGTCATAGAATTTGTTGATCTCTGGAATTCTCATGAACTTCATTAAACCACGACCATTCAAGTAGAAAATGTCGGGCATCGGGTCAGTGGTGATGGTGTATGGAGATTTGTCTGTATGTCTTTGCAAGACTTGAGTACGTGGTTTTGAAAGATTGAGCTTTTTTGATAACTTTCTACTCCACGTTGCAGATCTTCAACTCTTTTCTTGATGACAACTCGACGTGTGTATATTCTTAGAGCTGAATTCAAGGCAATGAGTTCTTCAGAGTTCAAGTGTCTGAGCGCGTTGTGAGTAATCAAAAGCAGCATGTCTTCAATATCTTCGAGACGGAGAACTGGAAAATCTCTTTCCCGGATAGTGTAGATATTATCATCTTCTCTTTTGATTCTGATCTCTGTCAAGTGTTGATAGCCAGTTTTGGGTTCAATCCTTACTCCTTGGATGCTTTTGATTCGAATTAGAGAGAAAACTTAAGGACCTGATTTGTACAGACATGCATAGTTGTAGGCGCGTCGCACACGCTCATCCCAATGTGAAGCACCCAATTCGGCATATCGATCATATTCAGGATATACTTGTGGAACCCAGAGACGATTAACTTTTTCCTCTATCCAAGGTATCAAATCCTAAGTTGAAGCTTTTACCAATGTTAAGGAGGTCGCATACTTGTTTGCTCCATTGACCAAGTATTCGAGATCCTTGCTGACGAAGAATTTAAGTGCGATTTGATCATCATCTACAGCTGTGGGGAGAAGAGGTTTTTCAGGTACATGAAGACCGTCCCTTTGAGTAGTTCTCAATGCTTTCAGAAGCTCATTTGTGTTGTACTCGTATTCCATATTGCTGATCTTGGATTTAACACGAAGTTTGGGATTTTTGAGTCCTCTCACAACTATTGCTTGAGTTATGTTAGACCCATAGTTGTACTCCAAGAATCTTGAAAAATCTATTGGATTGCTTAGGAATTGGGAGAATTCAGCTTCATCAGCCTTTGTCAGTGGACGAAGTGCAGTAGCGTTTGAAACCCAAGGTTGTACAGGTGCATTTTCATCTTCCTCGAGTGTATCCACCCATGCTGGTTCACTTGACTCTAGAACATCAGGAACTTGAGTAGATATGGGAACCTCGACAACAGGTACAGCTACGTCTTCAGTTTCTGGTATGTTTTGGACTGGATCAGATACTGGAAACTCCGGTACAGGTTAAGCGGGTTCCGTCAGTTGTTGTTGTAGTAAAGGTGTGGTAACTGAAGCAGCGGTAATTGGAGCAGATGTGACAGGGATAGATGTGATTGCAGGAGCGGTTGTGGCTGGAGTATGTGATGAGGCTGTATTAGCATCTACATCATGAAACTTCTTGGTGCGTTTACCTTGGCAAGGTGGAGGTTTTGGAGTTGATTTACCCTTGGTAACATCATCTTTATGAGATTTGTCACCTTTGGACTTGTCTTTATCAGACTTGTCTTGCTTATCTCCATCCTTTTTCCCTGTATCACCGTCCCCTTCTTCTTCATCATCACCAATTTTGCCATCACCATCACCATTATCATCACCATCACTGTGTTTATCACTTTTGTCTTCGTCATTACTACCGTCTTCGTCATCACTACCTCCTTCTTCATCACTTCCTCCTTCATCATCACCACCTTCGTCGTCATCACCATTGTCATCATCATCATCATTGTCATCATCAGCATCATCGTCATCATTGTCAGATTCGTCTTCCTCTTTCTCTTCATTTAGGATATTATAAGGAACGACAGTACCATGTTTCTTGAATATCTCAGTATCTTCATCCATAGCCGTTTTAAGAGCTTTGTGAAGGTTCTTTTGAGCTTTGGTTTGGTTGTAGGACCCGACTTGAATCATCCGAGCATGTAAGAGTTTCTTCAACTCATAATCCGTGAGCCTTTGAGCAATGAGAAAATCTGACTTGTGAGTGTCAGAAGACTGGATCATTACTTTGCTTGCAGTAATTTGTTTCAACTCGTCTCGCAGAATGTCAATAGATTCCTTAACCTTGTCATCAAGTGATTCAACAATTGAGTCATTAGCTTTGGCAAGAATCTCTTTCTCATCTCGGTACCTCTTTTTGAGTTCTCGAAGATGTATGAGCATTGCTTCGATTTTGGTAGTTTCATTTGCTTTGACGTGAGCTAGTTCTTCTACATGTAGTTTGCGAGATAATTCTAACTCTTATTGGAATCTAGCAATTGCGTCTTCTTGAGCTTTTCTTGTGGATTCTTCACTTTGCTGTCTACGAGCTAACTCATCTTTAATTCGAACCATCTCTTCTTGTTGAGCTGTCATGAGTTGTTCCATTTAAAGCATGAACAGTGCTGGTAATGATGGAATCAATGATATCGGTGCTGCTGGTGTTTGTTGTGTAGGAGCAATGGTCATGGCAGTGCTTGAAACTGAAGCGGAGAGAGGTTGACTTGGTAAAGTTAAAGGAAGTTGAATTGACGCAGGTGGAATCACTGTAATAACTGGTGGAGGCACTGTAGAAACTGGTGGAGGCGTTGTAGTAACTGGTTGAGGCACTGTAGTACTTGGTGGAGGCACTGTAGTACTTGGTGGAGGCACTGTAGTACTTGTAGCTTTGGTAGTTTCAGCATTTGTAATATGTTCAGTGTTAACAAATGTTGTCGTATTAGTAGATCCGGGAATGTCCATATCCTTCAATCCGTCATGAACTTGTTGTTCATTATGAATGTCGACATCGTCATCAACTTGGGCAGATATCTCGTGAAGAGGTATGTAATCATAAGGCTTCCCAAATTCAACAATATCAGTAGGTAGTATGGTTTCCTTTGCCTTCATCTCAGAACCACTACCCCCTGTGTCTTTCTTACTTTGCATGATAGCTTTCTTTACATTTCGTCTTTTAGTTTTGCGAAGCAGTTCTTCTTAATTAATATCTTCATCTTCATCCTCAAGCATTAGCTCCTTCCCACTAGACTTGGCAACACTTTTCTTCTTTCTGGGCTTAGGTGAACCTGTTTTTTCTGATGGTTCACTTTGTTTGTGTTTGCCTTTGCCTTTGGGTTTTTATGAAGAGAAATCTCCCAACGCAACTCTTTCCTTTTGAATTTCCATTTCATCCAACAATTGCTTATATGCATCACTTGCTTTGATTTCATCAGTCAACATGTGATTAGGAATAGCTGTTAGAGTACCTAAGTAAACACTGGTGTATCCGTCGTGCTTTAAATCCAAAATAGTAGCATCGTCATCCGGATTACGGTGAGGACTTCCGTCACGCTTATCGATTGAAGCATCTAATTGCATGAAGTAATGAATGATAAGCTTGATAAAACGTGGGAAAGGAAAGTACCCAATATTCTTCTTGGTATTGTGGAAGAGTTGATATTGAAATTCCTCCCATAGTAACTCTGCATAATTCACATTCTTACCCTTGAAGATGCCCCAAAAGATACAAGCAATGGAAAGACGCAAAGAGTCATATCCAGTTGATTTAGCATTAAGACAACGAATGAGTATTCTGAAAAATGCTTTCCAAGGTTGACCCAAGTTAGCTGTAGTAAATTGAGACACCACTCGTAACTCAGGATCACCGTATCCAAGAGAATGATACAACTTAACAATTTCATTCTTGTCAGGGTCTGCTATAAACCTTTGGCCTGTAGGTGGAGTTGGTAATCCGAATATTTAACGAAAGTGAGGAATGGTGAGAGTATGTTCCTTTTTGTTGATGGTGAATGTGAGCTTTCTGTCTGATAGCCGTTTCTTTGAAGCCCAGAATTCATACATTTAATCAGTTGGTACCGAAGCCGTATCTCGTAAAGCCTTCTCTATTGGGTTTCGATCAAGAATATTTGGGGCTACTTTGAAAGCATAGTGATCTGGGGCAGAATCTTCTTTGTCTTCTTTCAGTCGAAAGTTATTTGGTATAAACTTTAGAGCTTTGGCGGAGACAAGTGCCTGATCAGCTTTGATTTGTTGCTCGGTAGATTTAGACATGTTTTCTGCTTAAGACAAAAACATACAAGATTGATACACACAAGTATATATATCATGATGTATCTATACCGAAGCAAGTCAAACATATACCATAGGGAACAATCAATCATAATGAACTAGCATTCGAATACACGAGAAACTAAAGATATAATCAAACACGACTGATTGACAACGTATTTCAAAATAACTCGCATACAGAATAAGAACACATTTAGAAAAACAACCACTTTTAGAAAAAAATAGTCATTTTTTGGATAAATCAACTTTCTCTGATTAATCACCATCTTCGGATAAAACATACTTCTTTGGGAAAAATGCACATTTTAGGAAAAACAGACTTTTTCGGAAAGTTGGACATTTTCGGATAAAAGGAGTTCTTCGGATAAACCTATCTTTTTCGGAAAAATGGAAATTTTCGGATAAAAGAACTTCTTCTGATAAACCAATCTTTTTCGGAAAGATGGACATTTTCGGATAACCAAACTTTTTCGGATAAAACAAAGTTTTTCGGAAAAAAGTGATATTTTTGGATAAACAACATATATTCGGATAAGTGCACATTCTTCGGATAAAACAAAATCTTCGGAAAAATTAAAATCTTCGGATAAATCATTTAACTTCGGATAAATGTGAAGTCTTCGGATAAATATCATATCTTCGGATTAAACATTTATTTTCGGATAAATGCAATATCTTCAGATAAATAAGATTTCTTCGGGTAAAGGAGTTTTCTTCGGATAAAGGCAATTTTTTCGGATAAATGCAACTTTTTCCGATAAAGAACTTTGACAGTTTTTCAGATAAAGAACTTTGACAGATTTTCGGATAAGAATTAATTTCTTCAGATAAACTATATATCTCCGGATAACCATTTTATTCGGAATAAGGGAATTTCTTCGGAAAATACAGTTTAACAGGTTTAATGTAAAACGAATATCACCAATCACCCTATACATCTTTTTGAGGCAAAAACACTAGATTCTAAGGCAAACGAAGCAAGAAACCTATGTTCTTAACCGATTCCCTCTCAAAACCCACTTATTAATTCAATTATTCAACCTAATTACATCCATAGACCCTAAATTGATATTTTGGGGATTTGACTAATTAGACTAATAATCAAATGAATCATAAGCTTGAATTAAAAGAAACATGTTTACCTTAGATGTTTATAGCAGATTAGAAGAAACAATTGAGGTTTTGGATAGAAAAGATCAATGGCGGCAATGATGGTGGATGTGTGTGAGTGAAACAGAGAAACGACACAAAAAATGGGGGGGCGTATTTATTTGTTTGACTTAGGTCAAAATAAGCCTTTTCCCTTTTTACTCATTTAGTCCTCCTATTTCCGTCTATTTTTGTTTAGTGATTATCCTATTTAGTCACACACAATCCAAACCACACAATTGACCTCCTATGTCTTAACACTCATTAATTATATTATCACGAAAAAACCTAAGACCGAGTCACATAAATCACGAAAATTCACGGAGCACAACGAGTACACACGAAGAATGATTCACCATAAAGCAAATAACCAATTAATTTTTTTGAAAGACTTTTAAAGACCGATTTGATGATGAAAACGATTTGATATTTTCTCCCCCTTAAATACAGACCCCTTTTCTATTTAAAGAGCTGTAGTCTTTGTATTTAAGAGTACTGATGAAAGACTTTTTCCGTTTAAGATGATATAAGAACAATTCGTGGTGGCAATAAGATTTCTTATATTTTTACAAAATAAGTGCACTGAGGCGTACACTAATTTGTGTTAGACCAATTTATAAAGTAAACTTGATCCCTTGTATGGTTTTAAAGTAAACCATACCCGAGAAAATTAATTCCCGTTGTGAGCCAACGTCTTCGTATGAAGTACATGACCTTAATGCGAAAAACGGGTTGCAGTCAGAAATAATTACAAGTCATATGGGCATGTTTTAAAATATGTACAACTTTTATACGGACTCTATTTATGGCGCCGTATCAATTTTAATCGACATTTCTAAGGCCGTAAATATTACCGTACTAAAAGACATGCCCGATTTAAAAAGAAAAATATTTTTGGATTTTCTTGATTTTATATTTTTTTATGGTTTTTGTATGTTTCATATTTTTGTATTTTTCTTTTGGTGGTTTATATATATATACAATAATATACAAGATCACGATAAAAGGATACTCTAGAATAGTTTACCACCACTATTCTGCAGATTCTTCTGCCAACTCCTTAAGTGTCGCTGGTGAGAATGATTTCATGCCTAGCTTTTCGATCAAAAACTCGATACGTCCTCGATCTAAGGCCTTTGTGAATATATCCGCCAACTGATACTCAGTGTTGACAAAATGCAGTTCGATCACTCTATTTTCCACTTGCTCTTTGATGAAATTGTAGCGAATGTCAATGTGCTTTGCCCGGGAGTGTTGAACGTAGTTGCAACAAAGGGGAATGGCGTTTTTGTTGTCACAGTACATCGGAATTTTGTTGAATCCAAGACCGTAGTCGGTTAATTGTGATCTCATACAAAGAACTTGAGCACAACAACCAGACAATGCAATGTATTCAGCCTCTGTACTTGATATCGCAGCGCTTTTCTGCCTTTTGGATGCCCAACTAATCAGTCTATCTCCAAGAAGTTGCACACTGCCAGAAGTGCTACGCCTAGTATCTTGACACCCAGCATAATCCGTATCTGCATATGATATTAGTGCAATAGAGGAATCCTTCGGATACCACAGACCACTATGAAGTGTTCCTTTAAGATACCGAAAGATCCTTTTCACAACATGTAAGTGCTTTTCGGTAGGCCGAGCCTGATACCGGGCACACGTGCATATAGCAAATTGAAAATCAGGCCTGCTAGCAGTCAGATAGAGAAGGGTGCCGATCATTCCACGGTGAAGTTTAGGATCGACAGCAATCCCATCCATATCCTCATCTAACTTGGACTCTCCACCATTGGAGTATCCACGGGGTCACAGTTTTCAAAATGATACTTTTTCAACGATTCAAGAGCATATTTAGATTGAATAATGAAGATGCCTCTGGGATTTTGAGAAATTTGCAACCCTAAGAAAAATGAAAATTTTCCCATCATTGACATTTTAAAACGTGTGGACATGATTTTCTCAAAATGGTCAGACAATCTTTGATTAGTGGCAGCAAAAATTATATCATCAACATAAATTTGTACCAGTATCATGTCGTTGTCCTCCTTGAGAATAAACAATGCAGGGTCCACTTTGCCTTTGGAGAAGCCTTTCGAGATAAGATAAGACGATAGGAGATCGTACTACGCGCGTGGAGCTTGTTTCAACCCATAAAGAGCTTTCTTGAGCTTGTAAACGTGATTAGGATACTCCGAGTTGACGAATCCATTCGGTTGGCTTACATAGACATCTTCCCTTAATTCACCATTAAGAAATGCCGTCTTAACATCCATTTGGTAGACAATCATGTTCATGTGAGCTGCATAGGCAAGGAAAAGTCTAATCGCCTCCAAGCGTGCAGCAGGAGCAAAGGATTCTTCAAAGTCAATACCCAGAGCTTGTTTGTAACCTCTAGCAACCAATCTAGCTTTGTTCTTTAACACTCCACCTAACTCATCAAATTTAACCTTATATACCCACAACAATGTAAGGATGTCAACGTTGTCGGGTAAAGGAACTAATTCCCATACTTCAAGACGTTGAAATTCATTAAGTTCCTCTTGCATGGCTTCAATCCAAGATGATTGTGTCATGGCTTGTTGCCAATTTTTAGGTTCAATATCAGAAAGAAATACATCAAAATAGCAATATAATGCATGTTCTTGGAGCTGATGGCGTGTTAAGACTGGTCGATTGATGTCACCAATAATATTGCGAATTGGGTGATCCTTTGTCCATTTGGTGTTGTGATTTTCAATTAGTGGTGGTTCGGAGTGAACGATTGCAGGAGCTTCCTCTGAGGTAGACGCATCGTTAGGGTTTTCGGGTATTTGTGAACCAAAGAATGGAAGCTCTTGTAGGTGAGCAGTTTCCAAATCGTGATCATATTAATCCTCTTCAACATCATTAGGAACGAGTGGGGGTGTTGATTCTGGTGTAGTTTGCGAATTGGTAGGGGATGGTGCATCTAGTTCAATAGTAACTGTAGATGCATCTGATTGATTTCCATTATCTTGAGCAACAACTTCGGGAATCGGAGCTATTGCCACAGGTGCTGGAGAATCATCACTTGGAGGATCAAAGAATTCATCAAACATAGGTTGAAATAACTCATCCCACTCGGGCCTTGTAGGTGGTGTGAATGATGGAGAAGAAGGATTGTTGGGAGTTAATCCGGAACTAATCGTACCGCTTCCCATCTCGTGTAATGCGGGTTCAGAGCTGTGTTGCTCAGAAGCCATCGCTGTCAGCTCATCAAAATCGGCATCCAAAGTTTTTACTATCGTGCCAAGACGACGGTTATAAATTCGGTAAGCTTTCTTTGCGGGTGAGTAACCAATGAAAATTCCAATATCAGCCTTCGGTTGAAGTTTTCCCAAATTCTCACTATTAGTATTTGGATAACACAATGCACCAAACACATGAAGAAATGAAATATCGGGTTTATGTCCATAAAGTAGCTCATATGGAGTTTTTCCATGGCGCTTACGAATGATGGAGCGGTTTTGGGTATAACATGCGGTTGCCACTGCTTCAGCCCATAAGAATAAAGGAGCATTCGCATAAATCAACATAGTTCTAGCAGGTTCCATTAGTGTATGGTTACGTCTTTCCATGACACCGTTTTGTTGTGGAGTGCGAGCAACTGAAGTTTCATGTGAAATACCGACCTCTTCATAATAATCTCGTAGAGTCTGATTAACGAACTCAGTTCCATTATCAGTTCGAATGCGGCGAACAGTAGCATTAAGACGCACCTGAATCATCTTAAGAAAAGTGATAATATATGATGGTGCTTGATTCTTGGTTGCTAAGAACTTAACCCATGTAAATCTTGAATAATCATCCACCATGACGAGAATGTATTTTTGACCACTCACACTAGCCGTACGCATTGGCCCGCAAAGATCCATGTGCAATAGATACAATGGTTCTTGGTTGGTATCTTCAGCTTTTGGTTTGTATGATTTCTTGGTGCTTTTCCCCAAAGAACACGCGGAGCATAAATGATCCTTGTCGAACTTAAGTTTTGGAAGACCACGAACAAGCTCGTTTTTAGCCAAATGATTAATAGCATCAAAGTTAAGATGAGATAACCGGAGATGCCACAACCATGACTTGGTCTTAGATGCTTTGGAGAGAAGGCATACAGGAGAGGCGGCCATCATGTTTTGAATGGACAATGTGTAGAGATTATCCCCTCGAGAACCTTTTAACAAATCATTTCCTACAAGATCACGAATGAAGCAAGTATGTTGTCGAAAAGCAACCTCAAGGATTGAATCGCAAAATTGTCCTACTGAAAATAAGTTGTGACCAATTCCCTCCAGGTAATATACCCTTGAAATCGTAACATTCCCAATTTGATATTCACCATAACCCATGATCTTCGCAATATGATCGTTGCCGAATTTCACCATTCCTAGAAACTTGCTGACGAAATTTTTGAGCATCGAGCGGTCTCCGGTCATATGCTTTGAGCATCCAGAGTCCAAGTACCAGAGGATGATTTGGACCACCTGAAAATATCACCAGACAAAGACGATGTATCGGAATCTAGAAGTTCCTCTGTGTTAGCAGGTATAGATATAGTTATCTTAGATTTGCTAGCAGAAGAATTCTTAGGCTTCCAAATTTTCTTCTTAGATGCTGGCTTAGATTCTAGTTGTCTAAGATCCTGAGGTACTTCTTTACTGGTAGGCACAATAGTGGGGGCAGACCTAGTTAAAGGTCACTTTTTCCATTTTTTAGTGCTAGTGGTCCTTTTTAAAGAACGCTGAGACCTAACTTCCGTAGATGTGATCCTAGTTAAAGGGCACGTAGTTCCATTTGCAGTGAAGGTCATACCAGTGGGTTTCCATTTCCAACCAACTTGGGTGAATTTCTTCCCTGTTGGAGTCCATTCAATATTATTTCTAATTGCATACATTTCATTCACGTGATCAACAAGGCATAAATCATGACGCTGATAAAACATACATTCATTACAATTACAACAACGCAAATTAGAATTCACATTTGGCTTAGGGTGCTGGACAAGCGCAGGACCTTTAGTCTTAGTTACATGATTCTTTTTATTCAAATTTGAAATAACATTCCTATGGTGAACTTCTACTTTCTTCTTCGCAGTCCTACTAGTGGAAGGCTTGATCCTATCTTTCTTGTCTTGAGATCCTTTAGCCTTAGTAGATACACTTACTCCTATAGAAGCCAATGGAACATTAGTGACAGATTTTGATTTAACCTTGATGGGTGTGTTTAAAATAAGCTTAGCTCCTGGATTCTTATTGAATGGAGTCATGGCAATAGCAGAGGTTTGTTGTTTAAGTGGTGCAGAACCCGGTTGTCCTATGTAATTTAAATGCTCTAAGCATTGTTGTACCTTCTCAATGTAAGCATGATCAGAGTAATAGTGACTATTCTTAGGATCTAGTTCATAAAGATCATCTACAACATCCCTAGCAAGATCCGCGTGCTTAACTGCATACTCCATATATAGCTTGTATGATAGTGGATTGTTCTTATGGTACGGGTTCTTAGTGATCACCACCTTTTTGGGTTTTGGAGCACTACAGAGCGGGGCAGAGATTGTAGCTGGATTATCAACAACTTCTTGTCCTTTGAGTTGAAGTATCTCCTTTAATTCAGCCAAAACCATGTTTTTGTCTATGAGTTGAATATTTAAGTCAGAGATTTCCTCGCACTTATGGTTCAGTTGGTCAACAAGTGACTTTTGCTCTGCCGCATTAATAGCGAAGCGTTCTTCTAACGAACCATAAATTTATGAAAAACCCTGCTTTACTTTATCAAACTCCCCTAGCATAGAAGTAATTCTATCTTCTAGGGCATGATTTTTAATCTCTGCAGCCTCTAGTTCCAATTTCTCTGCTACTGATTCTCTCTTAAGTCTCATAATTTCTTTCTCTAATGCCTGAACCACCTGAATCATCTTGTCACTAGTCTCAACGGAGTTTTCACAATCATTTTTTTGAAAGAGTTTCATTTTTAGATTGATTTTTAATTTCAAGAGATATACAATATTGTTGAAGCTCATCAAAACATTTTGAAAGTGAGTTATAAGAATCTTGAAGCTTTAAAAATTCAGCGTTAGATTCGTGACAAGAATGATTATCTACATTATTCATAGGTTCAACAATATGCACATCATCACATGTATTCACAACAGATGTAATCTCAATAGCACATTCAATAGTACAACTTGCATCACATCGAGAGACACTACATGTTCCAAAAATCGGTCATATTTGGACAAAATCTTTTCTTTCTCAATTAGATGTTGCTCATAAGCATCATCTATTTCATAGAAAACTTTTCGAACTTGATCCACTTCGAAGTTAAGATTATCTCCAAGATCTAGAAGACCCTCTTTAACATTGTTTACAAACGGAACGATCTCTTTCTCAAACACCGTTTTCATGTGTTTGAAAGCCCATTCTCTAGTGGTTTGAGCCGTTGAAGTCGTACATTCCGTGATGACCTTGTCAAATTCGGTAAGATATCGCCTAATCTTTTTCAAGCTTAGCAATACCGTACTTACCGGTGGAAGATCCTTTGGAATTTCCTTAGGTTCATCCGAATTGACAAGTGTAGGAAATATACTAAGGCTTTCTCTAGTAGGCATGTAAGTTGGTGTATGGATAAATTCCCTTTGCATATTAAAGAGAATTCTAAGATCCGTTTTTGCATTCTCTTTATTAAGCTGTTTATAATCATACTCAAGATATGTATAAATTACTTTTGACCAATTCTCTTCATGTAGTGACATATTCTCAGATTCATTTGAAAACACAATCGGATCTAAGACCAATCCTAACTTTGTTGCATCATAAAGTCATAGGTTGTGGTTAAATGATTGCTTTTCATACCCCAGGTTAGGTGGTAGGTCTATTAGATGCGATAGAATGAATTCCTTAAAAGAAGAATGAAACAAGTGTACAAAATGTGAAGCAGAGTATTGTTTTAAAAGCAAAACTTCAGTCTTTTTAACTTTCTCAGACGCCTTAATTTCTGTTTCAACCCTTTTAGACTCGAGAATTTTGAAATCCGTTTGTAGTTTTTGAAAATTATTAACGACTGACTCTTTTTCTTTAAGTTCTTTCGAAAGATTTGCTCTTAAACTCTCAATTTCTAGCAAATTATCCATTTGAACTTTCCTAAACCTATCAAATTCAGTATTGGTTAAGGTAGTGGTCACTGGAGTTAATTCCAAGGTTTTAACCTTTTCCTTATACAAAGCAAGCTCGGCAGATAAAGTCTGATTAACACCGAGGGTTTCAAGGACCGCATTATTTATTTGGCCAAGCATAGATGCCGATACCATAACCAAATTTTGTTGAGCAAACGAATTTGTAGACGTAATAGCTCCCGGTTGTGTTGCACTCAAAGTATGGGGACTTGCATTGATATTGCTATCATTGTTTGTCTCCTCGTTTGAGTTACCAACCACCGGAGGCTGTTCCGGATACTCAGACACTTGCTCAACTTGATAAGGTACAATACTAGTAGCATTGGCAATATTTGGTACCTCAGAAATTGTGTCAGCTTCATAAAGTGAAAGATTTGCCATGAGAGCTGCATTAGCGGTATTGAGATCATCACAGTCGGAATCGTATGCATCAAGATCATCACATTGATATGCGGCATTGTTCGTGATGGCTGTTGTGAGTCCGTCAGTGTCCGCAACTTCTGGATCTGCTAGAAATGCTAACTCTTCTTCATCGAGCTATCGTCCTTGTGCTTGAACATTAACCAAGTAGATCTTTTCCTGAAACCATGTGTTATCCCTTTTCCTCTTTGGCTGCTTACACTCTCGATCCATGTGTCCTTTCCCTTTACAGTTGTAGCAGATAATCATATTGACTTTGCCACTGTTGTTTCCTCTTGAAGCAGTGTTGAATGGGCGTGCAGCAGTATTAGATGAGCTTGGTCTCCCCTGAAGTGGTTGCACGGTAACTTTACCATCTTGAATTGTTGCTTATTGACGAGAGTTAGAAGAAATTCTCAACTGGTTGTTTGTTGGAGATGGTCCTCTATAACCTATTTTGTTCAACGTTTGTGTTATGTAGGCAGACATTTGTGCAAGAACATCAGTAGGATTATCCCCTTGTCTGAACTCAGGAATTGGAACTTTATCATCACAGTAGAAAACCGGGGCTGATGGAGCCACATACACACTAGAAGGAGTACTAACATGTTGTGAGTAGTGAGGTTGAGGAACTTCATGTTGCTGATAAGTGATAGCAGGATTTGTTGGTGGTTGGTAAGGAGAGTATGGTTGTTGAGCACGTTGTGATGATAATGCTGGTTGCTGAAATTGTTGATATGATGTAGGTGGTTGTGGAAGAATCGAATACTGCAGAAAGCTTGGAGTTTGATACAAGGGCTTATAGGAAGATTGTTGTCCCATAGCATACGGTGAGTTGTGATATGACAAAGTTGGATGATTTGCCATTAACGCCAATGGTTCGGTATAAGATCCTTGAGAGATGCGTTTCTGGATCACGTGCTTCACGTGTTGCTGCAAGAAAGCATAGAGTTGATCTAAATTTGACTTGTGCAAATCCCGAATCATTTTAACATCAATGACATATTGGCTCCACTCTTGGGGTAATGTAATCAAGAACTTGGTGTTGATTTGAAATTGAGCAATCCTTAGATTATACACATTCAAATCATTCATCAACGTAGTGAAACGCCAGTAGTAGTCATGAAGTGTTTCCCCTGGAATGTATGTGAACCTATCGAACAAGTCATAAAGTTGACACTCTCTTTCCTGCTTGGTGAGTGAAGTCCCTTGTAACAAAATAGTTAAACGATCCCAAAGATTCTTTGCCACTGTGTGTTCGCTTACCATTCGATAGATATCGGGCGGAAGAGCTTGAAGTATGGTCTGAACGGCCCTTTCATCTGTATCGGCAATGATTTTGTTAGCATCCGTTAATACATGAAATAACCTTGACCGAGTCACATTGTCGACAGTAACTTCTCCCCAATCGAGTGGACCTTTCTCAACGGATTGAACCATAAGTCTCCCATTGGGTTTGCCCATGATGTAAGTTCTCATGCGACCTTGCCATGCTTCAAATAGCTCTTTGATTAGCAACGGTGGGCGGGTATCGGTACCCGAGATGATAGAAATATCGGTAAGCGATGTCATTTTCGGCATAAATGAATGAGGATTCATTTTTGAACACTTGATGAAAAAGATTATCTTTTGATCGACCAATGAAATAAGGTTGTGAAAAGTGTTGTTGTTGGTGTGTGTTGATGTAACAATGTTAAAATCCACTAAGAATCCTTGAAAAATCTTCTAAGTTAAACCAATCACAAATCTTCGGAATAAACCCCTAAATTCGGAATAAGCCCCTATCTTCGGAATAAGTACCTTTCTTCGGAATAACCCTTGTTTTCAGATAATTTTGGATCTTCGGAATAAATGGGATATTTCGGAATAACTTTGGATCTTCGGAAAAGATTGTAGAATCTTGATAACCTATGAATCTATGAAGTGGGTTGATGATTTCTAGAGAGAGAAACTAGAGAGAGAAAGTGAGAGAGAAACTATGTGTATTTTTATTCAAATGAAAAGTGTAATGATCAACAACCAACCCCTTTCCATGGTGGAAAGGGGTATTTATATCCAAGGCCTTATTTGGGCTTGGGCCGACCCATGACAAGCCCATGGGTCGGTTTCTTACTTAACTTAATAAGTAACACTAACTACGAGCTATTACAACATTAATAATATTGTGGAGTGACCGATACTTCTAATATACGTAAAAACGTATTTCTAACAATCTCCCCCTAAGGGAGGTCACTCCACGTTACAAAGTTCTAAACCTAGCATACTATACTAAGTCTTCGTTCTTCAGCTCGTAGTCTTTTCTTCTTTCTTTTTGTTGTGAATATTTTGATTTGATCTTTTAGGCTTTGGCTTGAGAGCATTGTTCTTTTGGCCTTTCACGTGCGATCTTTGCCTTCTTGTGAATCTTGCCTCCTCGTGACTCCATGTTCCACACACTTATGTCTTTTTGTTGAATTCTCGAAAGCTTCAGAGTTTGGTACAGCGGAAGACTTCATCTTGCACTTTCTTGAATTTTTGCTGAACTTTGATGCAGAAAAACATAAGCATGTGGGAACGACTTCTACAGGTACACCGCAACACCACCGTCTTCAACTGGTACACAGCAACGCCACCGTCTTCAACAGGTACACAGCAACACCACCGTCTTTAACAGGTACACAGCAACGACACGAATAAAATGGCTTTGACATTTTATTCTAATTCGGTAACATTTTACCTCCGGTCGGTGAAGACCGTTGGACGATATTAGATATCGTACCCGTGACGGATAGTTTCAATTAAGTAACTTCCTGACAGGATTTCGCGGGTATACCCGTTCTCTTTATTCGACCGTCCAAAGCTGACTGCGAACATAAAGAGTGAATCACTTGGATAAATTATCCTTGTGATTTGAAGCCGTCAATTCATGAAACCTGGAACAAGTGAATTTCAATTAAGATTTTCACCATCGTTGCTTTCCAGTTATCACGAGCTTAATTCATAAAGAATCTTGCACGTCACCTACCAAGTGTTGTTTGATGTTAACACTAGAAGGATTTCCACTCGTCACTGTGATCAATAAAGAGTCAGTCTGAGTGTTCTGGCAAGATCATATGATAATGCGTAGAGGCCTGGAACGAGTTTAAGTTCAATTAAGAATTAAACCTCTGTTTCTTTCCAGTTTTTCACAAGATTGGTTCTAAAAGAACCGCACGTGTAACCTACCATGAGCTTGTTTGATGTTGGCTCAAGCAGGATTTCCATCTTCATTGTAGTACTTGCGTATTACTCGGATGTTCTGGCAATATTACAGGAATACTGCGTAGGACTCATAAAAATCTCTTACTTTTCACAGTGTGTGAGAAAGCAAGGAATAAATGGAAAGTGTCCTAATGAGACTTTTGATGATCTCGTGGCTCTAGACTCGATAGTGCGTTTTGATTTAGTGAGCGGTGGCTGGAGAGGAGTGCCACCTTTTCAATATCAGTCTATTCGGAGTGAATAAACCAATAGATAACGTGTTAATCTCAGTGTGATTAAAACAAATACCTTTTGAGAGATATTTGAGTTAGCTGGGAAGGGTTGTGCATTGCATCACTGGGTCCATGATGTCTTTCTTCAATATCGAGAATCATTAACAAAAATGATCTCAATAGCATATGTATTGACCCGGTTTCTGCCTAAAGTTGTAAGGAGGGCTTCTTTCTTTACACCCTTTATCTTTACAATTCTTTTTCATTCTTCAACCCCTTCAATGCTTACCAATACGTCATAACTAGCACCTTGTTGTGATTGTTCCAGTGCTAGCTTAAGTACTTGGTCGGCATTCAGCTACGTTCACAATCTTTCTCCAACTTTCCTAGGACTTCTAATTCTATCTAGGGAATTGTCCTTGGGAAGATTCCATCGGCTCTGATGAATCATTGGACTAAACCTATTCCTACCACCCTTTTGTAACCACATTCGTCGTGAATTAAGCGTGTTTTGGGAAAGTATAGCCACCATGAAAAATCCTTAAAAATCACCTAAAGTACTTGTGATATTGAAATCAAAAGTTTTGTACCTTAGGTGTTTTTGTTCATCAAAAACGCTCCCCCTTAACACGTGCTTTACACATATTAAGTTGGATTATCGTTAAGTCTTTTTCATCTTTTAGACAAGTATCATTTAAGTCTCCTTAATCCTATTTTCTCCCCTTATCCAAAATGTTAACCATTAATATTTGGGATATTGAATGGATTAACCGGTCTTTGGGTAAAAAATGAAATCGATGTTTGGCCATAGAACATGTTAATGCTCCCCCATAAATTAATAAGGGATAGTTGTAGTGCTTTAGTATAATATATTTTGAAAGATTTAGAATCTCGTGAGAAATTCTTGAAAAATTATCATACCTTAACACTACATCAAGCCATAAAAGCACAATATTCACAAATTTACATATTCACAATTAAAAACCAATATAAAGTGGACCTGAAATGTACGACCCATTAGATGGATCGTTGCAGTAACTTGTGGTGCACTCCATATGGTCTACCACCAACAAATCTTTCTAAACTCCTCATCAATCTACGTTCAGGGAGCTTTTGATCAATCTTCTTGATCACATACTTCGCCATCTGCGGATAACCCTGATGCCAATCCTCAGTCATCTCTGGTAAAGACCCACCCGAGTTAAGATGCTCCAACTTTCCTCTAACGTATATGAGAGTCCCATCACTGTACTTATAAAGCTCACCCACCCTCATAAACTTCATTAACCCTCGACTGTTCAAGTAGAAAATGCCATAATTCGGAACAGTAATGCCGGTATAGGGACATCTATCGACATGTTGAGGTAGAACTTGATTCACTGGACGGGTTAGGTTAAGCTTCCTTTGGTAGCTTTCGACTCGCAATTGAAGATCTTCAACTCGTTTCTTGATAACAACGCTTCGTGTGAACATACGAAGAGCTGTATTCAAGGCAATGATGTCTTCACGAGCAATATGGGTAAGTTGATCCCGGGCCATCATAAGCAACATGTCTTCGATATCCTCAAGGCGAATGATAGAAAAATCTCCCTGCTGGATTTTGTATTCTCTGTCATCCTCCCTTTTCAGAGGAATCTCCGTCACATGATAATAGCCATTCTTGGCTTCAGTTTTCAGTCCCAAAATGCTGGAGATGCGAATATCGGATCTAACGTTGCTTCCTGAATTGGCTAAGCAGCAACCCCTGTACGCCCTTCGGACTCGTTCGTCCCAATGAGATGCACATATAACAGCATACATATCATAATTACGAGTTACCCTTGGGACCCAGAGTCGGTTTACCTTTTCCTCGATCCAGGGTATTGTCCCCCAGTTGGCAGCTTTCAGCAAGGTCAGGGAGGTTGCGTACTTTGATGAACCCTTGAGGAGATACTCAAGATCATAGGTGACGAAGAAGTCGAGAGCGATTTGATTATCTTGAGAAGGATCAAGTGGAGGTGGAGCTCTTTCTAATTCATGGAGGCCTGGCCTTTGAACGGTGTTAAGAGCTTTCAGGACCTCGTCAGCATAATACTCGAACTCCATTCGGGTTAACCTGGTTTTGGCGCGAATTCTCTTATCCTTTAGAGCTCTCTTCACCAAAGACGGAGTAACCGAAGTCTTATACTCATGAGCCAGAAATGCACACAAGTCTATCGGACTACGGATACGGAGATATAGAACATCTCTGTCAGCGTCTGTGATTGGATCATATTGAGCCGCTGCCGTGATCCAAGCTTGTGGCGGTGCAGTCTCGTCAATCTCCAATGTGTCTGCCCAGTCCCGTGTGCTTGACTCAGGGACAGTAGATTGTGGTTCTTGTTGTAGAGGAGTAGAGACATGAACACGTGCTGGTTCTGATTCAGGCATCTCGGCGGTGTCATGAACAGGCGAGTGTTGTGCAGCTTCAGGTTCAGTTACTGATTCTGCAATCACAGGAGCAACAACAGAACTAACAGGGTTAGTGGTAACAGGTATAGACACAACAATAGATGTACCGGGAATCGATGACGCTGTAGTAGCATTCACATCGTGGCGCCACTTGGATCGTCTTGATTCCGTTGAGGTGGATTTTTCCTTCTGCGCAGCATCTTTCTTAGACTTGGTTCCAGACTTAGAAGGTTTCTTTGTGCTGGCAACCTTATCCCCTGTTTCCGGCTGTTTACCATCATCATCCTTATCGCTATCCTCGTTGCTTCCCTTAGCACTCTCCTCATTTCCATCACCACCATCATCACCATCATCATCATCATCATCCTCATCATCATCACCACCATCGTCACCATCATCATCATCATCTTCTTCTTCTTCTCCTTCTTCTTCCTCTTCTTCTTCACCAGTACCCTCTTCCTGTTCGCTTTCTTCCCTTTCTTCCTCAGGCAGAATGTGGTAAGGTACCACACTTCCAAACATCTTGAACAACCGATCATCCTCCATGATAGCGTCATTCAGGGATTTGTAGAGTGTCCGTTGAATCTTAGATTTATCAAAAGATCCAAGTTCCCTCATGCGAGCTTTGAGGATCTTCTTTAATTCAAAATCCGTTAACTCATAGGCAATTTTGTAGGCGGATTCTGAAGGATTGGATGACTTGATCATCAAGTTATCAGTCGCGAGTGTCTTCAACTCATCACGCAGTTTTGGCATAATGGATTAAACGGATTCTTTCACTCTCTCTTCAACAGAAGCTTCAAGTGCTTCTTTCTGCTCCTTGTATTTATCCCTCATAGCCTGAAGTCTCGTGATTCGTGTTGCATGCTTATCAGCTTCAGCCTGCTTAAACTGAGCTAGTTCTTCTGCATGAGCTTTACGTGTCAACTCCATTTCTGCAGCGAACTTAGCAAGCATCTCTTCTTGGGCTTTCTTAGATGCTTCTTCACTTTGCTCTCGTCTAAGTAGCTCTTGCCGAAGTTCATTCATCTCTCTTTTTTTATTATCCGTATGTTTATCCAACATCTCTGCCATTATAAATGCAGCCATTAAAGACGATGCAGAGCTGCTCTGGGTTGGTTGAAGAGGCTCGGTTGTAACCACAGTACTGAGGATGGGAGTTATTGGAGGTGGAAGGAATGGTGTTGAAACTGGTCGGGTTGGTAAGGGCTGTATTGGTGGAGGTTGAGTTACTAAAGGCTGAGTAGGTACCATGATTATAGGAGCACCGGACTCCTTTTCAACACTTGCTGAAACAGGGATTGATGTCTCCTTCGAAGTAGAATACCGTTCAGGTGATCCAAACTCATAAATATCCTCTGGCTCCTCGTACTCTTCTTCAATATTTATCTGTGCACCAGAACCACTACCTCCCGTGTCTTTCCTACTCCTTTCAATAGCTATCTTCATTAATTTTCTCTCAGCCTTGTCAAGAGTAGGATCATCAACATTTTCTTCGTCACGTAGAACAAACTCATCAGCAGTGCCTTTTCCCTTATTAGCCTCAGTCTTCTTCTTCTTGGTTTCGGGTTCAGGTAAAGCAGCTGGTTGCTTGCGTTTACCTTTACTCTTGAACGTAGTAGACGAGTTTTCTACTGTCTGAAGGATTGCTTTTAGCTTCTTGATTTCTAGCAGCAGTAGCTTGTAATCAGCAGAACCTTTAATTTTATCCGTCAGAAGATAATCGGGAATAGGACCAGGAATAACACCACCAGATGGTCCTTCATGCCTTAGATTCACAGTGTGATCAGCCTCTTCAGTGTGATGACGACTTGCTGCACGCCTATCAATAGTAACATCATTCTTCATAAAATAATTAATGATAAGCTTGATAAACCGAGGGTAAGGAAAGAAATTAGTCTTCAGCTTCTTGTTTTGGAAGAGTTGAAAGGTGAATTCTTCCCACAATAATAATGCATAATCTGCATTTGCGCCTTTGTACATTCCATGGAAGATGTTCATAATTGGACCACGCAAAGCATCATGCCCACTTGTTTTCGGTGTAAGACATCTACTGAGAATACCCAACATTGCTCTCCAAGGTTGACCTACTTTAGCGGTGGTAAACTCAGACACAACTCGTATGTCAGGACATCCAAGAGCTTCGAACATCTCCATAAGTTCGTCTTTGGTAGGATCCCTCGAAAATGCCATACCTTTGGGTGTATCCCGAATGCCAAATATCTTACGGAAGTCTGAAACAGTAAGTGTCTGCTGCTTGTTGTCGAGAGTGAAGGTGATCTTGTTTGAGGTGCTTTCTTTGGTAGCCCAGAACTCATACATGTAATCATAAGTCACCGAGGCAGTACTCCTTAAAGCATTCTTGAAATGAGAGTGATCAAGAATTGCTATGGCGACTTTAAATCCATGGTGAGTGGATTTTGAAACTTGCTTCAGCCAATAGTTGTTTGGTATGAACTTGAGGGTTCGTGCTTCGGCAATTGCGGCTGCTCTAGAGTCTTGGATTGCTTGTACTGTTGGATTAGTCATCGTACCTGCTTAAGATAAGACATGAAAGGTTGATGCACAAAAATATATAGATATGTATCATTATTGCTTCTAAGCATAACACATTTCATCAAGTAAATATAACAAGCAAACAACTATTAATCAAACAACCCTTCATCCGGAACTCTTCATCCGGAACTCTTCATTCGGAACTCTTCATTCAGAACTCTTCATTCAGAACTCTTCATTCGGAAGTCCTTCATTCGGAACTCTTCATTCGGAAGTTCATTCGGAACTTCTTCATTCAGAAGTTCACTCGGAACTTCTTCATTCGGAAGTTCACTCGGAACTTCTTCATTCGGAAGTTCACTCGGAACTTCTTCATTCGGAAGTTCACTCGGAACTTCTTCATTCGGAAGTTCATCCGGAACTTCTTCATTCGGAATTTCATCCGGAACTTCTTCATTCGAAAGTTCATCCGGAACTTCTTCATTCGGAACTTCTTCATTCGGAAGTTCATTCGGAACTTCTTCATTCGGAAGTTCACTCGGAACTTATTCATTCGGAAGTTCATCTGGAACTTCTTCATTCGGAAGTTCATCCGGAACTTCTTCATTCGGAAGTTCATCCGGAACATCCTTCGTTCGGAAGTTCGTCCGGAACTTTCTTCATTCGGAAGTTCGTTCGGAACTTCCTTCATTCGGAAGTTCGTTCAGAACTTCCTTCATTCGGAAGTTTGTTCAGCCATGTTCATTCGGAACTTCTAAACGCACCCTATAAATGATTAATCTAGTCGCGTTTGTGAGTTCTAAGGCATTCTAAAGCAACAATAGTGTTCTAAACCTAATCCGATCCAAAACCCAGCAAAAACCCCTAATCATTTAACTGAATAAAGGAATGAGATAGGTTAATTAGTCACAAACCCTAATTTGATTTAATCTGATTAATCGAGTCATTTAACTGAATAAAGGAATGAGATAGGTTAATTAGAAATCAAAGAATCGAAGTTTGTACCTTTTAGATCGGATGAAACGGATTGTATGATTAAACACGATAGTTTTGGAAAGCTTAAGTGTGTGAAAATGGCGGCAAGGAAGAAATGATAAACAGTGAGGATAAAAAAAAACGGGGGGGGGGGGGGGGGGGGGGGGTTGGTTTGACTTAGGTCAAATTTTAGCAACTTTCACACATTGTCACTTTTAACCCTACAATTTTTCCCTTTTATTTTTTATTCCTTGTCTTTTCTATTCTCCTTAACCATTGTTAAACTTAGCCAACTTAATCTTGCTTAGCTAAACTAATCACAACAATCTCACACAACTTAAGTATCGCATCCAATTATCAAATCTCCAAGATCTTAAAGCAATTCCTATCACATTGAACAAGCACAAGTCGTATTCTAACGCAAGACCACTCATAAACCATTTAGCCAATTAAATTTCCACAATCACTTTTGAAAATCGTTTTGATGACGAAGATGAATTAATATTTTCTCCCCCTTAAACGATGACCCGTTTTCTATTTAAAGAGCTGCAGTCATTGTTTAAAGAGTCAAATATTGATGAAAACATTTCCAATTAATGTCTTTAAAAAGATTGATTCGTGGTGGCAATAAGATTTCTCTTATTTTGACAAATTAATGCACTGAGACGTACACTAACTCGTGTTAGACCAAGTTGTAAAGCAAACTTGATCCCTTTGCATGATTTGGCTTGTAAATCATGCCCGAGAAAATTAATTCCCGTTGTGAGCCAACGTTTTCCAAGGAAATACGTGACTTTAATATGAAAACCAGGTTGCAGTCTGAAATAACTACAAGCCATAATGGGCATGTTTTAAAAATGTACAACTTTTATACGGACTCTATTTATGGCGCCGTGTCAATATTGATCGACATTTCTAAAGCCGTAAATATTACCGTACTAAAAGACATGCCCGTTTTAAAAACGAAAAATATTTTTGGGTTTTCTTGATTTTATAATTTTTATGGTTTTTCTAGGTTTTATATTTTTTATGGTTTTTCTAGGTTTTATATATATTTTTTTTTTGGTTTTTGTTGTTTATATATTTACGATAATATACATGATCACGAACAAAGGATACGCCTGAATAGTTTACCACCACTATTCAGCTGATTCTTCTGCCAATTCTTTGAGAGTCGCTGGAGTGAATGATTTCATGCCAAGCTTGTCGATCAAAAACTCGATTCGTCCTCGATCTAAGGCTTTGGTGAACATATCTGCCAGCTGATACTCAGTAGTGACAACATACAGCTCTATCACTCCGTTCTCCACCTGCTCTTTAATGAAATGGTAGCGAATGTCTATGTGCTTGGCCCGGGAGTGTTGAACATAGTTGCAGCAAAGGGCAATGGCGCTCTTGTTGTCACAATACATCGGGATTTTGTTGAATCCCAAACCGTAGTCAGTTAATTGTGATCTCATCCAAAGGACTTGAGCACAACAACCGGACATGGCGATGTATTCAGCCTCCGTGCTAGAAATTGCAGCGCTTTTCTGCCTTTTTGAAGACCAACTGATCAATCTGTCTCCAAGGAGTTGCACAGATCCAGAAGTGCTACGCCTCGTGTCTTGACACCCAGCATGATCGGCATCTGCGTATGATATTAAACCAATGGAGGAATCTTTCGGATACCATAGACCACGATGAAGTGTTCCTTTGAGATACCGAAAGATCCTTTTAACAACATGTAGGTGCTTTTCGGTAGGCCGAGCCTGATACCGGGCACACATGCATACGACAAATTGCAAATCAGGCCTGCTAGCAGTCAGATAGAGAAGGGTGCCGATCATCCCACGGTAAAGTTTTGGATCGACAATAGTCCCATTCCTATCTTCATCTAACTTGGATTTCTCCACCATTGGAGTGTCCACGGGGTCACAATTATCAAAGTTATATTTCTTTAAAGATTCTAGAGCATATTTGGATTGATTAATAAAGATGCCTCTGGGATTCTGAGAAATTTGTAATCCTAAGAAAAATGAAATTTTTCCCATCATTGACATCTGAAAGCGTGTGGACATTATCTTCTCAAAGCGTTTTGACAATTCTATGTTAGAGGCAGCAAATATTATATCATCAACATAAATTTGTACCAGAAGCATGTCGTTGTTCTCCTTGAGAGTGAATATAGTGGGGTCCACTTTGCCTTTGGAGAAGCCTTCCGAGATGAGATATGTTGAAAGGAGATCATACCACGCGCGTGGAGCTTGTTTCAACCCATAGAGAGCCTTTTTAAGCTTTTACACATGATTAGGAAACTCCGTGCTAACGAACCCATCCGGCTGACTAACATAGACTTCTTCCCTTAGTTCACCATTCAAAAATGTCGTCTTCACATCCATTTGATAGAAGATCATGTTCATATGAGCAGCATACGCAAGGAATAGTCTAATAGCCTCCAATCTTGCAACAGGAGCAAAAGATTCTTCAAAGTCTATACCCAAGGCTTGTTTATATCCTCTAGCAACCAATCTAGCCTTATTCTTCAATACTGCACCCATCTCATCGAGTTTAACCTTATAAACCCATAACAAAGTAAGGATGTTAACCTTGTCAGGGAGAGGAACTAATTCCCATACTTTAAGTCTTTGAAATTCATTTAGTTCCTCCTGCATGGCTTCAATCCAAGATGATTGAGTCATAGCCTGTTGCCAATTTTTAGGTTCAACTTCGGAGAGAAATGCATCAAAATAGCAATAGAGTGCACTCTCTTGTAATTGATGGCGTGTAGAGACTGGTCGATCTAGATCTCCAATGACATTCCTAATTGGGTGATCTTTTGTCCATTTGGTGCTATGATTTTCAATCCTAGGTGGTCTGGAGTGAACAATAGAAGGAGCTTCTTCTGAGGTAGACGCGGCTGAAGGGTTTTCAGGTATCGGTACACCAAAGAAAGGAAGCTCTTGCAGGTGAGCATATTCCAAATCGTGATCAATAGAATCCTCTTCAACATCATTAGGCACAAGTAAGGGTGATGATTCAGGTGTAGTTTGAGAATCACTTGGTAAAGGTGCATCCGGTTCAATGTTAATTGAAGATGCATTAGATAAAGCTTCATTAGATTGAGCAACAACTTCAGGGATTGGAGCTATCACTACAGGTGCTGAAACTTCATCATTTGGGGAATCAAAGAATTCATCAAACAACGGTTGAAACAGTTTATCCCACTCGGGCCTTGTAGGTGGTAAAAATGATGTAGAAGTAGGATTATTGGGAACTAATCCGGAACTAATAGCACCGGTTCCCATCTCATAAAGCGCGGGTTCAGAGCTGCGTTGCTCAGAAGCCATCGCTGTCAGCTCATCAAAATCTGTGTCCATAGTTTCTACAATCTTACCAAGACGACGGTTGTAAATTCGATATGCTTTCTTAGAGGGTGAGTAACCAATGAAAATACCTATATCGGCTTTCGGTTGAAGCTTGCCCAAGTTCTCACTATTAATGTTTGGATAACAAAGAGCACCAAACACATGAAAGAATGAAACATCGGGTTTACGATCATGTAGAAGCTCGTAAGGTGTTTTTCCATGGCGTTTCCGAATGATAGAACGGTTTTGGGTGAAACATGTAGTAGATATAGCTTCTGCCCACAAGAACAATGGAGCGTTCGCATAAATCAGCATAGTCCTAGCAGCTTCCATAAGCGTACGATTCCGTCTTTCAACGACACCGTTTTGTTGTGGAGTGCGTGCAGCGGATGTTTCATGTGAGATACCAACATCTTCATAGTAAGCACGAAGAGTCTGGTTGACGAACTCTGTTCCATTATCTGTACGAATACGGCGGACAGTAGTATTTAAACGTACCTGAATGAATTTCAGAAAAGTGATGATAGCCTTCGGTGCTTCATCCTTTGTACGTAGAAATCTAACCCATGTAAACCTGGAGAAATCATCCACAATAACCAGAATGAATTTCTTACCGCTCACACTTTCAGTTCTCATTGGCCCACAAAGATCCATATGCAAAAGATGAAGTTTTTCTTGATTGGTGTCTTCAGCTTTGGGCTTGTATGATTTCTTGGTACTTTTCCCCCTTGAGCACGCGAAACATAAATGGTCCTTGTGAAATTTGAGCTTTGGAAGACCACGAACTAATTCGTTTTTAGCCAGATGATTAATAGCATCAAAGTTGAGATAAGATAATCTGCGATGCCATAACCATGACTTGGTCTTAGATGCTTTAGAGAGAAGACATACTGGAGAGGCGGCCATCATGTCTTGTAGGGACAACGTATAAAGATTTGCACCACGAGATCCCTTCAACAAGTCTTTTCCTTCCAAGTTGCGGATGAAACAAGTATGTTGTCGAAAAGCAACCTCTAGGTTGGAATCACAAAACTGTCCTACTGAAAATAAGTTATGACCAAGACCTTCTACATAGTATACCCTTGAAATCGTAACGTTTCCAATCTGATATTCACCATACCCCATTATCTTTGCAATATGATCATTACCAAATTTAACCGTTCCAAGAAACTTGCTGACGAAATTTCGGAGCATCGAGCAATCTCCGGTCATATGCTTTGAACAACCAGAGTCCAAATACCAGAGGATGATTTGGACCACCTGAAAATATCACCAGACGAGGACAATGTAGAGGTATCGGAATTTGAATGTTCCTTGTTATTAGCAGGTACAGATTTAATAATCTTAGATTTGCTAACTTTAGGTTTCTTAGATTTCCTAGCCTTCTTCTTCCTAGTTGGTGGTGTAGATTCTAGTTGGCTTAAATCCTGAGGTATTTCTTCACTGATAGGCACTATAGTGGGGGCTGACCTAATTAAAGGGCGCTGTTTCCATACTTTAGTGCTAGTGTGCCTAACTAAAGGATGCTCAAACCTAACCTCAATGGATGCATTCCTAGTTAAAGGGCACATTTTTCCATCTAATGTAAAGGTCCTACCAGTGGGACGCCATTGCCAACCAACTTGGGCACGAGTTCTACCAGTTGGCTTCCATTCAAGATTATTCCTAATGGCATTCATTTCATTCATATGATCAATAAGACACAAATCATGACGTTGGGAAAACATACATTCATTACAATTCCAACAATTCAAATTAGAATTCACGAATGGTTTAGGCTTCTGCACAGGCGCAGAGCTTTTAGTCTTAACATGATTCTTTTTATTTAAAACTGAACTAACATTCCTATGGTGAGCTTCTACTTTCTTCTTGTTGGTACTACTAGTGGAGGGCTTGATCTTATCTTTCTTGAGTGGCGATCCTTTAGCCTTAGTAGACTCTTTTACTCCTGTAGAAGGCAAAGTGGGAACATTAGCAACAGATTTTAAAGGTGCCTTACTTGATGGTGCCAATGACGGTTTTGCTCCTGGGGTCTTATTGAATGGAGTTACAGCAATGGGACGATTAGTGAGTAGTGCAGAACCTGGTTTACCTATGTATTGCAAGTAGGCTAAGCAATATTGAACACGCTTAATATATTCATGGGCTGAATAATAGTAGCTACTTGAGGGATCTAAGGCATAAAGATCGTCTAAGATATCCCTAACAAGATCTACATGCTTAATTGCATTCCTCATATAATCATCGTAGGTAACCGGGTTTTTCTTATGGAGTGGGTTCTTATAGAGCACTACTGACTTGGTTGTTGGAGCACTAGAGGACGGTGCAGAGTTGGTAGCTAAGTTATCAACAACTTCTTGTCGGGTGAGAAGAAGTGTCTCCTTTAACTCGGCCAAAACCATGTTTTTGTCAATGAGCTGGATGTTTAAGTCAGAGATTTCCTCACACTTTTGGTTCAGTTGTTCAACATAAGATTGTTGTTGTGCAGCATTAAAAGCTAAGCGTTCTTCTATTGAACCATAAAGAGCGGATAGTCCATGTCTTGCCCGATCCATCACCCCTAGAATAGACGAAAGTCTAATTTCTAAGTCATGGTTTTTAGACTCTGTAGCCTCTAGTTCCAATTTTAGTGTTTCATTTGATGACACATCTCTCTTCAATCTCATAATCTCTTCACTATTGCAATCATCTTGTCACTCGTCTCAACACTGTTTTCACAACTATTTGTTATCAAAAGATCCTCATTTTGAGTTTGTTGTTTTAATTCTAAAGATATACAATGTTGTTCTAGTTGATTAAAGCGTTTTGAAAGTAAATTGTAAGAATCTTGTAGCTTTAAAAACTCAGCGTTAGATTCGTGACAAGAATGATTATCTACCTCATTTACAGTATCAGCAACATTTACAGAGAGATCACACACATCATCACATATATTCACAGCATCACAGTTAATCATAGCGGATGTAAGCTCATTCGAATAATTGACATTTACAGTAGTAAGCACATCACACGAAATTACTTGGGACAAGAATCGGTCATATTCGGATAAAATCTTTTCCTTTTCAATTAGTTGTAGTTCGTAAGCGGTGTCCATTTCATAAAACACTTTTTGAACTTCTCCAATTTCAAACTCAAGATTTTCTTTAAGAGATGCAAAACTTCCTTTTAGACTTTCGACAAATGGATTGATCTCATTCTTAAACACCTCGTTCATGTGTTCGAAAGCCCATTCTCCGGCGTTTAGGCCATTTGAAGTCGTACATTCCAAAATGACCTTGTCAAAATTAGTAAAGTATTGATTAATCTCTTGCAAGTTTAACCATACAGTGCTAACAGGTGGAAGATCCTTTGGAATTTCCTTAGGACCTTCCATTTTGACAAGTGTAGGAAGTGTACTAGGGTTTTCTTCATTCAACATGTAGGTTTGTGCTGTAATGAGATCTTTGTCCATATGGAAGCGAATTCTAAAATCCGTTTTAGCAAGCTCCTGATTCATTTTAAAATAATCACAATCGGGATATTTTGCAAAATTGTATGACCGATTCTCATCAACTAGATCCTTATTGGTGCGATCATCGAAAATAACAATCGGGTCTAAGACCAATCCTAATTGGGTTGCATTATAGAGTCTTGGACTATGGCTTAAAGCTTGTTTTGCATACCGTAGGTTAGGGGGAAGGCCTTTTTGACGTGATAAGTTAAATTCTCTAAACGAAGCATCAAATAAGTGCACTAGTTGAGAGGCAGCGTATTGTCTTAAAAGAAAATAATCTAGACTTCTGATCTTATTAGCCGCATTAATTTCCCTTTCATTCTTCTTAGACTCGAGTAATTCAAAATCCGTTTGAAGTTTTTGAAAATTAGTGACCACTAACTCTTTTTCTTTAAGTTCATTAGAAAGATCTGCTCTTAAGGTTTCAATTTCTTGCAAATGACCCATTTGTTTGTTTCGAAAATGATCATATTCGGGATTAGTGAGAACACTAGACGAAGGAACTAATTCCAAAGTTTGAACTTTCTCATTGCATAAGGCAAGCTCATCAGACAAATTCTTATTCTTAGCTAGGGTTTCTAAGAGTGCAGCATTCATTTGGCTAAGTAATGTAGCAGGAACCATGACCAAATCTTGTTGAGCAGGAGTATGCGTATGCGAAATGGCTCCCGGTTGTGATTCACTCAAAGTCTCGGGACTCACATTGATATTACTATCATTGATTGTCTCCTCATTTGAAAGACTCACCACCGAAGACTCATTCGAATCAGCACTCTCTTGCACAACTTGATGTGGTTGAATACTAGCATCAGTGATATTATCAGTGGTATTAATAAGTACCTCAGATCTCTTTTCTGGCCCTAAGCTGGAGATAGTTGCCATAAGAGCTGCCTGTGCAGATTGAAGTTCATCACAGTCTGAGTCATACACAACAAGACCATCTGCTTGGTATGCTGCATTCTGTGTGGTGACAACGTCTTGTTCAGCAATCCCTGGGTCAGCAAGAAATGCAAGCTCCTCTTCATCAAGTTCCCTTCCTTGTGCCTGAGCATTCACCAGATAAATCTTCTCTGCAAACCATTGACCATCCCTTCTCCTCTTGGGTTTCTTGCAATCCCTGGACATGTGACCTTCTTCCTTGCAGTTGTAGCATGTAATCATTCTCAACTTGCCTGTGGAATTAGCCCGTGGAGGAGTGTTGACCATTGGAGCAGGATTGACCGTGCGTGCATTGGTAGTTGATGTAGTAGGTCTCCCCTGATATGGTTGAATAGGTTGAACCATTACCCTACCATTCTAAATAGTAGCTTGTTGGCGAGAATTGGATGAATTCCTCAGCTGATTGTTAGTAGGAGCTGGTCCTCTAAATCCTCTTTTGCTTAATGTCCTTGTGAGATAAGCAGACATAGTGGCTAACACTTCAACTGGGTCAGTTCCTTGTTTGAATTCAGGAATGGGGACTTCATCATCATCACAATACAGTGCTTGGTCTTGTTGAGCTGCATAAGCACTTGAAGGAATACTCATGTGGTCAGGATAGCTTGTTGGATATGCTGCATTCTCTTGATAAAAAGAATATGAAGACTGAGCATAAGGTGCAATGCTTGCTGGATGAGGTTGTGAAGCATATTGTGGTGAAGGTGCATTAAACCGATATTGTTGCTGATGTGAGGTGGGTGGTTGCAGTAGAATCGAGTATTGGGGAAAGGTTGGTGTCATGTAAGGTGATGGATGATAGGCTTGATGTCCCAAGATATAAGGAGTGTTGTTGTGTGACAAGCTTGGTTGATTCGCCATCAAAGCTAAGGAATCAGGGTACATACCTCGAGGCGAACGGTGCATAATCACATGTTTCTCATGCTGCTGAAGAAAAGCATATAGTTGATCCAAATTGCACTTATGCAAATCCCTGGTTAACTTAACATCGGTAATATACTCACCCCATTCAGCTTGAGGTAAAGTATTCAAAAATTTGGTGTTAACCTGGAATGGAGCAATCACGAGATTGTATACATTCAGATCATTCATGAGAGTAGTGAATCTGAAGTAATAGTCGTGAAGTGTTTCCCCTGGGCTGTACGTGAATCTATCAAACAGATCATACAACTGACATTCCCTTTCCTGTTTGGTAAGAGACGTACCTTGTAGCAACACCTTTAGACGTTCCCATAAATCCTTTGCCACCGTATACTGACTTACCATTCGATAAATGTCATGTGGAAGAGCTTGGAGAATGGTTTGAAGATCCTTTTCGTCTGCATCAGCAACGAGTTGTTGAGCTGGTGTAAGTTCTTCAAATTCTCGTGGTCGAGTCACATTGTTAACCACGATGGTACCATAATCAAGTGGACCATTAAGAATTGACTTGACCATAAGCCTCCCATATACCGGTTTTCCCTTAAGGTATGACATCATACGGCCTTGCCATGCTTCAAAGACTTCTTTAATGAGCATTGGAGGGCGATTATCCGTTCCCGTAATGACGGAAATGTCCGTAAGTGATGTCATCTGAGGCATTAATGAATTCGGATTCATTTTGTTCACTTCAAAGAGACAAAGATTATCGGTTGATCGAGCAGTGAAGTAAAGCTTGTGAATTGTGTTGAGTTTTTGTTGTAAGAAGCCAAGATTAAATCCTCTAAAAAATCGTCGAAAAAAACAAGTAAAATATCCCTTGATCCGGAACTTTTTTTGATTCGGAAGTGTTGATTCGGAAGATTTTGGCTTGGAAATCCTTGATTCGGAACTTTTGTTTCGGAAGATTTGATCCGGAACTTTCCTTGATCCGGAACTTTCCCTTGATCCGGAACTTTCCCTTGATCCGGAACTTTACCTTGATCCGGAACTTTCCTTGATCCGGAACTTTTCCATTGATCCGGAACTTTACCTTGATCCGGAACTTTCCTTTGATCCGGAACTTTTCCCTGATCCGGAACTTTCCTTGATCCGGAACTTTTGGTTCGGAAATTTTTGATTCGGAACTTTCCTTGATTCGGAACTTTTGGTTCGGAACTTTTTGATCTGGAACTTTGGTTGATCCGGAACTTTTTGATCCGGAACTTTTTGGTTCGGAACTTTTACTGGGAAAACAGAAACCTTGTTCGAGTATACAGCGATCAAAAAAATGAAGATTAAACCCAGATTTTTACCAAATAACCCAAAAAGTTTTGTGATTTCTACTATAATAATTAAAAACTAATACTTATCTACTAATCCCAATCACAAAAACACCAAAAACTCCAAGAATCAAGATGGATCTTCTTAAAGAACACTAATACAATCAAAAACTAAATAACAACACAAACCATTACCTTAAATCACCCCATAGCTCTTGATACCAAATGTAGAATCTTGATAACCTATGAATCTATGAAGTGGGTTGATGATTTCTAGAGAGAGAAACTAGAGAGAGAAAGTGAGAGAGAAACTATGTGTATTTTTATTCAAATGAAAAGTGTAATGATCAACAACCAACCCCTTTCCATGGTGGAAAGGGGTATTTATATCCAAGGCCTTATTTGGGCTTGGGGCGACCCATGACAAGCCCATGGGTCGGTTTCTTACTTAACTTAATAAGTAACACTAACTACGAGCTATTACAACATTAATAATATTGTGGAGTGACCGATACTTCTAATATACGTAAAAACGTATTTCTAACAAAGATGGATTTTTCGGAATAATGGGTTTTTTCGGAAAAAGATGGATTTTCGGAAAAGATAGGATATTCGGATAAAATACAGATTTTCGGAATAACTTGGATATTCGGATAATTGCTGGATTCTCGGAATAATGATAATTTCGGATAAAACCTTGATTTTCGGATAACTGAATTCTTCGGAATAATATCACTCTTTGGAATAATAAGAATCTTCAGAATAATTGGTTTCCCGGATAAAAACTTTTGGAGACTTTTCTTCGGGATAATTAACCCTTTTTCGAAGAAATAATTTCGAAATTATAAACCCTTTTCCGAAGAAATAATTTCGGAATAATCAACCCTGTTCCGAAATTTTTGGTGCGATTTTGAAGATACAATAACCAAAAATTACCCAAAAACACGAAAAAAAATTGTGATTTCAACCAAAATAATCAAACCGAATGCTTTGTTTACAACTTTAAACCATAAAATCACAAAAAAAAATTCAATATTTGAGATAGATTATCCTAAAAAACCCACTAACCCAATCAAAAACTAAACAACACGAATCACATACCTTAAATCACCCCATGGCTCTTGATACCAATTGTAGAATAAAGATAATCTAAGATCTAATCAAGAGGGTTGTTGTTTTCTAGAGAGAGAAACTAGAGAGAGAGAAAGAAAACTTGTATTATGTAAAATGATAAGTAAACAACCAACACCCCTCTCCATGGTGGAAAGGGGTTTATATACCCAAGTCCCTAAGTGGACTTGGGCCTCCGGCCCATGAACATGCTCATGGGTCGGGTTAAACATAAACATTAACTAAACAATACTACGAGCCTATAACTATATTGTTGGAGTGACCGAGACTTTCTAAATACGAAAAACGTATTTCTAACAATGCTAAAAACAGAATTATTATTATACTTGGAATTATCATGCATATCAATTTCAAATACACCATTCACAGAAATTGCATTAAAATAGAAAATACCATCTTTAAAAACAGAAATTCCATTATAATCAATAGTGTGAACAAATCCAAGATTCAACAAACAAGAAAAGGAAATAACACCCCTAACAGTTGTAGGTGCATAATGACAATCGTTTAAAATTAGTACTAAACCTGACGGTAAAACTAGATTAAACGTTCCTATAGCTTCAATTGCTGCTTGTGCGCCATTTCCCACTTGCAGAAATTGTTCCCCATAGGATAGCTTTCTTTCTAACTTAAATCCCTGCAGCGTATTACAAATGTTAATACCGCATCCCGTATCATATACCCAGGAATTTAATTTGTATGTCAAACTAAATAATTGAATCATAAATAAAGTACCTTAAGCTGCAGCGCTCTGCTCAGACTTCTCCTTTATTTTTCGCAACTCTTCAAGGTAAAGAGGGCAGTTCCTCTTCCAGTGACCACTTGCCTTGCAATGGTGACAAGTCTCATCCTTTTGATATTGATTCCTCTTGACAAATTTCTGCTTAGGCTTTTGATAAGTCGCAACTTGCTTGCCTTTATCGCATTTGCCTTTGCCTTTCTTCTTGTTCGCTTATGGTTTTGGCTTACTCACTCTACCTTTTTGTATGGTTAGTACAGGAGGAGTAGAGGTAGATGCCTTGTCCTTTAACCCCTTTTCATAGTCAATGAGCATGGCATGCAGATCATTAACTATCTTCCCTGTGTAACGCAAATTATAGTTCCTAACAAAATCATTAAAGTCCTTGTTAAGGGGCGTATTGATCAAGCTAATCGCCATATTATGATCATAGGGTTGTCCTAGTGCAATGAGTTGTTCCATATAACCCTTCATTTCCATGTAATGTGCACTTATGGACTTTCCAGGAGATTGCTTGCAGCTATGCAAAGCATCTACTAAGTCGTAGATCTCCGTAGTTTAGGGATTCTCAAACATTGCCTAGAGTTTATCAAGCATACGCATAGGCGAAAATAGCTCATACTTCTTTTGAAGTTGAGGTGACATTTTCCCAAGCATTAAGCAAGCCACATCAGAGTGCTTCTTAACTTCAACAGCGTGGGTAAGCCTTTCGGCTTCAGAAGCTCCTTTAGCAATGTCAGCCGGATACGGCGTGGACAAGATATTGATAGTAACCGCTACTCTCAAGATAATTAGTTTGGGCCAGTAAGTTCAGGATGATCAAAAAATGTTTTGAACACGAAACTTAAAGCGTTATTGTCGGATTGAGCCATTTCTACATAAATAAGTTCAAATTATTAGTATTTTCGATAAATACTTTCAAGAAATAAAATTACCACGGTAAATAAACCATAGTATTTTCCTTGAAACTAGAACCTATATTGACATAAATCCATTACATCAGTTGATATGCTAGTAATGAATGTATTCAACATAGTAACTTATCGAAAAATTTATTGGCAAACAATTTACAATTTCTAGATATTTAAGGGACTTACATTGCCAAAACAACATTTTGCATTGTAAACATGTTTCGTCCCTTCTGAATACCTTAAGTTTCCAGATCTCACGGAGTAACTTAATTAAGTCTTCTAATATAAAAAAACATAAAACTTATCACACGAATTCTCATTCCATGAAAAGTTTTCTCTCCATCACAACATCATCCAAATCTCATATGACGACATTGTGACTTTAAGTGTCCATCAATTAGATGGTATTCAACTTAAATTTTAAGGGTATAAATTTGATGTCAGAATCAATGTATGAAGAAGTATGCATACATCTCCATATCATAAGTTTAATAAAATATTTAGTATATTGTTCACGAGACTAAATTTCTACATATATTATATTGATGTACTGGTAAAACCAATCAGGGAATTTTACCCACAACTATTCACAACGTAGTTTTGCTAGAACTCGGCTACGCACAAAGCAATAACCTTATTCATTGTGTTTCGGATGTGAATTTGCTGTAAATCAACCTTAAGGTGTAATACAAATAATAATCGTAGGTAATTTCAATTTGACGCACAGGCAAGCCGGGAATTTGGTCAGTGGCAAATGGCATAACCTCCTTCCTTAGCCCGGTACATGACTAGCAGCGCGTTATACCCACTTTATAGTTTGTCAAAATTGAGTAGGCCGTTAAATTATTATTGCAAATCACCAATCAACGTAATAGTATGTAATTTAGATCTCAAAACAAATCTTAATTTTAATATGATTTAGTCCATATTATTTTTCTTAAAAAATCACCCTTGTTTACAACATACAGTTCTAACGCATAAAAACAATAAGGTACAAAAAAAACTAAATCATAAACACATAATAACAATTTATATGTGTAATAAATAAATCATATAGCCACATGCATACGATTTTATTCAATAAAACATCCAATCTAGGTTTTTATATTCATATAAAAGTTTTCCCTAATTCTAGATTTATTAAATCAAAATAAACACGTAGCACATTCAATTTTACGATCCATGAAAACATGCACGTTATCATGGATCCACCCACAAATCTTAACAATTAAATCTCTACGGATCGTAACCAATAATCTACATGACATAACAATTAATCATGCAATTTAATCTAAAATTATACAACATGTAATTTAGGGTTTCAAAAAAACAAAATTATAAAATTCGGCCCAAAAATCGACCAAAGATAAAAACAAAACCCTAATTTTTGCAAAACCTAAAAAACATGTAGTTTTAACTCAAAACAATTATTAGTTAAAAAAATTTAGATTTTCGATAATTATAACATGTTAAAGCGGCTCTCGATGCCACTGAAGGTTTTCTTAAACATAACAATTATTTAAAACCCTAAATAAGATCAAAGCACATATAGCGGAAGCGATTTAACAAGATCATAATTAACACAATTATAATTAATCGAATTAGGGTTACGTACCTTTTGCAAAGCAATTTCCACGAACAAGAACAAATTCACCGAATTAGGGTTTATACCGTATCACCAAGATATAGTCTAAAGTAAGACTATATTACGTTCTCGTACACACGTATTACAATGAGTTAATCGTAATGCTAGTACGTGTAAACCGAGCTTCCACGTCTAGTGGAAAATCAACCCAACAACCCTAGAGAGGGGCTAGGACTTGATTATATTTCATCGAATAAATCAACCGAAAATCCCTTGTGGGTTTCGGCTTGCGGTCGACCAAAAGAATAGAGAAAGAGAGATTGGGGTGTGTATAATTATGAGGGTAAGAGTGTGTTTATATAGGCCTAAACTTCTTGTAGCCCAAGTAACCAAATATAAGGAAAGTTTTTTCCTTCCCCTTGTCCCTCCATAACCGACGGTCGACGCCCCCTTTATGGGGTATTCCGGACTTTTCTTTTCTCTTCTATTTCATTCCACAACGATCGTTTAAACTTAACTCTTAATTTAAACTTATTTGGAAGTGTGCAAGGGCATTAACAATAGTTCACTGGAGGCAGCAATAGATCAAATCAAATCAGTATACCCTAAAGCTTATGACTGGTTAAAAAAGATACATCTAGCATCGTGGTGTAGGGCGTATTTCTTAGGTATGGTTGGTTGAATATGGTATTATATACTGCACAACATGCCATTTCCAATATTATTAGTTGAATGTTAATACTTTATGTAACATACAGGGAGAGCTAAGTGTGATATCCTACTGAACAACATATGTAAAGCTTTTAACAGTAAGTTGGTGGATGGAAGAGAACTTCCAATAATAGGTTGCTTGGAATACATACGGGAATATCTTATGAAGAGAATCGTAAATGTGCAACAAGTGATAGACAAAAAAAAGTATTGGTGTGCTAACCCCAACTGCTAAGCGGATTTTTAACTTCATTAAGGCATCAACAAATGATTACTATTTTATTTATAATGAGGGGAATCATATATGTAAGGGACCTAATGACTAATGTGTTGTGAAGCTTAATCTTAGGCAATGTGATTTTAGGATATGAGAGTTGATTGACATACCATGTAGGCATGTCGTTGCAACACTAAACAACAAGGCAACTCATGGAGAACCTGTGGGTATACCAGAGGAATGGCTGGTACATGTTATTGGTTAAAGACATGGAACGAGACGTGTCAATATAATATTAAATCTGTTAGTGGTTGCAGTTTCTGGCCAAGATGCAGGACCCCTAGTCTGTTACTACCTTCTCACCATCATGTTCCTATAGGTAGATGAAAGAAGAAGAGAAAAAGTTCCAAGGATGAAGCTGATGAGCAGACTATAAAGAAAATGGCTAAGAATGGAAATATGACAAAGGCGGGCATCCGGATGACTTGCAGCAACTGTAAAGTACGTGGATATAATAAGAGAGGGTGTACTAGTTAAAGATACGATCGGGGAACAAAAAAGGGTAAAGGATCAAGAAAATGAGTCCTAGATTGTCAGCCAATGGCATCATAAACAACTCAAGCATCAGGAACAGCAAGTGATCATGTTAAAAGTATAGGGAAGAAGAGACGAAGCAAGATAGGGGATCGTGATTCTACAAAGCATAAGAAATAAGTTTGCAGCTGTGAGTTTGCATAAGTGAGATTGCACCAGTAAGTTTGATGGTGCAAAATGTTCACAGTTATTTCATTGTTATGTGTGTTGTAAGACAAATTTTTTATTATCCTACTTTTACATAGTGTTAGTTTTAGACAATAGAAATAATGGTTGTTTAGAGCCTGAGTTGCAATGCTACTAATTTAATTGAAGAGTTAATGGTACTTGTTTAATTCACTATTGTATATGGTTTTTTTTTATCATTTTAGGCATAATGTTATGATTTGTTGACTAAATCAGTGAAAATGACTTGCCAATAAGTTTGGCCATTTTCTACACTAGGCTAGAGATATTGTAGAGCATCCCTTCCTTTATCATATTTACAAAATATTAAAAGCTTGTAACACTAAGATGTTACAACAATTATTTGATACATTTAGGCATTAGACTAACATATATTTCTGTATCTTTAGATTCTGATGCCAAACAAAAAAAATATAAAATGATTAAAGTCAAACTTGAAGAGATGTATCCAAACACCAAAAAAATTACTATTTGTTGACTGATTAAAGTCAAACTTGAAGAGCTATATCCAAACATCCAAAAATAATAAGCAACCCATACCATCTATATTTTCTTTTTAATGAAACACGAAACACTATAGCGGCATAACAAAGATTTTTATTAACGTAAAAAGGTCAATAAAACCGGGGATGATCTAATTTTCTGATACATGAAACTTGGCATAACCAAAAGCCCACTAAGAAACTAGAAAAACTTGTAGACAATGAACATAAAAATCTAGATAAAAATACCATCTTCTTTAGTTTCTTCACCATCGTATCTTTGTCACTCAACAACATCAGTTGCTCTTGTAGATCTTATTCTAGCTTATTCCGGGCCCTCAAAAGCCCATGATTCACATTGCCTGCTCAGTAACACATCATAGGGTCACTCCAACAAATAAAACCACAACTAGGACACAGTAGAAGCTCAGGTTCCTGTTAGTCTATGATGTTTTGATTGTTGCGGGTTCGCCGCATTCACATATGATCACTATGACTAGAGACTTGTTGTGTTAAAAAGGAAACAAAACAGGGTTTGACTAAATATTGTTGTGTCGATGACATACTTATATTGCACACGTGTTTGTAAAAAAGGTTTTGGGGCGCGTTTCGCAGAAGGAAAGGCGGAGGAGAGGCTGGCGTGATTGGGATGACAAGAAAGGATGAAAATACCCTCACGTGCATGGCACGTTAGAGAAATAACGGGAGTTAACGGTGAAAAGTTAAAATTTAACGTTTCAGGGATTCTTTTTGTACAAAAGTAAGAAGTTTGTGAGTACTTTTGCATAACTTTACTTTCAAAAGTTTTTTCATAATTTTATGATAATCAAACGACAACATTTACAGTTTACCCTATACAAATATCCAATGTACATATTAGAGTGTGTTGATCTATTTTTTATATGTGCCGATCAATACCCTTCTATATATGGATAGTGTATACTAGTGCTTCAATTATAGTTTTGGGTTCCAACACTTGGAATGTGTCAATATATTAGTCTATGAATAATAAAATGTTGGTGCACAATTGTGCATATTAGTTTTTTTATAGTTTTATATAATTGCCATATTCACACCATAGAATATAAATTTCCATGCCCGCATCCTCTATGGCATGCAACTTGCCGATATATGAGAACCATAACCTCCTCACCAAATGATTGACATTGATTCGCTACGTAGCAGTTGTTTGGACTCGGGGACCTCAAACTCCCAATCACAAGTAGTTTTATATTCCAAATGTATGAGAGATTACAGTGTTTTCAAACTAGTTTAAAACAAATGGACGACAGAATTATAAGTAATTTAAGAACTATATAATTGTCAATCCTTTTGGAAAATCAAGCCAGGTAAATAATTTTTTTAAAAACAGTTAGTAAACGGTAAGGCTTTAAGTTGATAAAATACTATTCATACATTGATAAAATATATACTTTCTTTGTCTCAAAATTATTATCTTCAAATATACAATTTTAGAAAAATGTATTTATTACAAAAAAAAAATTTACTTTTTGACATAATGCTAGTTTTATCATTAATTAATTCATTAAATTTTTCTTTAAATTTTATAATAATTTCAAACAAAAATAAATAATAAACTTAATCAAACTTCTTTATTTATTTTTTATAATGAATAATTAAATTAAGATATTTAAAAAAGAAACATAAAAAATAAAAATGAAACAAAATAAGATTAGCTGATTAGCACGAGTTCACCTCAAACAATATCTTTCTAGACGCGTTACCTGACTTACCTCCATGTATACTAATTTGAAAATATGTTAAACAAGTGGGTGGCCAAACTAATTTAACATTATTAATTTGAGTGTCAAAATCATGAAATCTCATATTGTAGCACGTAAGTAAAGTCATGATCAAGCTTGGACCAACTAATCTAATCAAATTATCGCAAATAACAAATCAATATTTTGTTATCAATTGGAAAAATTACTCGTATATGTTGTTAGTCACATGTTAGTAATACAAAGCTGCCATAGACACTTTGTAGCTTGTAGCAGTAACAAAATCTTTCTAAAAATGTAAAAGAATAATGTTTTTTGATTGTGAGAAGAAAGACAAATGACTGGGCGATTTGCAGCTGCATGCAGCTAAGGTTGAAGTCTGGACCACTTGGCGTCGGGTAATGGGATCCACAGCTAAGCTAATTTTGGAAAGTCATCTATATATCATAAGCTACGTACATAGCGTTTCAGCCGTTGGATCTTCGCATGGGATAATCACAACCCTAAAACCCTCTCAAAAGACGTATTTGTAGGAACCTGCCGTCCTATAATCATAAATGGAGTGGAATTCTTCGGGTTAATTCACGTGCATTTGAATAAAAACCCTCTTTTCAAACAACCTAAACATGAACACAAGCAAGACTAAGTAAGGATTTAAAGTGCATGGTTTTACCGATTAAGATAAGTTAAATTGCGGCAAAATATTTATAATTAAGGGTTGCCTAATGGTGCTCTTTGACAAAAGTTTAGCGTTACTTATTATAAAAAAAAACTAATAAAACTTTGAGTCCGATTTACTTGGTAAATTAGTAATTTAATTAATCTATATTTAAAAGTGAAAGTTTATGTTTGAAAATATGATTTAGGACATCTTTTTTGTTCTTCTGTTTTATAAATAAACTTCTTTAAAATAAGTAGTTATGCTTGACATAACTTCGTTTTAGAGTTAATAGTTTTTTACCTTTTTATTTTAAATATGTAAATATTAAATGAAAAGTTGTTTTATACTGTTTTTTAAATTGTTAAAAACTATTAAAAATATAAATTACTGATATATATCTTTCAAAGAAAAAGATCCCCATAGACCCTTAATTTAGCATAAACTCAACCAAGCAATCACAACCATCCATTTTTATCATGTAACAAAAAAAACTCATTTTTTAAAAATTAAATATCTCACAAACCGTTCATCGTTACGTAAAACAAAACATATCATCGCGACGAGAATTAAATCATCTATCTATCGAGGGGCACATGTATATACTTTCGACGAACTTTTTTTTTCGACTTTTTTTGTAAGTGACGTCTGGAGAGAATCATATATGATTCGTTACGAAACATATATGATTCTCAGAAAATCATATATGATTCATATCACGAATCATATATGATTTTCTGAAAATCATATATGATTCGTGACGAATCATATATGATTCGTGACGAATCATATATGATTCGTGACGAATCATATATGATTCTCTCCAGACGTGACTTAAGAAAAAAAAGTCGAAAAAAAGTTCGTCGAAAGTATATACATGTGCCCCTCGATAGATAGATGATTTAATTCTCGTCACAATTGTGTTTTTTTTTTTCGTTTGACGATTTACCGTTTGTGAGATATTTAATTTTTTAAAAAAGGGGTGGGAAGTGGGTTTTTTTTAAAATTAGTAATTATAATTGGTTGGATAGGTCTATGCTAATTTAAATGTCTATCTTTCAATAATATTATAAATTATTTAAATATTTTTTTTAAAGTCATTTACCATTTTAATATTACAATCAAGTACCAAACACTTTTATTGAAAACCATACAGCTTATATCTCATGTAAACAGCTTTATAAGTAATAGTTTAAAATTAATAGTTAACAGCTTACAGCTTACTAATGGTGAGCATTGGATCGTTCGACCGGACCGACCCGGATCGGACTGAGCAAAATCGATCTGGTCCTCGGTCCGTAATTTTGTACCATTTCGGTCCTCAATTCGGTCAGTCCGGTCCGGTCCAGTCCAGTCTTACCAAATTTTCGTTTATTTTACCTAATTGAGACCGGATCAAAACAAAGACCGATCGGTCGGGGATTTTGGACCAATTCAATCCTTGATCCGGTCTGATTTTAACCGGTCCAAACCGGTCTGGATTTGTCGCTCAACTTTACAGCTTATAACTAATTTTATCAAACATAGCCTTAACCGATGCCCTTAAGACAATTATAAGACACCTTTAGGGTATGTTTGGTAGAGGGAATTGGAGGGAGAGAAAAGGAAATGATTTCATTTCCATTGTTTGGTTGGTTGGAAAATAAAAAAAGTGAAAAATTGAATTCCTAAAAATTTTGATCCTTTGTAATTTGTATAGAAATCATTTCCTTTATTTTTGATGTGAAAACCATTTCTTTATTGTATATTAATACTTATTACTATTATCATTATTACTTTTATTATTATTATTTTTTATTTTCTATTTTTATATCAACTTCACTTATTTATATCAACATCACTTTATTATTACTATTATTATTATTATTTTATTATTTTTATTATTATTAACTTATTTTTTTAATTATATTATTATTATTTTTTTATTATAAATGATATTTTTATAAAAACATATTTATATTATAATTTTATTATTAATATTATTATTATTAATTTATTAATTTATTTTTTATTATTAATTTTTTATTTTTTTATTTTTTTATTATTATGATTATTATTATTATTATTTTTATTTTATTTTTTTAATTAAACCATCACTTTATTAGAAACAAAAAGGGATTTACAACAAATTGGATAGGAGTCGAGATACTATCTGCGCTCTCACCCCTTTAGCAATGGCAAAACCTATTCTATAGAAAATATGTACAGCAGCGCGCGCTTCAATGTCTTGAGCCTTAGAAAATCTCTGGATTCGCTTCAGCAACGCAACTGCATCTTCCTGTAACTCCCCTAAAGAAGAAAATGAGAAAGGAAGAAACCCATATCCGATGCTGCACACTTAGCCAAATACTTGCATCGTTTACGTTGTGCAGCATCAATCACAGCTCGGCCAGGTACATAGTCATTCATCCCCAAAATATTATTATTATTATTATTATTATTATTTTATAGTTATTAATTAATATTATTATTTAATTATTATTTTAATTATTATTTTATTTTATAATTACTATTAATTTTATTTTAATTTTTAAATTTTATTATAATTATTTTATGTATTATATATTATTTTTATATGTTATTATATTTTATTTTTATTTTTAAAATTTATTATTATTAATTATATATTATATATTATTATTATTACTTTATTTATCTATTTATTTAATTATTATTTTATTATTACTATTATTTATTTATTTTACTAATTATTTTATTACAATTAATTTTATTCATGTTTTTAAAGTTTAATAATTTTATTATTTTATATTATATATTATTATTATTGTTATTATTTATAATAATAATAATAATAATAATAATATATTATTATTATATGCTATCGTTCAGGGATATATGTCGGAAAGGAAGTTAATATTGGATTAGATGGAAGACCTGATAATGCCTTACGTCCGGCAATATTTTATTTTATTCTTGCGATGGAGGTAAAGATGTATGTGTTGATCTGACTGGTTCTTCTCCTTTGACTCGTACGGGGATGAATGACTTTGTACCTGACCGAGCTGTGATTGATGCTGCACAACGTAAACGATGAAAGTATTTGGCTAAGTGTGTAACTCTCGGATATGGGTTTCTTCCTTTCTCTTTTTCTTCTCTAGGTGAGTTACAGGAAGATGCAGTTGCGTTGCTGAAGCGGATCCAGAGATTTTCTAAGGCTCAAGACATTGGAGCGCACGCTGCTGTACATATTTTCCATAGAATAGGTTTTGCCATTGCTAAAGGGGTGGGAACGCAGATAGTATCTCGGCTCCCATCCAATTTGTTGTAAATCCCTTTTTGTTTTTTAATAAAGTGATAATAATAATTAAAAATAATAATAATAATAATAATAATTATTATTATTTCCTGATGGTTCTTTGTGCTCGGGTTGTCATGTACATCGGATGGATCTGTGGGGTGATCATGTTGTTCATTGCGCTAGTGATTTGGGGGTTAAGTTTCGGCACAATCTTGTTCGTGATGTGTTGTTTGATATTTGTTCTAAGGTGGGTGTGTCGGTGAGGAAAGAAGCCGATATGGATTTTGTTTCTGATGGTGGGCGTGATCTTCGGCCAGCAGATTTATTACTACACAATTGGTCCCAGGGCAAAGATGTGTGTTTAGATGTTACAGGGGTTTCTCCGTTTGCAGGGACGGGGTTGGATTCGTGGGTTCCTGGGAGTGCTTTGCGGTCGGCTGTTCAGAAGAAGAAGAGGAAGTATTCTTCTATTTGTGCTGAGCATGGTTACTCGTTTATTCCATTCGCCTTCTCGACCTTTGGGGAGTTTGAGGAGGAGGCGATGGATACTCTCTTGCGTCTTAAGCGGTTAGCTGGTTGTCATTCTAATGACGCGAGGAGTGGCGGTTTTTTTATGTCTAGGCTTAGTTTTTGTATTCAAAAAGGGGTGGGCGCGCAGCTTGTTTCGCGGCTCCCTTCCAATTTTGTGTGATTAATAAAATTGAGATTTTATTAAAAAAAAAATAATAATAATAATAATAATAACAATAATAATAATAATAATAATAATAATAATAATAATTTTTATAATTTTTATTTATTTATTATTCTATTCAAAATTAAAAAAAAGATATTCATTAGTATTTTTTTTTCAAATCTTTGACGCTACCAAACAAATAAATTCAATAAAATCATCTCTTTAAATTTCATTTCTAAGAATATAATTTTCTACTTCATTTTTTTTTTTGAAATTCCCTCTACCAAACGTGTCCTTAACTTATATGCATCAATTTAATTTTGAAATGGTAAAATTATACTCTTTTCGATTCAATTTAACTATTCAATTTTGACTTTTTAATTCTTTTCTACTCAACTTTAATTTTAAATTAATTTATTGTACTATATAATAATTGATGCAAAATGTACAAATAAATTAAATTTTAAATATATTTTTATTAGTATAATTTTTATCTAATATAATATAACACAAAAATAATAATTTAAAGTCAATATTAAATTAAAAATAGACTTCAGAAAATCACAGCTAGATAAGTAAAATGAAACACAGGAAGTAAAATTTAGTTGTAGGTCGTGAAAAAAAATCATTTCACATTATTATTTTTTTTATAACACCAACCTCTGATATAATATCAAAAAGTGGCTTTTTAATATAGTTTTGGCATATTCAAAGAATAAAATAATGTATAACGACGTGAGAATATGAAAACGTAAGAATGGCTACGGTGCCTCACGTCGTAGAGTCGCATTTTCACCCATCATCTGAGCTAGCTAAAATGGCTCGAGACCTTAAAACGCGATGCTCGATATAATTGCTCGCGTTTTCATGTGGTGCTATGAGGAAAACGCTTCTCACAACACATTGTACCGAGATATCTTAGGCTATGAGATCGGTTTGATCGTACATTAGGTCGATTGATTTTCAAACTCGCTCGCAGCGATGCGAGATCGAGTTATGACTCGGTCATAGGATGGAAGTGTTCGTCTTAGCGGCCTAGTTGTGTAAATGCATGTGAGTAATTTTTTTAATGAAGATCGTTTTGATGTAGAAAATAGTAGACTTAAATTGGCTAAAAAAATGATAGAACATATTTTTTTAGGAGTCTAACCGGTAGGGGTGAGAAAAAAAAACCGAAAAACCGAAACCGAACCGAAAAACCGAAAAAACCGAATCAAAAAAACCGACCGAATATAAAAACCGATGGTTCGGTTTCTACGTGTTCAAAAACCGAAAAGTTTCGGTTCGGTTTCGATTTTCATCCAAAAACCGAACCGTAAAAACCGAACCGAACCGAACTATTTTATTATATAAAAAATATAAATATAATATAATATAAATAAATAAGTAATATATCAAAATTATAAATTAATATTCGTTCTTTTAGGGAAATAGGAGTAATATATTTATTTCATTGTTTATACGCGTGTTTGATATATATTTGTGCTTAGTTGACAATATATAATTACATATGTGACAGTAATCGTTTGTACGCATATTTATTTGCATGTGTGTTTATCTTAAAAATATGTGTGTAATTATAGATTAGAAATTTGAGATAAACATTATTAGGCTTAGATTGAAAATAAAAAAAATATTTTTACACGCAAAACAAGTTTTTTAATCTAAATCGGACGTACCCAAATATAAACGGTTTTAAAACCGAAAAAACCGAAAAACCGAACCGAAACCGATTACAAACCAAAAAAACCGAACCGCCCAAAACCGAACGGTTTCAATTTTTGGTTTTTTAAAAACCGAATATATCGGTTCAGTTTCGATTTTAGCCAAAAACCGACCTAAACCGAACCTACTAACCGGTCACTAATGTCACCGGCCTTAACAAGTACTCCCCTCCATAGTAACATGTGTAGTTTTAACTAAACTTTTGGTGGTTAGCACTAATGTTGCAATAATAAAGCTTAGCTAAATATAGATCACTCATCACTTGTCTTCAAAAGCATGCAAGATTTTGAGAAAATAATAATAAACAATAAAAAGTGATCAACCGATTTTTAAAAAGTACGCACTAATATAAATAAAAAAATTGTTAAATTTTGATATAGGTTACTACTTCGATCGTTGATGGTGGTATGACGGTTGAATTGTTGACTTAGTCACCTGGTCAAACATAACCATTGAAGCATGCATGGTGCTCGAAACATCTATAAATTTTTTTAAAATAATGTTAGTTTTAAAAAGAAAATTGATTTTTCTTAAATATATTTTAAATGCATTTAGTGGATCAAAACTCGTTTCTATTCTTGTTTAATTATTATACATAAAAAAAAATTATGTTATTTTAACGTTCAAAATTTTTTATGCCCCCAGTTAGGGGTGGCAATTTCTGACCCGACACGAAACTCGACCTGAAATCGAAACGAAAATTAACAGGTTAGGGTTGAATATATTGAATCTTAGGTCAGGTTTGGCTCGGCCTATCTGACCCATTTATTAAACAGGTTAGGTTTGGGTTGGAAAAAAATTAAGCAGGTCGACCCGATAACCCGTGTAATATTTTTTTTCCTTATAATAAAAATGATTAATATTTTACCATACGTGTTAACTAGGTTAAACAGACCGAACATAAACACATTTAACATGTTTAACACGTGTAATGTGCCTAGTTTTATATATAAAACTTGTTAAATGGATCAATATATAAACCCGTTTAACCTATTCAACATATTTAACGTCAACTCAAATATATACATGGGTTAAATGGGTTAGGTTCGGGTTATGTGTAAACGGGTTAGGGTTGACATAACTGACCCGATTATTTAAATGGGTTAGGTTTGGGTTGGGAGTTTCTGACCCGCCAACCTGACAATCCGAACCCGCTAACCCGAACCCGACACGAATTGCCACCCCTACCCCAGTCATATTTTATCCTGAATTCCTGACTTCGTCCTTGCATATATATATTAGAAAAAAATTCACGTTTGGTCCCTATCGTTTACTCCAAATATCAAGTTTGGTCCCTATCTCAAACTAAGTGCACAGATCGTCCTTATCGTTTACACTTTGGATTAAAATTGGTCCCTATCTTGGATGAGGGTTAACTTTAGCTGTTAAGTCTTGAGAGAGGAGGGGCATTTCGGTCATTTACTTGTTATCTTTTTATATACTTCGAAATCACAATTTTCTTTTCTTTTATATCTCACCTCTCTCTCTCTCTCTCCCTCGTTGGGTCAAAAGAAGGGCGGTTTTTTGCTCTTGCACAACATTGCAACAGTTCTGTATTGACTTTTGAACATGCAAGATGCTCAATATGACACACAAAGAGAGAGATAAAGAAACTTAAATTAACAGTCTTAAACAACACAGTAAAGTTGAAAAGAATCCAGAACATGTTCATATCAAATAACGCCATACAATAGCAAACCTAAACAATTTGACCCTCCTCCATTCCATCGCTATCAGCACCCAAATTCCCTGTTATGGGAGCACCATCAGGATGCTCTCCGTTCAGCTCACCTCACCATAATCAGATTCATAACTCGAAGAATCAGAATCCCTTGATCGTCTATGACGTTTATGATGCTTGGAGTGTCTCCTGGACTTCAACGCGCCTTCATCTTCGTCATTTGAAGAATCAGAATCATCGGATTCTGAGCTTGAGTAATGATGCTTACGCTTCTTGTGAGCACGTCTTTTCCTACGCTCTTCCAACTCACTTTCATCCAAGCTGTCACTATCATCGCTAAAAAAAACAAAACGCCCCTTCGCAATTACATCAGCTTCTTTGAAGCTTGATACACCCAATCTTGGTCAGCATCGTTTTCATCCAACTAACCCATTTCTCTATCACATGGTCCACAGCGACTGTGGTACAAAGATCATGTTCACAGCGACTGCTGGTGGTTCAGTAACCTCGAGACCATGTCATCTGCCCATAGGGTTCTTTAAAGCTGGAAAATCTCACCTCTGCTACCCAAATGACATCAACTCCAATAACCATCCCACGAACATCTGAGACTCCATTACACTAAGAAAACATCGATAGACATCCAACAATTATTCGCCTCAACTGAGGATTTTCATCTCGAAAACCATAACCTCTCGATTTAAATATACGATCTTAACCAGAAACTCGAAATCATTAACAAACACTCTTTAGATAAAACGAATCATTCTTGTGGCCACAAGGAAATGATTCATACAATATTTATCGAAATGTTTTTTTGATTTGTAGAAATATTCGAATCGGAGGTAACATGAAGCGATTTGTAGATCCAGTAGATGAGAAAGTTGGATCTGTTTTTGTGAATTAGGTGATGTCGTTGGATTTGTTGTTTTCTTTGTCAAGGTGATTTATGGTGATTGTTGAAGGATCTGTAAGAAGATGCGTGATTTATGTGTGACGGTGATTTGTAGATGCGTGATTTGTAGATCCAGTAGATGCGTGATTTATGGCGGCCGGATCTTGAATGATTGTAGCCAAGATCTAATGGTGATAATAGATCTAGGGTTTTTGTGATAAAGAAAGAAAGTGAGAGATTATGTGAGAGAAAAGGATTAAAAGAAAAAAAAAAGAGTAAATGACCAAATTACCCTTCTCCTCATACCACTTAACAGCCAAAACTAACTCTCATCCAAGATAGGGACCATTTTTGATCCAAAGTGTAAACGATAGAGACGATCTGTGCACTTAGTTTGAGATAGGGACCAAACTTGATATTTGGGGTAAACGATAGGGACCAAACATGAAATTTTTTCTATATATTATGCAACTTTACTAGTCATGGACGAATTAACTAGCCTTCATTGTTACTTGTCGTGATCGATGAATTCGTGATAGATGACGGGTTAGGAAATTGGCTTGTCGATCGAGAGTTGGTGGCTTTAAACAGCATCTAAGCTAACAATTTCGTGTTAGATATACAAAACTGGTCTAATCATAATCATATAGGTGGATTTGTAGATGACATGACCATAAGATGATATTTCATTCAGGCGTTTGAACAGTTTTACGTTATTACTAAAAATTGCAGTGTTTGTCTACTTTCAAAAGAACGGAAAATTACAATAAAACATAGACATTTGATTTGAGTGATGAAAATCATCATTCCTTATGTAAGCTTTGTATTATTATACATTTATACCTATTTATTATTTACACATTTTGCAATTATAAAACATGGAAAAAGTATGATTGGATAAATCAGAATTCACTTTAATGTTTTTTTAATGGATTATAGCTAGGATAAGTCAACTACTTAATGTAATGGAGTGGGGCGGTATCCTATAGTATTACGATGCACTTTTTAATCACATTAATTTTCATATTAATTAAAACTTTCATATTAATTAAAACTTAAAAATAAAATAAAAATGAAAATTTGTATAAAGAGATTTTACGAACTCAAAAACTAGATGCATTTCTTTATAAACTTTTTTCTTGGTATTTAAATGGTGTGTCATTATTTTACTTATTACACTCATCTCAAAATATACGTCTATATTTCCATTTTGGAAGTCTTCAGATATAAACGCTCATGTAAGAGCGAGCATATTAGATCATCGATCGGATTGGATCGGAAAAACAAATCGAACTGAACATATTTTGATCTGGTCTTTGTGATGGTTTATGATTATCATAACAATTATAAAAACCCTAAAATGGATCAAAGAACACACAACGGAAGCAAATTAACAAGATCTTTAATTAACACGATTATAATTAATCAAGGCTGGGGTTACATACCTTTATCCTAGCAAGATCTACAAGTTGACGGAATGGTCACCGGTAGAGATAGATCACGAACACCACCAGAATGTAATATAAAGCAAGATTACACCACGATCTTGTACACACGTGATACGGCGAGTTAATCGTGAGTCTAGCACGAACAAACCGAACTTCCAAGTCTATGGAAGATCTACCCAACAACCCTAGAGAGGGGCTAGGACTAGATCTAGAATAGCTTAATAAAAATTAAAGAAGAACCCTAATAGGGTGTTTGTTTGGCCGGTTTTTAGAGCAAGAGAAAGAAAGATATGGAGTGAAAATTATGAGGCTTTAGGTTTGTTTATATACACCTTGGAAAACTTCTCTTCCAAGGTTAAACAAAATAAAGCCACAAAATCTTTTCCCCTTTTCTTTGTCTCCTCTTTAGGCCGGATATACATCACCTCCAAAAGCGGTTTTCGGAAATTTTCCGACTCCTTCTTTTAGCTTCTTTAACCTTCTATAACGGTCGTTTAACACTTAACTTTTAATTACTTAACGATCGTTAGCTACGGTTTGATTTAATAAATATAATAAATATATTTAATAAACAAATTAACCCTTCACGTAATATGTGCAATCCCGTGATCTCGAGTTCGATCCTATCACACGACTATCGATTTTTAAGTCCATCAACTTTCAGCTCCCACTTGGACAAAATTCGAATATCGTGATCACATTGATTAGCGTCTAGTTACACTAACAATGTCACTAGTACAACTCGAGTAAGACCTCCTGGACAAGAACCTTTTAATGATTATATCATTATTATTATCCTTTCATTTCAAATACATCGTTAATAAGGATATGGATCTTAGTCATTCCTTCATTAACTATTCTGTTTCTCGTTTACGGATACAACAAGATTACCAAAACAAAATTGGGTGTGGCCACACAAACATCTTACTATTCCCCCGAGGGGCCCAGTTGTATTTATACTTCAAATAATAATTTGAAGGAAACGAATCTCATTTCGACTACAAGCAAAACACATGAACTTTGCAACACTTCTGAAAATAACCTTTATGACTACTAGTTACGTTTAGCGTTAGGTTACCTTACAGAAATGCACTATATTCAATGCAGTTTTCTGGCATCTCAAGTCTAAGGATAACTATTTATGATTTACTTAATGACAAAGATCCATAAAGTAAAATCACATAGTTGGGATAAGTCCAATATTTGATCCATCAAATATCATCCAAAATTGACCAATATACTTTCAAGTATACTCTGTCACTATTTTGAATTGTCTTAGTTTAATAATACTCCCATATTATTAATCGACAACGGACATTTAGAAACATCATAACGGTCACGGATTAAAACATGTAAAATAGGATACAAAATCAAATAACAGAAAATAAACGAAATCCAATCTTTATTTTATCAATTCAATAATGTCTTACATCCTTTATCAAAATACTAATCAACAGATTTATTGCATGAATTCGCTAGCTAGTTGCAGCCCAATTGCCTTGGCATGCTTAACTACCTTTGGCCTAGATAAAGCCTTAGTAAAAGGATCAGCTACGTTATCATCTGTGTGAACTTTTATTAATTTTATTTCTCGAGCTTCCACTTGTTCTCGAACGTAGTGATATCTACGTTTAAAGTGTCTGGCGCCTTTCATAACTCCAGGGTCATTGGCGAATATTATTGCAGCAGAATTGTCGCAATATATATCAATAGGTTCTTTAATTGAAGGCATCACTCCAAGATCTCCAATAAACTTCCTAATCCAAACAGCTTCCATTGCAGCTTCTGAATCGGCCATGTACTCGGATTAAGTCGCATGCATAGCAATGGTTTTCTGCTTACTGCTCTTCCAGTCAACTGCTCCTCCATTGATGACAAACACGTAACCCGTCTGAGACTTCGTATCGTGTTTATCACATTGCCAGGACGCATCACAGAATCTTGTTACATACAATTATGTGTCTGGTTTACCCCCGAATACCAAAAACATATCTTTCGTACTTCTTAAATACTTTAGAATATGCTTAACAGCACTCCAGTGGAACTTTCCTGGATTCTGTTGGTATCTACTGACCAAGTTCTGAGCAAACGCCACATCAGGCCTTGTGCATCTTACAACATACATAATAGATCCTACAGCCGAAGCATAAGGCACCTTCTTCATGTAAGCCACCTCTTCAGGTGTTGATGAATCTTTCTCATGACTTAACTCATGCTTAACCTCCATCGGTAGAAAACCTTTCTTAGAGTTATGCATGTTATACTTCTTCAATATCTTATCAATATAAGCATCTTGGCTAAGACCAATTAACCGTCTACTCTTATCTCGATAGATTTTAATTCCCAGAATATACGCAGCATCTCCCAAATCCTTCATAAAAAAACATTTACCAAGATAATCCTTAACTTCCTTAAGTCTTGGAATGTTACTTCCCATGATTAATATGTCATCGACATATAGAATTAGGAACACTACATTACTCCCACTAGCTTTGCGGTATACACATGGCTCATCACGATTTTGAATAAATCCGAACTTTTTGATTTCTTCATCAAATCGCTTATTCCATTGACGTGATGCTTGCTTCAAACCATAAATAGATCTTTGAAGTTTACACACGCGCTTTGGATATTTAGGATCAACATACCCTTCCGGTTGTTGCATATAGATGTCTTCATCTAAGCGACCGTTCAAGAAGGCAGTTTTAACATCCATTTGCCATATCTCATAGTCATAGTATGCTGCTATAGCTATGAGAATCCTAATAGCTCGTAAGTCTGCTACAGGAGAAAATGTCTCCTCGTAGTCTACGTCAAAAGTTTGAGTAAAACCTTTAGCCACTAAACGCGCTTTATAGGATTGTACATCACCATCCATGTCAGTTTTCTTCTTATAGATCCACCTATTTTTCACTACTTTAGCATTTTTAGGTGCGTCTACAAGAATCCAAACATCATTGATTTCCATGGATTTCATTTCCTCATTCATCGCAACTATCCATTTTGACTTTGCTGGATCAGACATTGCGGATCGATAGTTAGCAGGTTCACCAAGATCCCCTACTTCCTCCTCATGATCCTCTATGTAAAGACATAGTTTGTCCGGCGCACGTATGGTCCTTTGAGACCTACGTGGAGGAATTAATTCCGGTGGAACACTCAGACTTTCTGGTTCTTCAGGAATTTCGTCGCTAGTATTTTCAGAAGGCAATGTATCTTCTTGAATTTCTTCAAGATCATAATTTCTCCCACTGAATTCTTGATTTACAAGATCATTTTCAAGGAAGTCTCCATACCGAGCCACAACTATTTTGTTCTCAGCCGGATAATAAAAGTAGTAACCCATAGTTTCCTTAGGGTAACCTACAAAGATACATTTTACTGAGCGTTGTTGGAGTTTATCTCCAGAGTCACGTTTCACATACGCCTCACAACCCCAGATTTTCAAATAAGACAAGTATGGCTTCTTGCCATGCCATAGTTCATATGGTGTCTTATCAACCTTCTTTGTGGGAACCATATTTAGAATACGAACAACAGATTCAAGAGCATAATCCTAAAAGGATAATGGTAAAGTTGTAAGATTAAACATAGATCGTACCATATCCAATAATGTACGATTTCTCCTTTCAGATACACCATTTTGTTGTGGAGTATACGGAGAAGTAAGTTTCTGAACAATTCCATTCTCACTTAAATAATCTTTAAACTCTTGACTTAAATATTCACCACCACGATCAGAACGAAAAGCTTTAATCTTTTTTCCTAGTTGTAACTCTACTTCGGCTTTAAACGTTTTGAATGTTTCAAATACCTCATGTTTATGCTTAAGTAAATAAACATAACCATAACGACTATAATCATCCGTAAACGTCAAGAAGTAGCTATCACCTTTTCTTGACACATGTCTAAGTGATCCACACACATCAGTATATATTAAACCAAGTAGTTCAGTAGCCCTTTCGATATTGCTATTAAAAGGTTTCTTGGTCATCTTTCCAGAGATACAAGATTCACATTTATCAAATGATTCATCATTGATACTTTCCAAAAGCCCATCACGTTGAAGCTTTTGTATGCGAGTCTTCCTAATATGGGCAAGCCTACAATGCCAAATATAAGAAGAGTTCTTGTCTAACTTACTCTTCTTATTCATGCTAAAAACAGAATTATTTTTCCTCTTGGAATTTTTATCATGCATGTTAATTTCAAAAACACCGTTCACAGAAATTGCATCAAAATAGAATAAACCATCTTTGAAAACAGAAATTCTATTATTATCAATCGTGTGAGTAAATCCAAGATCCAACATACAAGAAAAGGAAATGACACCCTTAACAATTGTAGGTGCATAATGACAATTATTTAAAAACAGTACTAAAACCGAAGGTAAAACTAATTTAAATATTCCTATAGCTTCAACCGCTGCTTGTGCGCCATTGCCCACTTGCAGAAATTATTCCCCATAGGTAAGCCTCCTTTTCAACTCAAATCCCTGCAGGGTATTACAAATATTAATACCACATCCCGTATCATATACCCAAGAGTTTGATTTGTATGAAAGATTAAATAACTCTATCATAAAAAAGTTACCAGAAGATGGTGCTGCAGCAGCTTGCTCAGCCTTCTTCTTATGTTCTGCCATTTCATGGAGATAGAGAGAGAAATTCATCTTCCAGTGTCCAGTCATCTTGCAGTAGTGACAAGTCTCATCTTTCAGAGATTTCTTAGCAAAGTTCTGCTTTGGTTTTGATGTAGTCGCAACTTGCTTGCTCTTATCAACCTTGCCTTTGCCTTTCTGCTTCTTATTCACTTGCGGTTTTGGTTTCGACACTCTACCCTTTTGTACATGAAGTACTTGAGGAGTAGCAGTGGATGCCTTATCTTTCAAACCCTTTTCAAAGTCAATGAGCATTGCATGCAAATCATTAACTGTCTTCCCTGTGCAATGCATATTATAATTACGAACGAAATCATTGAAGTCCTTATTAAGGGACCTATTGATCAAGTTAATAGCCATATTATGATCAAAGGGTTGTCCTAGTGCTATGAGTTGTTCCATATAACCCCTCATCTCCATATAATGAGCACTTACGGACTTTACAGGAGCTTACTTGCAACTATGTAGAGCATCAACTAGATCATAGATCTCTACAACTTGCGGCGTTTCATACACTGCCTTGAGTTCATCAAGCATTTGCTGAGGTGAAACTAGCTAATACTTCCTTTGAAGTGATGGAGCCATCCTCCCTAACATTACAGCAGCCACCTCATGGTGCTTCTTAACGTTAGCAGCGTGTTGAAGCCTTTCAGCATCAGTTGCTCCTTCAGCAAGATCCTCCGGAAAAGGAGTTTCCAAGATATTGATAGTACCCGCTGCTCTTAGAACAGTTATTAGTAAGCGGTACCAGTCATTGAAATTAGGGCCAGTAAGTTCAGCCCGTTCAAAAAAAGCTTTGAACGCCGAGCTTATTGTCAGATTGTTTTCAGGTTGAGCCATTTCTACAGAAATAAGTTCAAACATTAGTATTTTCGATATTAAAATTCAAGAAAATAAAATTACCCCGGTAATAAAACCATAGTATTTCCTTGAAAAACTAGAATCCATATTGACATAGATTTATCACATCAGTTGATCTGCTAGTGACAAATGTATTCAACACAGTAACTTGTCGAACAATAATTGACAAACAAATTTGCAATTTCTAGATATGTTAGGGATTTACATTGCCAAAATCATTTGCATTGTAAACATGTTTTATCCCTATTTTATGCCTTAAGTTTCCAGTTCTCACTGAGTAACTCAATTGTCGACTAATCTAAAGAACGTAAAACATTCATGTGCAATCTTATTCAGTCATGAAGTTTACTCTCCATTACAACATCGTCCGATATCTTATATGACGACAATTGTAACTTCGAGTGTTCGTCAATTAGAGGGCATATGACTTAAATTTTAGGGTATAGATTTTGGTGTCAAAATCATGTGTGGAGAAACATGCATACATCTCCATAACATAAGTTTAATAAAACGTTTCGTAAACTTTTTGGTGAGACTAAAAGTTCATCATATATTTTCAAGTTGAGGTATTGGTTAAACCAATCAACCTTAAAGAATTATACCTATAACAACCGTAGGTAATTCCAATTTTGACGCACAGGCGAGCCGGGAATTTGGTCAGCGCTGAAGCATAACACCTCCTTCCTTAACCGGGTACTTGACCAGCGGTGCGTTATACCCACTTTATAGTTTGTCAAAATTGAGTAGGCCGTTAAGTTGCTATTGCAATTCTAATCAACACAAATCATATGTAATTTAGATCTCAAAACAATTCATTAATTTTGATAGGATTTAGTCCATATTATTTTTAAAAAAAAAAACTACCCTTGTTTACAACATACAATAAAACGCATGAAAACAAGTAGTACAAAAAAACTAAATCAAATAGCCACATGCATAACAATTTATTCAAAGAACAGTAAATCTAGGGTTTTTATGAACATAAAAAGTCTTCCCTAATTTTAAAATTTTGAATCAAATAAAACAAATAGCAATCAAAATTATATGATCCGTAAAAAACATGCATGTTTATTACGGATCTCCCACATTCTCTTAACAATTAAAAAACTACGGATCGTAACCACGCATGACATAACAATTAATTCATGCAAAATATCTAAAGTTTAATTACCATGTAATTTTAGGGTTTATTAAAAAAAATATTTTTTTATAAAAATTCGGCAGATCCGAATTTAAAAAACAAAAAACACAAATCCTAATTTTTATAAAACCTAAAAACCAACATGTAATTATTAACACCAATCAATATTAGTTAAAAAACTTTAGATCTTGATAATTAAAATCATGTTAAAACGGCTCTCGATGCCACTGATGGTTTATGATTATCATAACAATTATAAAAACCCTAAAATGGATCAAAGAACACACAGCGGAAACAAATTAACAAGATCTTTAATTAACACGATTATAATTAATCAAGGCTGGGGTTACATACCTTTATCCTAGCAAGATTTACAAGTTGACGGAATGGTCACCGGTAGAGATAGATCACGAACACCACCAGAATGTAATCTAAAGCAAGATTACACCACGATCTTGTACACACGTGATACGGGGAGTTAATCGTGAGTCTAGCACGAACAAACCGAGTTTCTAAGTCTATGGAAGATCTACCCAACAACCCTAGAGAGGGGCTAGGACTAGATCTAGAATAGCTTAATAAAAATTAAAGAAGAATCCTAATAGGGTGTTTGTTTGGCCGGTTTTTAAAGCAAGAGAAAGAGAGATATGGAGTGAAAATTATGAGGCTTTAGGTTTGTTTATATACACCTTGGAAAACTTATCTTCCAAGGTTAAACAAAATAAAGTCACAAAATCTTTTCCCCTTTTCTTTGTCTCCTCTTTAGGCCGGATATACATCACCTCCAAAAGAGGTTTCCAGAACTTTTTTGACTCCTTCTTTTAGCTTCTTTTAGCTTCTTTAACCTTCTATAACGGTCGTTTAATACTTAACTTTTAATTACTTAACGATCGTTAGCTACGGTTTGATTTAATAAATATAATAAATATATTTAATAAACAAATTAACCATTCACGTAATATGTGCAATCCCGTGATCTCGTGTTCGATCCTATCACACGACAATCGATTTTTTAGTCCATAAACTTTCACTTTGATCCGTGTTTTTGGTTAAATTCGGACATCAGTCCGATTCGATCTTAAAAAAAAACACAAATATTATGCATGTAAGACTGGACCAACCGAAGATTGAACCGGACTAACTCAGCCCGGACCCCGGACCGTATCATATCGATCCGATCTTCGATCAGGCGTTTTGAACAATTTTCGAGGTCTATCTGGTCCGGTCTTTGGACCGTGATCATCTCTATGTGCAAGTTAAATTTTAACCGATCAAAAGAGATCGAGTTAATTAGTAGTGGAGATGATATCTCTCGCTTATCTAAAGAATGTAGTGAGATATCTTTAAATGTTATACGTTTACAAAATGCGATTATTTTGAAATAAATGAAGTATCTTTCTTTTCTTTCTGGGTGTGTTTGGCATTCTTAGGAGCTGGAGTGGGTAATCGGAGCTAGATGCTGGAGCATGTAACTTGAGCTTATTTCACATGCTACTTTAACTAGCATGTCATTTAGAAGCTTATTTTTTTAACAAGCTTCCTCAAGCTCTGTCAACCAAACGAGACTTATTTTTAATAGTAGCTTATTTTTTAAAAACAATAAGCTCAAGCTACGATAAGCTCTGATAAACTCACGCGCCAAACATAAATCCTTCTCATTTTAATATTCTAAACTAACTAATCAACATATTTTTTTTATTATTATTATTATTTTTTTATAAAAACATATAGTAATTCTTTTTTAATAATTGTGGCATTATATGTTTAGTGAGTGTCGACGTTATAGCAGTTGTGGTCCTCACGCTTCAATTACATAAACAAACCGTATGTCTTCCATTAATTCTAAAGCTTTGATTGGATTAACAAACCACCAATGTATGAATATTTAAATCAAAATGGTCTAAGCGAAAGTTTTTATTAAAATATATTATTGTCAAAAAACACGGTTCTTGATATTTAGATATTAACAACTATTTTATTTTAAATAAAAAATATAATTTAATTAATTTTTCAGTTTTACTCATGTAATAAATTTTTATAAGAAAACTAATTTCAATATTTAATATAGTTAGAGATAAATTTGTCTTTTTAAACAAAAATATATACATTCATTGAATCTATCATAATTTATAAAGAAATCGTTGAAAGACAATTAAAATGAGACGGATATAAGAAAGAATACTTTAGTAAGAGGCTTGGGAAGTAGATTTTTAACAAAAGATTTTGAGATGTCTGTATATAATTTTTTAAAAAAATATAAAAGAGGTGCATTCGAACTTTTCACTTTTCCTCGCAAAATGAGAGTTAAATGTGACATTGTTCCGACAACATCATAACATCCATAAAGTAAACGTGATGTAACATTAATGTGACGAAAATGATAATTTACACATGCCCGGTGGTCTAACGATATTGGTTGTTTAGTACTATTGAACTTACCATGTTGTATTTAATGTTCTTTGACATGTATAATTTAGGGACGGAACCATAACCAAACATTAACGGGTGCATAAATTTATTTTAGTTGTAATATTAGAAACACGTTTTGATGGATCAGATGCATTTAAAAAAAAATTTTAAAAATCATTTTTTTTTAATAACACTACATCAAAAACATTTATGAGGTTCTCGAGCACCCGCGAAAAGCCCCCTCGTTCCGTCCGTGCATCTATATAGTAGCATGGTGGAGTTATTGTCACACGAAGTCATATATAGATCTGCAGTGAAGGTGTGAAATAGTGTGAATAGTTATAGATTAATGGGCCGAGCTGTGTGCTAAAAGATATGGGCTCCTTTTCAAAGTTAAAAGTTTGGATTTTGGTGACCATTGGCATTTACTACTAAGAAGATTACACGAGTATCATAAAACCGTGACATCGAAAATCTTTTTTTTTTTTTTTTGTAACCGTGATTTCCTACTCATTGGCCGACTAATCCACGGGGTTTAAACCCACCGCCACACAGACTCAAACCAGGTAAAGCACTCCCTTTTCAGGAGGTTGACGTAACACCAAAATAACACGATAACACCAAAATAATATCACCTTTTTCATTCACCTTTTCTATTTTCATAAAACATCCTAAACAATTTAATAATTTTAATATAACTAACTTAATTTCATTCATTGAGTAAAAAAAATTACATTTGAAAAAAAAACTAACAAAATTAAAAAATATATTCTAAATTAAAAAAATACACCGAACGACTAGTCTTCACGAAGATTAAGTTTTGCGCTGATCGCGTCTTTTTACGAGGAGCCTTCATCAATGGGATTTGCATACCGAGAAGGTTCATGAGTGTGTCGTTTGGTTAGAAGGAGGATATCCGACATTTTTTTTAATGTTAAGTAAAATAGACTTGTGTTTGAATATATAAAAGTGTCGAAAAAATATAGATAGAAATGAAGTATTATATACAGTTATGTGGGTTTAAAAATTCTTAAAAAGAACTAGCCGTTGAGGACGGTTATGTAAATTTTTTATTTTTAAAATACGAGTTGTTGAAAGGGATACTTAAAAAAATTCCATTTTAAAATCGTGGGTCGATTTATATGGGATGAGTGGAGAAGAGGTAAAAAAAATTTTTATCTCAATGTGCGTTGTTGGGCCAAATTAAACGTCCAATAACGCAACACAACTATCAGTATGATAATGTCGTCCAACATCGAGCCACGTAAGTATAAAGCCAGGCTCAGGCTCGTGGTTATGAAGCCTCTAAGAGGCACAACTTTGATGGTGAATAAAACTTTGATAAATTCAAAGAGATTAATTGACAAAGTTTTCTTTTTTTTTTTAGCAATAATTGACAAAGTTAACTATCTAAGCTTTTTAGTTCACGATAGATCAGTGTTATCGCTTTAATTAGATTAAGTAAGAGTTTTTGGAAATCTTTTAAAAGCTACAAATAATTTTTTTTGCACAATAATTTTTTGGAATTGTTAGTTTTTTATTTTAAAAAATAACTTTTAAATAATAAATTAATTTATAAAACATTTTAAATTGTTAAAAGCTGTTAAGAGCTGTTAAAGTTATAAATTACAAATATTTCATTCAATTATATTATAATTTATTTAAATATGTCATTTTAAATCATTTTACATATTAAATTTATAGTCAATACTTAATTTACCAAACATTTTTATTAAAAAACAATACAGTTTATAGGTCATGTTAACAACTTTATAACTAACAACTCACAACTTACAGCTATTTTTACCTAACACAACCTAAATCCAAATAAAAAGATAACTATAATTTAGTCTATGATAAGACTAATATTGTAAATATGAATAAATGATACAAAAGGTTTTTAACATTTAACTTTTATAAATTAAAATTTTATACCTTAGTATATATGAAAATAAAATAAAGATTGAATAGACAATGTGTTTATATGTAATCTTTTAATACACGTTATATTAATCTTAATAATTAATTAACTTGACCATAAATAACAAGAATGTATCATAATCTTCTATCTTTATTAATAAACTTGAAAATATTTTATTATAAAAGTGTTTAAGTGAAAAGCTTATACAATAAACTATTACAAAAACTATTCTAAATAAAATTTTATTAAAAGTGAAAATAAGAAAAAAAATTAGAAAAGCTAAGAATGAAAAGTTGTAAAATAATAACAATGATATTTGATATTCAATTTTGTCAAAATAGGGTATGAGGAGGTAAGATATACATAAGATCATACCTCTATCTTTAGAAAAATTCGAGGGTAAAGAGACTTTTTTCATATGAACATCCGGCTATGTTAAAAAGTGAGTTAAACTTTAGGTTTGTTTAGTAAATTTGTTTAGTTTGGTTAGCCTATAAATAGGGATTAATTGTTTTAGTTTTCTTTGTAGCTTTCGGATTGTAACTTTGGGTATCTAGAAAAGCTTCCGCTTCGTTTGTTCGATCATTTGTTTGTTCGTTTGGATCGTTCTCAGGTTCGATCATTTGTTTGTTTGTTTGATCGTTTTCAGGTTCGATCATTTGTTTGTTTGTTTGATCGTTTTCAGGTTCGATCATTTGTTTGTTTGTTTGAGATCGTCTTCAGATCCGATCGTTTGTTTGTTTGGACCGTAAATCTTATTTCATAAGTGGGTCGTTCGTATTATCCGGATCATATTTAGGGCATTTGAATTAGTGCCCGTTCGTCAAATTATTTATTAACTTGAATTTGTTTGATACGGATAATAAATTTGATCATTTGTTTGAATAACATATTAAGAGTTATTCGTTCGTTTGTGGAATAACATATCAAGAGTTATTCGTTCGTTCGTCTGGAATTCCGAAGTAAGACATAGATAAACACAACTAGTCCAAGTATTCACAAATACATTGGATCTACACAAATAAACAAATGATGAACATGACTGGATCTTTAGGAGAAGGTGATCTTCATCAATGCTACGTCTTTAATCACATCACAAGTGTGCGAGTGATTTTCTCTTTGGACATGGTAAAGAAGGAGATCAAGAGGATAATCATGAGTAAACATACTTAACATATTAAGTGATCATTTACAAATGACTAGGATTAGATAGGAGAAAAAATGCTGAAAGAAATGTCCAAAAAGGGTTGATTAAGAATGCAAATTTGATCAACTATTTATAAGACAAACTTCCAACGGCTATATCTGCCCGCGGTTCCTTATTGGACCCCCGCGGTTCCTTATCGATAAGGAACCGCCGTAGGTGCTAAGGTACCGCCGGCGTAGAGTCCGCTCCCTTTTGTCTTTTAGTGAATTTGAAATATCTGAGGCTGTTTAAACCTTCAAAGGATATTCTTATGGCATTTGGAATATGCCATATTCAAATTTACATTTTCATTTTAATAAAACATTTTCTTAAAAACAAAGTTTATTAAAAATCTTTTGTTTCATTTGACAAAAGTGAGTTTTAAGGCTAATCACGTTTATAATCACTAAGCATGATTAAGATATGTTAGTGTAATGATTATTACCTTGATGATAGTGTTTGTTAGATAATTTATTTTATGATTGTGTTTGACAATAAATGCTTTTGTAATTTGTCGTGATCAAAACTAAGAAAGATTAATTAATACTAACAATGTTTTTAGGCATTGCTTTCCATTAACAATATCTCCCTTTTTTATTACGACAAACTATAAACTCATTTACGTAAAATACAAGTTTATTCGAATTATTAACGAGTTTATCACTATCATTTCTCCCCTTTGTCAAAGCAAAAAGGTTAGCACAAGTCTTTGAAGAAGAAAAGAGTCGGACTTTTGCTAGTAGCTCCCCCTTGGTGCTTACTCCCCCTTGCTTGGGGCACCAAGTAAATGAGCTAAGGTGACATGCTATACAAAAGTTAGAAGAAAGAAAAGAAACACCAATGTATGTATGTGCACTACTTACTAACTAACTTGAGAGGGAAAATGAAAACAAAATCTCAAACTAGAAGCAAGCATTTACTGAGTATGTCCAAAGAGTGTGTATTAACAACATTATATTTCAATTGGTGGAATAAAGGAATAAAAGAAACATCCAAACCAGTCAAAGATAATTTAAAATGTCAATGGGTTAAAATTTAGAATTTATGAAATCACCCATAATTAATTTTAAGTTTTAACCATGATCAACTCTTTAACCAATGTGTGAAATAGAATTAGAGGGAAAGATAACACACATAACATTCATATTACAAAAATATGAAATAACATACAAGAGAAATATTCATACACACAATATGAATATTTAAAACAAAAAATATGGAAAATAAACCACGAAGCATAAGCTACTCTAATAGTGATAATCTTCCAAGATTGCTTTTATTGACTCAAACAACTAAAGTAAAAAATGTGTCTTAGTTGGAAAAGAAATACGACGAAGCATCATTCGAAGTTTTTTGTTCACGGGAACGAAAACTTTGAGAGGAGGTCGAGTGAGGAGGAATTCAAGAAAATTTAGCTTGTCATAGATATGAGCAAGTTCAATTTGTTGAAAACGACAACAAGCACACGAGGAACCATGATGCAAAACAAAGTCATTAGATGGGGGAGTTCCATCAAAATTAGAGGTTGGTATAGAGGGAGATAATGGATAAGAGATGTTTTCACAATGCCTAGTGAAGTTGGGAAAAGAAGAAAGGTCATTGAGTTGAGGAGAGTTGAAAGGTTTAGGTGGTGGTGGAAGAATTTCTTTTTCTCCGGTAATTAGATTTATAGAGTAAGTCTCATTCCAATATTGAGTCGGAGAGAAAGAGGAATTCTTGGAGGATCTTGGAGAAGAAGAGTCATGAGGATTCTTGTTCTTTTTGATCCAAATGGGTTTAACCAAGATTTTCGGTTTCTTTGAAAGCTTAGAAGAAGAAGCTTTATGTTGAGAAGTTTGTGACAAAGAAATGTCAAGGTTAGGAAAGGAAAAATTAGGCATTCTGAGGGATGAAGAAAAGAACTCCCAAAAGAGAGTAATTTAAACAAAATAGACAAGGCAAAGAGTTCAAATGAAAAAGAAAGGTTTTAGGAAATGTTTAGCCAAATTGGGTAAACAAAGAATCTTAACCAAAACAGTGGTCAAAGAAGAAAGACCAATAATAAGCCAGGAACGGCTTTACTAAGCGCGGTTCTTTAAAATAGCCAGCGGTTCCACATCGATATAGATCCGCCTGGGGGCTAAGGAACCGCGTCCAGTGGACAGCAAACCTTAATTTTCAAAAGTTTTGGAGAAAAATAAGACTTTTTCAAAATTTTGCAAATATTGGATTTTTACCTCTTTTAGCACTAGACTATGCTAGGGTTGCATAAAAGCAACACATTCACAAAGAATGTCTTGACAAAGGGTGACAAAATATTTATAACATTTTGGTCCAATTTTAAGTCAAGTTTTTAGAGGTTGTAATAGATTTAGGTTCAATTTTAAATAAATTGAAGTTGTTTAATGTGATCACATAAATTAAAGCACATAAAAACTAAATCCATAAATCATCCACATGAGAAAGTCATGAGGGAAAAGAAAGGAAATACAAGAAATAAAAAGACAATTAACTACTACAAAGATAGCTAACAAATAGGTCTTGAATTCATAGTTCTCTTTGGCTTGACCTTCTTTTAAAAAAAAGCATGTTATTTTGAAAACCATCATTCATCTCCTAGGAGGAGGCATGGATAACAAGACAAGTAAGAAATCATGCAACCTTCTATGAAGACCAATCATCTCCATCCTTAGGTTTTGAATGATGTAGTTATTATAGAGACAACATGGCAATTTGCACCATGAGCTTCTAAGAACCCAAAGAAGTAAGGATCACCCATGAAGTGAGGGATAGGAATGCCCAAAATAGGAGCATTAGTGTTAGAAGGTGGAGGTGGTGGTAGAGGCATAGTGTCCAAGGGTAAGATTGGAGAATTTGGTGAAGTGAAAGGAGAGGTGACCAAAGGCTCAAGTACAAAGGGGATGATTTGTAGAGGTTGAGGTTGAGAAATCTCATCCAAAGGAGGACTAGGGGTGAAGGGTGAAGAAAGCTCATTCATTCTTGATTGGAATGAAGAGGAGGTAGAACCATGTGAATGGTTAGTACTGTAACACCCGAGAATTTTTCGTAATTTAAATAACAATAAATTATATTTCAAAATTCATTTTTGAGCGATACCAAACTTGTGTGTTTGATAATGGGTCATATTTTGCAAAATCTGAAGAATCGCATAGTCTGCGTATCGACACAGTAAAAATTAAACATTTATATTTAAATGTCACAAGATATTTACAGTTCTTACCCTCGAGTTGGTCGTATGTCATTTTATGTGCTAAATTGATTTTTAGTTGCAGACTGCGCTCAGTCACTGCCTTTGTGAACACTACGCGTGTTATATTTTGATCTCGTGCGCTCACGAAATATGACCGTTACCTTTAGACTTAATTACTTATGTTATATTAATTATGTGTCGCGTGCTTAAGTGTACATATTCATATCAAAAATTTTAAGTGTGACGCGCGAGCCATACTACTCGAATATTTTTCTTGTTAATTTATCGCCTTCATGTACAACCTTTGGAATACACAACTTCTCGACGGTGTCGCCAAACATTTACCACGAGAACCTCGTGACCCACCGGGTATCTAATCCCATCATTATACATACATTGATAAAATTTCTTTGCAAATAACTAGGAACTCATCACTCTCGTTTAACAAGTTGCAAATAAAATAACATGTCCAACATTGGATCCCAATTCTCTTTTCTTCTTTTACCCACCGAGTCACCCTCCAACATACCCTTTTGAAATTCAAATCCCAACTGCCATCCCTAAAGCATGCATGTCATAGTACGTCCACTGCTATAAGGTCATTTGCCGATCAAAACGGTCCCCCCATCATATACACAAATTCATTCATTGTATACATCCAACCATTCTCACTCTCATTTCCACCACACCAACTTGAGATACACACACAGAGAACATCAAACTCCATGATTTCAACCCTCATTTCCCCATAATTCAACTCCATCACTTACACAAAATGTTCACCATTATTCTTTAAAAACGCATACAACCATTAACGAAACACAACCTTTTTGCCTAACACCATCGTTTGAAGATCATTTATGGGTTACGCTGCTCGAAGACTTGTACGGACGTGAAGTGAGTACGGTTGTTAGACGTGGGTTTTCATCATAGTTAAACGCGGGTTCCTAGTCTGAAGGTGTTCGGTTACTTAAGGCTCGAGTGGTCATCGTCGTCTCGTTTTCGATACAAGCCCTTGTTGTCATACTCGCGAGTTCGATCGGATAAGGTTAACTCGCAACCTACATGTTTTCCCTTACTTTCTTTTCGTACGTTATAGTTACACGTTCATGTGTCATCTTTACCATGTTTTTCGGGAATTAATACTTTTAAAATATGGTTTTTGCACGTTAAGATTCATAAACCTGTTTTAAAACTCACGTTGGTATATCGTTGGGTGTTGAGTCGAGCATAATGGGTTCGTCCGTGTCAAAAACCGTATTTTGTGTTGTGGCTATGTACGTGTGTAAGTGAGACGACAGTAACAAATTGTATGTTAAGCTTGTTGAGAGTTTGTCTTTGTGAGGGTGGTGAGCTTCGAGTCGAGGGTCGTAAGAGTTTGTTTTGGCGAGATTGACGAAGGCTGTGAGTCGAGTATTTGTCGAGTCAAATTATGTTTTGTTGGTTTATAGAGTTCATAACAATTATTTAAAACCCTAATATGGATCAAAGAACGCATAGCGGAAGCGATTAACAAGATCATTAATTTAACACAATTATATTAATCAAGATTAGGGTTACATACCTTTATCCTAGCAAGATCCACAAGACGACGGAACGAACGGCAACTAGGGTTTATCACGAACACCACCAAGAATATAATCTAAAGGAAGATTATATCACGCTCTTGTACACACGTAATACGGCGAGTTAACCGTGAGTCTAGCACGAACAAACCGAGCTTCAACGGTTATGGAATATCTACCCAACAACCCTAGAGAGGGGCTAGGACTAGATAAAATAGACTTAATCGAAAACCAAACGAAACCCTAATTGGGGTTGTTTGGCCGGCGATCAAGAGGGACAAGAAAGAGGGATGGGGTGAAAAATTATGAAGGCTTTGGATGTTTATATAGGCTTAACAAAACTTGTTCTCCAAGCTAAACACCAATTAGGAAAGAAAATCTTTCCTCCTTCCTTTTTTCTCCTTTAGGCCGACGCCCCATAAGGCCCAATTAGGGCTTCCGGAACTTTTCCGTTTTCCTTCTTTTAGCTTCTATTTAATTCCATAACGGTCGTTATAACTTAACTTTTATTTATCAACGATCGTTAGTTAAGCTTTGGTTTGATTTAATAAATATATATAAAATATATTTAATAAATAAATTAACCCTTTACGTTATGTGTGCAATCCCGTGATCCCGAGTTCGATCCTATCTCACGACTATTAATTTTAAGTCCATAAACTCTCAGCTCCCACTTGGACAAAATTCTAATATCGTGATCACATTGACTAGCGTCTAGTTACACTAGCAATGTCACTAGTACAAACCATGTAAGGTCTCCTGGACAAGAACCTTTTAATGATTAAATCATTATTATTATCCTTTCATTTCAAATACATCGTTAATAAGGATATGGATCTCAGTCATTCCTTTCATTAACTATTCTGTTTCTCGTTTATGGATATAGCAAGATCACCAAAACAAATTTGGGTGCGGCCGCACAAATATCTTACTACTCCCCCGAGGGGCCCAGCGGTATTATACTTCAAAATAAATTTTGAAGGAAACGAATCCCATTTTGACTACAAGCAAAACTTATGAACTTTGCAACACTTCCGGAAATAATCCTTATAACTACCAGTTACGTTTAGCGTTAGATTATTCCACAGGAATGCACTAGATCCACGACAGTTTCCTGGTATCTCAGGTCTAAGGATAACTATTTATGATTTACTTGATGACAAAGATCCATAAAGTAAAATCATATAGTTGGGATAAGTCCAATATTTGATCCATCAAATATCATCCAAAATTGACCAATATACTTTCAAGTATACTCTGTCACTATTTTGAATTGTCTTAGTTTAATAATATTCCCATATTATTAATCGACAACGGACATTTAGAAACATCATAATGCTCATGGATTAAAACATGTAAAATAGGATACAAAATCAAATAACAGAAAAATAAACGAAATCCAATCTTTATTTCATCAATTCAATAATGTCTTACATCCTTTATCCAAATACTAAAAATAGATCAATGCATAAAACTGGTACATGCATCATGCCTCTAGTAATGACATTCATACTTGTTTGGCAAAGCATAAAATAACCAATCTTGACCTATTGGCGTTTTGAGAATACTTTCTTCAAGAATTCAATTCATTGAAACTCTTGTACATGTGCATTCAAACAATTTGATATTGCCACATAGTATCAAAATTGTGAAACATCCTTGATCACCAATTTCCTAAACTTCCAAAACACATTTGAAGTTCAAAGTATTCTAATTTTTTAATGTATAATGCAACTTTAATCAACATGTTATCTCCAAAGATCCCATGACTAATATTGAGTGTTACCTCAATTATATCTTTTCAAGTTTTACAACTTTTCATAAAAGATAAAAATACGTTACCATTAATATCTATTATGTAATGTTTGATTCCAACCAAAACCTTCAAGTTTGTTGGCTATGATAATTTGCACAACGATTGAAAAATTATTCATCTATAGAATATGGAAGCCGATCCAAGATTTAGGATGTTATTCTATTTCCAAACATATTCCTTCAGAATATTCATTACACAAGTTATTTAATAACTTCTTAAATAGATTTAATATATTCAAATCATCATGTATTTTAAGCATGATATAAATACAACACAACACACATGAAAATTTCTCAAACCAGATTTAGATTTCTTCATGTCCTAAATATCCATGTAAACTTACTACATGGCATATCACGTTGTATTTCCACCGCATAAATAAATAAATTTATTTGTTTCAAGGTTATGTATATCTTATTTCCTAAATCTTCAAAGTAAAGTTTCATCTCAAATCTAAACCAAATTAACATTTAATTTGAATGAAATCTTACTTTCTTACATGTCTATTTGACACATATAATTTAAGAAAATAACCATAATACTTCCACTAGCTTTTAGGAATACTTAGAAACCATCTTATTCAAATTTAAATCCAATCTTGGATTTAGAATTAAACATAAGAATAATCTCCTAGATGCATGCTTTTATCCATTCACGGATAATTGCATTTTGTACTTTTCCAAAGATCTATATTTTGAAGTAATAAACTCATTTCGATTACTTAAGTCCTTTCTCAAGTAGTCATTCAAGAAATAGTTCATTCACATCCAAATTTGTCAATTAAAATATGACCATCAAAATCTTTATATATTTAATGTATTTAGGAAAGAATACTCAATCACAATTAATTACTTAATTGTGACTAATAATCTATTCACAATACATACATTAAATATGTGTACAATTTTGTCCATATAATTTCGACACAAAGATTAAACCACTATAATTGGCGTTTTTTTTCTTCCTTTGACGAAACTTATCTCCAATTTCTAGTCAAACTATTTAAGATAAACCAAAACCGAAATTTGATTATCTTGTTGGACAACATCTATAACTATCATAGTATGAGTAGTTTACCCAAAACAATATTTGGTAATAAATCATAACAATTATTTGTAACTCATAATTCTCAGCATATAAATCGCATATCCGAGATATCCTTACGGACCTATGACATAAATTCCTTTATCTTGAGGTTTAGCATTTACACGCCCACCTCATGATAATTACTAGTGTATTTTAGAAGATCATGTATCTTGTAATTTTATCTTTCAAGATCAAAACTCCCACTTGATTTTAGTAACTTAAAATTACTCTTTAAATACATAGCAAATAGATCAACACTCCAACGTTATCTATATGGGACATTACAAAACACAATGACAGTTCCATACTCTTTATTTTCTAAACAATCCACTTCATAAGTAGTTTAGCAAGATCCAAACTTCATTTAAGATATAATGTGATTCATCACATTCCATATATAATGGTATCTTATTAATCTTCTTAGATCAAGTCATACTCAACTTTCTAACCTTGATTTCTTTTGGATTAAAGGAAGATATAGTTATCTTGAATCAAACATCACCATCATATTGAGAATTTTGATTCTCCTAATGAACATACCATAACATTGATGTATTTCATTTAGGGAAATATTGTAAGTCAATCTTAACAATATTTAAGATAAATATATATATTTAGGCTTACCTATATACCAACTAAATCATCTTAATGGTATAATAGATTTCCTAACCATTTTGCATGCTTTATAACTCAAGTACTTTTAATACAAAGTCACTTCATTTCCATGTTTTAAAACATAGAAGTTATAATTCTATCATACGTTTTAAGTCATTTGACCATGACTTCATGTATATGTCTTTAGTGAAATAGAGACAATACATTAACGTCTTACTTTATATTATACGTCTTCCAAGACTTTATGTTTGTGACTTTATACAATAAATCATAAACATGTATAACTAAAGTAAATCATGAACACCACTAGGTTTCATTTATCTTTTCAAGTTAATTCACTCTATACTATTATATGAACACCACTAGGTTTCATTAGTAGTATAAGATTACTCTATGTATCTTATGTCATTCCAGAAATTTGTCCATTTTAAGAAACTCCAAAACATTCCACGCCCGATCTTACGACATGTGGATATTTTACCCTTGTGTTTACAATTTAGTCCAAGCTCTTACATGACTAAATCAAAACAACAAGTGTTTCTTAATGTGAATGATATATATACTTTTAAGTAGTCTTTTAATCATATTGACACATGATCTAAATATTAATTAGATTGTTAGTCTCTTATCTTAAAGACAAGAGAATCATATCTTTATGAGTTGTTTCTTGCACACAATGTTCATTTCTCCCACTTGTGCATGGAACAACCTCATATATAAGATAAACATCACGTCTAACGTTCGTCTATACAAAATATGATTGTGCCACATATATTAGCTTTTACAAGTAGATGTAGAACCACTTAATCAACACGAATCAGTACATAACTATCTTTGAAGATATTAGTGTCAAAAATTCGAAAGTAGTTATCTTAGGACATACTAAAGATAACATGGGTTATTACCAAGACAACAAAGCTTGTAAATCCCACTGACTTAGAGAATGTTTTAATAGACTCAAAATCAGTAATACAACACAATTCTCCCACTGAACTTGACAACATTGAAAATGTTTCATAATCGGTGAAAATAATTAGTGTTGTGTTTACTTTCTTACACTTTTAAAAAACACATTCGCAACAATTACTTATAGTGTTTAAGAGTGTACTCTACTTCGTAAATGATGACTTATCCATCAAATGCTTTTTAACTTGAAAGACTTGACATGCAATTTCTTCCTTAATAGGTCTACCAACCCCAAAATGGTATGTAGTGCCTATAAATGATCAAAGCACAACTACTAGACAAATATGCTAGTTTGCCTTATAACCAATTAGCGGTAACTTTTAATAACTCAAAATATGCACTTTTCTTAACTATTAAAATTTGCTATGAGTTATGGATTTGAATTTGACATTTCTAAAATCCTTATTACTCCTTCTTTACTCATGGAAAAGAGTTTAGGTTTATCTTTTCATTGTGAATTGACTCTATCCTCAACCATACGGTTTGTAGATCAATAAATGAATAAACCACGTTTACGGTGTAACGTTGCATTAATACATTTGCAAAAGAATTTACAAAATTCAATTTAGTATTTTCGATAATACCATTCAAGAAAATAAAATTACCCCGGTAATAATAACCATAGTATTTTATTTGAAAACTAGAATCCAAATTGACATAATTTCATCACATCAGTTGATCTGCTAGCAATGAAAGTATTCAAGATGGTAACTTGTCGAACAATAATTGACAAACAAATTTGCAATTTCTAGACATTTAAGGGATTTACATTGCCAAAAGTCATTTTGCATTGTAAACATGTTTCATCCCTTCTTTATGCCTTAAGTTTCCAGATCTCACTGAGTAACTCAATTAAATCGACTAATCTAAAGAACGTAAAACCTTCATGTGCAATCTTATTCAGTCATGAAGTTTTCTCTCCATTACAACATCGTCTGATATCTTATATGACGACAATTGTAACTTCAAGTGTTCGTCAGTTAGAGGGCATATGACTTAAATTTTTAGGGTATAGATTTTGGTGTCAAAATCATGTATGGAGAAGCATGCATACATCTCCATAGCATAAGTTTAATAAAAACGTTTAGTAAACTTTTTGGTGAGACTAAAAGTTCATCATATATTTGCAAGTTGAGGTATTGGTTAAACCAATTAAAGATTTTACACACAACTAAATTCACACCGTATTTTTTCTAGAACTTAGCTAAAGCACAAAGCAATAACCTTATTCATTGTGTTTCGGATGTGAATTAATGTAGTTAAATCAACCTTAAAGAATTATACCAATAACAACCGTAGGTAATTCCAATTTTGACGCACAGGCGAGCCGGGAATTTGGTCAGCGCTAAAGCATAACACCTCCTTCCTTAACCGGGTACATGACCAGCGGTGCGTTATACCCACCTTATAGTTTGTCAAAATTGAGTAGGCCGTTAAGTTGCTATTGCAATTCTAATCAACGCAAATCATATGTAATTTAGATCTCAAAACAATTCATTTATTTTGATATGATTTAGTCCATATTAATTTTTCTTGTAAAAAATTACCCTTGTTTACAACATACAATTAAAACAAAACGTATGAAAACAAGTAGGTACAAAAAAAACTAAATCATAAACACATAATAACAATTTATATGTGCAATAAATAAATCAAATAGCCACATGCATACGATTTATTCAATAAATAATATCAAAACTAGGTTTTTATATATTCATATAAAAGTCTTCCCTAATTTTAAAATTTATTGAATCAAATAAAGCATGTAGCAAAAAACGTAACAATTACCACATAAAACCTATGATCCATGAAAAACATGCATGTTCATCACGGATCTCCCACATATCTTAACAATTAAATCTCTATGGATCGAAACATGAATTTACACAACATAACAATTAATCATGCAATTCATCAAAATTCCACCCAAATCACTTAACAATTAATGAAATCACTACGGATCGTAACCACGCATGACATAACAATTAATTCATGCATACATCTAAAGTTAATTACCATGTAATTTTAGGGTTTACAAAATATTTTTTTTAATAACAAATCCGGCATAGCCGATTTTAAAAATAATAAAAAACCAAAACCCTAATTTTTATAAAACCTAAAAAACAACATGTAATTTTTAACACAAATCAATATTAGTTAAAAAACTTTAGATCTTGATAGTTATAATCATGTTAAAACGGCTCTCGATGCCACTGTTGGTTTATAGAGTTCATAACAATTATTTAAAACCCTAATATGGATCAAAGAACGCATAGCGGAAGCGATTAACAAGATCATTAATTTAACACAATCATATTAATCAAGATTAGGGTTACATACCTTTATCCTAGCAAGATCCACAAGACGACGGAACGAACGGCAACTAGGGTTTATCACGAACACCACCAAGAATATAATCTAAAGGAAGATTATATCACGCTCTTGTACACACGTAATACGGCGAGTTAACCGTGAGTCTAGCACGAACAAACCGAGCTTCAACGCTTATGGAATATCTACCCAACAACCCTAGAGAGGGGCTAGGACTAGATAAAATAGACTTAATCGAAAACCAAACGAAACCCTAATTGGGGTTGTTTGGCCGGCGATCAAGAGGGGCAAGAAAGAGGGATGGGGTGAAAAATTATGAAGGCTTTGGATGTTTATATAGGCTTAACAAAACTTGTTCTCCAAGCTAAACACCAATTAGGAAAGAAAATCTTTCCTCCTTCCTTTTTTCTCCTTTAGGCCGACGCCCCATAAGGCCCAATTAGGGCTTCCGGAACTTTTCCGTTTTCCTTCTTTTAGCTTCTATTTAATTCCATAACGGTCGTTATAACTTAACTTTTATTTATCAACGATCGTTAGTTAAGCTTTGGTTTGATTTAATAAATATATATAAAATATATTTAATAAATAAATTAACCCTTTACGTTATGTGTGCAATCCCGTGATCCCGAGTTCGATCCTATCTCACGACTATTAATTTTAAGTCCATAAACTCTCATGTTTTGAGTACACCGACATGTTATGAAGGTGATGAAACTTTTGAAATATGATATTTTAAATTACATATGCATGGTATTACGAAATTGTTTTCAAACCCGGGTTCATTGATGATTTTAAAACGAGAGAGAGAAGTGAGATGTGAAGAGATGGTGTTCAAGGTCTATGTTGTACCTGTTTTCACGAGAGAAGCATATCAGGGGGGGAGGGAAATGGTTTGCAAAAATGGTGGCTCTGCTTGGTTGTACCGAGAGAGAGAGATGAAAGCTTTGTTGTCCATTTGCAGTTTATAAATGGCGAGATTGAGAGATAGGATATTGATAAGCTGACAAACATGGCCCTCTTTGTGACCAACTTTCTTCAAAACCTATCTTTGTTTAGTTTTTCTTTCCAAAGCTTCACGTAGGTAAGGGTTAGTCCCATTTCATTTGTCTAAGTTGTGTAGTAATAATTTTGGTAACATTTACCTAGACATTTAAATTTTAATGTGTTGTGCACAATTGATAAAAAGGTCAAAGTTTGCGTCGGGATTACATTTGAAAGGTGACGATATTTCGGTTTTGAAAACAACTAATCGAGTTTTAATTTACGTGATTTTTAAATGGGTAAATTAAAAATTTACGACGAAAGAATGACAGATTCTTTTTATAAAGTTGAAAGATATTTTAACTAAAGTTAAGATGGCTAAATTTAATGTAACACCGAAAGGCTGTCGAATTTTATATTGAGTCGACACGATATTTTATTTACTTATAAGTTTGGTCGAGTATTACATCAATAAATATATTGAGCATATTATTTTTAACTTAAACCGTGGTAAAAGGTGACATGTGCGTGTTACGTGAATGCATTTTTGCATTCTTTGGTTGTGACCTAATCTAGCGTTATAAATTTAGGTTGCGATTTACGTTTGCTGCATCTATGATTTTCATATTCTTGCTGTGAAATCTTTGCAATTACTTGAGGTGAGTTCATACCCCCTCTTTCTATTTTTGGAATCGCTTTATAAATGTTTTAGTCTCTTTTGGGGGAGATGCATGCTTGTCGATGTCAAATACGTGTTTATACGTCGAATGACTGTTTGTGATACATACGTGGTTATACTTCTCTAGTATTGTTTGCGATGCATATGTGTTTATATTTATGAAGAATTGTTTATGCTGCATATTGTGAATATGTGAGTGGGTCATTTCTTCTCTTAATCTGTGTTATATGCTTAATCTATCTGGAGAGAAATAATGCTTTGTTATTTGCTTATGGATGCAACTGTGCTTTTATTAAATACTTTGCTGAAGTATTGTTTATGGATGAGATAATGCTTTGTCACTTGCTTGGACGCAAAATGTGCTCTTGTCGTATACTTATTGAAGTATGGTTTATGGATATGCCTAAGTAGCTTTAACCCACGTTCTTCTTAGTCCCCTTCATGAACCGTTAATCACTTCTGGATGACCGGTAAAGTGAACCTGATGTTATGGATAGATCTATTGAGGTTTTGGCAACCTCCGTCCGGGGATTTGTAAATCGCCACTGCCAAACGGACGTATACCATTTGATGTTGTGCTAGGTGGTCTTGGGTTAGACACCTACTGGGGCAACTTGTATTTCATGCGCGCGATGTTTCGGCGTACTTGCCATAGTTCGGTTTCATGAGCTTAGTGCTATCATAAACACTGTGTTGTACCCAATATGCTTGACGTCATATCTCCCATGATGGTCTTGCATATCTTATCTATGTTTTTGCGGTCCATTGCTTGCTATGATTCTGAACTTGAATTGATCTTGTGATCCATCTTGCTATGATCTTGTATTGATCTTGACTGTGAATTTTGCTATGATCTTGTATTGATCTAGAATTAAATCTTGATATGATCTCGTAATGATCTTGAAATTTGAATCTTGCTATAATCTTGTATGATCTTGAAATGCTTATTATGTGTGATCCTGATATGAATCTTACACGTGATGTTGTTATGAATCTTAAATACGAACTGAATTATTTTGTGTTGGCTGTAATGCTTTTGGCTAAATGTTGATGTATGGCTGAACTTTGTGGGAAACTTTGTTTTTGTTGCGAAACTCTGGATTTTTTTTAAACGCTTTTATGATACTACTTTCGGTAGTCGACTTTATAAACCTTTGAAGTGTCATAAACTTTTTAATAAAACTTATGAACTCACCAACTTTATGTTGACCGTTTTAAGCATGTATTCTCAGGTACTTGATTGTATGATTATTTGGAGTCTGCACTGTGATATTTGGCATAGAAGTCGTTCTCTCGGATCAAGACTCGGATAATCATGACGTAACAGGCCCCAAAACTTGTGTGCTTCCGCTGGGCATAATTTGAGGGTGTTACAAGTACCATGGGTTGATTTTGTCTTGCATGGAGAAAGGGGTGTTGAAGGTGAAGATGAAATGAGAATGGGAGAGATCTCATTTTTAGGAGTGTAAAAAGATGAAGAACCAATGTTAGGTATCTTAATCTTAATTTTGAGGCTTCTTTTTGAGGAGGAAGTTTTGGAAGAAGTGGATGTTCTAGTGGACACCATGGTTGTTTGTTAAGGTTTAGAGAAGAGTTGAAGGGATGAAGAACACAATCAACAAGAGAGGGTTTAAGAAGAGAAGGGAATGATCCAAACTAGTTATTGGTTAAAATCATTTTAGGTGAATAATGAAATTAGGTACCCTAGTTTAGGAAAGTGCAGGTTTTTAAAAACTTTTATCAAAGTTTTACACAGATTAAGGAAAACAATGCAAAGCAAAGATTCTGTCAAAACAGGAACAGGCGGTTCCTTACGTAGGTCCGCGGTTCTTTATCGCTAAGGAACCGCGGGTTCGATATGGAACCGTGACCAGTGGTGACAGAAAAATGCACTTCCTCAAACTTTGGTCAGCCCAGATTTCACACAAGTAAATAACAAGCCAAAGTTAACTATGAGTCAAAATCTAGGAAGCTAACAAACACATAATATGCACAAAGCTATGTAAATCGAAAGAACGATTACTCAGATAATTAAGGATTAAAATAGTTAGTAATCCAAACAAGTAGCATTAGTTAATATACACACGTAGAAGAAAAGAAAAACAAATGTTCAACACATAACATGTTTAACAACATGTTCACCTTGAATTAAATCAAAGTCTTTATCTTCTCTTCTTGCCAAATCCCTTGATCAAATTCCCCAAGTACTTGAATCCCTTTCTTGACTCCACTCTATGATCAAACAACTCACCTCGAGTCCTAAGATTTTCACGGTAGAGACACTTCATGTTGAGGTCTTCCGGTACTTCACTAGTGGAATGGTGAGGAGGAGGAGGTAAGTCTTCAAGTCCATCCACGAATGAGTTTGTGGATTGACGGGAGTTACTTGAAGAGCCTACATGAGCAATAGTACCTATGCCATCACCATCACTTGTTGGCATATCGGTGTCCTCATCATCGGACTTGATAGGTGTGAAAACACCCATCCTTTTACCACTTATTTCTTGCTAAAATGAGACCAAAACGCGTATTTAATATCATTTGTTTGGAATTATGCATGGTTTGTGTGTTTGTTGTGATTTCAGAGCCAACCGGATAAATATTGAAGAAAACATGGGATTGCACGGGTTTTATCGAAGAAAAAGACGAAAAGACGAAGTCTATAGTCCAAGAGATGCAAAAGATTTGAAGTCAATGGGCCTATTTGAAGATTTATCGAAGAAAAGGACCAAAGATGGAAGATTTACATATGTCGAAGAACTCAAGTCTATTAAACGAAGAAATTAAAAGACGAGTTGATTTTATTCATCGACAAACCCCGAATCACAATCGAAAACGTCAACTTTACTGAAAAGGCGAGAAGACAAAAAGAAAGGAAGAAAGCCCACTCACCAACCAAGCCAAGGACTATAAATAGTCTCCCCTTCACAACTTGGGATCCTGCTTTTTATTTTTCTTTGTTCTTCTTTTTTGTTTCGTAGGAAACCACCAACACCCTTAAGGTGTTTGGTGATTTTTCATTAAATCCAATCCGAATACTTGTAAGTTTTAATCTTTCATTTTGTTTGTTAAACCTTAATCCTTAATACAAGTTTCCTTTTAATCTTATTCTTCTTTTTCTTGTTGATTCTAAAGTCTTAAGTTTTTATTTTGTTGAGTTTGATCTTCAAAAGTAAGTGGGTTTTATGTTTTTGTTGATTTGGTTTAAAGTTTACCATTAGTAGATGATTGGTGGTTAGTTTTGTTTAATCTTTGGTTAAAAACTTGGTTGATTTTGGTTTAAAATCGTATTGTTGTTATTTCCCTGTTCTTCGTCTTTAAAATTTTCCCAGATTCCGAATGAAACAAATTTATTCCGGATGAAGGGTTAGTTAAATTATTCCGAATGAAGGGTTGGTTAAATTATTCCGAATGAGCAACAATTATTCCGAACGAAGCTTTTAGTTTTTTATTCCGGGTGAACCAATTATTCCGGGTCAAGTTTTTATTCCGAATGAGCCTTTTTGACTAGATTATTCTGAACCAGCAAATATTCCGGATCAGTTGTTTTTCAAGTAAGGGTATTTTACTGTCACTGTTTTAGTGTTTAATTTTAATTCAATTCAAGCTTTATTTTTAATTGTTTTTGTTAACTGCTTTTAGTTTATTTTTTTATCTCTTTACGCATTTAATCCCTTTTAATAGAATAGAAAACCAATCCCCTTTTTAGTAACCAAGAACAACTATTCCACTTTGAACCGTGATCGATTCGAGAAGATACCGAGAAACGAACTTTCAACCTAGTAAAATCTCTTGTATCAAATGGCGCCGTTGCCGGCTCTTTTCGTAAGGACTAACGTTTTTTTGTGAGAAATTGAATTTTGGGATCCGTTCACCGTGAACGTTACATTTTCATCATTAAAAAATTTCAAAAACCCCAAAAAAAAATATATAAAATTTTCAAAAATAAAAAAAAATTAACAAAACATAAAAAACCAAAAAGATTTCTGCTTTGTTATTTCTTTTGCAGGTGCATGCGTACACGATCAACGTCTTATCCCGAGCCCGAGACTCTCGATAACTTAGACATGGCCGGTGTAGACAACAATAATAATAATCCACCTCAAAACGACATGAATAATAACAACAATGAACCTCTACCGGACAATCGTCCTATGATCGAACTTTTGCAAGCACATGTAGAGGGCAACAACGATCCTATTGTCATACCCGCGATTGCAGCCAACAACTTTGAGCTCAAATCCGGCTTTATTCAAATGGTCTCTGCTCAACCATTCTTGGGGCGTACCATTGATGATCCTCATGATCACATCAAAAGGTTCCTTCAACTCACGAATACGGTCAAATTCAATGGGGTTCCACAAGAGGTAATCCACTTACAACTTTTTCCTTTCTCCTTAGAGGGACAAGTCCGGCATTGGCTTGCAAAGGAACCGCCACAAAGTATTCTTACGTGGACGGACTTAGAGACCAAATTCATAAACTACTTTTTCCCACCCTCACGAACTACCGCTTTGCGGAATGAAATTATTAATTTTGAACAAAAGTACGATGAGACTTTTAGTGAATCTTGGGACAGTTTTAAAGACCTTTTAAGAAAGTGCCCACAACATGGTTTTACCAAAGTGCACCAAATTAATACTTTTTACAATGGTTTAAGCATGAATGACCAAGATTCACTAAATAGTGCCTCGGGGGGTAATATTTTGGTTAAGTCTTCTAATGCCGCTTGGGATATTATTGAGAATAAGTCTAGAGTGCAAACCAAGAGTGTTCGGACCAATGCCGCTAGTGCTAGCACTAGTGAAAACGACAAGAGAATTGATAAACTTACTTCGCTTATTGAATCACTTGTTGTCCACACCGCTAACAATACCAAAAGCATCAACGCTCAAACGCTCAAGTCAATGCTGTAAGCCAACCATGTGAAATATGCGGGGGTCCTCACTCTTACACAACTTGTACCTCCACCCAAGACTATCTTTGTGAGAATGTTAACGCAGCTTACGGTACCTATCCTCCGGGAGGCTATCCAACCCGCCCTCAAGGAGACCGTAACTTGCTAAGTTATCGTTCCACCAACTTTCTTTCTCCGCCCGGTTTTCCTCCAACCAATCAAAACCAACAACAAAACCTTAACCGAACCAGTCAAAACCAACCTCGAGCATCATACCAACCACCTCAAATACAACCATATCCACCTCAAAATCCTACTCAAGTTTACCAACCCGCTCCTTACCAACCACTTGCTTATCAAGCACCTCCTCCTACCCAACCCACTATTTTCAACCACGAGGTCGAAACGTACATGCGGACGAATGATGTGTTTGTGAAGAATCTGCAGACCCAGATTATTAATTTGAAGGGCGATATGGTGAAACAAGGGAATGATCTTAGAGCCGATATGCGAAACTCTTTGAGTAGTCAAACGAATGACCTAAGGGACATGATGGCTGGTTTCTTCCAAGGTAATCAACCCTCTTCTTCGGGTACTATTCCGAGTAACACCGTTTCTAATCCAAGAGGGGAGATGAAAGCAATCACCACTCGCAGTGGCAAAGTTACCAAGGAACCCGAGCTTCCTATACCTACACCGGTGATTGTGACAAAGGAAAACGAGTCACCTACTCCTATTCCTCAATCTTCTACTTCCCCAATTCCTCCACCTCTTACTTCTACCCCTCCACCACCCAAGGATGTGAGTGATCCTACAATTCCAAAGCCTTCCTCTTCATCCGATATACCTTATCCCTCAAGGTTGAGAAAAGAGAAGCTCAAAAGCAAGGACGATATTCAAGTTTCAAACTTTCTCAAAATGTTTAAACAGTTGGATTTCAACATCTCCTTCGTTGAGGCTCTCGCTCACATGCCTAAATATGAGAAGATGTTTAAAGATCTTCTTAGTGACAAGGAAAAGCTTCTTGATATTGCTAATACCCAACTTAATGAGAATTGCTTTGCGGTTCTCTGAAGGAAATTGCCAACCAAACTTGGTGATCCGGGTCGCTTCTTAATCCCTTGCAACTTCCCGTGAGTAGAGAATTGCATGGCCCTAGCCGATCTAGGTGCTAGTATCAACTTAATGCCTCTAAGCGTTTGGAAGCAATTATCTCTCCCTGAGCTAGTCCCCACCAAAATGACTTTGGAATTAGCTAACCGTACGGTTGCTTATCCAGTGGGGATAGCCGAAGACGTTTTCGTTGGCGTCGACAAATTCACCTTCCCGGCGGATTTTGTTGTCGTTGACTACGAGATGGACCCTCGGGTTCCATTAATCGTTGGACGTCCATTCTCGAGGACCGGTCGCACTCTCATCGATGTAGAAGCGGGTGAGCTTATCATGAGAGTTGGTGACGATCAAATTGTCTTCAACATGGGTAAGATTTCTAAACAGCCTTATTCATACGAGCGTGTTAATTGTATCGAAGTTCTTGATGAGGCTTGTGAAGAACACTTTAATGATGCATGCAAAAGTAGTCTTACCTCTCTTCCCAATGTTGGGACCGTTGCCTCCATTGCTCCATCACTAACTCCATTTGGAGAAAGTGATTTCCTTTTGACAGAATTTGAAGCAACTCTGGGAGATGTGAACTTACAATATGACGATTCTCCCACCGATTGGATGAAGACATTCGTACCATTGAGAAACTTCTCAATGAGGACCATATTTCTCCACCATCTCCCAAGGATATTGCTATCGATGAACCGAATTTGACTACACCTTCCATCAAAAATCCTCCGGATTTAGAGCTTAAGGAATTACCGTCCCATCTCGAGTACGTATTTCTTGAAGACAAGAAGAAGTCACCCGTCATCATTGCTAAGGACTTGAAAGAAGAAGAAAAATCTCGCCTTATCGCCGTGCTTAATGATCATAAGAAGGCAATTGCTTGGAAAATTTCCGATATCCGCGGAATTGATCCAAATTTTGTACTCACAAAATTCTCATGGAAAATGACTTTAAACCCGCAATCCAAAGCCAAAGAAGGGTTAATCCTCGAATTAACGATGTCATCAAACAAGAGGTTATCAAACTTCTTGATGCCAGAATGATTTACCCTATTTCGGATTCGCCATAGGTAAGTCCCGTCCATTGTGTGCCAAAGAAAGGCGGAATGACCGTTGTTCCCAATGAACACAACGAGTTAATTCCTACTCGTCTCGTTACTGGGTGGAGAGTTTGTATCGACTATCGCAAACTCAATGATGCCACGAGAAAAGATCATTTTCCTCTTCCTTTCATGGATCAAATGCTCGAGCGTCTAGCGGGTAATGATTACTATTGCTTCTTAGTCGGTTTCTCCGGGTATTTTCAAATTCCCATCGATCCCAAAGATCAAGAGAAAACCACATTCACTTGTCCTTATGGAACATTTTCCTACAAAAGAATGCCTTTCGGCTTATGCAATGCTCCTGGGACATTTCAAAGGTGTATGATGGCTATCTTCCATGACATGGTTGAAGAAACTATGGAAGTATTCATGGATGATTTCTCGGTTTATGGCGATTCTTTCTCTGCTTGCCTTGCCAATTTAGAACGTATGCTTAAGCGGTGTGAAGACACTCGCCTTGTTCTAAATTGGAAAAAACGCCATTTTATGGTAAAAGAGGGCATTGTGCTAGGACATAAGATCTCAAAAGCCAGTCTCGAAGTGGACCGTGCTAAAGTTGATGTCATAGCCAAATTACCTCCACATTCAACCGTGAAGGGTGTGAGAAGTTTCCTTGGTCATGCGGGCTTCTACCGTCGATTTATCAAAGATTTTTCTAAAATCGCTCGCCCGATGACCCACCTCTTGGAAAAAGATACTCCTTTTATTTTTTCCAAAGAGTGTATTGAAGCCTTCAACCTTCTTAAGGATAAGCTAACTAAGGCACCGGTCTTGGTTACCCCTAATTGGGAGTTACCTTTTGAGTTGATGTGCGACGCTAGCGACTTTGCTATTGGAGCGGTTTTGGGCCAAAGAGTGAATATACACTTCCAACCAATCCATTACGCTAGCAAGACGATGACAGGGGCTCAATTGCATTACACGACAACCGAAAAAGAGCTTTTAGCTGTTGTCTATGCTTTTGAAAAATTTCGCCCCTATCTTGTCCTTTCCACTACCATCGTGTACACGGACCATTCCGCGTTGAAGTACTTGTTAACTAAACAAGATTCTAAGCCAAGACTTCTTCGCTGGGTTTTGCTACTTCAAGAATTTAAAATCAAAATTCGTGATAAGAAGGGAGCTGAAAACCTAGCTGCGGATCATCTCAGTAGACTTGAGGATTCTTATCAAGGGGATCATCTGAACAAAGAGATCAATGACTCTTTTCCCCTTGAGACCTTAATGTCTATCAACTCGAATTTTGATGAGACCCCGTGGTTTGCGGACATTGCAAACTACTTGGCAGGTGGAATTCTCATTGACGGGTTAACATCCCAACAAAAGAAAAAGTTCTTTAAAGATATTAAGACTTACTTTTGGGATGACCCGTATCTCTTCAAACAATGCGCTGATTTGATTATTCGCCGATGTGTTGATGAACCGGCAGCTTTAGACATTCTCGAAGCCTGCCACAAAGGACCCACCGGTGGTCACTTTGGTCCTAACTTCACTGCAAAGAAAGTGTTTGACTTGGGATTTTATTGGCCCTCCATTTATCGTGACGCTCACGAAATGGTGAAAAATTGTGATGCTTGCCAAAGACAAGGCAAGATCACACATAAAGATGAGATGCCTCAAAATTTCATACAAGAATGTGAAATCTTTTATGTATGGGGCATCGACTTTATGGGGCCATTCCCTTCATCTAAAGGAAACAAATACATCCTTGTAGCCGTTGACTACATTTCTAAATGGGTTGAAGCGAAAGCTTTACCCACTAACGATGCAAGGGTGGTTTGTAACTTTTTGGAGCAGCTATTCGCTAGATTCGGTGTGCCTTGTGCCATTATTAGTGATCGCGGGACTCATTTTTGCAATGATCAATTCGCAAGAGTCATGTCTAAGTATGGTGTCAATCATTGTCTTTCCACCGCATACCACCCACAAACTAATGGGCAGGCTGAAATCTATAACCGAGGGTTAAAGCGAATTCTTGAACGAACCGTGGGAGAGCATCGTGCCTCATGGGCCGATAAACTTGATGATGCTCTGTGGGCTTTTCGTACTGCATACAAGACTCCGATTGGTTGTACACCATATCGTCTCGTGTACGGGAAAGCATGTCACCTCCCCATTGAGTTGGAGCACAAGGCTTACTGGGCCTTGAAGTGGGCTAACTTCGACATCAACAAAGCCGGTGACCTACGCAAAATCCAACTCAATGAGCTTAATGAACTCCGGAATGAGGCTTATGAAAATTCCTTGATCTATAAGGAAAGAACTAAGCTCCTTCACGATTCTAAGATTAAAAACCGAGAGTTCCAAGTTGGAGACAAAGTTTTACTCTTCAACTCTCGGTTGAAAATCTTTTCGGGCAAGCTGAAATCTCGTTGGTCCGGCCCATTCACCATTGCTCAAATTTTTCCATATGGTACTCTCAAGCTCGCTCAACCTAATGGACCTAATTTTAAGGTGAATGGCCAACGAGTGAAGTTGTACTTTGGAGAGGACATCTCTCATGAGATGATTCCATCCCTCTCCACCTTTCCTTTGAATTAGTTCGGGACCGAGTCAGGCTCGTGACTCGGTTAACAAAAACAAGCGCTCCTCGGGAGGCAACCCGAGTATCTATCCTTTTCCGTTTTACCTCCTAAGTGTAGGGGGACCTATATAGGTTGCTTGTGTTTGTGTGGTGATGTGATTACAGAGATAAGTGCACTTTTGGAATCTTTGAAGAACCGTGCTCCCGTGTTATCCGTAATCCGGTTCTATCTCTCAACTATCGTGATTCAATTTTCTTCATACTCACATTTGAAATTGATCACTTTAGTCGTCTCTTCCTTAGCTTGATTTAACCAACGTGCACAATGTCATAAGTGTAGGGGAGACTTTTCCCACATGCTTAAACATTGAGGACAATGTTTATATTAAGTGTAGGGGAGACTCCTATCGAAGTTTTAAGTGGATTTTTCCATTAAAATGCCTTCATTTAACCGGAAAATCATCTTTTTCAGCATTTTTCAAATTTTTAATTAACTTTGACCATATAGTCGAAATTTTTAAATTTTTATCGTTGCTTTCATATGTATATATCCCACAATAAAGTCAAAAATATTAATAAAGTGGTGTAGCTAGTTTAGAAGTCTTTGACATATTAGGCCCGTTGCGATTATTTTGACTCAACCCGAATAGACTTACCCAAGTCAAGTTTATTCTAGCAAGTATCCTTAACCATGTAGACCTTAATTGGTTTATTAGGCTAAGCATCCACGAGTCTCATTACTTGAGATTTTAAATAGTGGAGAAGGAGAAATGATAGAGCCAATTATAAGTCGGTATTCTTGCACAAGTACACTTGGTGTGATTATAAGCTTTTCCTCCCATCGCCTTAAATGAATAAATTCAATAAGTAAGGTCGTACGATTTTATTGAATAACTTAGCTTCTAGCCCAAGATCGTTTAAAAGTTGCCAGGTAATGATAAGAGTTCATAGCCAAGGCATAACTAATGAAGCGGGGCGCGAAGATTGGCGAGTCCGAAAAGGCCCTAACAAGGCATGAGGATTCCATTTTATTGCTAAAGATCCAAGGTGATGTGAAAAGCATTATTCCCAAAATCAATATGAAGGATCAAGACTCACGACGAAAAGCAATCAACTCCCATAAAGATCATGGAGAAGTCTATCCGAAAAGACCCTAACAAGGTATGAGGATAAATAGATCCAAGTCCGAAAAGGAGGCGGATCGTTGTATCTCAAAATCCCAATTAACGATTGAAGAAATAATGATAAAGTCGTGGTCAACAAAGTTGAAGTATCCCTCAAAAGTCTCCAAGTGATGAAAACTCTATTAACGAAGAGAAGACCATTATCTCAAGAACGTCTCTCAAGATATGAAGTATGAAGTACATGCCAAATATCGGCCCGAGAAAGGTCTCAAATCGTGAAGCGAGTTATGCCAAGATATGAACTTTTTGAGGTCCCGAGAAGCAGTTTTAAGAGATTTTGTCCTTTAGCTAAATATTAATCAAATCGTCCTACTTTGCTTTCAGCCTAAATAAACTATCGAAATAAGTCCAAAAATGCATCTTCGTGATCATTCTAAGACAAAAATAAAATATAAGAGATACACCTAGGAATAAGGGAGTTTAAGCATATTATTAAGCCATGTGTGTAAGTGTTTGTTTTGCTAACTTATAATAACAATGATCTCGTTTTTAAGCTTGGTTTGGGGAACGTGAAACTTGAGGGTGATAAATCTTCGCAGCACCAAAGCCCTAATGTAAGTCTTAGATCTCTTTGCAAGTTATTTCCATGTAGCTATTTTCAAGTGAAAATGGTTTTCTACCCCTTTTGTTTTATTCAAGCTTTTATTTCTCTTTAGTAGTAATAGTTTATGTTAATAAGGCCAAGGTTGATTGATTATGAGAAAAGTGTAAATTTGCTTTGTCACTAAGCATTGCATGAGGGCATGGCAATGGTTAAGTGTAGGGGATTTGATAGGTGTGAAAACACCCATCCTTTTACCACTTATTTCTTGCTAAAATGAGACCAAAACACGTATTTAATATCATTTGTTTGGAATTATGTGTGGTTTGTGTGTTTGTTGTGTTTTCAGAGCCAACCGGATAAATATTGAAGAAAACATGGGATTGCACGGGTTTTATCGAAGAAAAAGACGAAAAGACGAAGTCTATAGTCCAAGAGATGCAAAAGATTTGAAGTCAATGGGACTATTTGAAGATTTATCGAAGAAAAGGACCAAAGATGGAAGATTTACATATGTCGAAGAACTCAAGTCTATTAAACGAAGAAATTAAAAGACGAGTTGAATTTATTCATCGACAAATCCCGAATCAGAATCTAAAACGTCAACTTTACTGAAAAGGCGAGAAGACAAAAAGAAAAGAAGAAATCCCACTCACCAACCAAGCCAAGGACTATAAATAGTCTCCCCTTCACAACTTGGGATCCAGCTTTTTATTTTTCTTTGTTCTTCTTTTTTGTTTCGTAGGAAACCACCAACACCCTTAAGGTGTTTGGTGATTTTTCATTAAATCCAATCCGAATACTTGTAATTTTTAATCTTTCAGTTTGTTTGTTAAACCTTAATCCTTAATACAAGTTTCCTTTTAATCTTATTCTTCTTTTTCTTGTTGATTCTAAAGTCTTAAGTTTTTATTTTGTTGAGTTTGATCTTCAAAAGTAAGTGGGTATTATGTTTTTGTTGATTTGGTTTAAAGTTTACCATTAGTAGATGATTGGTGGTTAGTTTTGTTTAATCTTTGGTTAAAAACTTGGTTGATTTTGGTTTAAAATCGTATTGTTGTTATTTCCCTGTTCTTCGTCTTTAAAATTTTCCCAGATTCCGAATGAAACAAATTTATTCCGGATGAAGGGTTAGTTAAATTATTCCGAATGAAGGGTTGGTTAAATTATTCCGAATGAGCAACAATTATTCCGAACGAAGCTTTTAGTTTTTTATTTCGGGTGAACCAATTATTCCGGATCAAGATTTTATTTCGAATGAACCTTTTTGACTAGATTATTCTGAACCAGCAAATATTCCGGATCAGTTGTTTTTCAAGCAAGGGTATTTTACTGTCACTGTTTTAGTGTTTAATTTTAATTCAATTCAAGCTTTATTTTTAATTGTTTTTGTTAACTGCTTTTAGTTTATTTTTTATCTCTTTACGCATTTAATCCCTTTTAATAGAATAGAAAACCAATCCTCTTTTTAGTAACCAAGATCAACTATTCCACTTTGAACCGTGATCGATTCGAGAAGATACTGAGAAACGAACTTTCAACCTAGTAAAATCTCTTGTATCAGGACTCTTGTTGATCATGTTTTCTCGAACCTTTATTACTTCTAGGATTTCTTTCATATACCTCTTGAATAGGTAACATCACCCGTTGAACCGGTTGAAAGCGAGAAAAGTCAAGGAAGTGAAAATCATGACAACCCTCTTAAAGAGGCGAGTAAGAAGCATAGCATAGGGAAGATTTGTTCTGGGCTTGGAGATAGCATAATTGATTCGTCGAGCGATATAGTATGCCAAGTTGTACTTGGTTTCGGTAAAGATGCAAAATAGCATATGCACCATACACGCCGGAATGTGATACCGGTTCCCACCAATACAAAATACATTCTCCCTAAGGATTTCGTCCCAACGAACCATATAATCCTTAAGGTCGCTTGAGAGAACCTCATAACGATTTACAAGTCGAATGAAGGCTTCTCACAACGTTTCCATCACGCTCTTTGGAAATGATTTCAAGGATAAAATCAAGATCTACTTTATAGTGGTCATTTGGAGGTTTATCGTTGGATTCATCGAGAGCATCAAGTCTTCATTTGTCCGTGAAACGACAAGTACCCTCAAATGGCACACCGAGAATTTGACCAAAGGTTTCGGGAGAGTATTGAATGACTTGATCATTCAATAAGAATCTAATAAATATTCTACCATTAAACTCAAAGATATAATAGGTGCTAAAGAATTCCAAAAGAAATACGGGATATATCTCTTCATCTATGTAAAGCAAACAATCAAACCCCGTAGGCTCAAACATAGATTTGATATAGTCATAACCCGTAATTTCTTCATCGACAGTTCTACCCCTCATGGAAACAACGATTTGAAAGAGATGGATATGAGTTTTGGAGTTGGGTAGAAGCGAAAATTTGAGAAAGGTTTGGCATATACCGTCTAGTGTTTCGATGATCTCTTTGGTGTCTTGAAGGCATGATTAGCACCTAAATACAATAAACAAAAATATTTTTCCAATCACTCGTATAAAAAATCAAAATCAAAATTTCAAAAGATGAGAATGTGTTTAATCAATAGCTTGACAAACAAAGGATTAATCCTTGTCATTCTCATGCTCACAATGTACCCATTTCATCATTGATCAAAACATATGAACTATGTAAAATCAAAATTGAACTAGAACATTGGTTTTTCAAAACAAGGTTTTTAGGTAAGTATTTAACAATGCCATTACCAACTTGTTCATGGGTTCATATCAATTCCATCAATCAACCAAAACATTTAGTCAAAACTCGGATTTATTATACAAATGGGTTTTACTGAAATCTTAATGAATATGAACCTAAGGAATCATAGTAACAATACTATGTCAACTCTTATTCCTAGTAAGGTTCCAATTCTATGTAAATTTTAAAAATTTCCAATTATGAATGTATGAACCCTAGAACAAATTAGATGAAATTGAAAGACATAACTTACAATGAATTGATCTTGGATGATGGATGAGTGAAACCCACGAACTTGAATCAATTAATTTGAGTGATTGAAGGTTTTTTAAGCTTCAACAATGGTGGAAAAACAAAGAAAAACCGTCTCCTGTGTGTGAAGGAGAAAGAAGGTTTAGTTTAAAAAAGGGTATTTTACAAAAACTGGCGCTCTGACAAAATATTCTGCCTGCGGTTCCTTATCGATAAGGAACCGCGCTATTGAGCCGCCGAGATAAAGAACCGCCTACAGAGGCAGGTTTTTATAAAAGAAAAACAATGAATTTTTGAAAACCAAAATTTTTAAAATACTTAAAAATATATCTTAAACCTTTTAGGATATCATTTGACCACCACAACACTAGGTAATAAAGCCTTGTTGAAGGATTACGAGTTGAATCGGGATAGGAAAAGACCGAAATGAACAAACGACTACTCGTAGCAAAGAAGCAAAAGGAGAGGAGTCAAGGGAAGTGAATCAAGACCAAGAACATTGCTCAAGAGACAAATGACATTCTTCAAATTGAGGAGGTGAAGAACTTGTGTCATATATAGTGGTTTAAGACGTGCCTTTCTGGCGAAAGTCTAAACGGATTTGGTAATGAATTATACCAAGCAGTTTTGATGCATAGAATGAGATCATTTTTAAGAGTAGTATTATTCTATTTCAAAACATGAGCAAAGTATAGATTCACTTTCTCTCCCACATGATCGGATAATTATTGTTAGAATTAACAATAACAATATCCTTGAAATATTTCAATTCCAAACAAAATCTACCTACAACTTAATGAAGTAGTTTGGTATCTCAAGGGATTCACTAATCATCCTAGAGATGAGCTTAATTGCACAAGTTACACATGATATAGGGCCTACTAACCGTAAGGGTGCAAACCATGGAAATCATGCTTGATACTTTAAGTTTCAACTAACTCACGCTACATCTCCATAGTGAGTCAAGTATCCAAGCAATGAAGGTTTGAGAGGGAAAAAGGAAAGAATCACAAACCACAAGTAAATGTTGAGGCAAGGATGCCAAGAACAAGCATATAGTCAATTAATGATCAAAAGAATGATCAATATGGCGTGTGGAAGAACGAGAGCGTACCTTGGCCACAAATTGCATTCCGAGCTTTCAAGGAACCGATGCAAAGCCCAACAGTGACTAATAGTGACTACTAAGTCTTCAAAGACTAGTATCACTCCTACCCATCTTGATATAATCATTCAATGATGTTGGAGATCAAAGAAGATGAGTCTTCTACAAGTGTAAGTAACTCAATCCACAATCAATAGAATGATTTATCTTCATGAGTACCTACACATAACAAGATGCAAACTAGTAGATACATTTCAAGAGTAAATCTAAAATGCATTAATACTACTAATTTAGGTAATATGCAATATTAACAATTTAAAAGGCTTATTTTCAACAAAAAATAGTTTTGACCAAAGAGAAACTTTAGTACAACTTAACTTTCTAATTTAAGGAGACAATGGATCTATCCAAGTTTTAAAGTACAATATACTTCAAAGATCTTGTGTCACCATCGTTCTGATACCAATTGTAGAAACTAGAAGGGGGGCTGAATAGTTTCTCCTCGATTTAACTCCTAATTAAAATTCCTTTCAATTAGGTGAGTGCACAAAACTATCTTTTACTTGAAATCTAGTTGCATAATGATTAGGTTCAATTCTAATGCATTAACAATGTGTAGTAAGTATAATGATAATGAATGTAAGTAATGAGTAAGGAAAGAAACGACCTAGTAGGAAGACACCAATATTTATAGTGGTTTGGCAATGAGGCTCTATCCTCGTTCCTACTCCACTCCTCGAGTACACCTTACGCGAGATTTCCACTATATCCACAAGCTCCCTTCTTGGCGGAGAAAACCTTACAACGTCGCTTACATTATTTTCTGGCACTAAGCTAAATGTCGAGACCTAATCTTAGCTACGACCAATCTACACAACGTTGCCCACTTCACTATTTTACGACACAAGGCTAGATGTCGAGTTCTAATCCAAAGCTAGAACCAATCTTCACAATGTTGCCTACTTCACCATTTTCCGACACAAGGCTAGATGTCGAGTTCTAATCCAAAGCTAGAACCAATCTTCACGACTCCTCACTTTGAAGCTAAGTGAGAACTTCACACAACAATACTACATATCACTTTATAGTTTAGTGAGAACTCACAAGACACAACCACATCACTTTATAGTTTAGTGAGAACTAACACAACTAATTACAACTCAACTAAACATATCTTAGTACACACATGTAGCTTGGATCTACACAACATAAATCCAAGCACACACATGTGCAATGGATTTACACAACTCTAATCCAAGTATTCACATATAGCTTGGATGAACACAACTATTCCAAGTATTCACAAATACATTGGATCTACACAAGACACAAATAAACAAATGATGAACATTACTTGATCTTTAGGTAAAGGTGATCTTCATCAATGCTACATCTTTAATCACATCACAAGTGTGTGAGTGATCTTCTCTTTGGACAAGGTAAAGAAGGAGATCAAGAGGATAATCATGAGTAAACATACTTAACACATTAAGTGATCATTTACAAATAACTAGGATTAGATAGGAGAAAGAAGGCTAAAAGAAATGTCCAAAAAGGGTTGATTAAGAATGCAGATTTGATCCACTATTTATAAGACAAACATCCAACGGCTATATCTGCTCGCGGTTCCTTATTGGACCCCGCGGTTCCTTATTGATAAGGAACCGCCGCAGGTGCTAAGGTATCGTCGGCGTAGAGTCCGCTCCCTTTTGTCTTTTAGTGAATTTGAAATATTTGAGGCTGTTTAAACCTTCAAAGGATATTCTTATAGCATTTGGAATATGCCATATTCAAATTTACGTTTTCATTTTAATAAAACATTTTCTTAAAAATAAAGTTTATTAAAAATCTTTTGTTTCATTTGACAAAAGTGAGTTTTAAGGCTAATCACTTTTATGATCACTAAGCATGATTAAGATATGTTAGTATAATGATTATTACCTTGATGATAGTGTTTGTTAGATAATTCGTTTTATGATTGTGTTTGACAATGAATGTCTTTGTAATTTGTCGTGATCAAAACTAAGAAAGATTAATTAATACTAACAATGTTTTTAGGCATTGCTTTGCATTAACAGGCTCTTTCAAAAATTTTCTTCAGAGGGAGAATCTCTCTAGTAATTTCTCTTTCGGATCATTCTAGTTGTCTATGCTCTCTGACGTGAGCCTTTCAAACCATCCTATCGTTGCCCCATCCAAGGTTTGTTGGAAAAACCTACACCATACCGACATCGACCATTCCCCAGAATTCGCCGCCCCACAAGCGTGTCACGTGGTCATTCGGGTAAGTGGCTTGTAACACCCCATTTTGATAATGGAATGTCACGCGTAATTATGGCGTGTCATCAAAGCATACAAGGATAAATGTCTAAAACATTACATGACCATAGGGATAACCAGAATCAAACATCGGTTCCCAAACATAAGCCCAAAACATAATAAAGCAAAAGAAGTGAATGAAAGACTAAACAAGCAAATATATGAAGGCAAAAAGGAAAAGAAGTCTCTAGCAGCTTCCATCCTATGCACGTCCTTCAAATGCTCGAGTCTTTCCTAGGGCACATGCCGTTTTGGGACATGGAAAGGAAAGTAACGGCTGAGCATAACGCTCAGTGCACGGATATACAAGCATAAAATGAATAATATAAGTATGAATAACATATAGCAGCAGAAATGTATATGTCCTAGAAAACCTGGTTATTTCTTAGTAAAACTGGTTTTATAGTTTGAAAAGCCTTATGTTTATCTTAAGAAAACTGTTTAACATATTTTACCATTAGCCAATATAGGTCATGAAAATCCACCGTGCATGAATACTTGGAGGGGCGACCTCATCATGCAAATTAGAGGGGCTGCCTCTAATTTAATATATTGGTTTAGGTAGGAGGGATCAGCTCCTTGTGAAGGATGCAAGGCACACACCACATTCACACTGAGTAATCTGATGAAAACATGTAACTAGGATGCACCCATACGCCCCACATGATAAATATAATAATATGGCCAAAAGCTGAAGGGATGCCACGAGCAATCACTCCGCCGTGGGGAAGTCATAACACCAGTGCCTCTAATGTTATGGTTATGGTACCTCCATAACTAGGTGAAACTGGTCATGCATGTATATGGCTATAGGTATTCTAAATTAAACATAAGCAAATCAAACATATAAAATTATACTACGGGAAAACAGTTGGTTGCATACGCGGAATCCTAATAAGGAAAGAATGTCCATACTGAAAGGACGGGAATCCATACCTTATGTCCAGTGAACGAAGAAGACGAACGGAAGAGAGTCCTACTTCGGTATCACTAATGCTACATAAATACATACGTGTATAAGTATCTGCTTACTAAATACGTAACTGGTTTTATGTCATGTCTTAGCTTGTTTTATACGTTTATGTCATGTTTTACTGTTTTAAGCCTTATACTATGTTTATCTTATATTCTGTCTATTCTGATTAAGTATTACTTGTATTTCATGTATTATTATACTTACTGTGTAATAATAAGTAACTTTCTAAAAATAACAGGTTTCCTAAAATAGAAAGTTTCCAAAAATAGAAAGTTACCAAAAATAGAAAGTTTCCAAAAATAGAAACTTTCCAAAAATAGAAAGTTTCCAAAATTAGAAAGTTTCCATAAATAGATTAGCTGCTTTAATTAAATAGGTTTCTAAAAATAGAAAGTTTCCATAATTAGATATAAGTTGGTTAAATAAGCTAATTATATAAGCTTAAGTGTTTTCTGATTATTTTTCTAAGTCATGTTTAAATTAGTATTGTTTATAAATCATTCCATGTGTTTTAAATAAACTATAGGTTAAAGCATTTAATTAAATATAATGTGATTTAATTAAATAAAGATATAAATACTTAGGTTAAGACATATATTATTAATTATATTAATATAACCTAAGTCATGAGAATTAATTAATTATAGGTCATAGTTTTAATAATTAATTAATTACTTAGTCTAATTTTCATGATTAAAATACCGAGGTTTAACTATGTATTAATAGTAAAATAATTAACCTAAGTCATGATAATTAATTAATTATAAATTATGTTTAATAATTAATTAATCACTATAGTCTAAATTAAATAAATAAAAATACTTAGGTTAAATCTTGTATTATTAATTTATAATATTAAACCTAAGTCCATGTTCTAATTAAATTAATTATATAGCATGTTAAATTAATTTAATTAATCTTGTAATAATAAGTCATGATTTATTAGTCTAATTGTCTCGTAAATAATATACATGTTACGCTAACTAAACTCGTAAAAATAATAACCTGAACCCGTGTATTATTTTATGAAAACGTGCCGAAAACCAAACCGTGAAAAACCGTGTTGTTTTAAATATAAACCGAACCAAACAACCCATTAAATCTGTTTTATAAACCAACATCCAAACAGCCCCCTTCACTGCCAGTTTCCACTGGCAGTGGTGATGGTGCCACCGGCAACAGCCGGTTCCCCCTGCCTGTGTTTATTTCCCACCGGGACCTAGGTGGTCTCAGTTTCCACTGTTAGAACAACAACCACCATTGTCCGCAGCCAGTAGTTCCCCTGCTTGTTCGCTGTTTCCACTGCCCGAGCAAAACAAAGCCAAAACCCAAATTAGGGTTGCGGCTGGTGGGCTTAATTTACCACCGAGACCATATATGGATATGGTCTCGGTTTGTGTGCTAAACGAACACAGCAACACACAAACGAAACCCCCCCTTTGTATAACGTTTACTTAACATGTTTTATGATCATAAGCTCTTGGTTTGTGATCAATTAATCCAAGAATTAAATAAAAACGAGATTAGGGTTTACTTACTCTTGTTTAGGGTTTTTAGAATGAACAATAAGCGTGAATCAATGTTCTTCCTGACTTGCAACCACGATCCTCTCCTTGTTTCCCCTTGGTGTTGGTCGCGGCAGGGAAGAAAATGGAGAAAACAAAAGTGACGGCTGTTATATGGATTCTAGGGTTTTGGAATGTTTTGTCTAAATGAAAGTATACTCCCCCCGTTCTTTTGTTTACACGGCCAAAACAAGACACTTGGGCCTTGAGCCCAAGTCTTACTTCTTTTCTTGTTGTCTAAAACAGCCCTTATACAACCTCCCTATTCGTGTGTATTAATCATTTAATAAAACGTACACGTGTTCGTGTATTTAAAATGCCGTGCATTTCGTATTTATTCTTACACGTTTTAAAAGTAACATTAAGTACGTAATTACTTGTCGTGTTAATTTAAATATATGTAATCATAATAATTGTGTTAAATGCTCGTGCTTACGTGTTATGTCGTTATTAATTATTCATGTTATTATAATTACAATTACATTACGACATTCGTCGTTTTAATAATTACGTAAGCACATAATTATATGTTCGCGATTTTATGCTCGTGATTATAATTATTATAATTAATAATTATCGTGTAACACCACGTACATAATACTTATAACTAATATTCGTGAAACGTAAACATGCTATAAAAGGGAAGTTATAATCATGTACGTACGATCGTAAGGGTATTATGCATGGTAAAAGCATGCGGGTTTTACAACTCTTCCCCCTAAAAAGAATAATTCGTCCCCGAATTATAGATAACGTAACTGGAAGCAAAATATGACCGAATCAAACTGAGAGGGTATGTAAGATAAATTAACGTGCAGTTGACATGGCAGAAGGAACGCGGAACGTGACATGTCTTGAAAGGACATTGAACGTGACGTGACTGAAAGGACATATCTGATTGATAAGTGAAAAACGGATAAGAAGTTCGGATGAACTTGTCCGTTTCCAAGTGGCTTCCCTCTTGGAATGGTTCCTTCACAAGATCTTGACACTAATGATAAATATTGGTCCTCCTGACCTTGACTTGGAATACGAAGAAATTCTTGGTTATCAACGGAAGGTAGATCCCCTAAATTTTATCGAGGGAATAAGAATTAGCGTGTATTGCAACTGAAACATTATCGTGCAAAACACTCTAACTTAACTGATAATTAGCAACGATGCGCGAGACATAAAGAAATGTAGTACGTGAAATTTTTTTAACGTGATACGTGGAGATATGACGAGTGTAATATGCAAAACATATGATGAACAATGATATGGGAACATATCGTGAACGTAGAATAACTTAGATGATAATGCTAAATGGTATGGGTAAGACGCGAAATGTGACGTGAAACGTCTGTCTGAGGATGGAAAATTATTAAACTTAATTCTGGTCTCCCAAGTTCCTATAACTTCCCGGAATGAAACTGGGAGTTACATCGTAAGCTAGAATACAATCATGAACATGAATAGTTCATGAACGTGAATGCTGAAGCAAATCATGAAATTGGCTAAAGGCATGATCGTAAGAAAATGAATCCGAATATGAGCCTAAATCTAATCTGATATCCGAAAGAGGCCAAGTGATCGTACGATCTTTGGCTGAAATATCTGAGAGTTTATTACTGTGAAATCTTTGCGGATGCAAGGATTTGGTAGATTTTATCAACAGTTGATAATTCCATGGAGTTACTGTACCATTTCCACTCGGATAGTGTTCTCGGTGGAGATAGCTACTAGTATGTAGGTGTTGTATCTTAACCTGCTGATGTGACAGGTATCTAGATATGAACTTAACTGGATCCTGTTTCATAGAAACTGGATACATAGGAGTTTGCGGAACTATAAGTCTCAGATTTTAGACTTCTATTAGCATAGGATTTCCTTGGAACACCTAACGTAATGTAGGGTTCTCACCTATATGCATAAGCTGAGTCATGGTAAGATTAACCGTGAGAATACACGTGATTCAGCGTGTCACTGTAATCAACCACAATTTAGAATGGAAAATTTCAGGGTGAAATTTCTCTTGTCATAGAATTTGCAACATAGTGCAGATATGGTCTTCCTGTTCCTCCCAAGACTTAGAGAAAATTAAGTTATTCTTAAAGAAGACACTAATGAATTTGCTCATGAGTTCATGGAAACTCATTATTATAATGCTGCTGGAGCATTTGATGAGACTAAATTAAAATCATAAATCTAGCATGACCGAGTCGTGAACGAATAGCAGTCATGGACATGTCCTGCTCTTTCACTCGTCACTGTTGGCAGCATGATCGTAAGTTCAATCTTGGAAAAGTGATTAACACTATAAGGTTGATTTGGACATGTTGTCAATACGTGGAGGAGAATAACGGTCATGAATGGTGATTTGTTTAAGTCAACGGTAGTCGACACATAATCTCATGGTACCGTCCTTCTCCTTGTAGGTTCTTTTGGAATGTATGGGAAGATTTTGGAATAATCAATTTGATATGCGTAAAAGGACTTCGGTGGTCATGTCTTAACTGACAGCTAAAAAAATTTAGCAGTCATGGCTAACCAAGCACGTGCTTGTAAAGCATAGATGATTTGTACAGATTTTCTTGATGGAAAATCATGCTGAATATATTTAGGAGTCTGAACATCACCGTACATACTCATGAATCGTAGCATGGTGTGCGGTTCAAAGTCCATAATTAGGATTAAATTCAACTCGCATCTGTCCGAGGTAATGCGTTATCAGCTGGGATCTTATCATTAGGCTGAAGAAAACCTTTGTATACATGGGAAATGCGAATGGCGTCCGATATGGTCATGAACATATGAAATATAGGTGCAAGGAAGGAAAGTGTCATCCAACTAACGTGACTGACCCTACTGATACACCGATGATGGTACTGAAATTCCTGTGGCCTGATTAATACATGGCACAACAAAATGGATATACCTTGGGAGGGTACCCTGAATTTCTTAGAATAGTTCCATAATTGGACGTGAGTCATGTGTCTTGACTCGTGTCTTGGAAATATAAGCATGACATATGTCTTTACTGGTGTCCTCACATGTGTCTTCAAGAGTATACGTGAGACATGTGTCTTGACTGTTGTCTTGACATGTGTCTCGAGATGTGAAACAAATAGAACCACAATATTAGGTTATTATGCCAAAATTAGCGGATCGGTTGGACTACTGATCATTTGTATGTCTGATCACGTCCGCGGCCGGAGCCTTAGTTGCGATTTCTAGGATAGTTGTTGTCATAGTAGTGGTTACTATCATACTGTCTTTCAGTTCCATGACGGTCATTCTCATGACTGTGATTCATGTAACTATTCAGCTGAGTGGCCGGCTGGTACCGGTTTGCACTCATATGACTGAAACGACAACTGAATGACGTGTGACATGTAACTAAGAATTTGGGACAATGATTGATGAAAATCGTCTGATGGTGAAGTATCTTCTCGTCCAATAGCTTTGCTCTGACGCCTTTGTCTTCGTCTTGTAGGATTTCCAGGTTGTGAACAGCGTCCGCATCTCGTAGCGTCTCCAAACATCAACAACATCAACCTTTAGTAACATCTCTAAGTTATGAGCGGCATCGACAATCTTGTAGAATATCAGAGTGAACGTACGCCTAAGGTGATTTAGAATCGACTAGCGAATACTCGTGAAGTATTTCAAGTGAAATCCACATGGATTAAGGTATGTGGGATACACATGGAATACGGTACATGGAGTACACACGGAATGCATATGAAATGATCGGTATAGGGTCGATCATTTGTCATGATTTAAGGAAGGTATATCGGTTAAACGGTTATGAAAACCATCATGATAACCTGGCAGTATTAGCATAGACATCATTCTGGTTGTATCGAAAAACGTTAAATTGTGGTTACACAAAATTCAACAATGATTTTCCTGACAACATGATCAGTGAAAACCATCCATGACTATCATGAAAGCAGGATTCAATGAAATCCTACAATGCCTTGCATGAAAGCATAAATAACAAAAGAGGCGTAAGACGTAATCAACATGAAGACGGAATTATCATGAAGAAACATGAAACCATCTATCATGAAGGAGTGTATAACATAATCAGCACAAAACTGGAGTTAACCATGACAGTATGAAAACATACTTGACATAAAAACATATTAACTTATGAGGGGACATGAAAAAAAAAATAAAAAAATTTATGCCAATAAATCATGAGAAAAATTTTATGCATGAAAAACAGTGCATGAATGCGTAATGTAGTTTATATAAACCTTTATATGTGCGAGGCCTATGGGTCGGTCCAAAAACAAAAGACATGGCGAGGGGACGCCTATGGGTCGGTCCCAAAGTTAAAAGTTTCGATAAAGCACATGCGACTAAATAGGGCCAGTTTTGTACCAACCATTACTTAGTCATAATTCCTGCAACAATGATACATGAAACATAAATAAATGAAACTCATCTGTCAAAACTTATCAGAATTTTTTTTTTATGTGACTAATTATGAACTACTGGGGTTCAGTCCACATAGCCACGGTTCACGAGGAACATTATGCATGAAACAATGACACATAACCAAGTATGAATGACGGTTGTCCATCCATATTAGTAAAACAATATCGATGAAAACATCAATGTTAAAACCTCAAGGTGCTGAAAACATCATGGTTAAAACAACAATGCGCTGAAAACATCAATACGTAGAATAACGAACGTTGGCTTAGGAAGCTCCTGGTGACTACACACTAGTCACATGTCAAGTTTTAGAGCCTACAGGTCGAAGCCTTGGTCTCTGATACCATAATTGTAACACCCCATTTTGATAATGGAATGTCACGCGTAATTATGGCGTGTCATCAAAGCATACAAGGATAAATGTCTAAAACATTACATGACCATAGGGATAACCGGAATCAAACATCGGTTCCCAAACATAAGCCCAAAACATAATAAAGCAAAAGAAGTGAATGAAAGACTAAACAAGCATAAGTATATGAAGGCAAAAAGGAAAAGAAGTCTCTAGCAGCTTCCATCCTATGCACGTCCTTCAAATGCTCGAGTCTTTCCTAGGGTACCTGCCGTTTTGGGACATGGAAAGGAAAGTAACGGCTGAGCATAACGCTCAGTGCACGGATATACAAGCATGAAATGAATAATATAAGTATGAATAACATATAGCAGCGGAAATGTATATGTCCTGGAAAACCTGGTTATTTCTTAGTAAAACTGGTTTTATAGTTTGAAATGCCTTATGTTTATCTTATGAAAACTGTTTAACATATTTTACCATTAGCCAATATAGGTCATGAAAATCCACCGTGCATGAATACTTGGAGGGGTGACCTCATCATGCAAATTAGAGGGGCTGCCTCTAATTTAATATATTGGTTTGGGTAGGAGGGATCAGCTCCTTGTGAAGGATGCAAGGCACACACCACATTCACACTGAGTAATCTGCTGAAAACATGTAACTAGGATGCACCCATACGCCCCACAATGATAAATATAATAATATGGCCAAAAGATGAAGGGACGCCACGAGCAATCACTCCGCCGTGGGGAAGTCATAACACCAGTGCCTCTAATGTTATGGTTATGGTACCTCCATAACTAGGTGAAACTGGTCATGCATGTATATGGCTATAGGTATTCTAAATTAAACATAAGCAAATCAAACATATAAACTTATACTACGGGAAAACAGTTGGCTGCATACGGGGAATCCTAATAAGGAAAGAATGTCCATACTGAAAGGACGGGAATTCGTACCTTATGTCCAGTGAACGAAGAACACGAACGGAAGAGAGTCCTACTTCGGTATCACTAATGCTACATAAATACATACGTGTATAAGTATCTGCTTACTAAATACGTAACTGGTTTTATGTCATGTCTTAGCTTGTTTCATACGTTTATGTCATGTTTTACTGTTTTAAGCCTTATATTGTGTTTATCTTATATTCTGTCTATTCTGCTTAAGTATTACTTGTATTTCATGTATTATTATACTTACTGTGTAATAATAAGTAACTTTCTAAAAACAGCAGGTTTCCTAACATAGAAAGTTTCCAAAAATAGAAAGTTACCAAAAATAGAAAGTTTCCAAAAATAGAAAGTTTCCAAAAATAGGAAGTTTCCAAAATTTGAAAGTTTCCATAAATAGATTAGCTTCCTTAATTAAATAGGTTTCTAAAAATAGAAAGTTTCCATAATTAGATATAAGCTGGTTAAATAAGCTAATTATATAAGCTTAAGTGTTTTCTGATTATTTTTCTAAGTCATGTTTAAATTAGTATAGTTTATAAATCATTCCATGTATTTTTAATAAACTATAGGTTAAAGCATTTAATTAAATATAATATGATTTAATTAAATAAAGATATAAATACTTAGGTTAAAACATGTATTATTAATTATATTAATATAACCTAAGTCATGAGAATTAGTTAATTATAGGTCATGGTTTTAATAATTAATTAATTACTTAGTCTAATTTTCATGATTAAAATACCTAGGTTTAACTATGTATTAATAGTAAAATAATTAACCTAAGTCATGATAATTAATTAATTATAAGTCATGTTTAATAATTAATTAATCACTATAGTCTAAATTAAATAAATAAAAATACTTAGGTTAAATCATGTATTATTAATTTATAATAATAAAGCTAAGTCCGTGTTCTAATTAAATTAATTATATAGCATGTTAAATTAATTTAATTAATCTTGTAATAATAAGTCATGATTTATTAGTCTAATTGTCTCGTAAATAATATACATGTTACGCTAACTAAACTCGTAAAAATAATAACCCGAACCCGTGTATTACTTTATGAAAACGTGTCGAAAACCAAACCGTGAAAACCCGTGTTGTTTTAAATATAAACCGAACCAAACAACCCCTTAAATCTGTTTTATAAACCAACATCCAAACAGCCCCTTCACTACCAGTTTCCACTGGCAGTGGTGATGGTGCCACCGGCAACAGCCGGTTCCCCCTGTCTGTGTTTATTTCCCACCGGGACCTAGGTGGTCTCGGTTTCCACTGCTAGAACAACAACCACCACTGGCCGCAACCAGTGGTTCCCCTGCTTGTTCGCTGTTTCCACTACCCGAGCAAAACCAAGCCAAAACCCAAATTAGGGTTGCGGCTGGTGGGCTTAATTTACCACCGAGACCATATATGGTCTCGGTTTATGTGCTAAACGAACACATCAACACACAAACAACCCCCCCCCCCCCCCCTTTGTATAACGTTTACTTAACATGTTTTATGATCATAAGCTCTTGGTTTGTGATCAATTAATCCAAGAATTAAATAAAAACGAGATTAGGGTTTACTTACTCTTGTTTAGGGTTTTTAGAATGAACAATAAGCGTGAATCAATGTTCTTCCTGACTTGCAACCATAATCCTCTCCTTGTTTCCCCTTGGTGTTGGTCGCGGCAGGGAAGAAAATGGAGAAAACAAAAGTGACGACTGTTATATGGATTCTAGAGTTTTGGAATGTTTTGTCTAAATGAAAGTATACTCCCCCCGTTCTTTTGTTTACACGGCCAAAACAAGACACTTGGGCCTTGAGCCCAAGTCCTACTTCTTTTCTTGTTGTCTAAAACAGCCCTTATACTACGTCCTTATTCGTTTGTGTTAATCGTTTAATAAAACGTACACGTGTTCGTGTATTTAAAATGCCGTGCATTTCGTATTTATTCTTACGCGTTTTAAAAGTAACATTAAGTACGTAATTACTTGTCGTGTTAATTTAAATATAAGTAATCATAATAATTGTGTTAAATGCTCGTGCTTACGTGTTATGTCGTTATTAATTATTCATGTTATTATAATTACAATTACATAACGACATTCGTCGTTTTAATAATTACGTAAGCACATAATTATATGTTCGCGATTTTATGCTCGTGATTATAATTATTATAATTAATAATTATCGTGTAACACCACGTACGTAATACTTATAACTAATATTCGTGAAACGTAAACATGCTATAAAAGGGAAGTTATAATCATGTACGTACGATCGTAAGGGTATTATGCATGGTAAAAGCATGCGGGTTTTACATGGCTCCAGTATATAACTTGATGGTGGTTGGTAGAATATGCTTCGGAGACGAGAACTCGTTGATTCTTCGTGTGAAGGGCGACGTAAGGACATCTTTGAATGATTTTGTAACTCATCCACTACTTCGTCCGTGGTTTTTCGGACTTTGGTGACCTTGTCATCGAACACTAACTTCAATGGAGAGATTATATTTCTCCCCGCCTCGTTATGTCGCTCTACCAACGACAGAAGAGCACTCATGCCTTCCAGGATTTGCTCTTGCAATGAAGGGGAGTCGGACTTCTCCCCACCGAAGGCATCCTCACGGGTAGGCGTTTCTTAAGAAGGAGACCCATTCGACGACCCAACCATGGATATTGTGATACCCTAGGCAAATCCCACAACGGTTGTGCCCAGGAGAGATATTGGTTCTTAAGATAACATTCGTCTTACCATGACACAACGTGTTTTCTGGTCTACTGCAAATGTGTTTCTTAGGAACTGGCAGTTAAGTGTGCTCATATGAGAGTAGTACTAGCTTGGGTGACCAGCCGAGAAGTACTCACATGAGGGCAACAAAGCAAATCCGTGAGCCTGCGGGCAAAGCGGACAATATTATGGTCTGAGTAGGCGGGATGTTACAGGTAGTATCAGAGCCACTCATGAGCCGTTCGAGATGGTGGGGCAAACCTCATCGAGGACGATGAGTCCCTGGGGGGGGACATCGGTTGTTGCCAGGAGAGATCTTGTTTCATAAGATAATATTCGTCTTACCATGACACAAAGCGTTTTATGGTCTACTAAAAGCGGGGTTCTTAGGAACTGGCAATTAAGCGTGCTCATGTGAGAGTCGTACTAGCTTAGGTGACTTGGCGAGAAGTACTCACATGAGGGCCACAAAGCAAAGCCGTGAGCCTGTAGGCAAAACAGACAATATTGTGGTATGAGTAGGAGGGATGTTATATATATACTAGACTTGGGTAGATCGAGTGTTATTTTTGATAATATCCCCACATCCGTTGAGGAAAAGTGATATTTTTTATAATATCCGTTTGCCTTTTTTTTTGTGGCTTTCTCACAGAGGCAAAATGTCTTGTATCTATGTAGATTGGTTAAAATCTCCCTTTTAATTTCTAGCTTCTTGCTAGTTTTTTCTTTTAATAAAAATATGACGTTGAAATAAAAAACGAATGGCGCCAAATGTTGAAGCAAAATTCTGAAGGTATTCAAGGTACCTAAGAGCGTGCCTCGATTACGTGAATGCGATGCTTGTGTACTTGTATGAATCCTGAAAAGAATGAACAACACATGTTAGCCTCGTCCCAGGTTTGACCCCGAGACCAAGCTTCGGCGTTAGAGTAAGTAGGTATATCAGAGTGGTAAACTGACTTGGAATGTCAGAGTAAATGCGAGTGTACTGTATTAGATGTGTGTGTAATAAATACGAGGGGGTATTTATACCCAAGGAATTAGAAAAACATGGGGTCTTGTCGCATCAATAGACTTATAGGCACCATTTACGAGGTAGGACCCTTTTCATAAAATCCAGGATCGGGCGGCTATGGCGGCGGTCCCTTGCTTAACCTGTGGAAAACGCTCTACTCTATGGATATAATGACGACCTTGAGGTCCTTCGCCTTTTTTGATGTTTCATCTTTTCCCATGCTTTGCTTTGGTCTCGGTGTCTTAATCTTTGGCCTTCTGTCGAAGCAGCGGTATTGACCCAAAGTCAATTTCAGGGATCATACGCGAGCAGTTATAATGGGATTTATGTCTCACCTCATGCATCCCGGTCATTTCAAAATACGGTGACGTATAATATAAAATTTTATTTCCCACATAATAATTATGACTCAACGAACATCACTATAGCGGAAAAAACATTTGCATTTTATGCTACGCAGCTTTTGAGACGCCAAAATAACGACTCACTAGAGTCAACAAATAATCACAAGAAACCAAGTATTAAACTCGACAATTTGCTTTACTATTTTCCATTCCAAAATTACGAGTTACACATGTATCATGTCGGCAGTAGAGAAATAGTTGCATTTTAGAGCAAGTGGTATAGTGGAGAGCTATTTTGGCTTTATTACTGATACCTCAACGCCACCTCAAAGCAAACCAACTCACAAAAATACCATATCACTTATGCCATTCACCATCTTCTCCACTTTGCTCTTCTCTACTTTGACCCCACCCACTTCCTCTAATATATTATAGTCTCTCTTTGTCGAAATGTAACGAGCAACCGACGTATAAGAGTGAGGGATGTGTTATGGCGAGAACCGACGAGCACCAGCTCTCCACCACACCCTTCCTTTTATACCTTAAAGTCTTTGCGAAAATTACGAATCATGAAGTGATCGGATCATCACAACCTACGTGGTATTAAATGTTATCATTTACTTTGCTATTGTATAACATTAACTATATTTTAAAAAAAATCTAAAACTAGGTTCGTTTACACATGCGCACACACACAAAATAGCTCTCTCACGCACATGTTTTTACTTGTTAAATCGGGCGGCAAAATTGTTACATGTATCTAGTACTTTTTATACATTTATTTTCTTTGTCGTTCGTGGTAACCTCTGTGAGTCGATGGTTTGTTTGTTTGAAACTTTTGGTATTTTGATTTTACCGATTAAAGTTAAGATTGTTTTAGGAATTTGGTCGGAATAACGATATCAAATATTTAAATGAATCAAGGTGGTTTGTGGTGCTAGGGTTTATGTTTAGTTGTGTTTATATAAAATAGTTGCGTGTTAATTTTGCGATCATTTTGTTAATTTTTTAGGTTCCTTCATATTTATTAAAAAAGAATTAAAACGTAGGCGGTTGGTATAAGCCTCAAATAAAACTACATAACTTAATCCATAAACATTGTAGTTGCACCTCAAAAACGGTGTTGTTTTTTCCTCTTCTACTCATAAACGGTCGAGCCCAAGCCTTAAGCGGGGTTGTTTTTGCAAGTCTAAAACACAATCGGTTGCTCCACTAGTGTTTAAAAAAATGATACTAATGTACAAACGCACGCTCTTTTTTTAGTTTATGTATATGAACCTATTAAAATTTGTATAAACATTTTTATGTGCTTTAAGGTAGTGTTTGATAAAGATTTATAAAGTCTTAATTAACAAATAGGAATATGAATTAAGTCATAAGTAGTTTGTTTGTTTTGTGCTTAATATAAACTAACGACTTTCTAGAAAAAGCTAGCAGGAGGATGCTTTCTGTATTAAGTCATGAATTGTTGTCTTTATTTTACATATTTACCCTCTAACTCCTTCACTTAACTAATTTAAAAGGACACAATAGTAAACTTCTCTGATTCAGACTCTATATTCAGCACATAAAACAAACATTAGTATATCCGTCTATAAACAGACAACATATATTTTTATAGACACTTTAATTTTACAGGACTTAATAAAAAGACTAAACAACATGCCCTAAGTCTATTCCATGTCAGCTTGAATAGTCATGAATCTTTTTAAAAACTCATATTGGTGATAATGTTATTGAAGTAACTAACATAAATAGGTCCAATAAATATTAAACGAGAAGAAAGTGATATATGACAAACTTAATAGATAAAATGAACACAAGAAAGTTTTGTATACAAGAATTAGCCAAATTATTAGACTTAGAACTTTTCTATACCTTCATGGAGTATTTTGAGGGGAGAATGATGGTGAGAAACTTATCGATACTGAATTATTTTTTTCGTCTTAAAATTATTGCTTATAGATAAAAAATACATAGTTTCAGAAAAACACATTAATAAATGTCTTGGTTTCTACGAAAGCACAAAAAGACATTTTTACTCTTTGATAATTGATTATTGCTTTTTTTTATTTGTAAATATCAATTTGAACCAAAGATAACATAGTAAATTTAAATAAACTTAACTTTTATTTTTATAAGTTAACAATAATTTTGGGACAAACGGAAAATGAAAGATAGACAATATTTTTGGACAATAATTTTAGGACAAATGGAAAACGAAAGATAAACAATAATATTGGTATGAAGGTAGTATATAAAAGTGGGTTCCTATCTTTTTATTTATTTTATTAAGTTTGTGAGTGTGTACGATATCTTAATGAAATATATCTCTACTACTTATAAAGGAAAAACCCTAAAACCTTGAATGTTGAAAAATGACTTAATTATGGAATTGTTGAAAAATTTAATGCATATAAGTTGGATATTAATTATGAAATTGTTGAAAAATTAAATGCACATAAGTTAGATAAAATAAGAAATATTGAAAAATTAAACCATAAACAATTGCATAAGTTACCGGGTTACGGGTTCCACGACCGGATTAATTCGGTCGAGTAACTTGGTCACGGGTTCCACCAACGGGTCAACCCGGTTGAGTCATAATGTCACGGATCGACCATTGGACTAAGCCGATTGAGTCACCGGGTAACGGGTTCGGCCATCGAGCCAATCTTTTCGAGTCACGGGTTCGACCATCGGGTTAACCCGATCGAGTCACCGGGTCACGGGTTCGACAACTGGGTCAATCCTGTCGAGCCACCGGGTCACCGGTTTCGACCACCGGGTCAATCCTATCGAGTCACCGGGTCACGGGTTCAACCACCGGGACACGGGTTCGACCACCGAGTCAACCCGATCGAGTCTATGGGAACAGGCTCGCCTACCGGTTCAACCCGGACGAGTCACCGGGTTACCGATTCGACCATCGGGTCAATTAATAAATCATTAACTATCTATCGCTAGGCAATTATTGGGTCACGCGTTCGACCATCGAATCAATTAGCATATCATTAATTACATGTCTTTAGGTAATTCCGTTGTTATGCGCGAGTAATCGTCTAGTTTTTATATAAAGTAGGTATAAGGTTGAAATGAGTTTTTTTTTCTTTATAAAAATGATGTAGTGCGTTTTAAATTAGTCAATGAGAGTTGAGATAAAGCTAATACGACAGTAAAGTGACAGTAAGTTTTTTTAGTGCCTTTATTAGCCTTATTTTTTTAGCAAATCTGAGCCTTATTGTTGTGTTAGAGAGTTATACTGTGACCTTATAAACCAATTATCGTAGCCATTTTTTATAGATTAAACAAGTCATTATTTTTTCTTTTTGATCGAATGAATTAATACTTTTTTAAAAATAAAGGTAGAACAACTAGAAGAGACATAAAGAGCTTTGTGAAAGTATTGTATTTTAAACCATATGTTTCCAATTTGGCGCGTCACCTAGTACTTCTTCCCTCCACAAAGGCACAAACTTTAATATCCTCAAAATTTCCGAGCCTTTTATGTTTTTCAACTTTGTACAAAATTTAATAAAGTAACTTCAATTCTTTTGATTCTTACAATAAAAATGAGATATCTGGTCAAACAATAATAGTAAATAATACTAGTAATTTTCTATAACTTGTTGAATTTATTATCAAACTTAGAACATCTCTAATACACGTTTATAAGATTGATTTTTTACTATTTTGATAAGGTTTATGAATGACATTTTTCATTGTAGTAATAGATTTACTAAAAGCTTTTTGATGAATGATTTTTTGGTTGTGTTTAATAACAGTTTTTTTAAGAGCGTTTTTATTAATTAGAATTAGCATTTAGCATAATTGTTAAAAAAACTTGTTTGGTTAGAACAACGGGAATTAGCATTTCTCATAAAAATGCTACTTTTTTCATATGTTATTTCAAAGAACATTTTTAGATAAGCATTATTAATGAAAGAGCTTTAGACTTAATAAATTAATTAAATACCCTTATTAATATAACACATTTAATTTAAAAGATTTTTCTATTTATATATGTATGTCTTTTTATGTCTTTTCACATATTTAAATTATAGCTACTTTTAATCTACCAAATATTTTTATAAATTAACTACTATTGCTAACTGCTACTGCTAACTGTTACTGTTTCTGCTAACTGCTAATGCTAACTGCTAGTGTAACCAAACACACTCAAATATGTATAGCTTTTGATAAAACCTGATATGAGTAGTTTCTTTAAATGCAAGCATGTTTTATTTTCATTTTACATCTTTCATTAACTATAAATTAATTAGCAAAAGCTTTAGAAAGAGTTTTATGCATTGAGAGAAGGTTTGTAAAATGACTTTTAAAAAGCAAAATTTATTGAGAAATTAATGCTCAAAAGTGTAAAAAGTAATTTATATTTACAAGCATTGGAGATGCTCTTAGGGCTTGTTTACCTTTTTAAGTGATATCATATTAGTCTCTTAATTAGGCTCTTAGAGGAAAGAGAGAGGTTTTCATGTGAGTATATAACAAGAGGTTTAAAAGAAGTTGGACCTATAACTCTTCCCACTAAGAGGCTAAAAAAGAAAAGTAAACACCCCCTTAAAAGATTATGGATAACCAAATTAACGTGCATAGTGGTAGATTGTCTAACTCCAAACATTTAACGATATCCTAATTGATTCGATGATTGAACCGGCAATCCGATAACTCAATCAAAATTATTCTGATGGTCTAACACATGACCCATTAACTCGACCATGTTAATTCAGTAGTCAAACCCGTAACCCGACAACTCGACTGGGTTGACTCAATAATCGAAATCATGGTCTGTTGACTCGACTGGGTTAACCCGATGTTGGAACCCATGACCCGTTGCCTTGACCAGTTTACCTGGTGGTCAAACCTGTGATCCGATGACTCGACCGAAATGATCCGATGATTGAACTCGTTACGCGTGACTAATACACTTGTTTCCTATTTCATCATTTATTTAACTTAAATATAAAAATATTGAAATTTTATCATTTTTAACATTATGAATACACTTTTTATATATAGCAAAGATAAGGATAAAGATAAAAATTTGTTAGACATGTTAAAACTTTTAAATAATTATGTAAAAAAATATATACACATACTAAATAATGATAATATATACCCACAAGTTAAAAGTTCGACCATCAGATCAAGGATTCGATCACGTGGTTAACACCTTTAAGTCACCGGTTAAATTTTCGATCATCGGGTGTCACTGAGTCCAGTATTCGATCATCAGGTACCTTGATCGAGTCACCGGGTCAAATGTTTGACCATCGAGTCTACCTGATCGAGTTATCAGGTCACGAGATTAATCTGACCGAGTTAAGAGTCACAAATTTGATTACCAGATCAACCCAATTGAAATATTTGATAACAGTCTAGTTATTTGTTATTTATTACCGTAAAAAAACATAAAAAATAACATATTCTATATCTTAAAACTAATATCTACTTTTCTTAGTAGCGAGTAATCGACAAACCAAACCAAACTGCTTAACCCGAAACTAAAAAAAAATAGTTTAAAATTTCAACTAATGGAACTAAATCAATCCATAAACATTCTATTTGATAGTGAATTTGAACGTAAACATAAAAAATTAACTAAAGTAAGGATAACACGATTTTAAAATCGAGCCGACCTGTACTTAAAATTAATTCATCCAAAAACACTTATTAGACCAAAATGTTTGGTTTATATTCGGGTATATATGAGGCCATAAACATCATAGTGTCAAATGTCGTTGTCATGGTTGTCAATATCTCGATACCAATTTTAAAATCTTACGATTTTACGATGATGTAATAAAAAAACGATTGACAGGGGTTTTTAAGTGTTGATTTGACAGGGGTTTCTTATCTCATGGGATTAAGTAGTCTGGATTTTACAGTGGGTCAGACTCCTATTAAGCCACATCGTGCAAAGTGACTAAGCACGAGAAAACATGTATCGAAAATCAACATGTGTTTATTCCTTTCGCGTTTGATACATTTGGTTTTCTTGCACCTGAGACGGTGGATCTACTTACTAGAATACAACGTGTTATGAACTGTAATGTTTTGACATATAAATCCACAAATATTATATTTAATAGACTTGCTTTTGTTATACAAAAAGGGCCAGCAACCCTTGTTGCCCGTTTGCCTTCATATACCATGTAAATTATAATTATTATAATACAAGTACTTATTTTTAAGTAAAACGATTTAGATCTTACATATGATATTTACATACTTAAAATCTTATAAAATCTCGATTTTAACCATACTATCATAAGATCTAGTACGATTCAATCTTAATTTTCTCGGACACAAATTAAAAACCTATAAATCTATTGGTTGTGTTTCATATAATCTAAAAGCAATACGTTAATCTTTTTATATATTTTTTTTTTTTTTTTTTGGTAACCGTGATTTCCGACACATTGGCCGACTAATCCACGGGGTTTGAGCCCACCGCCACACAGACTCAAACCAGGTAAAGCCCTCCCTTTTCAGGAGGTTGGCGTGGCCACTTCAAGTTTGTTTGCACCTAGCAGGAATTGAACTTGAGACCTCACACACTTTGGAGTGATAGCCACAAATCCTTTTGCCACTAGGCCACCCTTGAGTGGTTATCTTTTTATATATTTTTCATGATCATAATTTATAAAATTTATATAATTTTATATTAATATACAATATTTTATAGATTTGTATAAGAGAAAAAGACGGATATGATCATTTTGAGCATTGAATAATCAATACTTGGTCATGGCTTAAAGTTTTTACGTATTTGGTCATTACTATTTAATGGTTGACAAATGTCATTCAAAAGATGTTTTTTAAATGATCAATCGACGGTGTTCAACCATCAATGATCAACTTGTTAGTGTATTTTTTTCTTGAAAATTGAAAGAGAATAAAAAGTAATGACACAGTTGACCACTTGGTGGTTGAGTGCCGTCAGTTGATCATTTGACAAGGTAATATAACAAATATTGTTCTTGTTATGAGGGACACGTGTGAGTTCAAATCACATATGGCAAACATATAGTGAAGTTGAGCAGTTGTATAATTGTGTATGAATAAATTCGACATTTTCATTTGGCTTGAACAAAAAATGAATTGAGATGGAGGATTTTTACCAAATCCGTTTTTTTCTTTCTTTTTCCTTTGTATAATATTACAAAATTTATCAAAAAATCATAGTAGAATATAGGGGTGAGAAAAAATCCGAAAAAATGAAACCGAACCGAAAAAATCAACCGAAGCAAAAATCAGTGGTTCGATTTTTATTTTTTCAAAAATCGAAAACATACGGTTCGATTTTGATTTTCATCAAAAAACGAACCGTAAAAACCGATTCGCATCGAACCATTTAATTACATAACAACTTATATTTAATACTATATAAAAAATAAAAAGTAATTATAAATCTAAAATATTTTTTATGGGTGAAATATAGTATATTAATCTTAATGTTTATTACGCGTATTTATATATACGTGTGTTTACTTCACAATATATCATTACATATGTGATAAGGATTGTTTATGTGTAATTCGTATGTTTACGTAATAAATATATATTTAACTTTAATTTTTTTTGGGATAAACGTTATTAGGCTTAGAAGAAAAAAATGAAATAAATAATATTTTTTTTAAGTAAAACAAGTTTGTTAGTATAAATTGGCTATGCACAAATATAAACGGTTTTTTTAAAAAAAAAAAAAAAAACCCAAACCGAAACCGACTAAAAACCAAACCGCCCAAAACTGAACAGTTTCAATTTTTAATTTTTTAAAAACAAAATATTATAGTTCGATTTCAGTTTTTACCAAAAACCGACTCAAATCGAACCATGCACGCCTAATATAATCTTACCATTATGATCCAACTTTAGTATCTTTCTAAAAACGAAAACAATTTGGAGTTTGGTGACAAATCATACTATACCTGCATCTGTTCTCCTTCTTACACCGAAAAAACAACAAAACATAAAACCTTCAAACTCACGTTCGAGTTTTGTCACAAAAACAAAACCAGATCGTTTGATTTTCCATTTCTACACACACTCAAAACACACACACACAAACTTTTTATTTCAATCTCCAAATTATTTAAAAAAAATTAAAAAGCATTTCATTTTCATCCCCGAAATAAATTTGATTTTGTAACAAAATAAATTTTATTTAATTTAATTTTGTTACAAAATCAATCAATTGAATCAAATTAGGTTTTATAAGATTGCTGACGTCATCAATTATTCAATTTACGTTAATTCGGTTGTAATTAGCGTTTATTTGATTAGTCGGGGTTAATTTAATTTGATTAATTTAGGGGTTTTGTTATATGGTTTAGGAAAAAGGTTAATTTTTTCGATGATTAAGCAAACGGTGAGATCGAAAATGCCGAATATTAAGCGGTGTAGCTTAATGGGGTATGATAGTGAAGAAACTGAATCGGAGGATAGTTTCGTTGCTGATGCCGAGTTTGCGTTACCTGCGAAAAATGATAATTATGATAATGATGATAGTGTTGTTTCGAGTTGGAATGGCAATGTTGGTAATAATAAGGCGAGTTTGCGTGAGGGTAGGAGTTTAGAGAAACGCGAGGATAGGTTTAGTGAGTTGAATGTGAATGCTAGTTTAGAGAAAAGTGAGGACGGGTTTAGTGAGTTGAATACGGAGGGTAGTTTGCGTGAGTGTACGAGTTTAGTGAAGCGTGAGAATGTGAATGCTAGTTTGGGTAACTGTACGAGTTTAATGAAACGTGAGAATGGGTTTGGTGAGTTGAATGCAAATGCTGGTTTGGGTAAGTGTACGAGTTTAATGAAACGTGAGAATGAGTTTAGTTATGATAGGGAGGTGGTGCAAAAGAAGCAGTGTTTGTATAGGAATGAGAACGGGGATTTAGTTAAAGGGTATTATGGGTGTCAAGATTTTGTTAAGGGTGATATAGTATGGGCAAAATGTTCTAAAAGGTTTCCTGCTTGGCCTGCTCTTGTGATTGATCCGATATGTGAAGCACCTAAGGCGGTTTTAATGGCGTGTGTTCCGAATACTCTTTGTGTCATGTTTTACGGCTTTTCGAAAAAAGGCCAACGGGTATCTTTCTTACACTTTTTTAACTATTTGTGATTTTTAAATTTTTTTTTTGTTATGTTGTTTATGTAATCATTTACGTGTTTTAATGTTAGGATTATGCATGGGTTAAGGATGGGATGGTATTTCCGTTTAAAGAATATTTGGAAAGGTTTGTACTTTTAATGCTTATTAGACGTGTCCTGAAGGAAACAATGGGTGTTGTTAAATGAGCATTTTTTTGGTTCAGTTTTCGGGAACAGACTCAATTATACGGCTCCAAGCCAGAGGATTTTCATATGGCAATAGAAGAAGCCTGTCTAGCAGAAAATGCACGTCTAAATCCGGTAGACTTTGTTATGCAAGAATGTAGCTCTACATCTGAAATTGTTGAGGTTCCGGTGACTGTTGCTTCGGATCAGGATCTTGAGTTCTTTCGACGTAAGCGGGTAAGTTGTAGTTTTGAATTTCTCTTTTCAGTAATTTGTTAGGTATAAATACGTACTCAAGGAAATTGCGTATACCGTGTTGAAGTAAACCTATTTTGCTCCTATATTTGTTAGTGCTACTATAAGTCTATAAGCGTGTTTTAGGTTATGCTCCCTTTGGAGCATTTAATGCGTACTTAGATGTCAGGTGCCTGGTGACCAGTATATGGACCCGATTATTGGATACGGTAGTATAATAATATTACATAGGTATTTTTGTTACCAAATTTATGGAGTGTCAAATACGTAATGTCTAATAGTAAATATTATAAATAAGGTGAAATCATTTTGTCGGTCATTTAGCTATATGCTTTATATTTACGAGAGGTTTTTAATTGGATATGTCAGGCATACTGACTTACATTGTTACGTATTCTCTTAAGTTAAAATAGTGAAACATTCGCTCTTTAGTCAACGCTTGGGCATACTGCTGCAACCAAATTACATAACGGTCGGGAGTCTAAACGATTACTGTTGTATATACTGGGAGATCTTAGCTAATATGTCATTACTATTGAATATTAATTTTCATGAATCTGCTCATACAACCAGAGGCGGAGCTTGACAATCTCGATAGGGGGGGCCGAATTTTTTTGAAGATATGATGTAACATTCTTATATAAAGATTTTACTCAACCAATGAGAAATAAAACTAATACATTTATCTCTAGTCAAATTATTATAAACAAACTTATTTGAACTAGATAAAAAAACATATCAACTACTTAGAGACCAGTCAAAAGTCAAAGACTAAAACTTTTTTACATTGATTTTGATTGTTAAACATCGACTTTTCTCAATAACCGTGTGTTATACAATGTTTATAGGAGACCAAATATAAAATATATTTGTAAATATATGTATCTCGTAACCGTGTGCAAAAATATAGTGGGGGCCAGCACCCGTTCTTTCCCCTATGAACCTCCGCCTCTGCATACAACTATTTGGTGTTAGAAACAGAGTTTATGCCAAACTTCTTGTAACAGCTTTCTGAGTCTGTCGTGACTGAGGGTCAACAAAGAATTACGTTTAGGACTTAAATAACAGTGTAAAGGCAGGTAGAAAGTGACACCCAAACCTCTTAAGTATCATGCAGATCTAGAAAAGATCGACCAATAGCGTATTTGCAATCGTGTCATGGTCATGTTAAGTAAAACTGTAATGGACGAGGATAAAGGATTATGATTATAATTAATGGAAAACCTTTGTCTGCCAATAGATGAGTCTAGACTCTAGATAAGCTGAAACAAACATTCCTTTGAATAGTTCATATGTTAAGAGTTTGACACAAGAGTACCATGATCTTCAGCGTGAATTAAAATCTTGTAATTTTCAGGAACTTTTGACATGAGATTTTATAAATTTGCTCATGTTACTTCCCAGGGTCATATGTGCAAAAAATTTCGTTTTGAAAATTTGAAGCATAATGATTACCGATAACATTTGTATGCCATGCAATAATTACTGGATAGTACTATGGTTGATTTATTTGAATTTTTTTATTGCTTTGCTAAGACAAGTGTTGATGTAATTACTAATTAGCAGTGTATTGATACCAGGGGTGTTTATATTTCTGGTTCCAGTTATAGTTATCATGTTTTACGGTTACATGGGTTATCCTATATCCATACGCGCTTACTGATATCCTAACAGTTTTATCTTATTGGTTCAGTTATGATGCCTAGAAAGATTACTTTTGAAATAATTCGGCATATATTCTTTTGCAGAGTGCCTATAATAACCAGGATAAACAACCTTGTGACAGCTGTGGTTTGTCTTTTCACCCGGACACTATGAAGAGAGCCAAAGGAATAACCTCACAACATAATGTTTTTTGTGAACACTGTTTAAAGGTTTACACCTTGATTATTTCCATACCTGTTTTCCGTTCATGCCCTCATATATTGATGCGTTACAATTTATGCACTTTAATTGCAGTTAATGAAATCAAGACAATATTGTGGCATTTGCAAAAAGATTTGGCATCATTCTGATGGCGGAGATTGGGTGAGATTATTTGTCATTATTTAGATTATCGCTGTTTTTGTCTATAAACGAGTTACATCTAACTTTCTTTTTTGGTTGATTTTGTCTAGATTTGCTGTGATGGTTGTGACGTTTGGGTACATGCAGAATGCGCTGATGTTTTCATCTCACAGGTTTTATTTCATTTTATATTAATGATCTCTTTATCATGTAGCTTTATCTTTACATAATTATATTACCTGAAGGATCTGGAGCAGTTTGACTACTACTGTCCAGAATGCACAGGTGAATGTCCCGTTGAGGAACCAATTGTAGAAATATCAGAACCTAAGTACCGGTACCTGCCTGACCAAATTACTGTCGTATGCACTGGCGTGGAAGGGATTTATTATCCAAAACTTCACCTGTAAGGCTCAAGTGACTCTTAATTATAGATATCCATACTTAAAATTAATATTTAATAATTTTTTTTTCAATTTTTTCAGAATTGAGTGTCAGTGTGGCTCTTGTGGAACAAGAAAATTTCATCCCAGTGAATGGGAACATCATACTAATTCTGAATGGGAACGTCATATTGGTTCTCCATGGAAAAAGTGGAAGGACAGCATTAGAGTCAAGCGTTCATTGATCACGCTGGAGGAATTGGTTTGTACTAATCTTTTTATAGAGTCAATAATGGTTAGATTCTCAATCTCACACCCATTCAGCAGTTTTACCAATTTTGACATCCTGTTATTATTTTTATTTTTTTCCAAACAATAATTTATCTGAAATTCAGAAAGTTAATATTAATAATTTATCTAAAAAATATAAAACTATGTGAAAAGAATGAATAAGGATGAAATTGCCAAATGGATGAAATATTGAGGATTAATTCGTTATTCACATTTATATAGTTGTATTACACTGTCATCGATATTTTTATCAGTATTAACAATAATTCTGCAGCTTTTAGGGGGTAATGTTAATAGTGTTAAGGCTACTTTGGCTCTCCCTTTAGACGAGGGGCGGTTGTTTTCATTGCTTCAAGGTAATCATATTCTTTATCTGAATACAATTTCTTGTATGGAAGCTGAAGGGAGTTTACTTAAATAACTATGACCTTATCAAATTTGCAGAAAAGTACGAGCCTGTTGAGGCCAAGTGGACTAGTGAAACATGTGCAATATGTGGATGGGACGAGGACTATGACACCAACACAATTGTTATCTGCAACAGATGTCATATAGCAGTTCACCAAGAATGTTATGGAGTGAGAGATATCCGTGATTTCACATCTTGGGTTTGTAGAGCATGTGAAACTCCCGTGGTAAAAAGAGAGTGTTGCCTATGCCCTGTTAAAGGAGGTGCTTTGAAGCCAACTGATATCGACACTTTGTGGGTCCATGTGATCTGTGCATGGTTCCGTCCTGAAGTTTTTTTTGTAAGTGATGAAAAGATGGAGCCTGCAACCGGACTTCTACGTATTTCGCCTGATTCTTTTTTGAAGGTAGTAATATTCTTACACTGGAAATAGAAGACATGGATGATGATAAATACAAATTGTTATAATAATTGTTTCTATTTCTTGATAAATTGCAGGAATGTGTCATTTGCAAACAGGTTCATGGTTCTTGTATTAAGTGTTGCAAGTGCCCCACTTACTTTCATTCAACGTGTGCTTCAAGAGCCGGGTACTGCGTCGAGGTACGTCGTTTCACTTTACTTGAGTATTATATTAGCTTTGTCTCACGAAAACTTCAACATATATAGTTTGGAAACTTTTCATAATTAGATAACTCTTTTTTTCTTTCCATACATATGCAGCTGCATTCATCGGAAAAGGGTGGGATATATAGTACCAAATGGACTGCATACTGTGCTTTTCACAGGTAATGCCCACTCTATTCTATATCATTTATAACGCTCATAGTTTCAAAAGGCTAGACTAAGTACACAGTGTGTATATAAAATGTGACCAAAGCTGATTGATATATAGTGCTAAATCGTGTAGTCCTTTTGTTTTGATTTTGATGCAGAACCCCAGCAGATACTGGTATTGTAATCAAAACCTCTTCCGAGGTCTTTTGTGCAAAGAGGTTGCTTGAAAAGCAGAGTTTTAGGGGATCAAGGCTCGTGCTCTGTACTAAAATGGAAAACTCTGATTCATCATTGGCAGAGGATAATGAGCCTGAATCCATCCCAGCTGCTAGGTGTCGCGTTTACAGAAGATCAAATAAAAAGGTAGATTAACCTAAAATGTTGTTCCTTTCTTGTATCATTACAAGAAAGGAATTTAGTACTCACTTTTTATGTTTATCATTGTATATGAGGTTGGACCTTTTTAATTTAGTACTCACTTTTTCATTTTTTCTTCAATTTCAGAATGGTGTAAAGGAGGCATTGTTTCACCGCTTAATGGGGCCAATCCAGCATTCCATAGAGGCCATAGATTGCTTAAATTCACACAGAGTAATTACTGTACTCAACACATCTAGTTTCCAATTTGAATTTTATGTTTATTCAAACTAGTCCTGTTTGAAATTCTGTACATCATCAAAACAGCCTATTTGAAAACCATTGTTAGTAATTGTCAGAAAAAGTTCTCAAGTTCTTTTGAATTGTTAAATGCATGCACTACTTTATTTGGAATGAAGTACATAGTGAAATTAACATTTAGTAATTGCAGCAATTCATAATGGCATGCGACTTCAAAACACTGCATACGCAAAAAACAAGCCTTTTAAGATTTGCTAGTTTCTTACTTAAATTGTTGAATAATTACCAAAGAATAGGGGCAAATAAGGAATTCTGAAGATATTCACAATAATTTGAAAGGCCAAATCACTTAAAAGTACATATTATCTAGATTTCTACTAACGTGATCAATGTCTTCTAGCAGAAAATTTCTGTATATCCGTGAATAATTAAACTTGTTTTCTACCTGCAGGAAGTTCAAGATTTGAGCAGTTTCTCTACTTTCAAGGAAAAACTTGAATGTTTGCAGGTATACAGTATATACCTTCTTCTAGTAATAATATGGATCTTTATGGTGTTCTAATTGATATGTTTCTAATCCAGAGAACAGAAAATCTCCGCGTATGTTTTGGTAAATCTGGAATACACGGATGGGGCCTCTTTGCACGGCGAAAAATTCAAGCAGAAGAAATGGTACTTGCCTCCACCCTTTTGTGGTTTTTTCACTTACGCATGGTTTTTATGAAAGTTGATTAAAAGCAAAAATAGGTCTTTATAAGAGTCACGTAGAATAATATCCTTACTCTTGTAGTTGGACTATTTCTTGTAGAATATAAGCACTATTTTTATGAAGTGGGGAATTTCTTGTAGTTGGACTAGTTTTGCATTCTTATTGACGCAAATATGTAAACCAGTCACATTTAGTCTTTTAAAATACTCGCTCCATATGCGAGTATCCTAAAAAATGACTATTTGGATGTCCCAAAACACAAAATTAGCTTTTTATATATAGTTTTTATTGACAATCCACCTATCTTTCTGATAACATGTTAGACATAATGATGGTATTTTAGACATCTGGCAAGGCGTTAAACAGTTTACAGAAAGTAGCACTTTTCTTGTATACGTGTCTGAACTTTTTCTTTATAAAATGTAGCTGTAGTTTGATTTCTTGCATGCTTGCAGGTTCTTGAATATCGTGGTGAGCGGGTAAGAGGCAGTGTGGCAGACTTGAGGGAGATTCGCTATCGATCTGAAGGGAAGGATTGTTATGTGAGTCACGGGTTTCCTGTTTTTTTCTTGCCTCTAGATTAATTCAACTGTCTCGCCTTCCAATGATTTTGTATCTGTTGTGACTGAAGTACTTTTTATGCAGCTTTTTAAGGTCAGCGATGACATTGTTATTGATGCAACAAATAGGGGGAATATAGGACGATTGATTAATCACTCGGTATAGTTCGTATCCCGAGTGTAAAGCATATTGTAGTGGTAAAATGTTCCTGTATAGCTTAATGAGTGGTAATTCTTTCTACAGTGCATGCCGAACTGCTATGCTAGGATTTTGACTATGGGCCCACAGGAGAGTCGAATTGTTCTTATAGCCAAAACCAATGTATCCGCTGGTGATGAATTGACGTATGTTTTCTTAATCTCACTCCAGCTCTGCTTTTCATTCTTTAGCCCATAGTCTGGAATATCCTCTTTTTGTTTGTGGATCCATTTCTACTTTGCACAACCAAACATCCACCCTTATTTTTTTTCAAAGAGTCCGTTCTAATTATGTAATTCATTTGACAGGTATGACTACAAATTTGAACAAGATGATAATGACGAAATTAAAATACCTTGCTTATGTAGAGCTCCCAATTGTCGAGCTTTTCTATAAATTATTCAGTAGGCATTACCGTTACAAATAGCAATTTGTACAGAAGAACATACACCGGTCTTCTCAGGTATTAAGAGACGAGTCTACAAAGAGTGTAAATTGTCCTCTTGTGGCATTAGAAGAACTTACAAGTCCTATTCACATAGATCTAACTTCTTTTTTCTTCGGTTGACTATTTTGGTAAATGAGCATCCAAATTGTATACTCCGTATCTAATGGTTCTTTTATAAGTTGTTACAGTTACCTGTTCTTGAAATGAAAGTACCCTTACATTTGGTACATAATTGAAGCGGGTTTCTACTTAATCAATGTTCATGATTTTCAAACTTTTCATTACATTTAGTTTGCATCTTTAAAGTTAGAAAGTCTGCATGTCTTTGGTTCTTAGACCCTTTGGTATCAAACTGCTTCAGAACCTAAACCAAATTAGTTCCGTTTGGATTTGGCTTTCGATAGCGTATATTGCGTTATGGGTGTGCCAGGCTCTAATTTAGCGGACCAGGCTTGTTCCTGTGTGAAGTTTATATATGGGTCATGGATGTATAAGGTTTATCCAAATACTACGGACAGAAGTACAGATCCCAAATGTATAAACTTGACATACTTGTTAAGAGTAGCTAAGGCTGAGCAGAGTGGTGTGGAACTCACGCTGTGAGTTGGCAACCTATGGTGAGTTGTCACCCCGAGCTATACACTCACTCGAGCATGAGTTCGAAGAGAAAGAGTGGGATACTCACCTTGTGCGAGTTAAAGTGAAGTGGGCCCAAATTTTATGAAGGGGCGGTTGTTTTGGCTTATGAAACGTAAGCTTATTTTGGTTTATATTTTATATAAGCCCTAATTTTGTATTTTATTTGGAGATTTATAGGTTTAAATAAGTTTATTATATTGTGATAAATTTATATAAGCCGGTAAGTCTCAAGATAAGTCATAAAATTGAGGCTTATGAAATATAAGCTGAAAATAAGACAAATTTCATCTTATATTTCTTAAACACCAATTTTTGTCTTACTTTGTTGTTGCTTTCCAAAAAACCAATTTTTTTGACTTATTTTGAAACTTAAAGGCTTATATAAGTTTATTATGATAAAATAAACTTGTATAAATCTATAAATCTCTAAATAAGCCACAAAATTAAGGTTTAAGAAATATAAACCGAAATAAACTTACGATATATAAGCCGAAATCAACACCTCCTAAACTGTTTGAAAGAGTCGAATTTATAACTTTTTTACACTATCTGTTTTTCTTATAAGTACCAACTAACTCACCATATATTAATTGGCATACAAAAACTTTACTGACGTTACAAAAAAAACATGGGTTTCCGAGATGTTAGGAAGCCTTGATTGTACGGATTGAGAGTGGTTTGGTTGTCTATACGGTTTTAAAGAGTGATATGTTAGACATGATCATGGTTCGAATCGAAGTTGTCACATCGCAAGACTTATAGATATGACATGCTCTTTTTGGTGTTGCTAGATCGAACAACGACATCAACGTTTTATACCAGTCCCTTTTATTTAACAATCTCAAGGTCGGACACGCACTAGAGGTTTCTTTTGTGGCTAACGGCTTAAGCTATCTTTGGGCATATTATCTTGTGGACGGGATATATTTAAAATTAGCATCACTCATTAAGATAATTTCAGAATCGGCTAATGATGACCACAAACAAAATTTTTATTAGAAAAAACAGGAACCAACAAAGAAAAATGTGGAACGAGCATTTGGTGTTCTGAAGAAGAAGTGAGACACAATAGCCAATCTCACGCGAGCGCTGAAAAAAAGAAAAGAATAATGAATATGATGTACACCAAAAGAGTTGCAATATCTCCCACATGGTTTCCGGAGGAGGAACATCAACCGAAGAACATCGTCCGAAACGATTAACAAGCGCGACTAGTTATTATTAGTTGCTATAGTTATCATTTGTATTAGGCCAAACTATTGTTATGTAAACCCTAAGCCCATTGTTAGTCTAGAATCATCCGTTGTAACTATATATTTGAGATGATTATTCATTGAATGACAAGGTAACAAATTAGTCTTCCAATATGGTATCACAGCCTAAATTATTCTCCTAAAAATCCTCTCTTCACTCGACTTTCCCTTCCCCAAAATTCTCACCATTCCCCTAACCCTACCACCTACACCAGACGACCACCATGACTGTGACCGAACCAACACCCGCTGATAAAATCATCCCTTCCAACATTCCAAACAAGGTCCCCGTTAAATTGGACCTTCAAAAGCACAATTACAATTCTTGGAGCTCTTTTTCCCTAATTCACCTAGGTAGTTTAGGCCTGAAATCACATGTTGAATCCGACACCTCTTCCACAAACCCCGACTGGTGCCAACTTAATGATTTAATTTAGATGTGGATCCTTAGCTCTTTGTGTGATTCTCTCCAAGAGCAAGTCGTCACCACTCCGGGTAATGCAGAGAATTTATGGGACCGATTGAAGGACTTATATCATGACAACAAGGATTCCAGGGCAATCAATCTTGATAATGAACTACGTTCTATCAAGATCGGCAACATGACCGTCAATGATTATTGCACCAAGATTCAATCAATGGCAAACCGGCTTAAGAATCTTGGTGGTGCCGTAAGCGACAAGAACTTGGTCATTTACACTGTTAATGGGCTTGATTTTAGGTTTGCAACTCTTGTGGAAATTATTCGTCACCGTGAAACCATTCCATCCTTCGAATCCACTCGAACCATGCTTCTTCTAAAGGAATCATCATTCAATGATGACTCCGGGGCCAATGCTACGTTTGAAGGAAGTTCCTGCTCTCCTACTGCCCTCCTGACATCCACATCTTCAAACAATAAAGGTAACAGAAACAAACCTTCTAACCTCCCACAAATATGTAATCATTTCAACAAAGCGACTTGCAAGTTTGGATACCGGTGTAAGTTTATCCATGACCATCGAAATCGGGCCGGTTTGACAACCTCTCAAAATTAAAATCGTGGAAACCCTTCATCCTTTGATGGGGTCTTGAATCCCACGCCTGCACCTTCACACTTTTGGCCTGCCACAACAGCCCATAAACACCCCACACCACAGCCCAACCCACCCAATGCTTACTACTCAAGCCCTATAGTTTTTGGTCAGGCCCAACTGCCATCTTTTGCACCGCCAACCCACCAGGTTTTTCATCAGATGCCGCCAAGTCAACAACCCTTTTATGCGGCCCAACAACCCATGTACGTTGTCCAGCAGTCGCACACAACCCACCAGCAACCCAATATACTTGGACCAGCCCCATCAGCCTACTCGTCCCAAGCTACATTGCTTCCAAGTGCATTTAGCACTATGACTGTCCAAGACCCGACATGGAATATGGACACAAGTTCGGCCTCTCATTTAAATTCTAGCTCAAGTAATTTATCTACCATTTTTAATCAACGTTTATTTCCATCCGTATTTGTTGGTGATGGCAATCCTATTCCCGTCACTAACACTGGACGTATCATTATTCCTTCACCTCATCGCCCTTTACACCTCCATAATGTTCTTGTAACACCTAATATAATTAAAATTTTTATTTTTGTTCGCCAATGCACTAGAGATAATAATTGCACTATTGAATTTGATGCGTTTGGTTTTTCTGTGAAGGATTTCTGACTCGTCATATCCTCATTCGATGTGACATCTCAGGCGAACTTTATACAGTTACCAAGCCGTCAATTCGTCCTACTGCTCTTGTGTCTACTAGCTCTTCAATGTGGCACCAAAGCCTTGGTCATCTCGGGGATGAAGTGCTTCGTTCTCTATCTTCACATAATTTAATCTCTTGTAATAAAGTAAAGTCTTCACATGTTTGCCATGCATGTCAACTTGGCAAGCACGTGAAGCTTCCATTTCATAGTTCAACTTTTACTGTCACTCATTGTTTTGATATTATTCATTATGATTTATGAAATTCTCCTATCTTCAGCTCTAGTGGTTTTAAATATTATGTTTTGTTTCTAGATCACTGATATGAGCTTAAATACTCATATAATTTGTATCAAATAACAATAAAAATATGCATGTAATGTATCAAAAATGCCTTGTATATGTGTATTTCTTGTTTGAATGTGTGTAGGTACCAAGATCGCGAAAATCGGCAAAAATCAGCACGAGATTGAAGAAAAAGATCAAAGAAGCCAAAATCGAGCTCGACTTTATCGGATCTCATCATTTGTCAAGAATATTTACCAAGTGGGACCCACAAAAGCTTTTTGGGCCTGAAAAGCCCAAATTTGGATATTAAGTGTATTATTGTTGGACAAGGTCCAATACTTGGTCCATTTGTTTAATAAACGGAATGAGTGTTTTATAAAAGCCCATGAGCCCAAACGAATGCAATATGAAAAGATGGAATGGGCCTTAGGGTTTTGTTTATTACGTTTCACTTTCACAAATAAATACGTTACTTTTTATCCACTCATTTCCATTCACAATAAATAAATGTAAAACCGTTCCTCACCCCATTCACTTTTATTTTACTCCACACGTTCTCCCATTAAATAAACCGATCCACTGACTTTTACTTCCACTCGATGTTTTCTATGCACCATCTTCTTCATCTCAATAACCAATAAATACTTACTGTTCCACAAACCCTAGATGGGTAAATGTCAAAATTAACAAAGGGCTTTTTATGCACACGTTTAATTCATACGTGTGGGAATAAAAGCCCCAAGGTTTAAGGAAGAGAATATGAGGTAGAGAAGAGCTACGTGGCGAATTATTAGTGGAAGAAACACCTCATCCTCCTATATCAACCAATCAGAGGGCTCAAAAGAAACACAACTAACACACGAATGCCACGTTGGCAATCCGTGTGCTAGCGTGTGTCATATCAACCATCCGATCAAGGCCAAACATGAAAGAGAAGAGAATATGATGATCTAAGGGCGAAGATTGAAAAGGGATATTCTCAAGAAAGATGCGGATATTCGCTCAACAAGCCCTTGGGGATGGCTATAAAACCCCCCCAATTTACTTGTAAAATCATCCCTCTTTTTACTTTCTAGTTATAATGTCAAAATAGTGTTAAAAAATTGTATTTCAATTTTTATCAGTATTGTAATAGATTTTCATATTAATAAAAGTGATTTCAGTTTTAAATTCTATCTCAAATTTACTTTTCTGTCGTGATTATTTGAGTTTTCTTCTGATCTATTTGATGTTATGATATGAAAAGGTTATTTTGATATTAGTTCAACTTTTACTGTCACTCATTGTTTTGATATTATTCATTATGATTTATGAAATTCTCCTATCTTCAGCTCTAGTGGTTTTAAATATTATGTTTTGTTTCTAGATCACTGATATGAGCTTAAATACTCATATAATTTGTATCAAATAACAATAAAAATATGCATGTAATGTATCAAAAATGCCTTGTATATGTGTATTTCTTGTTTGAATGTGTGTAGGTACCAAGATCGCGAAAATCGGCAAAAATCAGCACGAGATTGAAGAAAAAGATCAAAGAAGCCAAAATCGAGCTCGACTTTATCGGATCTCATCATTTGTCAAGAATATTTACCAAGTGGGACCCACAAAAGCTTTTTGGGCCTGAAAAGCCCAAATTTGGATATTAAGTGTATTATTGTTGGACAAGGTCCAATACTTGGTCCATTTGTTTAATAAACGGAATGAGTGTTTTATAAAAGCCCATGAGCCCAAACGAATGCAATATGAAAAGATGGAATGGGCCTTAGGGTTTTGTTTATTACGTTTCACTTTCACAAATAAATACGTTACTTTTTATCCACTCATTTCCATTCACAATAAATAAATGTAAAACCGTTCCTCACCCCATTCACTTTTATTTTACTCCACACGTTCTCCCATTAAATAAACCGATCCACTGACTTTTACTTCCACTCGATGTTTTCTATGCACCATCTTCTTCATCTCAATAACCAATAAATACTTACTGTTCCACAAACCCTAGATGGGTAAATGTCAAAATTAACAAAGGGCTTTTTATGCACACGTTTAATTCATACGTGTGGGAATAAAAGCCCCAAGGTTTAAGGAAGAGAATATGAGGTAGAGAAGAGCTACGTGGCGAATTATTAGTGGAAGAAACACCTCATCCTCCTATATCAACCAATCAGAGGGCTCAAAAGAAACACAACTAACACACGAATGCCACGTTGGCAATCCGTGTGCTAGCGTGTGTCATATCAACCATCCGATCAAGGCCAAACATGAAAGAGAAGAGAATATGATGATCTAAGGGCGAAGATTGAAAAGGGATATTCTCAAGAAAGATGCGGATATTCGCTCAACAAGCCCTTGGGGATGGCTATAAAACCCCCCCAATTTACTTGTAAAATCATCCCTCTTTTTACTTTCTAGTTATAATGTCAAAATAGTGTTAAAAAATTGTATTTCAATTTTTATCAGTATTGTAATAGATTTTCATATTAATAAAAGTGATTTCAGTTTTAAATTCTATCTCAAATTTACTTTTCTGTCGTGATTATTTGAGTTTTCTTCTGATCTATTTGATGTTATGATATGAAAAGGTTATTTGTTTAAGCTAATTTAATAGTTTAATTGAATAATGAAAAGTGAAAAAGGGTTATTAAACTAAACCAACTGTTTAGTTTTGAGTAAAATTACTCGGTGTTGTCTCGATGATGATGGTGAAACTGTTTATGGTGTTGGTGGTTCGTTACATGGTGGTGTAGATGCGGTAAATTTGGTCAGCTCAGCGCTGCACCACGTCTCAACGGATATCTCAAAAAGGTGCATTTTACTTTTCAATTTTTATGTTATTTAGTTTATTAAAATTAGATTTTTAATGGTTTAATGTTTAGGTTATAAACATGTTATGAATCTGCTCGTTTAAATGTTTCTGCTTACTTTGATTTTAAGTTGATTAGTTGAAGGTGTTATAGATAAGTCATCTAGAATGTTTACTAGTTTGATATCTGAGTTTGACTGTGGGTTGATTTAATCCTTTTCGTTTTGCAATAATTGAAGTTATTTCGTTTGAGTTGTTATATCTTGCTGAATCATGAAGTGCTTTGGCTATGTACGATTTCGAGTAAATCTGTGTGGTTGATAAGGAATGGTTTTCCTGCTGCTATAAGTATACAGATGTGAATTTTGCCTGTGATTTATTCTAAGTTCTGTTTGTTTGATTTGTTTCACTGATTTAGATAGGATGTGGTTATTAGGATCAGAAACTTGCTGAGATTGTAACTTCATGTTCTTGTCTTATTAGTATTTGAATTACTGTGTTATTACGTTAGACTTAGATTATTTACCTGAATTTAACCTGCTGATATTTGGTTTAAATGATAATCTGTGACTATCTGGTAGTTTTAGAATTTGCTAGTTTATGACCTGCTAGTATATTTTGGCTAGAGTGATATAAGATTGCTGTAAATTAGGAATGTTAAGTTTGGTCTCTTGTTTGCTGAATATTTTTGTCATGATTTAATTGCTGTGATTAGATTTAACAGATTAAATTTATCTGTTAAATTTCAAATACTGATTCCTATCAGTATCCTTTAAATAAGCTTACCAAATTTTATCACTCTTGTGATTCGTAATATATCAGCTGTCAAAAAGAATTTTTTATCCAAAAAAATGTCACTAATGGGGCTCGAACTCGAGACCCCCATGTTTACAACCAAACGTGATAGCCATCTGAGCTTCATGCTTATTTGATTTTAGTATCAGATAACTAATTAATATAGTAGGATTGTTTGGCAGTTTTTAACTCAAAGTGTATTTCATTTTAAGTTACGTCTGTAGATAATTTTTTAATTATTATTTCTTTAGTTTAAAGTAGACTTTAGTTTTATAAATATAAATAAAAATAATAAAAAAAAATGTTTTTATAAATTTTAAAAGTTTAAATAATTAGATTTTTACAATTGTAGATTTTAAATAAAATTTAGCTTTAAAATCATATAAATTTGGTTAAAGAAATTTTAATAAAGTTTTATTAGTTTAAAAAGTTTAATTAAATTTTTAAATAGTTTAAAAGTTAATTTTATTAAATAGAATCATTTTTATAAAGTTTCAAATTAGATTAATTTTAAATAGTTTTTATTTTAAGTCATTGTGTTTTAGATTTAAATAATTTTGGGGGTTTACGGTTCATGCACTTTAGGTTAATTTTAAATAGTTTAAAATTAGTAGATTTTAATTCTAGTTTAAAAAACGAAAATCAATTCAAATCAATTGTCCAAATCGAATCAAAACGTCTCAAATTCACTCGATCTTCATGTACAACGAACTTGGTTCATCCACGTGTTTAATTGAATTCGTCATTGGTATTATTAGTCTATTACTTTTTCCTAAAAGTAATTTTCTAATTTACCCTATAACGTATCCAAATTATCACTATACTATCACGATCACATCAATCACCTCTCATTTTTTTTGAACGGCGAGTTAGTAGTTAGTGATTCGAGCTTACAGTGACATCCAATTGGGCAGTATGCAAGCCTCAAACTTTCTCCTTAGGGGATAAACTCCACTCCTGCTTCTTAATTCGGGCCCCTGAAGGTTCTTGGTGAGACTCAAACTCGAGACCTCTCCAAGAATACCTCCCCAAGATTACCCTTGTTTGGCCAACTGAGCTAGCTCAGCTGGTTGATCACTTATCTCATTACTTATGGATTTATCCACTTCGTTCTAAATCTGACATGTTTGACAAATTTTTTACATTTCTGTAACTATGTTAAAAACCAATTTAAAAGTGACATTAAAAGCTTTCAATGTGACCATAGTGGTGAGTTCGACAATAACCGACTGCATAGCCTCTTTGCCAAAAATAGCATTAAATTTGGATTTTCTTGCCCCAAAACATCCCAAAAAAATGGCAAAGCCGAACGAATGATATGCACGATCAATAATCATTCGTACCCTTCTATTCCAAGCCCACCTTCCCCCGACCATTTGGATCGAAGCCCTTCATATGGCCGTTTATCTCCTCAACCTTTTACCCTCTTCCGCTATCTAAAATGAAATCCCGTTCACCCGCCTTTTTCACAAACAACCCGACTACTCACACATTCGCATCTTCGGATGTCTATGCTACCCTCACCTTCACTCCCTACACAGATTAGCCCCTCACGCCACTCCATGTATTTTCTTAGGATATCCCGCCTATCACCGCAGTTTTCGGTGTCTCAACCTCGAAACCAACAAAATCATCCTATCCCCTTATGTCGCATTTGACGAAACTCGATTTTCCTATAAATCTATGACCCCATTTTCACATCCCTCGTACTCCTTTCTCGATAGCCATACGTCTCCTCTCCTCACTTTACCCTCATCTACAAACACACCTTCAACCACTGTTCCTATGGCTCAACCCCAAAACCAAACTCAACACACACCGGCCCAACCTATTATGCCTGACATAACACCAACTCATGACCCAACAAATACTTTCACTCTCATCCAGCCCAAATGAACACCAGCTCCTCATATCCCTCCTACGTCTAGCCCAACATCGTCCACCAGTCCAAACACTCATTCTCCCACAATCGCCCTTAGCTCCTACCCATCAACATAACGAACCCACTCGAACTCACAAAAGAGTGTTGTTATATCCTCCTACAATATCCTCCTACACACAGAATAATATTTTATATTTTATCTCCACTCATTATCTCTTCGTATCTAAACCGTCAGTTCTGACACGTGTCAGGATCCTGTGAGTAGGCATATAAGTAGGAAGGAATTGTAGGAGGATAAATCATTTCTCCTCACAAAATGGTTATACGGTCGTAATCTGGCATTGTCAAACCCATTGTTCGTATTTCTTTAAACACCTCTTCTAACTCTCCTATTCCAAAATCTCCCTTTGATGCTCTTAAAGATTCCAAATGGCGTAATGCTATGTTCCATGAATATAATGCGTTGATTAAAAATGGTACATAGATTCTTGTTCCTAGACCTATTGGTGTTAACATGGTTCGCTCTATGTGGTTGTTTAAACATAAGTTTCATGCCAATGGGACATTGAGCCGATTAAGGCTCGTTTGGTTGCCAATGGGAGCAGCCAACAACAGGGTATTGATGTTGATGAGACCTTCAGTCCCGTGGTCAAGCCCACCATTCACACAGTATTAAGTCTTGCGATTTCTCGAAAGTGGCCCATCCATCAGCTTGATGTTAAGAATGTCTTTCTTAATGACGAGTTATCTGAGACTGTTTCATGCACTAACTACCGGGTTTTACAGATGCTCGTTACCCAAATCATGTTTGTCTTTTACAAAGATCTTTATATGGCGTGAAACAAGCACCGCGTGCTTGGTTTCAACGGTTTTCCAGATATGCTACCCGGGTTGGGTTTTATCATAGTCGGTGTGACTCTTCTCTCTTTATTTACAAACAGGGATCTCAGGTTGCTTATCTACTCATTTATGTGGATGATATTATTCTTACAGCTTCTTCTCCAACACTTTTACAGCAGACTATCGTCTCCCTGCATAAGCAGTTTGACATGACTGATCTCGGGGCACTTAATTTCTTCCTTGGCATTTATGCGGTTCGTACTACTACAAGTTTATTTTTGTCTCAAAGGCAATATGTTCTCCAGTTACTTGAGCGAGCTCACATGGTAAACTGTAACCCGTCCCGGACGTCAGTTGATACGAAATCTAAATTGGGTCCAGACGGTGTTCCACTTCAGGATCCCACTCTATATCGCATTCTTGCGGGGGGTGGGGGGATCCAATACCTTACAGTTACTTGGCCAGATATATCGTATGCTATTCAACAAATATGTCTTTACATGCATGACCCGATATATCGTATGCTATTCAACAAATATGTCTTTACATGCATGACCCGAGGGAGCCTCATTTTGCAGCCCTCAAACGTATCTTACGATATCTTCGAGGGACTGTTGACCTTGGACTTCAGTTGTTTGCTTCCGCTACTACTTCTCTAGTTGGTTATACTGATGCAGATTGGGCCGGTTGTCCCGATACCCGCAGGTCTACTTCTAGTTACTGTGTTTTTCTGGGGGATAACCTTTTATCTTGGTCGGCTAAACGTCAGCCCACCATATCTCGATCTAGTGCCGAAGTTGAGTACCGTGGTGTTGCGAATTTTGTTGCAGAGACTGCGTGGCTTTACAATCTCTTTCGTGAGTTACATTCTCCCCTCTCGAGTACTACTCTTGTCTATTGTGATAATGTTAGTGTCGTATACTTATCAGCTAATCCCGTTCAACATCAACAGACGAAGCACATTGAGATCGATATTCATTTTGTTCGAGATCTGGTCACTGCTGGTCAAGTTCGTGTTCTCCATGTTCCGTCTCGTTATCAGTTTGCCGATATCTTCACCAAAGGTCTTCAGTCTACCTTGTTTCAAGACTTTCGTTCCACTTTGTGCGTTCGCTTCCCTCTCCACTCAAACTGCGGGGAGTATTAGTTGCTATAGTTATCATTTGTATTAGGCTCAACTATTGTTATGTAAAACCTAAGCCCATTGTTAGTCTAGAATCATCCTATGTAACTATATATTTGAGATGATTATTCATTGAATGACAAGGAAACAAATTAGTCTTCCAATAGTTATGAGGTACATCCGATCGACCACACACAACAAAACTTTCAAGATGAATTAGTCGAACATGTGTCTCTTAATGTTTAATTTTTGTTTTAATATTCGAAGTCTATGTAATGTTTTAAATTTTTGAATAAAAGTTTTTAATTTAATACGTTTGACGTTTATAATTTCATGTGTTTACGTTCTTAGTTTACGAATAAAAATATTTTTAAAAAATAAGGTACGAAAGGGTGACTTTTTCACCCACCACCACGGTTTGAAGAGTGAGTTAAATGAGTGAAAAAAAAGCTAAAATGACGTTGAATTTTTCACTCACCACTCAATCCAGCCTAAAAACAAAGATAGGAGCAACGGGTAAAGATTCTTCCATAGATCACTTTTTGAAATATTTTTCTATCTTACAGTTGAGATTTACTGTTACTTGTTTTATGTCCATTTGATTAGATTTAGGTCGTTTATTTGGCGAGTTTGAGGTTCATGTTCGGCATGATATGTTTAAATAATGTTACATAATTTTAAGCATAAAAATTGTCTTATGTATTCAAATCATTAGCCTGCTGGTTTTATTTTATGTCTTATTCGTTTAGAATGAACAAGCTTTCAATGAATGTATCTTATAAATTACCACTGTATGCTTTTTTTTATAACGACCCGATCCAGAGTCATCCACAAAAGATAATAACATGAAACTGTTCTTTATTAAGGATCTTTAAATAAAATAAATACGAAAAAGTTAAACAAAATGGTTCTATGGTCTAGCGGTTAGGACATTGGACTCTGAATCCAGTAACCCGAGTTCAATTCTCGGTAGAACCTTTCTTATCTTTTTTACTTTCATGTATTTATTTGCATTAAGTTCTTCAACTCTAGATTAGATGAGATTTAACTTTAAACATATTCTCATTGGATCCTTGTGCTTTCATTTTATAAGTTTGCTGTTTGTGGTTTGTTTCTTTTTCTTTGATAATTACATATTTATACAGTTTTCTTTTGGTTCAGGTGTAACTTTAACGTGTGATAACTATAGTAAGCAATTAAGTATGAGAGGTGATTTACGCATTTTAAAAATGATATACACACTTAAAGATATAGTATTCACTGCTTTGACATTTAAGTGCTGTTTGGTTGATTTAATTTGGATGGGTTTGGGCGATTTTCAATTTAAATATTGTTAAGTTTCGTGTTTGGTAACTAGAAAAGGGTGGTTGTAATTTGTAAATATAGTGGGTCCTAATGTCCTATGGTGTCTTTTAAACCCTTTATGTGAGTGGTGGATTAATAAACCGGATGAAAATATACAAATTAGATAAAATTGTCTTCGGTCCCACATACATCTTCTCTCTTCTAATTTTTTCTATGTCAATCAAATTTTTTTTCGGCTCATGTTATAAAGACCCCAAAAAATACAGTTGGTACTCCCTGTTTTATGAATTTTATTTATTTATTTTTATTATTTTTTTATTTTTATAATTTTATTTATGTTATAAAATTGAGATTCTGAAAATACGAAATGAAAATTATAAAGTTTAATAGGTTTAAAGTAACAAACAGACAAAAAATACGAAACCGAAACTGATTAAAAAACTGTGCAGAACTAGAAACTGAAAGGACAAAGGGACAAAAAGTATAAATTTTTGTATTTTTTATACTCTTTTAGATAGTAGGGGTATTAATAGTAGGACTTTTTTTTTTCTGTCACAATTTTCCCCATTATTCTTCATATGGCTCATGTTCTCATATCATATTCATCATCATCTTCTTAACATCAGTCTGATCGAATAAATTTTAATTCTTGTTTCTCCCCAACTTCTCTATGTACGCATTTCTTTATCGGAGTAATTTCTTTTACAAATCTAGGCTGTTTGTTAAAAACGTTACAACATGTTTAAAATAAAGATCCACATGAAGCAGTTTTGTTAGAGAGGAAGGTGTCACGGCGAGGGTTATCTCGTCGCACCGACGTGGCCTCTCGTCGAGCTTAGTCGCAACACCGACCCTTTATTCGTCGTTTGGATTTCGGTTTTGCGAAATGTTGACGACGAGCACTATGATCAAATATACACGTTGGGATTGATTTTATAGCCGTTTGGTTTTAAAAGTTTTTTTTTTAATAATTTTTAATCTTTATATAAACTCTCCCCCATTTAACAATTTTAACAATCATATTCATTCCCTAAAACAAAAAATACTACTAGAATGGCTTGTGCGGCTCCACACACTTATGATAAAAAATATTAGTTGCTAAACTAATTAAGGAAGACAACATAAAGCGATTATGGATTTAGCCCTCAAATTTTAAAGTGCATCCTCTTCAAAATTTGAATTGCAGGAGGCATGTGAAAATTGCAAGGATATTTCAAAAGAGTGGCGTGATCAGATAATCGAATTTTTGAAAAAGGAATCGAATAAAGACGATGAAATACATGATGCTTTGGTTGAAGAAGACGTTAAAATCGAAAAACATATGGATTCTAAAAAAGAATGGATTAGAAAATTTTAATTTCGGTATTTTAGTTTTAATTTAAATAATGTTATTTTAATTTGTTATTTTATTTTCTATGTTGTAATTTTAATTTCAGTAATAAAATTTTCAACGGTTATGTTTAAATTTGAATTTTCCAACGGCTATATTTAACATGGGTTCCAACGGCTATATTTTATCTATAAATACTACTTCCATTTAGTTTTTTTTTTCTCACACAAAACCATACTTTAAAACATGTCTCAAGGAAACACTTCTGCAAACAAGAAACAAAACAAACGAAAAGCTACTCGAAGCAACCCATCGACACCGAAAAAGGTACCAGAGACAACCCCTCCACAACCTTACCCAAACACGATGGGTGAATCATCCGTTCCTACTGTTCATCAACCAGAGAGCCCTGTTGAAGAATACCAGGTACCTGCTGAGTTCCGTCTTATTGAGGAACAAGAATATCAACTGCTTAATGATGAAAAAGCATTACGTGAAGCATTAACAGAAGAACGGGAGAAACAAGAGTTGGCGAAGCAAATCAAGTGGGAAAAGACACGCGGATTAATCAAGAATTCGTGGGGTATTTCATCGGAATCTGATTCGGATCCCGAAACCGATTAAATTCCGTCGAACCGTACCGTATCGTATCATATCGTTTTTAATTTTATTTCGTATTTGTAATTTTTATTTCTGTATTTGTAATGTTTAAATTTGACTGAAATAAATTTTAGTTTGTGTGAAAATGAAAAAAATAAAATAAAAGATAGTGGTGGGGCTCAAATGAAGAAGGGTTAAGTGTGTTGTGAGTGAACGGTATTTTGATTAGTTGTGTTGGTGTGATGTGACGCTGAGTTAGCAGTTGATTGGGCAAAATTTTAAGGAGGTGCTTGTTGTGACACCTTTCTCTTATAATTAAAAGATAATTAGTGAAATTTGTTTATAAAGGGCAATTGTGGTAGTTACTAAAACGAACATATGAGTTTTGTTTAGTGAACCAAACACTTTAATGAGGTTGAAATTCAAGCATTTGAAGTTGAAATCTAAACACATGTCTTTCAAATTGGTGAACTATAGTCTTGTAAAGTAAACATGAATAAAAGTAATCTATACCGCTATATAAAAGGCGTATAAATTATTTTTAATTTCGATCTTAAAATCAAACCTAAATTTATATTTTCTTTTAAAACTTTAAGCAAAAAATTAAGATAAACATATAAGATTTGAGCCAGATCACTTTTTATTAAATTGATCTTATCTCTTTATTTTTTTAACAAACTTTTGTAACAAACTATTAATAAAACATTTTTATTTTAAATTGAAATATATTTTTATCTATTTATTTTTTTCATTATCTAATTTCATCATATTTTTTAAAATTTATTCTTTTTAATTTAACATCTATTTTTATATATATATATATATTTTATGAAATTTTAGTTTTTTCAACTGTAAATTTAACTTGAATTTGAATACAAATTCGATGAGTAAAGTACAACATTCAATGAAAAAATAGTCACTGTTACTCGTCGTTACATTACGCGAGTAACATACTAGTACTATTATAAAAGTATATATGTTACAACAAGATATTTTTAGTGTACCAATTATTTTAAAAAGTATGCAAATTATTTTGAGAAGTATGCAAATCATCTCCCAAAAAATATTTTTCAATTTTGAAATTTCGAAAACCAAGTGAAGTTATAGATTGGGATTGCATGTATAGTGAATAAGACACTAAACTAAATGTAAACACATAAAGATAAAACTTTGCACTGTCTAATTTGGGCATGCTTATAGCTATGTTTGATTAGGCCGAGCAATGGGTTTAGAACGGATCGGAGCGGTTAAGATTGGATCAAGCTGAAAATTAAAATGGTCCAAAACCTTATATAAAAATGTTTTTTTTTAAGTCTATTAGACATAATCAACGGGGTTTTAGCAAACTGGATTAGATCAGACTAAACTGAGTACTAAAATGGTCCAAAAATCATAGATCAAGAATTGGTCGTAAGTGATCCGGTCCGGTTTGGTCGATAGAAAATGCTCATCCTATGTTTGACAATACGTCAATACTACCAGGAGATAGTGACATAAAACATTAAAACTGTTCTTTATCTTTGTACTAAATACATTACTTATGAAAAGTGTTAACAAAATGGTTCTATGGTCTAGCGGTTAGGACATTGGACTCTGAATCCAGTAACCCGAGTTCAATTCTCGGTAGAACCTCTTCTTTTTTATTTTGTATCCTGTATTTATTTGCTTTTAGTCCTTCAACTTTAGATCAAATTGCACACACAGGATTTACTTTTGAACATATTCCCATTCGGTCCTTGTGTTTTTTTATTTTACTTTATAAAGTTTGCTGCTTATGATTTGTATCTTTTTCTTTGATTACAGTTTCCTTTTGGTTCAAGTGAAAGTTTAACATGTGATTGATTTTTTTTTAAAACGGCAGTTTGGTGCAGCGGAGTATCTTGCGTGTCACTGAGGCACCAAGTCTCTCGACCTGAGTTAGAATTATCTCACGAAGAGAATATTAACCCTCATGTTAGCCATCTAGTTTCTCATTAAGTGGCTTCAAGGCATTACGATGGGATTCAAATCCGGCTGTCAATTTTGGAAAAATCCCCCACATGGGGAATGACAGAAGTCGAACCCTGACCTCCCTCACATAGAGACTATAATCAAGTGCATCCATCCAACTGAGATATACTTCATTTACGACATGTGATAGATTTAAATTATATCTCTACTATTTTTATCTCCATTTGTACTAATACATAATAATGCATTTATTTTGTTGAAAGTGTTGAATTTTTAACAAATTTTATCATACATATTTATCGGATTTAGTCGAGTCATCAGGTCATGAGGTTGATCACCGGATCAATTCAGTTAAGTCACCGGATTCAACCATAAAATCAACCCGATCGAGTCATCGATTTGCTAATTTGACCACTGTATCAACTCGGTTAAGTGATTGAGTCACGTGGTCAAGATCGATCACGAGATTAATTTGATCAAATCATTAGATCATAGGTTCGACCACTAAATCAATTAATATATCGTTAATTATTTGACAATATAATTTTTATATTTTATGCAAGTACACGTCTAATAAGCAATTAAGTATCCTACACTTCTAAAATGGTGAATAGCAAGTGAAGTCAGTGGCGGATCCAAGATTTTAAATCACGTGTGGCACGATTTTTTACTCAATTTTCTTTTCTCGAATCATTCTCAGCTATAGTTGTTCGTGTACTTGGTTTACATGGGTAAGACTAAGTTTTTTGTGCGGTATTAGTTTGCAAATTAAAGTTAATCGTGTTTGATATTAATTTGTACGTATAATCAAAATGCCTTATAAAAAACCGTCTTTTTCATAGTCTGCTTGTTGCTTTGTTTTTATTCAAATATTGTGAACTACAAATTTAACATCAGGGTGGATTTGTCTAATATTAAAGGTTAAAAGGATTGAACTAAAACTTTGTATGTAAGTATGGGACACAATGAAAAATACTTTTAGATTGTCCACGTATAATCACCATTGACCACAAATTTTGTTTTATACTTTTGGGTCATCTTCCCCAAGAGACCAAGATACACATAACTGATAACTCTATTAAGGGGGTGTTTGGATGTGCGGTTAGAAGGAGATTATCTCCAAATCTCAGTTTCAAAATGGAGATAAGTTAAAAAAAAGTGTTTGGGTAATAAATGGAGATAAATGATTATTTGCGTTTAGAAGCTCCAAAATGGAGTTTTGAAAAAGTTAGTGGGGAACTACTTATTTCATTTTCAAAATAGAGTTTTGGAAACTAAGCTTTCAAAATGGAGTTTATTATCAAATAATCAAATTTGCCAAACACTCAAAAAAGTGATTATTTGATTATTGCGATTTCAAACTGGAATATCAAATCCAAACACTATTTTTTAAAATAGAGTTTTCAAAATGATTGATTTTTCAAAAAGGAGTTTTCAAAATGAATAATTTGTTTTCAATAAGCACATCCAAACACCCACTAAAGACAAATCCAGTTTCCAGTAACCTAAATACGCAGCTTATAAAATGTATGTTTTCCTCTATATACATTTATATCTCCTAACTAAGTGTAGCACTTAAAAAAGGTAGCTATTTTCAAATAACTATTACAGTTCGTCGCGGCCAAATCTATGTGTGGCACGTGCCACAGGTCGTCAACACATAGATCCGCCCCTGAGTGAAGTTGTAGATTGGGATTGCATGTAAAGGGAATAAACATTATACTAAAAGTAAACATATAAACTAAATATATTATATCGGAATTTAAACTTGTTTAGCGGAGATGTTAACTTTAAAAATATTTATCTTAAAAAGGCGATATATACTATGTTTAATAGTTTTTAACTAAAAATGATTAAAAATATATTAAAAAAGACTAAAAAAGACATAAATTAATATTTTTATATGGTTTGTCGTCATAAGACACGCTTTAAAAACGTTAAATCTTCGCTTTAGACGTTAAAACGTGTAGCTTGAACATGTCGCTACACCACGTTTCACGCTATTTATAACCATGGTATATAATATAAGGGTTACCTATTTGTACCCTTACCTACTACCCGTTTTATTTACTGTATTAACGGGACAAGAAAATTTAACGTGATTTTTGTTTCGTATTTTTTGTATAATTTAGTTTCACATTTTTCCTCGATAATTCATACACTTTATTAATAAATTTATGATTCAGTATCTTTCATATTCCACTATTTTTACTTATCAAAATTTATAATTTTTATTTAATTTTTTTATTTCGCAGTTTTATGATACAGATAAAATTATAAAATAAAAAAGAAAATAAAAAATAGTAAAAAAGTTTTAGAGAATGTATTAAATTTATTCCTACTAATCTCATCCTAGCAATGATTGGGCAAAATAAATCAAAAAAAGCACTAGCAAAATAACCACGTGTCACCCCAAAACCGGTTGAACCAAGCCGGACCCAACAAATAGCAAACAACCCCAACAAACTCACAGTCACACACTCAAAGCATGTTCAACTCTTGGCGCCTCAACTATAAATATCCAATAACCAATTCACATTTCAAATTATTCACCTCATTTCAAATTTCAAATCTCTCCCCCCATTCACCCACCGATCAAAAAATGGGGGAAACGGTTACGCGTCTCGAAATCGATTCGCAGCTGTTCGTCTCCTCGATACTCATCCGCTCCTCCATTCGCTTGGTACATATATAAATATTCATCATCACTTCAAAACCTTCTCTTACTCTTTATTTCTGCTTATTTAATAGCTTATCATTAAGCTGTTTTATTACTTAAGCTTAATCAAAGGCTACTAACACAACAGCTTAATCATCCGGTATTAAAATAAGGACATATTAAGCTCAATCAAAACCTTCTGTTACTCTTTATTTTTCACCTTAATTTCTGCTTATTTAATAGCTGATTAATAAGCTGTTTTATTACTTAAGCTTAATCAGAAGCTAATAATACAACAGCTTAATCATCCGGTATTAAATAAGGACAAATTAAGCTCAATCAAAACCTTCTCTTACTCTTTATTTTTCACCTTAATTTCTGCTTATTTAATAGCTGATTAATAAGCTGTTTTATTATTTAAGCTTAATCAAAAGCTACTAATACAACAGCTTAATCATCCGGTATTAAATAAGGACAAATTAAGCTCAATCAATCAAAACCTTCTGTTACTCTTTATTTTTCACCTTAATTTCTGCTTATTTAATAGCGTATCATTAAGCTGTTTTATTATTTAAGCTTAATCAAAAGCTACTAATACAACAGCTTAATCATCAGGTATATAAAAAAAACTAACGTAACCGTTAAATAAGCTCAAATTAAGCACACGTCAGCTAAAATAACAAACAGTTACATAATTCGAAGGGATTATGACTCAATATCATCAAATCAGCGCTAAACTTAACTAGTTAAGCATACGTAAGCTTAATCAGCAGCTATTAGTTAAGTTTAGCGCTGATTTGATGTTTGTTGAGTTTACGCTTTACGCACGTGGTATAATCGCTTCGGATTCTGTTATTGTTTGTTATTTGAGCTTACATGTGGTTAATTAATAGCTGACGGTTAAGCTGTTGTATTAGTAGCTGCTGATTAAGCTTACGTATGCTTAGTTAGATAAGTTTAGCGCTGATTTGATGTTTGTTGAGTTATAATCGCTCTGAAATCTGTTATTGTTTGTTACTTGAGCTTACGTGTGCTTAATTTGTGCTTATATAATAGCTGATGGTTGTATTAGTACCTGATTAAGCTTACATGAGTTTAATTGTTAAGTTTAACGCTGATTTGATGTTTGTTGAGTTTACGCTTTATGCGTCGCTTCGAATTCTGTTATTGTTTGTTATTTGAGCTTATGTATGCTTAATTTGTGTTTATAAAATAGCTGATGGTTAAGCTGGTTGTATTAGTAGCTGCTGATTATGCTTACGTATGCTTAATTAGTTAAGTTTAGCGCTGATTTGATGATATTGAGTTATAATCGCTTCGAATTATGTTATCGTTTGTTATTTGAGCTTCTTTAACGGTTCAGTGAGTTTGTCTGAGCTTAATTTGTGTTTATTTAATAACTGACTATTAAGCTGTCGTATTAGTAGCTGATTAAGCTTACATATGCTTAGTTAGATAAGTTTAGCGCCGATTTGGTGTTTGTTGACTTTACGCTTTAATCGCGTGGTATAATCACTTCGATTTCTGCTATTGTTTGTTATTTGAGTTTAATTATGTTTGATGATTTTGATGTTTGTTGAGTTTGTGTAGTGTATGTATGACATGTGTTTGATTGATTGAGTGAGTATGTTTGAGTTTACGGTGTGCTTAATTTTTGTTGATTTGATGACTTTGATGTTTTTCGAGTTCATGTAGTGTGTTAATGATGATTATCAGTATAATGATGAGGTTTTGGATTACGTGTGATTAGTTGCGGTTAGTTTGTTGTGACAATTTTGGATTACGAGTGATTTAGTTATAGTTACCTGATTAAGTGATTTAGTTAGTAGTTAGTGTTTGGTTATTGAGTAATTGTGGCTATGAGTACGAGTGAGGTTCTTATTAAGTAATTCTGTGATTAAGTCTGGTTGTTTGATTGTTAATTGATTGTGATTTTGGATGTTTACTCCAGGTTAGTTTTGATTATAGTTAGCTGGTTAAGTGATTCAGACTGTGCGGTTTAATTGTTGGTTTGTAGTGACTGAATGCTAAGTTTGGTTAGCTTTGCTGTATGAGTGATCTGATTGAGTTTGTTTGTGTGATTGTTGATTCATAGTGACTTTGAATGCTCAGTTTTGGTTGTTCTATTGTACAAATGAGCTGAATGAGTGATTAAGTTCACATGATTGATTGCTGATTCCTAGTAATTCTAAATGCTCGGTTTATGTTTATTAAGTTTGTGTGTTTGATACTTGATATATAGTAACCTGAATGATTCATTTCTGTTAAGTCTGTAGTCCGGTTAGTCGATTCATTAATATTTCAAGTCGTTTTTTTGTAATAACAAGTTGGTGTGTTTGACTGTTGCTGTAGAGTGATTACGAGTGGTCAATCACGGTTAATTTGTAGTCTTAAGTATGTGAAAGTCATTCGTCAGCTGTTTAAAATTAGAACTAAGTTTGACTGGTTACTGCAGTGAGTACTCTCTAATTGAATTGTATGTTGGTGAGTTTACGGTTTACATACCTTTACTGATTGATTTGGTTGCGTTGCAGTCGTGTGTATACATTGTACGGATCACTTAGCCATGGGTTCTGTTTGTAGCTATTGTTATAGTACATATCGATTTACAGTATCGGCAGTGTATTAGTTTGTGCGTGTATGGGTTCTAACGATAATATACTGTGATGTAGGCATGAAGAGGACATATGGACAGAAATTGCTAAGTCTTTGGATGCGAAATCATTGGTGATGCTGGCAGCAACCAGCAAATGGTTCTATAAGACTATGATGCATGACTGTATTTGGAAGTTTGCTTGTTTGCGTGATCTACAGGTCCCTGATTGTACTGCAACAACATTTAAATGGGCCAAACTTTATGCTTCAGCTTTAGGTAAGCACAGAGTCTCTTACTATACGTTTACATTGACCTTTATTGTTTTTTAATGCATTTCGATAACAGAGAATGACATACAAGTTGTGGTTGATTAAGCAGGTACCAGCCATTCTTATGCCTTTCGTGATCAGGAGAAGCATATTGGTAACATTTGGATTCATCTAAATTATCTTTACCATATAAATATGGTTAATCTAACAACGCGTAGTAATAAAACTTCGTTGATATCATACGTTAAATTCTCTATTTCAGTGATTTACTTTTTTTTAATTTGCTTGTCATTGGCAAATGAATTAAGCCTTCATCAACAATGCCCTGTACATTCTACCCATCCATACTGGTTACTATGTTTGGTTTCTGAAATTACATGGTTGACCGTTGTAACTTTAGGATATGTTTTGGTTAGTTGCAGAATATGTAACATAACACTTTCTTGCATATCACACGTATAAAATGCCATTTCTGTACTTCAATATTAATCTGCGTGAAATTAATATATTAAGACTTCTTTAACTGTGGTCTTTATGAATCATGTTTGTTTTCTGCAAATACTTTTTTTTGGAAACGGTTGTTTTTTGGAAATTCTGTCACTGGGAAGCCATTAGTAGATTAAACTCATTTATGGGATTTTAGATCAGACAAAAATATCGTTTTAACTTTAGGAATATAGCATCGCTACCTTCGTATGTTAAGTGCTAATGTGTGTAGAATTACAACATTGAAACACGTATAAAAACTTGGGAAATAAATGTAGTCGCTGATATGATGATTAAGTTAAGTTACAAGTGCACATATGTATATTCAAAAGATTGACATGTCCTACTTTTGTTCATCTGACATATCAGATTGGATGAGGATTGGTGCATTTTGCTTCACTTCACCGGATGCATGCCTTATGGAGAATCTTATCCTCCCTGCAAAGCTTCCAAACGAAGAAACCATACAACAGATGCTGAATGCTCATGGGTTTTGTTACTTGCGCAACCTCAAAACTGGAGTATGGTTAGCAGGTGCTATATCTTCTAGAATACTATCCTATTGTTCTTCAAAACTTTAGTGTTATTTACTTTTACTTAAGCTAACTCCTAACTTCTTTTTCTTTATAAATGGTTCAGATATACAGCTTGTTCGGTGCCCTGTCTGTGACATGAATACCTGTGATGGTGAGAAAATACTTGACAAACACAGGCCTGTTGACAAGAACTAATCAAACTTTTTGCTGAAATTTATCTTCCTTAAATATGCGATATATATCTTGCAGGAACAATGCAGGTTTTGGATGCTAGACACATAGAGCTGTTTCTCTGTGAAGGGTACCTGAAGGGAAAATGGCAGTACAAGCAGGAAGGTTCTCATGATGTCAAAAAACCTGTTGACTATGCTTCTGCTGGTCTTTTTGACTTCAAGTATCTTAAGAGTCCAGAAACAGCTGGTAAATGCCGTTTTTATCAACTACTCGTAGTAAATAAACTAAACATGATGCAAAGAAGCTGTACAAATTAGTTATCCTGTCATAAATTTCTCATTTTATGGACTTTTATTTAGCTAAAATGTTTTATAATTTTTTTTTACTTCCAGGTAATTGAATTACCGGGGTTGGTATAGTCCAATGCTAATGAGAATACATTTTTGTGCAGGTGTGTTTAATCTCAAGTCATGGGTGGGGAAACCCAATGACTGGCAGCCAAAAGCTATGGTATCTTACCATGCAGTAGCTATCAGAACCAATTTACAAGAAAATGAAGGTAAATTTGATCCTTCGGATCTCTGATATCATTTCAATTTCTATCAGAAGTTACATACATGAATCTAAACTGGCTAATTTTGTATTGAACAGCAGGCCTTAATGTTAAGTACCATGTAATGAGATCTGGAGACACTGGTAAAGTTATGGCAATCCGCATGTCTCAGCAACTGCTCTAAAGGTCAATGGCAAAGATATCCCCTACTTATTGCTCTAACGTAAAGGTCATATAGGCACTTTATAATCTTGATAGTCAGTACCATAAGTAAAGTATATAGGCATCCACACACACGCACACCAACACACTTTCAGTAAAAAAGAAACAAAAATAAAATAGTTTGAAACTTACATTTATGAGACGAGTCGTACAGTGACTCGGTTTTGCTCTCACTATATCTACTTGCGCCTTTTTTAAGGAAACCAATAAGTTTATGGTAGGAAACATGAGGAATTTGAGTACAGTAGTTAAGACTTGTTTCAATGAGGATATGTAACTTGTTATGCGGCTATATGAGTACCAATGTATACATTATGCTTTCTGACATTCAAGCAGAAATGTTATCATTTATAATATTGCGAATTTGTGATTGTGAATGCTTTACATGTAGCTAGTTTTGTTTATTACTGTTGCCAAAACTACAATTGCCCTTGTTCAGTTCCAACTTTCTTGTACGGAACTTTGATTACGTGGTTGAGTTTTTCCACTTGATAAGAAAAATTGCAGTGCTTCATAAATAATCTAACATAATTGTATTTTGGTCTGATTTAATGTGGATGCTTTGGTTAAGCATCAGATTTGGTTGGATAATACCAAGTATCACCCCTTTTAAGCTACTACTTGGAATTAAATACACTTGATATATTGTGTTTAAAATATGATACGAGTAAAATGTGTACAAACCGGGATCTACCTTTTTGAAATCAAATTCATTTTCTTCTTTAGAGTTTGCAATTTTTGTTGTAAAACAGGTTAACCAAAGGGTAAAAAGGTCAAAGGTACCACCAAAAAACCACTGCGTAACTCATATTAGCTTAATCGAGTTGAAGTATTGGTTAAACTTTGGTGGTTTATGCCACCACATTCCATCCATCATGTCACTTTCACAGCCAAATGGAGGAGCTGTTGGTCATATTCATAAGAACACAAAACAAAAAAAGACCCGAAACCAGATTTCTTGTAACTTTCCACATAACCAATTATCATATGTATCTAAATCGTTTGTCCTGTACCTCAAGTCTCCTTGAGGTTAAGTAATTGCATTTCCAACTTCTTAACCCCGTATATTTGTATTGGATCCATTGGTACTTTATCAGAGGCAATCTGCCTTTGTAACATTGCAGTCCTATATTTCGTGATGCCTTGCTGTCTGTTATTCTAAATAAATCTTGAAACATTTGGTTATTAGCGTCTTTAAACTGTCAAAATCTTTTGAAGACAAGCATTGAAAGGTCAAAATATATTTCTGTCGCCATCTGTTTTCTAATATTCATCTCCGTTGTCATTTTTTATTGGCATTTTTAACAACTGGAAAATCAGACTATATATAAAATGTTCAAATTAAAATAATCTGATATTGACAAGAATCCATTAAGAACATGTATGACTTTTATCCAAAGTCAGACCAATCCGTAATAACAGTTTGATGACGAACCCATAAGCATAACTTTCAACAATTATAGTTGGAAATGCTTTCAACCTTCTCGGATATTGGGGTTAACTCAAACTTTTCTAAAAGTCTGATACAACAAGAAATTAATTAAGAATATGTCTGACTTTTATCCAAAGTCAGACCAATCCGTAATAACAGTTTGATGACACACTCATAAGACAACTAGTTCATGTTTGAAAATTTTAGGATCTCCTTGCAAAACTTGGTACTCAAGACGAAAATTATTGTTAAAAAATGCTTTTCCATCATACTACAAGGTTATCTATCCCTTGCAAGTTGCATCGCCTCTTATTGACTCAAACACTCGAACCAGAAATATTTGACCTGGAAAAAGTCAAATGTATTGATTAATTACTTAATTAAGCATATTTGTTTGTTGTAGTGTTGTTTATAGGCTCAAAAAGCCAGATATATTTGACCAGGAAAAAGTCAAATGTGCTGATTATTACACTTACTTAGGCATATTTGTTTGATAAAATTAACTGATCTTGTATTAGAAACTGAAAGTGTGAAACCTCCGGTTTCTTCTATGAAAACTTCAAATACATGCACCTTTTTCTATTCGTATAAAACAGGTTTGACCTGAAGGTCCAACTGGCAGCATTAATATACAACTGCCCATTTTCCTTGTGCGGCTCAAATGCATACTCTGTCTGGTTTCCATTTTGTATGATAGGACAACAACCCGAAATCTGTGGCTCCTCATGGTACATTCTACACTGTAAACATCAATAAACAATGCTAACAAACCTCCAAGTTCAGGAGACTTTTGAGTACGAGCCATTGATTACCGAAATAAGTTGTTCAAGTTTATGATCCATCAGGATGTGTTGCTTTCTAGGCTATTGAGTATTGACTTTGAACCTCCTTTTTTGGCCACCTCCATGTGAAACCTTTCTTTTGATCTGTCCAGCTGAGGTCAAGATCTCACATTACATAACTGTTGATTGTCTTAGCAATTCACGATGTTATATCAGTGGCACCGATGGAAGAATAGCAGCCACTTGGATCTCAGAAACACAACATCCAGTGTGACCACAGGCGCCACCATTTCAAATGGTGGCTTGGTCAGGTCTAGACAAATTGTCCATTGAGTCGTACACGGAAATTGTTGTGGGGGTCTGGGGGGAAAGCAAGTGCGTTCCGAAACATGAAGCTGCAGCATGTTCCCATATGCCTGTCAGTATACAATGTTTATGAGATTGTTAGATGCATGCGCGAATGTAGACATTGTCTCCATGCAGATAGCATAGGTGAGTGGCTACAGCTACAGGGACATGACTGGTTTGCAGGAATCCGCCTTGTTAAGCTTATGTATCATATTTGTAAATACTGATAAAAAGTTTTACAGTTCTGAGTCCCAATATCTGTTTTCAGTAATTTATGCCAATGATATTAGGATCACCTTATATCTTGTAATGCATTGCTGTCTATTTTTATTTCCCATGCTATTTCCAGCCTCTTATTCTTGATTTAAATTCGACTCATGCCCTTCAAAGTGTTTGCTGGTTATCATCTTACAAACTAATGCTTACATTTCATTACTTATATTACCACTTTAGAGAGTCTCTATACTGCATAAAACTTTCTAACACAAGTGTTTGAGGTAAAAATATATTTCTGTCACTATCTGCTTCCTCACATTCATCTATATCCGCGTTCAATATCGTCATTGTCGTTGACTTGACATCAAACCAGACAAAAAGTCAAATTTAAAAACTTGATCAGGACAAGAACCAATTAAGAATAGATATGACTTTAATCCTAAGTTAGATCAATCACTAGATAAAAAAGTGTTTACATCGATATTAGCATAAGTTTCAACATCTATAGTTCATATATATCGTGTCAAACCAAGTTTATATCAGACCCCTTTTTTAGGTCATCAATTTCTATATCCAAGCTTATACGTCATATGTATAAACACAAATTTCTGTTACTTCAAAAACTTTGGTTCTTATTGCAAAATATGGTAGCATAAGACGCAAGAATGTCCTCTGATATGACTCGAACTAATTACCCTCTGATTAAAGTAATCACAAATAGTTACACAAGACCAGACGCCTAAAAGATGATAAAAATGACTACACACAGTTGAGACATCTGAAGAAACTTTTTTCCCATATACAAATATGCAAGTGTAACTAGCATGTACAAATAGGCTACTTTATTATTTTAGCGAAATACAAAGGTCAACCTTCAATCCGAAAACATGGAGGGAGTGCTCATTGATCATTGACTTTTGTTAATCATAAACAAATGCAGGTTAGCTGTTTATAGGTTCAAAAGGCCAGAAACACTTGACCTGAATAAAAGTCAAATGTGTTGAATTAGTATTTATACAAATTAATCTTCTTTTTCAATCTCCTTTAGAAACAGAACAGCAATGGGGGATCTCAAGGTCTTCTTTCATCTCGTAATCCTAATCCTACTCAATCTTTATCTACCCTCATTAGCAGCATCATCATACCGCTGTCCGATTTCCTTTTGTGGCTCAAATGCATACGCAGTTCGGTTTCCATTTCGTATGCTAGGCCAACAACCCGAAATCTGTGGCTACCCGGGGTTCAATCTACGTTGTAGCAAGCAAGGGCTGATGCAAATAAACCTCCTAAATTCAGGAGATTTTTTGATACGAAGCATTGATTATCAAGCTCAAGTGGTCCAAGTTTATGATCCATTAGGTTGTTCTGTTTCTAGGCTTATGTCCTTAGACCTCTCAGATTCTCCCTTCTCGGGTACCCCTATGCAAAACTACACTCTTTTAAGCTGTCCAGTTGAAGTCACGATTGCCCGTAACATCACAGTTGGTTGTCTTAGCAATTCTACACATTCTACTTTAGCTACTGATTCAGTGAATTTTGCTACAAGAATGGCTAACAGAACGGCCTGTCGCATCATTGGTTCTGTATGGAAGCCGATACCGTTGTATCAAGATCAAGATGCGCTCACGACTAACTTAAACAGTGATATAGCTTTGACATGGGATAATCCTAACTGTCAAGATTGTGCAGCTAATGGTGGGACTTGTGGTTACAGAGATAGTACTATGCAGGAAATTTCATGCTTTGAAAATACCAGAAAGGGTAAGACATACTTTCTCAATAATCCTGATTTTCTTTTGGAAATTTCTTTGCCGTGAACAAACTTTTTTAGTAAAAATATAGGAATAATGTATGCGCGGGGGTTGCTGAAAAGATTACACTAAAGCCATGGAAATTTCAAAAAAGTATTTTATGTCACTCAGTTACCATCATTCTTGCTTCGTTTCAGCAATAATACTTGCCAAAAAACTGTGTCTCGGTAAAAATACCGAGACTTTAGACGAAAAAAACAATAAATTTTAAATTATACGAGAAAGAAAACTACTAGTATAAAATGCAGCAACTTTACAAACATTGTTTTTCAAAAAAACAAATACAAGTACAAACGTCATCCAAAGTATTTGCGTTTTTTGTCCCTTTTGTAACCAAGACAAGTTTTTGGCCAAATTTGGCACAGACGAACCAGTTTGATACTTGAGTGACCTTTAATGTGGTGTGATCCATGTATGATCTTGGCCTGAAACCATAGATCTAACCACTCAAAATCTAATAATTGTTTATATATTTGTTTTCAGATAATTATAAAACTACGATAGCTTTGATAATCGTATCATTAGCCCTAGCTTTACCGGCCCTAGCAGCATCCATAGCCATGGCATGTTATATATGTCGTGACTCCAGAAGAGTGGCCAACTGGATCATAGAAACTACAGCACCCAATGTAACCACAACCACAACCACAACCATTTCACATGGCGATTCTGTCATAGGCTTAGACCAATTGACTATTGAGTCATACATGAAAGTTGTTCTAGGGGAAAGCAAGCGCCTCCCGGGACATGAAGATGCAGCATGCTCCATATGCCTAGCAGAATACGACGTTAAAGAGACAGTTAGATGTATACCCGAATGTAGACATTGTTTTCATGCAGATTGCATCGACGAGTGGCTAAAGATGAAAGGGACATGCCCGGTTTGTAGAAATTCACCTTCACCGGCTCGTGTTGACGTATAGCATATTCGATGTACATAGTTTTGTTTAACATTAACTTGTCTCATTGTTTTGTTCTTCTGAATATACATAATGAGAATTTCATATTAGATGATCAGCCTGAGTGATATATCATAATGGAACTTAATAATGCAAAAGCTCTATCAAATATTGATTTCATCACAAGTTAAAAGGATTAATTGCAAATAAAAATAAATGTAGTATACTTGCCATTTTATGTAAATGTGAAATTGTGTATTTTGTGACCATTATATTTTTACTTTTTTAAAATTTTCAGGGGTAAAATGGTCATTTAATATGCAAAATAGTCACAAAATATAAGCAATCGCACGTTAATGGCAAAAAAATAATAGTCTTCATACAATGGTAAAAAGTGACAAATATACAACTACCCCGTCCTAAAATTATCGCCCACAGACAAGAAATACTCTGTGTAAGAAAAATGCATTAATTACTGTTTTCATTTCTACGAAAACACAAAAAAGACAGTTTTACCCTTTAATAATTAATTATTGTTTCTTTTATTTGTGTAAATAGCAATTTGGACTAAAGATAATATAGTAATCTTAAACAAATCCATCTTTTATTTTTAGAAGTGAATAATAATTTTGGGAAATACAAAAAAGAAAAAGAAAAGATAGACAATAATTTTAGGACGAACCAACGGCGAAAGCACTATGCTGAGCCGACACTGACACTGAGAGACGAAAGCTAGGGGAGCGAATGGGATTAGATACCCCAGTAGTCCTAGCCGTAAACGATGGATACTAGGCGCTGTGCGTATCGACCCGTTCAATGTTGTAGCTAACGCGTTAAGTATCCCGCCTGCGAAGTACGTTCGCAAGAATGAAACTCAAAGGAATTGATGAAGGCCTGTTGATGCTAAAATCCTCTGGTAGGGCTTACGGGACTAGAAACCTTCCACGTAAGCTATGAATAGATGAAACACCTACACACAAGAAGCAGCACACATTAACTCGCCCCGGGTGTTATCCCAACCAAGCTCCGGTGTGAGAATGAGTAATGGTACCTAATATGGTATGTGGTATTAAGTGTGTTGTCAGAACATTCAATGTGTTTAGCAATAAATATGAGGACTATATATAGAGTACTGCTGATACCTTGATGTTGACAGTTCATACCTTGTCTTCTTTCCCGAAATGGGTCTGTGTACCTCACCAGCTCTGACACTGTACCTTTCCTCTTTGGGCATACGCCAAGACCCTAAGTGGGGCCTTGAGTCAGATGACGTCACGAATGATGCCATGGTACTGTTCATATCACGTGAGATCATGCTCCGGCTACCTATTCCGGTCTGTCCTCCGGTGGGTGACACGTGTCATGGTCTCCGAGCCCTTTCCGGGACCACACACGAACATGTCCCCCCTAGTATAATGTTATCCGGCGGGTGACATTATACTTATCTTGGGCTTTGATAAGCGTTGTGGTCGTTGTGGGCTTGGGCCCAAAACTGCCTGTCGTTTTGCTAAGTAGGTTTAAATGGAGGCCACGTGGAGCGCACTCACGCTCGTAGGTCGTTCCTAAGCGTGCCACGTGTGATGCCCATTAATGCGCTTTTCACACTTCTCGAGGTTTTTCCTATATATACCCACCTTTTCACATTTTTCACTTTTACTTTTCACTTTCTTTTCACACCCCTATTATTACTGTACACATCTCTCGCGGCTTCTCTCTCCGTCTTTCAGGTAGGTTTTCTTTCCCGGTTATATATTGTTCCGTTCCTCTTGCATCCAATATGTCCGACGAAGAGTCCGATGGCGTGGCATCCAACTTCTGTCTTCTGGATCCGAAGTGCGACATGCACGTCTGGTTTTCCGAGACCAATGACGAATTAGAGCACACCATTGATGAGTATCGAATATCGCAGGAGTTTCGGCCGCAGTTGCCTGATCCGAATATGAGTATGGATTTACTGAGACGCAACCGACATATAGGTGTTTACATGGCTCTCTTGGAGCATGGTGGGCTCCGGATACCTTTCTCTTCCTTTTTTCTGGCCGTGATCAAACACTTCAGGGTACATATTTCTCAACTTGTGCCCATTGGTGTGAACCGGGTAGTAATGTTTGAGATTCGATGTAGGAGTCTGAACATTGACTGCACCGTCGATCTGTTCCGAGTGTTCTACAAGTTGGGGAAGCAGGGACACTGGTTCTCTTTTGTTAGCAAAGTTCACAAGAAGGCGTTGTGGTTTTGTATAGAGACCACCTCCAGTTTGAAGGAGTGGAAGAAAAAGTTTTTCTTGATTGACCGGAGGGTTATACCGGATGCTATGCCGTGGAGGGACCGCGATACATGTGTTGCGGATCTGTTCCCCCGAACTTATAGTCAGGCTGATGCGGATTTGTTGGCTGAGACATTGATTCCGTTGCGACCACCTCACAAAGGCTTGTTATACTTATGTGGATTATTTAGGCCTTTATCCCGGTTAGAATGTCGTCATGCTCTTCGAGATGCAAGGGGAAACGGTAATATTTCGCTTTTATATTTCTCTTGCTTTTGACTAACCGGATTTCTTTAATTGTTCCTCCCTCTCCCCTCTTGTTCATCTTGCAAAGTGTACAATGGAGTAGTTCCTATGATTGCCGAAATGGACTGGCACCCGGGTGACTATTGAGGAGGAGCTCCCGGAAAACCAAAGAACCGTTGATCGTACAGCCCAACCTTTGGGGGTTAGGGATCCCATTCCTGCTCTTACTCTGGCACAAGAGGCGGTACAAAACCCTGATCTAAGAATCAAAGCTGCTCGTGAGCGCCGGGAGGCTCTTGCTCTTGAGAAAAACCTTCTGTTGCAAGAGGGTGGCGATGCCGGGCTGAGCCAGGGCCAAAAGAAGAGGAAGGGGAGTGACTCCGGTGCTGGGGCGAAAAGGAGTAAGGCAGCTTCCAATGATCATACCGGGACAAGGTCTACTTCTAACCGGGTCCTATCTCCTGATCCGATGAATGTGGCGGAACCTACAACTGCTGAGGGGAATGCCTCCCAACAAGACGAATAAGAACAAGACCAACCGGAACAACAAGGCGAAGGATTGGACCCTCCCGTCCCTTCTCCCCATCGTGCCGACAAGGGACCCGTTACTGGTAATCTTCATTCGTCCCCCTCCCATTTCGCTTGTTCTGACTTATTGTTTTAACATGTGTGCTTTCTTTTTCAGAGGAGGAGAGGGAAAACCCTCAACTTGGAGCATGAGGATGAGGATGATGACGACGCAGATGATGAGGGGATGCAAACCTATGTTCCTGTTTGGAGACTTCAACATAACGTCCTTATAGATACTCATTTTGCTGCCAAAGAGTTGCTAGTCCACCTCCCCACTCCTGCTGAGCAGCGGTCATTGGCTGCTTTGTTGGATCATGAGCTGATCCGTCAAGGCTATTTAGCGTTGGCCCGCACCTCCTTGAACCAGTCTGAAATCATCCAACGGTTTGAGTTGCTGGACCAAGATCACAAGAACTTGATCAACTCCAGTCGTCAAGATGTTGAGAACTTCCGACAAGGGCAAGCGCTGCTGGAGCAGATTTCTGCCAATTTCAAGAGACTTGAGATGGAGCATGCTTCATGTTCCCAAGACAAAGCTACCCTTGAAGCCAAAGTCAAGACCTTGGAAGCCACTGCTCAAGCCAATGACCAAAAGGTAAGAGATCTTGAATGCACTCTCGGTTTGAAGGAGGAAGAGTTAACTCGGGCCAACAAGCGTGCTCAAGATGCCGAGACCCTCAAGGCCAAATGCACAACTAACATCCGCAGAGCTGCGTCTGACCGAACCAGACTTGTCAAGGAGTTTATCCCTCACGTCATTCGCTTACTCCATGGGAGCTCCGAGTACAAGAAGCATGTGGCTGAGGTTGCTAATGTCTGCTATTCCGGAGGATGGTATGATGGGATCAAGGTTAACCGGTCCAAGGAATCACTTGCTAAGACTCTCTATGAGACGAAGGACTTTGATTTTGACCAAGCTAAAGCGTGGGTGGCAAACTGCGACGAATTGTTTGCTCCGTCTTACCCCTTTGTTGATAAAGTGAGCAAGTCTTTTGATATGTCCATTGGTAATTTGATGAAGTTGACTCCGGACGAACCAGAGACTCCAAACCGGGATCCTCTAGTTCCGACTGTCTCCACCTCTTCTCAACCGGCCCCACAATGAAGCATGTTTCTAGGGCATATTTTGTAATGTTTACCGTTTATACCGAAGTCTGTTCCGGTTACTTTTATCGATGTAACACTCTAGACTTTATTCATGCCGGAGAATGTTTCGGTTCTTTTGATGATGTAACAGTTTAAACTTATTTGCGCTCGTTATTATTCCGGTTGAAGTTAATATGAAACAACCTGTTATTTTGAATGTTCAACAATTTCTGTCTTTATGCAATTATGTTTACTTATACTTTCGGAGAACCGGAGTATACATTTTGATTCGGTTCCTTACCCAGCCTTTTGCTTCGGTTATCCGAGCAATGGGCTACCGGTTGAGGCTTTCCTCAGATGCCTACAAGCAGTGGCTTGTCTCGCTGGGCGGGATTATTTTGTTTCCGGTGAATGAGGCTCTTAACCTTCCCCGGTTGATGAGGCTCCTAGCCTTTACAAGCGGTCTTACGCTTCGGTGGACGAGGCTCTTAACCTTTACCACGGATGATGAGGCTCTTAACCTTTACAACGAATAGGGCCGCCACTTGATGAGGCTCTTAACCTTTACAAGCGGTCTTACGCTTCGATGGATGAGGCTCTTAACCTTTACCACGGCTGATGAGGCTCTTAACCTTTACAACCAATAGGGCCGCCGCTCGATGAGGCTCTTAACCTTTACAAGTGGTCTTACACTTTGGTGGATGAGGCTCTTAACCTTTACCACGGCCGATGAGGCTCTTAACCTTTACAACCAATAGGGCCGCCGCTCGAGGCTCTTAACCTTTACAAGCGGTCTTACGCTTCGGTGGATGAGGCTCTTAACCTTTACCACGGCTGATGAGGCTCTTAACCTTTACAACCAATAGGGCCGCCGCTCGATGAGGCTCTTAACCTTTACAAGCGGTCTTACGCTTCGGTGGATGAGGCTCTTAACCTTTACCACGGCTGATGAGGCTCTTAACCTTTACAACCAATAGGGCCGCCGCTCGAGGCTCTTAACCTTTACAAGCGGTCTTACGCTTCGGTGGATGAGGCTCTTAACCTTTACCACGGCTGATGAGGCTCTTAACCTTTACAACCAATAGGGCCGCCGCTCGATGAGGCTCTTAACCTTTACAAGCGGTCTTACGCTTCGGTGGATGAGGCTCTTAACCTTTACCACAGCTGATGAGGCTCTTAACCTTTACAACCAATAGGGCCACCGCTCGATGAGGCTCTCAACCTTTACAAGCGGTCCTCTTCTTTCGAGTTGATCAGACTCGTCAGGGGATTGGATGTTTATTCTCACGGTTGTTCAGTAATTGTTATGTTTGCCAAATACTTGGTTCGGAAAATTTCCTTCCCCTTGCCGGAGAGGATATATTATATAATAAGTAATCATTTTTTGTTACATGAAACAATTTCTTAAATTCATAGCATGCCATTTCCTCGGGATTTATTTTCCCTTCATAGTTTCTAACTTGTAGGAGCCATTCTGAAACGCTTTGGTGACCCGGTATGGACCTTCCTAGTTTGGATCTAGCTTGCCCGGCTTTATCACTCGGCTTGCTTCATTTTTTTGGTAGACAAAATCCCCGACTTTGAATGCCATGTGCCTAACCCTCTTGTTGTAATATTGCTCCATCTTCTTCTTGTACTTTTCCTCTCTGATAGCTGCCATTTCCCTTCGCTCCTGGACGAGGTCTAGGTTTAGCTGAAGCTCTTCCTCGTTTGTCTCTTCATTGAACATGAGGGTTCAGAAGGTCCTCATTCCTATTTCGGCTGGGATAACTGCCTCACTTCCGTAGGTTAGACTAAACGGGGTTTCCCCATTGCTGGTTTTCCATCATGGTTCAGTGAGCCCATAGGACGCTGGGTAGTTCGTCCACCCATCCGATCATTTCCCTTCCCAAGCGGGCTTTAAGCCCGTGCATGAGGGACTTGTTTGCTCTTTCAACGAGCCCGTTGGCTTGCGGGTGTGCTACAGCGGTGTTGATTTGTTTGATTTGCCACTTAATGTACCATCCGTTGAATGGATCATTCACCAGCTACGTTCCGTTGTCCGTAACAATGATACCCGACACGCCGAACCTACATACTATGTTTTCCCAAAAAAATTTCTTCACGTCCTTTCCTCAGACCTTTGCTAGCGGTTTGGCTTCCATCCACTTGGTGAAGTAGTCTATGGCCACTATGATGAATTTGACCTTGCCTGGTGCTTCAGGAAGCGGACCAAGGATGTCTAGGCCCCATTGGTAGAAGGGCCATGGAGACATGATCGAGGTCATGAGGGTCTTCGGAAGTTTAGGAACCGAGGCATGGATTTGACAAGAATCGCACTTCACTACCACCTCGTATGTGTCTTGATACATCGTTGGCCAATAATACCCTTGCCTCATTATTTTTGCTACTACCGACCTGTATCCGGGATGCATCCCGCATCCTCCTTCGTGAACCTCTCGGATGATGTAGTTTTCCTATAGGGGGCCTACACATCGCAACATGGGAGAGATATATGACTTCTTAAAAAACACTCCGCCTTCGATGACGAACTGCGGTATTTTCATTCAGAGCTTTCTAGCCTCATCCGGGTTGGTGGGCCATACACCGTCTTGCAAGCATTTGAGAATTGGGGTCATCCAATTGTCCTCTTCTTCCTCCACCACATCATTTACTTCTTCCCTTTCAATTGACCGCAATGCCAATACTTCTACTAGGACTTCTTTGGTAAGATGGTTGAAGGCGACCAAAGCTAGCTTGCTTAGAATATCCGCTTTCTGGTCTTTGTTCCTCGGGATGTGCTGGATTGCAAACTTGTTGAATTTGGCTACCCGCTCCATCGCCTCCGCGAGGTACTTCCTCATCCGTTCATTACAAGCGACGAATTCATCGTTTATCTGGCACGCAACTAGCTTCGAGTCTACCTTTGATTGAAGGGTTTAGGCTCCTATCTTTTCGGCCAACTTTAACCCGGCCAACAAGGCCTCGTATTCAGCTTCATTGTTCGAAGTTTCGAAATCCAAACGGAGAGCATAAGTGTATTCTGTGCCGGAAGGGTCTATTAGCACCAGACCCGCTCCAGCTCCTTTCGAGCTTGTGGCTCCGTCTGTGAACAACGTCCATTCTGCTTCCTTGGGGTCCGATACCTCCGTGGTACAAATTAGCTTTTCCCCTGATGGTGTTTTGGCCAAGAAATCTGCTAACACTTGACCTTTTATCGCGTTCCGGGGCTTATAATTGATTGCATATGCTCCCAATTCAATCACATATTTGGCCAACTTTCCCGATGCTTCGGCCCTTGACAACACTTGTTTGATCGGCTGGTCAGTGATCATTTTAATTGGGTGGGCTTCGAAGTATCTCCTCAGTCTTCTTGACAAGTGGAGCAGGCATAGGACTAGCTTTTCCAATGGAGCGTACCTTCGTTCTGCGTCATGTAGCACTCGGCTAACGTAGCGGATGGGAGCCTGCCCGTGCTTTCTTTCCGCCATGAGTACCCCACTGACCGCATCTTTGGCCATAGCCAAATAGATGTACAACGTTTCTCCCCTGACGGGTGTAGTTAGGAGTGGTAAATCCATGACTACCTTCTTCATCTCCTGGAAGGCGGCTTCAGCTTCGGTAGTCCATTTATACTCATCCGGTTTCCTTGGTGATATTTTTCAAAGTTTCGAAGAAAGGCAGGGAGCGTTCAGCGGATTTGGAGACGAACCGGTTTAACGATGCTAGCTTTCCACTTAGCGACTGCATCTCTTTCAGGGTCCTGGGGGACCTCATATCCATTATGGCCTTCGTTTTCTTGGGGTTTGCCCTTATTCCTTCCGAGGTGACCATGTAGCCTAAAAACTTCCCTTCTTCTACCCCGAAGGAACACTTCTTGGGAGTTTATGTTAATTTTCCAAAGGTTGTTGAAGGTTTCGGCAATGTCAGCCAGGAGGGTTGTCTCGGAGGCACTCTTGATGACCATGTCATCCACATAAGCTTCCAAGTTCCGGCCTATTTGCTCCTTAAAAGTCGCGTCCACCAGCCTTTGATAGGTGGCCCCAACATTTTTGAGCCCAAAGGCCATCTTGGTATAACAATAGGTTCCCTGATCTGTATAAAAGGCTGTCTTTTCTTCGTCCTCCTTGTCCATCTGAACTTGGTGGTAGCCTTTATAAGCATCTAGGAAGCACTTATACTTGTAGCCCATCACCGACTCTATCTTCAAATCTATCTCCGGGAGGGCATAGTAGTCTTTCGGGCAGGCAAAGTTAGGGTTTTTGAAGTCAATGCACATTCGACAAGTGCCGTCCGACTTCTTGACCAGGACCGGATTAGATATCCAGGTGGGGTATCTCACTGGACGGACGATCCCTGCTTTGACCCATTCTTCCACCTCCTTTGCCACCACTCTGCTCTTCTCTTCAACGAGAACTCGTCGCTTCTGTGCGACCGGAGTCATCGAATGGTTGACATTCAACGAGTGCTTGATCAGTCTTTTGGGTACCCCGGTCATGTCGGCTGGGGTCCATGCGAACACATCTTGACTCCGTCTAAGCAAATCTATTAACCGTGCTCTCCCTTCCTCTAAGAAATTTTTCCCAATTACCAGTAATTGGTCAGGATGAGCTGGATTTACTAACACTTCTTCTATGAGTGGGCCGTCTGCCTCATTTCCCCGAGGCTTCACTTCTTCGGCCTTATGTTCCACGACCACCTCACTTGCTTTACCTTGGTTGGTTTTTTGTTTGTCCTCCAGCATCTGACATTCGGCTATTATGGATGCTCTGGGGACCAGCGTGGCAATCCCCTTTGGGGTTGGAAACTTGAACATAGCATGGGTGGTTGACGGGACTGTCCTTAATGCCCTAATGCCGGTGCGCCCCAGGATGACATTGTAGGGGGACATGGCTTGCACAATGGTGAACTTCAAGTTGATCGTGCGTCTTAACTTCCCCGTTCCGAAAGAGACAGCTAGTTCCACTTTTCCTAGCGGCGTCAACTCTTCTCCTGAGAAACCAACCAAGTTTGACTGTGACGGTTCCAGGATCTTCTTGATCGAAGGGCACAAGTGGTTAAAATAATGCTCAAACATGATTTGGACTGACGCGCCGTTGTCCACCAGCATCCGTCTTATCAGATGTCCTTCCGCCTCTGCTTCAATGATTAGCGGCTCATCGGAGGCGTCGTTCCTGTTTAGAGGGGGAAAGCTGATGGGGGCTTGCATCCAATCCCAGTCTTCCGGAGTAGGTTATTTCCTTTTTTCCTCGATTTTATATGACCTCACCATATTGATTGTTTTCCTTCCGCCCCTATAGTCATCCTTAGCCTTAGGGGGGTTGTCTCTGTATCCAGCCTTAGGCTCGTGGTCACGAACCAGATGATTGAGCTTCCCTGCTTCCAACGCTGCCTCTAACTGCCTCCTCAGCTGGAAGTAGTCATTGGTCAAGTGTCCCTTTTGGCCGTGGTAGTCGCATTCTTATTCATGTTTTCCCTTCTGACCATTCCTTTGGTGGGTTCCGGACGAGGTAGTCGGAGATGGGTCTCGAAGGCTAGTATTTCCTTCGGAGTCCGAGACAGCGAGTCTATGGCAGATATTGGGAGAGGCTTCTTTGCTTTGTATGGACAGGGAGGTGGGTATTGTGGGTATGGCTGGTATAACTCCTTCCCTTTATCGGACCTTCGCCCGTAGTGGCTTTTCCCCTTGTACTCCCCTCCCCCGTGCATTTCAGATTTATTGAAAGGCTTGGTTCCTCTCTCGGCATATTCCCCTCTAGGAGCTCAGTGGTCTGGAATGCTTCTGATACACCCGGGGGTTGTGTGGGTCGGGCCGAATGGGCCATTACTATCTATCTGAGGGTTAGGTTTTATTATTATGGTTTATAAATACAATGTCATTGTTATCATTGTAAGCATTAAATCAAAGTTAATCAAATAAACTCTATGTCTTCTTGTCTCTATTTCTTACGGAGCTAGCACACGCTATAGTGGTGCCCTATCCCGATACTACCCTTAACCGGGTTGTATCAATTGGTGCTTTCATTGAGATCCCTCAACTCGTTGGGGGGGGGGGGGTTTGATTTAGGATTCCAATCCCAAAAAAAAAAGAAAAAAAAGGGTTACTGTTCATCGGAAAGTACTGTTCATCCGACACACTGTTCATCAGAAAGTACTGTTCACCTGGTACTATTCATCGACGTTACTGTTCATCCGAAAAAAATAAATATATATATATTTTTTTAAATGTTATTCGGTTGCTATGGCATCGGGCAACAACGATTGGGACGCGCTATCTAACCTCTTGCAGAAGGGTACGGTGGCCGATTATGAGAGTAAGTTTGTGATACTTGCAGATCGGGTTACGGAGATGTCTACGGATTTACTTATATATTTTTATATATGTAGACTTAAACCGCTCCTACAATGTGCACTCTCAAGGTCAGGCCCTACAACTTTAGGGGAAGCTTTTTCCTTAGCCCGTATAATGGAGACACGTTTTGAGGCAATTGTAGGGAAAGGGTTGAATGTTGAAGAGAAACTAGATACCGTTCTATCATGGCCAAGTGTAGAAGTTTCACCTGTGATAAAAGGGTCCTTGTCTGATAATGAAGATATGGGTGTTGATGAGGTTAGTGCCGTACTAGACGGTGTTTTTGATATTGGTCAGAGTAATATGGAAGGCATGAATGCTTGCAGTGAGTTTGGCCAATTTTCGGAAAATAAAGAGAGTGTGGAAGAGGTTGGAGGTGGTGGTTTTGATGATTGTTTGGCTGAAATAAATTTTAATCTAAACGAGGAATTAAGGGACAATGGGGTTACTTCTTTGGTCGCTCATGAAAGTTCGCGAGTTCGTCAGTTATGGGAAAGAATTGGTATAGGTGATATTCACGGGTCCATGGATAATGGGTGCATCCACAAATTTGTTCAACCGAAGGCGAAGGCGTGGGAATGGATGTCGGAATCCACGTATTTTTCATATCACCTTGAGGGCAAGGTGGATTTTGAAGGTGTGGGGAGTATTAGGGTCTGGACAGCGGTAGGCAAAAGAAGGGTATTGTGTTATGTCCAAGGTAGCCGAAGGAGGAAGAGGAAAAAGGGTGTTGCTTGTGGTCACGGAAGACAGGGTAACCGCGAGAGTGAAATGAGAGGTTGTGGTATGATTAGGATATGGGATCCCGGAATCAAGTGTGCTTTTCAAGACATCAACTTGAGGGCAAGGTGGATTCGAAGGAGTGGGGAATGATACACCCGGAGGTTGTGTGGGTCGGGCCGAATGGGCCATTACTATCTATCTTAGGGTTAGGGTTTTATTATTATGGTTTATAAATACCTTGTCATTGTTATCATTGTAAGCAGTCAATCAAAGTTAATCAAATAAACTCTATGTCTTCTTGTCTCTCTTTCTTACGGAGCTAGCACACGCTATAGTGGTGCCCTATCCTGATACTACCCTTAACCAGGTCGTATCAGCTTCTTCCGACTTGACGTAGTCGTCGACTCTCTTCATCATCTCATCGATGGTCTGGGGTGTTCTATCTGCGAACCTCCGAGCCAACTCGGGGCATTTGCAATTGCTCACAAACGACGAGATCAACATTACATCGGGAGCACCTTCAATGTAGCTGGTCTCATCTGTCCATCGCTCCTTAAAGTCCGGAAGGCTTTCATGAGCCTTTCTCACTATCTTGGTCACGTCAATAGCCTCCTTGGTGCATTTTATCCTCAATGCAAACCTTCTTACAAACTGATCCCTCAAGTCCACCCACTTATCTATACTCCCATTGGGTAAGCGGTCAAACCATCCTCGAGCGGCATCGTCCAACGTCTGCTGGAACATGCGGCACCATACTGGCATGGGCCAGTCTCCTTGTGTGGCAGCTCCAGAGAACCGTGTAACATGGTTGTCCGAGTCTGTGCTTCCGTCATATAACTTGAGATAAGGAGGTAAGATGTGCTTCGGAGACGAGAACTGGATGATTCGCCTCGTAAAAGGGTGAACGGGATACTTCATTATAAGGCTTCGACATGTCTTCTTCCGGCTCTTCCACTGCCACAGGTTTGACCATGTTCCTTCTTGGTTCGGTCTCTTCGAATGATAGGCGGATGGGAGTGACATTGTGTCCGACTAACCGTGAGTTGTACTCTGAGATGAGGGCCTGAAGGCTAGCCAAGTTGGCTTCGGTTTCATTGTTAAGTGGTTCACGGTTTTCATTATTGCCCCGCGAGCCCGAAGCCTCGGTAGGGGTGACTGGTGATTGTTGAGGACCCGCCATCAAATACTCGAGGTAGTTTGAAGTTTGGGTCCCACGGATGGCGCCAAAATGTTGATGCTAAAATCCTCTGGTAGGGCCTACGGGACTAGAAACCTTCCACGTAAGTTATGAATGGATGAAGCACCTACACATAAGAAGCAACACACGTTAACTCGCCCCGGGTGTTATCTCAGGACCAAGCTCCGGTGTGAGAATGATTAATGATACGTAATATGGTATGTGGTATTAAGTGTGTTGTCAGAACATTCAATGTGTTTAGCAATAAATATGAGGACTATATATAGAGTACTGTTGATACCTTGATGTTGACAGTTCATATCTTGTCTTCTTTCCCGAAATGGGTCTGTGTACCTCACCAGCTCTGACACTGTACCTTTCCTCTTTGTGCATACGCCAAGACCCTAAGTGGGGCCTTGAGTCAGATGACGTCACGAATGATGCCATGGTACTGTTCATATCACGTGGGATCATGCTCCGGCTACCTTTTCCGATCTGTCCTTCGGTGGATGACATGTGTCATGGTCTCCGGACCCTTTCCGGGACCACACATGAACAAGGCTTGCACAAACGGTGGAGCATGTGGTTTAATTCGATGCAAAGCGAAGAATCTTACCAGGGCTTATTGTTAAAGATATATAAAAAATGACAAACATTATTTAGAAATATCTATGTTTATATTTATAACTATTGATAACGATATTACGATGTATCATATCGGCCAGAAAGTGGCAGCCCAATTAAGAAAAAGTTATACCATCCCAAAAACAGTAAAGAAAGTTATTATAAAACAACCTTTAAAGTTTCTAAAATCACAAAAACGCCCTTCAAGTTCCTACGCTTTTACTTTTTTGTAAAAATACAAAATTACTAAAAAAAACATCCATCCTCTGATTTCCGGGAGTTTTTTTTAACCCCGCCGCGATAAGCTACTTTTCCACATCATTCTCTATTTTAAACCTTAAACTCTAAATCTAAGAATATTCCATTCAAATTACTTTTTACAAATAAATAGCTTATAAAGATTCCTACAGGTGAATAATACTACTTTATATATACTAGGATCTGTTCCCCGCGCTCTGCTGCGGGGAGCATGGGTGTTTTACGGTTATTTTTATAGGAAAGAGTATCTACTTTGGTTGAACACAGAATTAGGTAATACGTTTGAAAGAAGTTGTTTACAAAGAAACAATGTGCATAAGCTACTCAATCGCTTAATCTAAGACGTAAGATTGAATGTAAATGCTAGAAGTTTGCTTTTTTCATACAGCAGTCACCAAAGTAGCTTTTCCAAACCCCTCTATGTCAATATCATGAAATGCAGCTCGTGTAAATCGACTGTTACTATTCCGCAAATCAGTACTATCAATGATTCGATCCTACCCGGCACTGATATATAGAAAAGCAGTTAACTATTAATTGGTTGACCATATCCAGGTCTCAAGGTTTCTTCTTGTTGGCCTGTGTTTCTAGTTCGGGAAGTAGAGATCTTTTAACTGCCTTCTGCTAGACAACAGTGGGTTTGTCTTTCGAAGATGTAGCTACTGTTGGTGGAACTTTGGCTGGAGTGGCTTTTGGTGGAGTACCTGCACAACAAAGTATAGTGTTTCTAGTCCGGGAAATAGAGATCTTTTAACAGCCTTCTGCTAGACAACAACGGGTTTGTCTTTCGAAGATGTAGCTACTGTTGGTGGAACTTTGGCTGGAGTGGCTTTTGGTGGAGTACCTGCACAACAAAGTATAGTGTATGAGTAAACTTAAAACCTGAACATGCATGCTCGGTGTTCCAAATAAGGGAAAAAAATGACCCAAAAGATATTCCTTTTTTAAACAAAGGGTAACTGTTTGATGGGAGAGTGTATGCAGTGAGTAAGTGGTGCAAATTGAAAGAAAGAGCATCCTGCTGAAAAGGTTTTGAAGGTGACATCTTTGTCTTAAGCAATATGCGGATATTATTATGGTGCTATTATTTTTTTGGCTAGTTTGGGTAAGGGGTAGGCTAGGTGAGCTCAGGTGTCATGTGCAGGTGTGTTTCCAAGTTGGAAATGAACTAAGGTGGTCAAAATTAGTGGGGAAGTGTGAGCTAAGTTTAGTTAACTATTTGAACTAAAATGTAACTGGAGGAGAACAACATGTCGAAACGATGAGTTATTGTATTTGAGGTTCAGAGATGGAGGTATGGAAGGCGAACCCAGAAACCCGTCATGGGTGCGACCAAATGGTCACCATGTGAAGTCCCGCGTGCTGGGAAACAACTGGCAAATCCAAAGGTAACGACCATGACAGTAACTAACCCGCATAAAGGCGAAAAGGCCCGGCAAAAACATGACTAACCAAAACTCACAATCGTTATGCCTGCGATCACAGGGTCACCTTGGCAAGGAACCGGTTCTGTAAAGCGCGTTTACTAAAAGGTTTCCAGTTTTCCCGGGGTATACCATAGCCTCAGATAAGACGCTATATGGGAAAAACAGCCATAACCCGGCATGGCTGCGAACTCGCAAGGCCGCCCCGCCAAGATCCGAGATGTGGTATCTTTAACCGCGGCCGTTTACCCTCATCATAGCCCTAAACTAACCTTTACATAAAACTACACCAAAATGTATTAACTATTGAAACTCCAGGTTTTCATCAATAGCAACCATACATGCCCGCTAACGTAATATAGCAAACCAACATGTCCTATAGCGAGAGAAATGTCATGCGTGAGATATCTCTTTCGTTACCTTTAGACAGAAACAAATTTAATACTAACACGGGAAAGCTGTTGTGTTGGTAACATTTGTATAAAATCAATTTTCACACCATCACAGGTATTTGCTTTTAAATGAAGGTCGCTTATTTTTTTTTTAAAATGCAGGTCCAGTTTTATGTTTTCTACGAACCAACAACATCTTCTTTTTGAAATAAGGAAGAAAAAGGAATCAATACTCAAATCAAGTATAACTATATTTGGATCATGAGACACATTCACATCAGCTATAAGACAACATACATGTATGTTTGGGGTTGGAAGTTCGGCGTCTGCATCTGGTCTAACTCATTGCCATCGTATTCTCTAAATCCTTGACAGATTGTTGCAGAATAGACACATTTAGTTAGAATGATAAAATCAAAAAGGAGACCATACAGCGACAAATACCAACTGCACAGCTGAAACATGAATATATATATAATGGTACTATTCGTTAAAATAACACTATAACCGTAGAGAATGAACGTTACCTTTCGCGAGAGGGAAAGATCATTTTTCGGGAATTCGTGAAGCAGCCGTGAACACATCCATAAACAATGACCATCGGCTAATGAATTGGAGGAGATCAGCATGTCCAAACGATGAGTTATTGTGTTTGAGGTTCAGAGCTGGAGGCATAGAAGGCGAACCCACAAACCCGCCATGCGTGCGACCAAATGGTCGCCCTGGCAAGATCCGCGTGCTGGCAAACAGCCCACAGATCCAAAGGCAACGGGCATGACAGTAACTAACCAGCATAAAGGCGAGAAGACCCGACAGAAATCATTAACCACAGTTCGCAACCGTTATGTCTGCGATCACAGGGTCACCATTTCAAGGTACAGGTTCTGTAAAGCGCGTTTACTAAAAGGTTTCCAGTTTCTTCGGGGTATACCATAGGCTCAGATAAAGCGCTATATGGGAAAAACACTCATAACCCGGCATGGCTGCGGCCTCGCAAGGTCGCCACGCCAAGATCCGAGATGTGGTATCTTTACCCGCGCTCGCTTGCGCTCATCATAGCCCTAAATTAACCTTTACATAGTGGTATCTTTACCCGCGCCCGTTTACCCTCATCATAGTCGTAAATTAACCTTTACATAAAGGAAGAGAAGCACGGATCCATAAGAGTGTACCAATTTTGTTGTTTTTTCAATGCGTAAGGCCTGAGACATCACAAATCCAAAGGTAAGGGGCATCACAACAGTTAACCACCATAGAGACGGAAATAGCCGGCATAAGAATCATTGACCACATCTGACAATCGTTATGCCTGCGATCACATGGTCACGATCGCAAGGCCCGGGTCCTGGGAAGCGAGCTTACCAAAAGTTTGTTGTTTTTTCCCAGGGTATGGCATAGGCTCAGATAAGGCGCTATTCGGGAAAAACAGCCATGACCCGTGATTGCTGCGACCTCGCAAGGTCGCCACGCCAAGATCCGAGATGTGGTATCTTTACCCGCAATCGCTTACCCTCATCACAACCCTAAAGTAACCTTTTTATAGAAGCGGAGAAGCACACATCCATAGGAGCAGTCATTGTCCTCACAAACCGTTTTTTATAATACTACCCCCCTCTATCACAAACAACAACGTCCTTAAAAGCATCAGGGAGCAACGACAACAAAAAAAGGCAAGCCTACAAATTTAAAAGGATCGGTTCCAAGAAACATGGAAGTTGTACGAAGAACTCACCATAATCTAGGGTTCACATAGCCAGCAAGTGCAGGCTAAATGTCTTAAGTGAAGCAGATGTGGGCTTATCCATAAAGAATGACCCTCGTCCAATGAATTGGAGCAGGTCAGTAAGTAGATACAATGAGTTATTGCGTTCAAGGCTCAGATCTGGAGATATGGAAGGCGAACCCAGAAACCCGCCATGGCTGCGACCGAATCGTCGCCCTGCCAAGATACGGACGCTGAGAAACAACCCTTGTAAAAATGTCCATCCACAGACTTTTCATCATTGCCCATACTATTTTCAACCTACCTTACTGTCCTGACCAACCCGATTGTTTCGTTCGGTGAATTTGGTTAACACGAACCATTTGACATCCGCAGATTCAAAGATCATACGCCTCAGATGAAAAGAGGTCATCCACACAGAATAACCTAGTCAATAGGCAGAAACAATTAGTTAACCCATTGCATTCTCGGCTAAGACATATTCATTCCAAGCTTTGTATCCCTACGAACCCAAAAATCATTTTAAATAACCAGACCAACAGAATGCACAAATGAACAATAGACCAATTTAACTAACCATCTTATATAAACGGCCATAAATGAAAAAAAATAAACCCGCACTCAACTGTATGAACTAAGAATCTTATATAAAGTCACAAATAATAAAAAAGCCAGAAATTAACCTTTATATAAAGGAGGATCCCTCCCCGACAACCAAAATTTCGTCTCACAACCAAAAACACACCGGCACCTACACCTTTCCGTTACAAACAATGTCGGAAAACAAATTTTCAGAGGCTCAGATCTGGAAGAGAAAAAAGTATGAAACAAACACGATAAGACCGCCATGGCTGCAAAACACCAACAGTGAATTACCCCACCAAGGTACGACCAATCTGAAAGTTTGTTCAAATTAATCAACACAAAATTCATTCATTAATATCATCACTGCCCCATATATAAGACCTCAAGACGCTGAGAAACAACCCTTGTAAAAATGCCCATCCACAGACTTTTCATCATTGCCCATACTATTTTCAACCTGCCTTACTGTCCTAACCAACCCGATTGTTTCGTTGGGTGAAGTTGGTTAACACGAACCATTTGACCTCCGCAGATTCAAAGATCATACGCCTCAGATGAAAAGAGGTCATCCACACAGAATAACCTAGCCAACAGGCAGAAACAATGAGTTAACCCATTGCATTCTCGGCTAAGACATATTCATTCCAAGCTTTGATCCCTACGAACCCAAAAATCATTTTAAATAACCAGACCAACAGAATACATAAATGAACAATAGACCAATTTAACTAACCATCTTATATGAACGACCATAAATGAAAAAAATTGTCCCGCACCCAACTGTATGAACTAAGCATCTCATATAAAGTTACAAATAATAAAAAAGCCAGAAATTAACCTTTATACAAAGGAGGATCCCTCCCCGACAACCAAAATTTCGTCTCACAACCAAAAAACACACCGGCACCTACACCTTTCCGTTACAAACAATGTCGGAAAGCAGATTTTGAGAGGCTCAGATCTGGAAGAGAAAAAAGTATGAAACAAACACGATAAGACCGCCATGGCTGCAAAACACCAACAGTGAATTACCCCGCCAAGGTACGACCAATCTGAAAGTTTGTTCAAATTAATCAACACAAAATTCATTCATTAATATCATCACTGCCCCATATATAAGACCTCAACCAGTGTACATTTCCAAAACAGCAAAACGGCGAAAACCAGGTGCAGGGACAATAAGCTTATCAGCATCACACATGTGCAAAGGATGTACACACATGTGCAACAAAAGGTGTGCGGGTAACACAATGGCCAGTGAACGGACATATTCATTCCAAGCTTTCTATCCCTACGAATAAAAAATCACTTTAAATAACCAGATCAATAAAATGCACAAATGAACAATAGACCACTTTAAGTAACCATTCTATATAAACGGGCATAAATTTTTAAAAAAACATCCGGAACCAACTCTATGAACTATGCATCTTATATAAAGCGACAAATTTTTAAAAACCACAAATTAACCTTTATATGAAGGAGGGTTCCTCTCTGACAACCAAAATTTCGTTTTCACAGCCAAAACACACACTCGCCCTTAGACCTTTCGTGTATTTGATTTTACTGACCCCGTTACAAACAGAACAAAAATAAAAGCCTAAATCTTACAAACCTTTGCAGACCGGATCACCAGAAAAGAAAAGAAGATCCAGAACGACTGTAGCAACATCACAAATAATGGAAACACAGATGCAACTATGTGGTGATGCTGGTATATATATGGATGTAAGAGGCACATCATGAACGGACACCACCGCGACACGAATTAATTGCAACGGTTAAGATTGGGTTTCTGTAGCCACTATGATTCCTGTAGCCACTACACAACGGACAATCGCAATTAATGGCAAGGGGCAATCTTGCAATGGACATCCAATTAACCCCCAATTATTTAATTGGCGAAAGGCCAGTTAACCCCAATTAAACCAACAACTGGACAATTGCAATTAATGGGAGGGGGAAAACATCCAATTAACCCCCAATTATTTAATTGGCGAAAGGCCAAATCAACACCAATTAAACCAACAACTGGACCCTAATTTCGCGAAAAGGCAGATTAAACCAGCAATTAAACAACCAACGGGGATCAATCAATGCATAACGGGGTCTGTAAAATCAAATAACGGAAATGTGTAGGTGCTAGTGTGTGTTTTGGTTGTGAGAGGAAATTTTGGTTGTGAGAGAGAGGGATAGTATGATAAAAAGCGGTTTGTGAAGAGAATCATTACTCATATGGATACGTGATTCTCCTCCTTTATATAAAAGGTTAATATTTTAGGAAATGCTATGAATATTCCATTCAGGTTGTTTTTTACAAATAAATTCACATTCAAATACTACTTGTTTTAAAAAACATGATTTCAACTAACTGCATATATCAACCAATTCTATTCTCGGGTGTTTGTGTTTGCGTTATGGACTAACTTATTTATTTATTTTATTTGAAAATAAAGTTAATTTAAAATAAGTGTTTGGTAAAAAAAAAGAATAATCACTTATTTGCGTTTAGGAAAGCTCATAATGGAGTTTTGCAAAAATAGATGGATATTTACTTTTAACAGAGTTTTGTTAAATACTAATAATGTCTTTTTAGTCATTTCACTAGTTAAATTATTAAAAAACCTAATTTGCCAAACATTAAAAATACTGATTATCTGATTATTTCATTATCAAACAAAATAATCAAACCCAAACACTGTATTTCAAAAACATGTTTCGTAACAGTTAATTATCTGATTTAGAGGTGATAAATCTTGTTCATTTTCCTAATCATGTGCAACTTTTGACCATTTTTTAAAAAGTAGGGAGCATTTTTTGTCCATCCAAATATTTTGGATGAGCTCAATAAGCACATGTAAGATATTCGATGGGCTCAATGGGCGCATGTCAAACACCAAATTGGTCATTCGGTGGATCTTTTATGTTAAATGTTTTTTTCTCGACTTTTAAAAAAGTATTTTTTTTTTATTTTTACGTTTTTATATGTTTTTTGCCCGTTTTAGCTTTCACCCGTTTAGCCGCGACCGTTTAAACCGCGGTTGTTTAGCCCGTCACCTGTTTAATCCGGCGTCTGTTTTGCCCCGTCCATTTTATCACCTCTAATCTGATTATTAGTTTTAAAAAAATAATTTATTTTAAATATGTAACTTTAAACACACCCTTAGTATGACCGATAAAAAATGGATGATATTATATATTGTTTGAACATTGTATAAGAAGTCTGAACATTGTATATTGTTTAAACTTTTTTTTTTTTGGAAGTTTAAGTTAGAAAACGAAAAAATTGGGTGTAAACAATGCCCTAGAAAATTGTTAGCAAAATTCTACAAGTTGTTATATCTCTAACACAAAATTATATACAACCCAATGTATACACATTACAAACTATCTCATATTACCCCGTCCTAATATTATTGTCCACTATTTCATTTTGGGTTGTCCTAAAATTATTGTCTACTTCTAAAACTTCCAAAATTAGATAGAAAATTTTGTTTGAGTTTACCATATTACCCTCACTTGAGGTTATTATTACAAACAATAAAGAAGTATAAAATTAATTGGTTAAGGGTAAAACTGTCATTCTACAAAAAGTAAGAGAGAGAGAGCTGAAAAAGTAATGTTTTTCTAAAACTGTGTGTTTTTTTTCTGTGGACAATAATTTTGGGATGGAGGTAGTATATTTTAAGCAATATTTAAACTCATAATAGTTAGATAACAAGCTGTTTCTTCACAATATGAAGTTCCATCAAAACAAAAGTCATTTGGCAATCTACCTTTGTGATTAAACTAATGTTTTAAACACAGGCACGGCCTATTGTTTTCAAAGGCCTTAGGTCATAGGTCATAATGATTAAAAAGTTTCGTTACACTTTTAAGTTAAAAGATAAATTTTATGTGAACATGAATTACATGACTTATATATGTTTATAAGTATTGTTATAAATAGCGTGAAGCGTGGCGTAACGTCATCTCCAAACTACACGCTTTAGCGGTTAAAGTGAAGCTTTAACGTTTTTAAAGCGTAGTTATAGCGGCATAACGTATACAAATATTAATGTGTTTTATTTTAATTCAAAATTATATTTATATTTAGTTCACAATAAGTGTTGTATATATTAATTAAAGTTAGAAAACTCTCCTTACATGTAATAATCATCATTTTTTGAAGTTTAATTTAAAAAATTACAACAACTCATGCCTTAACGCGCATCGACCTATTGCGTAGCGTGGAGGCCGTGCCTCAAGTTTTAACGCGCCTTAAAGCGAGCATTTTAAAACAATGTTATAACATAAAAGGTATTAACTGGTATTGATTATTTTGAAAAAAAATAGGATAATTAATATTTGGGGTAATGAATTGTTTTATTTGTAAATTGTCAGAAATAAAGTATTTTAATTATATTTTATAGTATTGAATGTAAGTTGTTGTATTAATTATTATTAATATTGTAATGAAATATTTATTTTTTATTTTAAAACTAATTTTGTTTGTAAATAAATGATTACTACAGTTGATTTTTTAATACTTTTATATAACATATACATCTACCGGTTGACTATATAAAAGAATTAAGGGCCCGTTTGGTTGTTACTCGTATCTTTAGGATTCGACTTTTAAGCTTAAAAGATTTGTTTGGTTGAATTCTCTGTTTAACATTTTAGGGATGATGCCTAATGGTCTCACAATTTACAAAATCTTTACAAAGTGTTTAGGTTTGGTTTTGAGTCATGGTGGGCCCAAAATTTGTATTTTATAACCTTTTTTTACTATTATATTATGAATAAAAACTTAAAATATTTATTTTATATATTTTAATATTTAACAAATATTTTTCACTCTCTTCAAAACCTATATTTAATTCAAATCTACAAAATGCTAAACCTTCACTTTATAAACTCACAAAAAAAACCCATTTCATACCAAACGGACAAAAAAAACAAAACCCAAAATCAGTTCAGGACTTTAGGTGGCCAATAACTAAAACAAGAAAACAAGTAATTATCATCATCAACCACCGCACCTCGCGGCGAGCCACCGTTTTGTAATTATCAACAATGAAATCACTGGTAATAATCTTTTAATTATGGTTTAATTGTGTTTTTCTTTAATCCAGATTTTAGTTAGTGTTTACTATTTTTATATAATTATTAGGGTCTTTGATAGCAATAGAGTGTATAGATCCCAATCTAACAAGTAGATGAAAGATTATACTTAAACAACAATGATAATCAAAGGATTTGTTATTGATTTATAGATTGAAGTTTACAAAGTAATAGAGAGAGAATTACAGATTACAAGCAAACTAAACTTCTTACAATTTATAGCTAAATGTGAAATGAGATAGAAATAGGTATTTATAGATGTGGGGAAATGGGTTGGGGAAGAGAAGATGTTGTAACAGCTTTTCCCGCTAAAAGTTGGTTCAAATAAATAGTTGTTGGATCGTTGACTTATTTGTTGACCAAATAGAATGACATTTTATTCATATCAATACGTCCCCCTTTTCAAAATTCTTGTCCTCAAGAACTGAGTGGGAAAGCAGGGAATCGTTTGGCAATGTCATTGTGAAGCTCCCAAGTAGCAGCATTTGGTGAACCACCAGACCACTGGACCAACACATAAACTGCTACAACATTGCCCATCGTGCCTAATCTCCTGTCTAAAATTTTCACTGGTTGCTGTAGGATCTCCGCTTGGACATTGCAAGCAAGCAACACACTAATAGCATTAGGTAAAGGTCCTTTATAAAGCTTGAGTTGGGAAATGTGAAATGCTAGGTGAATTTGGGCAAATGCAGGAAGAGACAACTTATAAGCCACTTATCCAATTTTGGCCTCAACTCTAATTGGAACATAGTACTTTGGAACTAGCTTATTATATTTGCCTTGCCTCATAGTCACTTGTCTGTGAGGCTACAACTTAAAATAAGCCCATTGATCAACCTCCAAAACTCTGTTTGTCCCATGCTTATTAGCTTGAGTCTTCATCTTTTGTTGAGCCCTGTGTAAATGAAACTTAAGTAACTGAACCATAGCCTCTCTAGCACTGAGTGACCTATCAACAACATCCATAGAACTTTGACCTTGAACATAAGCAATTGGACTTGGGGGTAGTTGGCCATAAACTGCTTCATAAGTTGTTGTTTGAATAAAGGTATGAAAATTGGTGTTATACTAATACTCAGTCAAAGACAACCATATAGACCATTTCTTAGGCTTTTCACAAATCATGCATCTGAAGTATGCCTCCAAACATCTATTAACCACCTTAGTCTGGCCATCACTTTGAGGGTGATAAGTTGTAGAATAATGAAGGCTGACATGGAGGACTTTGAAAAATTCCTTCCAAAATAGACTTAAGAAAACCTTGTCCCTATCACTAACAATGACCGTTGGTAATCCACGAAGCTTATACACTTGATTCAAAAAAACATTGGCCACCTAAGAAGCTATGAATGGATGACTTAAGGCTAGGAAATGACTATATTTGCTATGCCTGTCCACCACAACCAATATAAATGACTTGCCATGGGACAATGGCAAACCTTCAATGAAGTCCATGGAGATCTTAGACCAAATCAAATCAAGAATAGGAAGTGGTTGTAGAATCCTAGGATAAGCAACTAAATTTGATTTACTCCTTTGACACACATCAGATAAGGCCATAAAAACTTTAACATCATGTCTCATTTTTTCCCAATGGCAAACACCATTGAGTCTACTTGTAGTACCTGCACTCCCAGAATGTCCTTCCATAGAATCACTATGAAAATTCACTAACAAGGCTTGCCTCAAGTCTTTATTATTACCAACTACTAGTTTTCCCTTCCTGATAAGCGGGTCATTCATCTAAGCATAATGTTTCACAAATTGACCAACTTTCAGTTGTTGAATGAGCTCTAAAGATACAGATTCTTGGTCCCAACTAGCAACAATTTTAACCAACAAATCAATAGTCACAGTTGTCAAGACCATTTGAATAAATTGACTACTAGAGGAAACCCTTGATAGAGCATCAACAACAAAATTTTCATTTCCCTTATTATACAAAAATAATCAAATCCCATCAACTTTGGTAACCATTTCATCTGAGAAGGAGTAGTAATTATTGTTCCAATAGGTACTTCAAACTAAAATGATCAGTTTTGATTTTGAAATGCCTATCCAACAAAATCCTCTCCACCTTTCCAAAGCAAAAAAATGACCGCCAAAAGTTCTTTTTCATAAGTGGAGAGTAATTGATGTCTTGGAGCTAATGATTTACTTAGCTAAGCAATAGGGTGATCTCCTTGTTGCAACACAACACCTATACCACTACTTGATGCATCAGTCTCAATAACAAATTCTCATCAAAATTAGGAAGTTTTAAGACTGAAGCTTGAACCATAGCCCTCTTAAGTTCATCAAAAGACACTTGAGCTTGGGAACTCCATTGAAATTGAGTTTTTCTTTAAAAGTTGGGTGAGTGGATGACTAATTATAGCATAGCTTTTGATGAATCTTCTATAATAACCAATAAGACCAAGGAACCCTCTTAGTTGCTTGATGTGCTTAGGAGTAGACCAAGATTGCATTGCCTTAGTTTTGTGGTATCAGTAGCTACCCCCTACTTGGTGATAATGTGCCCTAAATATTACACTTTTTCAACTACAAAAACACATTTGGAGTGTTTGGCAAAGAGAGTGTTCTGTCTCAACACTTCCAAAACTAGCTGCAAGTGATGGTAATGACTGGGTAAATCCTGGTTGTAAAGAATGATGTCATCAAAGAAGACCAACACAAAATTCCTTAAGTATTGCTTGAAAACAGAATTCATCAAAGCTTGGAAGGTAGATGGTGCATTAGTAAGGCAAAAGACATAAACCTAAAACTCATAATGGCCTTCATGTGTCTTGAAAGCTGTCTTAGAAATGTCATCCGGACACATTCTAATTTGATGATAACCAGATATTAAGTCCAACTTAGTAAAGAACTTAGATACTTGCAAATCATCAATGAGCTCTTCTATAATGGGAATGGGAAATTTGTCCTTGATAGTTAAAGCATTCAGTTGCTTATAATCAGTACACATCCTCCAGCTACCATCTTTCTTTTTAACCATGACAACTGGTGAAGAAAAAAGAACTATGTATTTCTCTGATTACTCCTGATTCCAACAATTATCTGACCATAGTTTCAATGGCATCCTTCTGTGTAAGAGGGTGCCTATAGGGCCTAACATTGACTGGGACATATCGTTTTTGTAAGACAATCTTGTGATCATAAGCTCTTGCTGGTGATAGTGAATTAGAGACAACAAACACACATGCATACTGAGTGAGGAGGTGATCATAAGCGATGGCATATATAGTAGCCTAAAAGTGAACTTTTCTATTAAATAAAAAAAGGAATTGCTGCAAACAGAAAATATACAAAACCCGTATTGGCAGTCGGCAGCACACAAATGAATATGTTGCATTTATATTGCGCTGAAAATGTGTCATAGGGAGGTCTTTGGAATTGGTTATGACTTTTGTGATAAAATGACTTAATAGCACTTTTGTGGGTGTTTATTTTTTAGGAGTGCTTAGCATAACCATTTATAAGATTAAAAAGGATTATTGTTTTCTTACATGCTGTCTCAAACACCTACAAAGTTGGAAATCTGGTTAAATTAAGGGAGAACGAGGAAGTAATGCCCTAAAGTGAAGTAGTTGCCTACTTAGTAGTGTATTTGTTTGAACTACTAACAAAGTGCAGTTGTCTAGTTTGTCCATGTATTTGAAGCACAACATGATTCTAGGCCTTATATATATATGATTACAAAGTTAAGGGTAAAAAGGTATGGATTTTCTTTGATTGATTCTGATATTTTATATTGCTCCTTACACGTTGGTATAATTTAGTCGATCTTATTGGGAGTATTTGGTTGTGCACACTATGTGTAGTCTTTGAGCGTTTCTAACTTAAATTTAGGCTTTTTTTACCAACACGATGTCACTACTTTCGACATGAAGTAGGTTTAATAGTGACATATCATACCAGACCATTTTTAAGACCATGCCTTCTCTTTTGGTCTAGGCTTCTGCCAATAATTCTTCCCTATGATACCATATCATATAACCCAAACAAACCCTCTTATAGGTTTTAAAATGCTAGGAATACGTTTGAACAAAGTATCCCAATTAAAGCAATGTCATATTAGCTTTTGTGCATGGTATATAGCAGCTCATATCCAACTACTGATACCCTTCAAATCAACTACAACCTCAATCTATAGACACTATATTTGATCCCATACCACGTAGCAACAATTCCTGCCTAAACCCCTAAGGTGCCCAAAACTACTACTTGTATAAAGCTGAATCTCTCTGATACATGTAACAACATGCCGTTAGGTGTTTACTATGTAATAAGTCATGCGTGTATTTTTGATCTGGAATAATACTCACGAGTGACTTTTAGAAACTCACGAATGACATACATATTACTATGTTTAGCCTAAAGATCAGGTGTTACACGTAAATATATTTTGAAAGCACGTCTTTAATATTTATGAAAGAAATTCAAATTTTTATGTGAGATTGTTTTTTAAGCGATTTGTATTATAAAGATTTTAGATATTGTTAATATGCGAATGCCGGATATTTAATTCAGTTTCATTTGGAGTTTGCAAATTTGGTTCCGTTATAAATTGAGCTTAGTTTTTATGTAAATTTAACGTTGATACACTTTTTTTAATATTAATTTAGTTAGTTATTGTATAAGTTTATGTCTCTATGTATTAAGCCCATTAGGTTCATCTAAATAAATTGTAAATATCCTGTTTTTATATGATATACTAGTAGTCTTTTAGTGTTGACTATTGGTGTTGTGCTAATAATGATGTTAACTTTGCATGAATCCTCAAGATAGTAACTATTACCAGTTTTGAAATGAGGTAGAAACGATGAGCTCAAAAGATTATGTGAATTTGAATGTTTGGATTTTGGCTATATTTGATGTAAATTTGAGTCTACAGAGTGTTTGTGGACATGTTCTGGACACATTTTTGAACTAAACAAAGTCTTATTTTGTACAATAAAAGATAAGATAGGAAGAACCCACTACTTTAGCAGACAACCAAGATTAAAGGGAATGGGAACTCTAAACACCAAGATTAAAGATCTCTAAAGGAAATAAAGATTTGAAGTAAAAAGAGGCTTAACTTCATTCATATTCATTATTCATTTTCCTTGACATATAAAGTTCAAATCTTGACATAAGTTTAGTAAAAGCCAAAGATAAAAGTACATGGCCTCTTTGAACAAAATTAGCAGCCAATAATATGTGTAGCAATTTGGGATCATTTTATTGTAACTTTTGGCTTCTTTTGCGCAGTTAGGATCACCAAATATTACTTCAAAATGTGACATGGCTGGTAAGACCATAAGATAACCCTAGCTTTATTTGAGGGATTTGTGAGGTTCATTAGGCAACACACTATCCTCAGATACACCCGTATCACCCCTTCAAATTGAGACTTGAATTCAAGTCCTCAAGGTAATCAACCGTGTTTGTGCATGGTTATTGACCTTTCTAGATATCCGTTTGGTCATTTCCTAAATCGATGAGTGGAAGAATAGGCGTGGAAACATATATATATAAGCATAGGCATGTGCATACAAGCATAAGAATGTGTGTCGACAGTAAATCGCCTAGATAACCTAGAGGACAGTAAGAGGCAAGAAGTTCCACTTGGTAAGCACTATCGCCAAAACATTCAACGGCTTTAAAGGACCCTTATCCCTCTTCTTTCTTTTGGAGGGAATCTCTATTTTGAGATTTTATCACATAAATCCACACTAGATCATCTGGAGAAAAAGTAGAGAAAAGGTGGGCTGCATTTGGTCCTTGCTTGCCTTAACCTTGTACAATTCATTGCCTTTTCAATTTAGTTTGCTACCTTTTTAGTTGGCCTTAGTTTCACTTTTAGTGCTTTATTTAAGCTGAACTGAAAGAGGAATAAGATCAATCGGGGTTAGAGGGTTAACATATTCCAAATGGAGTTATGCCTGTTGAATAGTTTTATCATAGTCACTAGTGTTTGTCCATCAGTTTATGGATTGTGGGAGCCCAAGATCTTCCATAATGTCTTCCAAAAGTAGCTCAAGAGTTTAGTGTCTATTCGGCACAATGTTTCAGAGATCACATGAAGGAGAACTATCTCCTTAAAGAACTTGGCTGCAACAATAGACGCATCACTCATTTTGGTGTATGTTTTGAAATGTGCCAGCTTTGAGAAACGATCAACCATTACGATGATAGAATCCTTCCCCCTTTCAGTTCTTGGTAACACAACAATGAGATCAATATTTAAGTTTTCCCACAGTAAATTTGGGTAGTAAGAGGAGTGTATAAACCTTTTATTGAACGTAGACTTAGCTTGATGGTACATTGAAAGACGAGTAATAAGAGCTTGAACATCTTTTTATCATACAAGGCCGATAAAAGTGTTCATTTAGAATCTCTATTGCCTTAGTATTGCCAAAGTGACCCCTAGTCCACCACCGTGAGCTTCTCTTACCAACCAATCTCGAATTGAGCCTTTAGGAATGCATAATCTGGCAATTTTGGTATTTTTGAGGAGAAATCCGTCTTGAACAACATAAGGTTCTTTAGATAATTTGGATCATTTTTAATTAAAGAGAACCTAGGACCTAGCTTTTGAGACAACATAGAGTGCCTTCTGGATCCGCCACATCATTTGAGGAACCAACCTTGTGTTTAGACACAAAATAGTACATATGAAGAAATTCCAACCGCTTTTTCATGTCTTAGGCAAGGTTTATGTTGAATATTAATGTTTTTAGAGCTTCATGATCACAAAATAGAACAAACTACCTTGGTTTAAAGGATGAGACCAATGATCGACTACATGCACCATGCCATAAAACTCCTTGTCACACGTGCTAGAGTTGAGCTTGGATCCATTGAGTTTCTCACTAAAATAAGCTACTTGCACTTTTCTTGAACAAGGATAACCCGAATGCTAACACAAGTCATATCACATTAAAGCTCAAAAAGCATATCAAAGTTAGGCAAAGCAAGTATAGGGGCCGAGCTTAACTTACTATGTTGTTTAATCTTCCTTTTTCTGATTTTTGTCTTTGTGCTTTATTATATGATTTATTTAATTCCTTTATATTCATTTCAGTGACAATGGCATCCACATTAGTTGAGCTGGTTTTGTCTCTGCTCGAGATGACAATGGAGGACGACGCTTACGAAAATCAGTCAATCTCAGCGATTTTTTTCTTAGTCATTTATTGTATCTCTTGTACAATAGTGGCCAAGAAAAATCGCATTGCGAAGGTATCTCGTTTATGTGTTATTTTTCAATTTATCCGGTTCACTTGTGGAGTCCATTCATTGTCTCTCGCTGTAGACCTTGCAATTTCGGGCTACTTGACAATGTTATTGTTCCCGGTGGTTTATGTGACCACCATCGTTGTCTACTATTTTGATCTTATTTACTACATAGTTTATAAGTTAAGAAGAAATTATTATGTTCACAACAAAAGAGAAGACGTATTTGATATTGTTTAGAAACTTGATATTGTTTTGTGTTGATTGAATGTTACTGTACTTTTTATATGTGTATACGGGATCTATAAATTCTAAGCATGCCATTTTTCCAGTGTTGGTCTATGTATTTTATTACTCCTATGTAGTTGTATTTTGTTGTAATGCGTCAAACCTCAAAGGAATTATATTATTGTAGTTGTGATTGTACATTAGATAGTATATGTATATATACTAATACAATAGCTTGATGATCAAGCAACTAATCATAACCTAACAGGTACGGCATGGTCCGACCCATCTAATCTCTGGTCTAACACGCCCCCGCAAGCTAGGACGAGCAACAACCTGCAGCTTCGATATTAGAAAGAGAAATAGAGGAGTTGGTAATGGCTTTATAAATATATCTTCAATTTGATCATGTGTAGATATATGTTCAACTCGAAGATCCCCTTTAGCAACACTTTCCTGAACAAAGTGATAGTCGATTTCTACATGTTTAGTACGCGCATGAAAGATAGGGCTAACTGACAAGTATGTTGCACCAAGTTTGTCACACCAAAGTATAGGCGTTGAAGACGAAAAAATACCAAGCTCATTAAAAAGAGCTTGAAGCCATGTGAGCTCAGCGACTGTGTCAGCAAGAGCTTTGTATTCAACTTCTATAGAGGAACGTGAAACTGTATGTTGTTTATGAGCGGTCCAAGATATAAGTTTTGAACCAGGATATATAGCAAATTCCCCCGTGGAACGTCGATCATCTGAATCCCCAGCTCAATCAGCATCTAAGAAAGCTTCAAGAGAAGTATCGGGACCACCTTTTCATAGCACACCAGTAAAAGCTTGAAGAGTAGTACAAGAAGAACGACAGATGAGCATACCATGTTCAACTATACCATGAAGATAACATAAAATCCGTTCAACAACAGACCAATAATTCTCGGTCGGAGCATGCATATATTGACCGACCTTGTTTACAGAAAAAGCTATGTCAGGCCGAGACAAGGTAACGTATTGTAAAGCACCTACTACTTGTCGATATTTCAATGGATCAGAGAAAGCTGAACTGTCATGTAAGCTGAGTGAGGTTGAGGTAACCATGGGAGAGGACACGGGATTGCAATTAGAAAGATCAACCCTTTGTAATAGCTCCAGAATATACTTCTTTTGAGACAGGAGAATGTCAGACACACGAGGAACAATTTCAATACCCAAAAAGTAGATAAGTGGCATGAGATCTTTTAATGGAAAAGTTGATCCAAGTTGACAAACTATGTTGTCAATAGTGCTCGTGTTATTACCTCTAACGATGATATCATCCACATATACCAGAATGTATAAATGTGTGTGTTCACGCGCATAAATAAACAAAGATGGATCCGTTTTGGAACCTCTGAAATTGAGATCATAGAGAGCCTTGAAAAGGCGCTCAAACGAAGCCCGTAGGGCTTGTTTTAAGCCATAAAGAAACTTATGAAGCAAACATACATGAGTTAGTCGTTGTGGATCAATAAAGCATGGAGGTTGTTTCATATAAACCTGCTCCTTAAGATTTCCATGAAGAAATTCATTTTGAACATCTAATTGGCGTAGCGGCCAATTGTTAGTAATGGCAATGATAAAAAAGCTCGGATAGTTGATGACTTGACAATCGGGCTAAATGTCTCATGAAAATCAATACTTGGTTTTTGTCGAAAACCTTTGGCAACAAATCTCGCTTTGTAACGAGCGATGGCACCATTTTTGTCCCGTTTTAACCTGTATACCCACTTACCATCAACAATATTGGTGTTAGAAGCATGAGGTACTAAAGACCACGTTCTATTTTTTACGAGAGCATCATACTCTTATTTTATAGCTAGACGCCACTCTGAAGAGTTGTTGGCAACGATAAACGAGGTTGGTTCAGTGATTTTAGTTGGGAGGACTGTAACATGATTCGCGGAAGAACTGTAGGGAATCCGTGTTTTGGAATTTGAACGAAGATCTGCGGGACGTTGTCGAAGTATATGAGGAGGTGGTGTAGGTATATGAGGAGGTGGTGTATGTATCGAAGACTCGGGAGAAGTTTTAGAAGTTAGACTACACTCAAACGATGGTGAGCTTAGTGAAGATGGACTTGGATGATCAGATGATGGAGAGAAAATTGGTGAGCGTTGTGAAGATGGACTTGGATGGTCAGTTGTAGGAATTACAAAAGGTGATTCTGAGGAGTAATAGGGAGATGTCTTTGAAGGGGATGGCGAAGTGGTTTTAGGGATATTGAAGGGGAACTGTGCTTCATTAAAACGAACATGTCAAGCAATATAAAGTCGCTTGGTCGAAATATCAAGACAACGATATCCATGATGGGACGGGCTGTAGCTAAGAAAGACACACGGAGTGGAACGAAATTCCATTTTGTGACGATTGTATGGACGAATATGGGGAAAACACATGCACCCAAAGACACATAGAAAAGTGTAGTCGGGAGAACGTTTGAATACATGTTCAAAAGGTGACTTGTTTGTTGATGTGCGAGAGGGCATGTGATTGATTAGGTAAACAACAGTATCAAAGGCATAATGCCAAAAACGTTGAGGAACACATGATTAAGCAAGCAGAGTAAGACCAGTCTCCACAACGTGGCGATTGCGACGTTCAACAAATCCGTTTTTCTCATTAGTATGAGGACAAGATCAGCGGTGAATAATTCCTAGCGAAGAGAAAAATGAAGGTAAATTACAAAACTCACCATCCCAATCGGTTTGAACACTCTTTAATTTTGTGGTGAATTAACGTTCAACCATTTGCACAAAAGATTTAAAAGTAGAGTACACATCAGATTTTTGAGCTAAATGATATATCCACATGTACCGAGAATGATGATCAACACACAACATAAAATATCTCTGACCTTACAAAAGATAACAAAGGTGCGGGACCCCAAACATCACAATAAACCAAGTCTAAAATATTATTACTTCAAAATTCAGAAACAAATAAAGGGATTATTGAAGATTTTCCCAATAGGCAGGTGATGTAGTGTTTTTGTACCCTTTAGGAAAAGGATGACAAAGTAGTGGTAAGCGTTAAGTGTCGGTTTAGGAAAACCGAGCACTAATGACCAAGCAAGTTCGTTTCCCAAGGAGGCAAGTGCGTTGTGTTAAGAGTTGATTAATGTTTGTTTGTGATTATGAACGAGAAGAAAAGAAATTAGAAAGGAAAGAAGAGACGGTTACGAAAACGTATTAAACTACGACGAAAAAGACGTAAATGTAAAATCGTAAAAACGACAAAAATAAAAATTTTAACCTAAAAATCCCTGAAAATTCCTAAAAATCCCCAATAATATTCTAAGAGTTTACAAAAAATCCAAACTCGCTAAAACCTTTTAATTAATTAAATAATGACTTTTTAATGCTAATTAAAGCCCTAAAAATCACTTTTAATTATTAAAAAGCCCTAAACAAGATTTTATAGTTTGTAAACCTCAAAAATGACCTAATTAAGCTAAAAACTATTTTTTTTAAAATTTTAAAACCAAATTAAACTATTTTTAAACACTTAAAAACTATTAAAATGTATTAAATCTTAAATTAAATCTAGAAATTAATTGAAAAGCCTAAAAATAATTGGAAAGTGACAAAGTTCCTAATTTAATGTTTATAACCTAGGAAAAATGAAAAAAAGTTAAAATTAAAACTTTGAATTTTTGGAATAAAATAATATTAAAATAATCAAGAAAAATAAAAAATTCCTAAATAAATTCTAAAAAATTCTCAAAAATCCTAAATATTCTAACTAGAACAAAAATGCAAACCAAATTTTCTGAAACCTATTAAATAATTTTATATTGAATTTTAAAGTTGCTTAAAAATCCTAAAATCTTATAAAATTAAAAATAAGCCAAATTGAAAACCTAATAAGCTGTAAACCTCAAAAACATAAATTAAAACTTAAAAACTATTTTTTTGTATTTTTAAATTACTGTTTACTATTTTTAAAATACTTTCTAAAAATAAAACTAAAAATAATCCTAATAATTAATTTAATAAAGATAAAAATAAAACTTTTAAACAGAAAAGTCCTAAACCTTGATAAGATCCTAGGAAAATTGCTAACTATTCAATAAGCTGAGCCAATAAGCTAAAATAAGCAAAACAAGTCACGGCTTATTTAAATAAGAAGAAAACCAAATCACCTTAAATGCAAGTTGAAATGAAACATGGACGTAAAAAGTCCATCTAGATCACTGGTTAACACGTTAAGTCCCCCAGCGAGGGGTCGCGTGTTCGAGTCCAGGCAGGGTGGACTTTTTACAAAAATTTTTCTTTTTTTTTCTTTTTTAAAACTTGAACAGTAACCTTGTAATGATCACAATACACAAAAACAAACCAAAATTATCAAAGATTTAAGCTGCTATGAACACAAAAAGTGACCAGTTCTTAATTCAAGAACACAAGCAGTTTTGCTTGTGTCTGTTTTCTTCACAGATGAATAAACCTCCAAGAGGAGCTTGGAGAGTGCTTATGGTGGTGTTTCTTGTGGAACAAAGGCACCCCTACACTCTTTCTGAGTGTAGGGAGTCAATATAAGCAGAAATTAAACAACACTTAGCACAAAAAATTCACAATCAAGGCACACAAAAGCATTTCAAGTTGCTGATGTCTTTTTGTAGGTCTGTGGGTGTGTTTAGCTTATGGCTTGCTCACCAATGAGATTCAATGCATACAAATTTGCACACACACTCACAAAACGGCTTAAATTCAATCAATAATCCTTAAACACCCTAGGTTCTAACAGATTAAAAGATTCAAGCATCAAAATCTCACAAAACTTAAGCAGAATTATGACTTGGTAGATTTTTGTTCCTTTTTTCACTTTTTATCTCTTAACTTGCCTCTAAGTTTCACCAAACCAAGCACACAACTTTTCAAAACTATTAACTACTCTAACAATCACTTATAACAGATTAATAAACTTTCAATCTATCAATCCATCATACATAAACCCGTATCCAAACACCCCTTTAAAACTTGGAAACCAAAGATTTTCAAAGCAAATCACTACAAAGGCTAACCAAACTGATTAAGAATACTTCTAACATGCATATCATAACAAAATAACATAATTCAATCCAGATTAAAACACTTAGAACACCTTTCATACAGAAATCACATAAAACACCATTTTGTTTTTCAGAAACTTAAAATTTTAAAAAGGATAATAAGAGCTACCTTGTTGGGCTTACTTCCAAGCCCAACAGTGGCTGATAAGCCACCTCCTACAAGCAGGTGGCTTGTGCTATGGTTGATGATCAAGTAAGCAAGTAGAGAAAGATTGGAGGTGGTCACTGTTGACACACACACCAACAATGTCTTCAAATGGAAATGGTTGGAGATCCTGCTAAGAGAAAAGAAAAGCACAAGTTTGCTGTATCACACCACAAATAAGCCTCAACCAAGCTTATCAATTAAGCTGACTCGGCTTATTTGAGAAAAAAAAATGAAAAATGAAAGCTGTTATATATGTTTCTACTTAGAAGCTTTTACCAAATCAAATCCACAAAAGCTTTACTCTTCACATAAGCTTGATAATCACTCAGATTATCAGGCTTATGGTCTAGCTTAAAGCTTTTGGACAGTTTTTTATAAACTTAACAGATTAAGTAACCAACAAATTTTAAAACTTGAAATTAAAACTTGGAAATGTAAATGCTTAAATGTAAAGATGGTCCTTTTTGCTTCTCATCAACAATCCAATACCATTTTCATTTCAATAACAAAAGTGGCTTTACAAGTTTGTGACAAACGGAGAGAAAAAGAACAAGTAAATGGCTAAGCCCTAATGCCCTTTAAATAGGGTCACAACCTTTCTAGAAAACTGAAAAACAAAACTAAACCCTAATGCTGAACTTCCTCAAATTCCCTTGGATGATTCCCTGGAATATGCCCATTTGATGCTCAATTTTGAATTCGTCAAACGCCCATGTGAATTTCTTGGACATTTATGAAGATGCCAGAGGTGTGGAAATGATCTGAGACGTCCAAAGGTGCTTGGGGACCAAGTGAAGTGTTTTGGTTCGTTGATGGCTTAGTACCCTTTTGTTTTCTTGTGCAGGGGAGGGCCAGGGGTGTCACATGGGTGAGTGTGAGAGTGATTAGTGAGGTGGGATAGGGTGAGAGTGACATGAATCACTGATCTGGAATCAATCAATCAATAACCCTTTGTTTTGTTGCTAATTGGTGATTAGGGTTTAAAGGTTTAAAGGTTAGCAGGTTGGGGTTTTGATTCGTTTTGGGGATTAGTATTTTTAAAAAATCTGTTTCCCCCACTTTAAGTAATTAAATGCGTTTATTGAAAGTGAGTGGGTTCAAAAAGGTTTTGTGGTAGGGTTTAAGAGTTTGTGGACTGGTTCGTTTAAATAAAATGGACTGGTGGGGTGATGTGTCAGTGGAGGATTGGCTGGTGGGGTTTGTTTGTTTGGCAGGATAGGTCCCCAATCTTTCTTCTCTCTTCTACTTTGTATAAAACAGCTAACAATCCCATTTCCTTTGTAATTAACTTTGGAAACTTGTCATTTTTGGCACAATGTTTTATAAACTCTTTCCAAAGGGTTTTAAATGCACAAATTATATTCTTCAAGGGCCATTCTTGTAATGTCTTCAAACTTCAAGGACTTTGACTTGTTTGTTGACTTCTTGGAGGACCATTATTGACAATTTTAGATTTGTTGAGGGACTAATTTTGCCAATTCTTCAAAATTGAGGGTCCTTTTTGTAATTTTGACAAACGTTAGGGACCAAACTTGTAATTATGAAGATACAAGGGTATAAAGTGTCAATTCTTCAAACTTGGAGGACCAATCTTCAATATTCTTCAAATCTTCTAGGGTTTCCTTTGGAAAATTCCTCACTAGGGCTTGGTTCATCGTGCGGCTTCGTTTCCCGTGTTCGTTTTTGCGTGATTCTTGTGATCTTTTGTCATTTTCTCAATATCCGTACCTAAAATACATAAGCAACAAACACAAGCATATATTTGGGTATTTTGATGATATTTAATGCATTTTAAGTCCAAAAAGAACGATGAGACCATGTATAAAAGCCGTCTCATCAGCAGGAAATACTAAGCCAATCTAGGTAGCATTGCACTATCTTTCGGGAGATATCATAGCCTATCAATACTGTTTACAAACTTTTTATCAAATTTTCAAGAGGAAAGGAAGCGTGGATATAGGGGGAAGAAGCATAGTGTTAGATCTTACTAATATAAAACAATTCTTATATATAATTACATCTTGCTAATAAACAACAGTACATAACCTAAATACTAAATGTAATTATATAGTTATACCTTTTCTAAAACAAGATTCAAAGAGGTATGAGTATTGTTAAACATCCTTGGTAAGGTATGATATGATTTTACCCAAGGTACTCCGATAATAGCACACAAAACTAACCCCATATTGCTCGATTTCACTTATAAGGTCCCTTGATTCGGATGTGTATGCAACAAGGAGTTGGCCATCATGATCTAAAAACCACATATCACAAACAACCACGGAACAAAGGTTGGAAGGGCACGAATCCCCACACGTAAGCTACATTAGACTAAGAAAGCGATAATATGTACATAGGATAAGCATGGGACTCCCCCACGAGGCACCTCTTTTTTGATTACCGAGTCATGAGCTCGACTCGATCCCCTCAATACTAATTATCATTGGGGAAGGTGACTTGGTCGAGGTAGTTCAAGGATGGAACTTCCCCGCCAAAGTAGTGCTTCAACCTATGTCCATTCACCTTGAAGTTAGGACCATCATTTTGAGCTAGCTCGATGGTCCTATAAGGAAACACTTGAGTCACGGTGAATGGACCGGACCAACGGGATTTCAATTTACCAGAAAAGATTTTCAATCTTGAATTAAAAAGTAAAACTTGATCCCCAATGTTAAAAACCCGGTTTTTAATTTTTGAATCATGCAACTTTTTAGTTTTCTCTTTATAAATCAATGAATTTTCATAAGCAATGTCTCTTAATTCATCCAATTCATTTAATTGCATTTTCCGGTGTTTTCCCGCGGTCTCCATGTCATCATTACAATGCTTTAGGGCCCAATAAGCCTTGTGTTCTAACTCGATAGGCAAATGAAAATTCTTTCCATACACAAGCTTATAGGGAGTGCACCCAATGGGCGTCTTATGAGCGGTCCTAAAGGCCCATAAAGCATCGTCTAACTTATCCGACCAAGATTGTCGGTTTTCTCCCACGGATCTCTCCAAGATCCTCTTTAATGCTCGGTTTGAAACCTCGACTTGCCCACTCGTTTGTGGGTGATAAGCCGTAGAAAGACGATGTGTAACCCCATATTTCCTTAGAACCCTTTCAAATTGGTCATTACAAAAATGGGTTCCACGATCGCTTATGATAGCACGAGGGGTTCCAAACCTAGCAAACAAACTTTTCAAGAACTTAACTACCACACGAGCATCATTGGTGGGCAAGGCCTTCGCCTCCACCCACTTAGAAAGGTAGTCAACCGCAACGAGAATATACTTATTACCACGAGATGATGGGAACGGCCCCATAAAGTCTATGCCCCAAACGTCAAAGATCTCACATACTTGAATGATATTTTGTGGCATTTCATCTTTTTGTGAGGCTTTTCCTTGTCGTTGGCATGAATCACAAGACTTCACAAGATCTTGTGCATCTCGGTAAATAGTAGGCCAAAAGAAGCCGGCATCAAACACCTTTTTAGCCGTGAGATTAGCACCGTGGTGACCACCCGTGGGTCCCTCATGGCAAGCTCTAAGGATGTTAGAAGCTTCGGTGCCAAATACACAACGGCGAATGATTTGATCCGCACAAGTTCGAAACAAGTAAGGGTCGTTCCAAAAATAGAACTTGACATCACGAAAGAATTTTCGTTTTTCTTGAGTTGTCATACCCTTAATGATGAAGTTACCCGCATGGTAATTTGCAAAATCCGCAAACCATGGGGTGGGAGAATCAAGTTTGGAATTCACTACACCAAGTGTTTCAAGCGGAAATGTTTCGGTGATTTCCTTAGGCTCGTAAACACTTTGGTGAGGATCTTCCAAACGAGAGAGATGATCGGCCGCTAGATTCTCGGCTCCTTTTTTGTCAACGATTTTGTGATCAAATTCTTGAAGGAGGAGAATCCAACGAAGTAATCTCGGCTTAGCATCTTGTTTAGCCATGAGATACTTGATAGCCGAATGGTCCGTATACACTATGCATTTCGTCAAGACGAGATAAGGTCGGAATTTCTCAAATGCATACCCCACGGCAAGGAACTCCTTTTCCGTTGTAGTGTATTTAAGTTGAGCCTCGGTCATCGTCTTGCTAGCATAGTGAATAGGCAAGAAATGCTTATCATGACGTTTCCCCAAAACGGCCCCTATAGCGTAATCACTTGCATCACACATAAGCTCAAAGGGTAGGTTCCAATTTGGAGCAACAAGAATGGGAGCTTCGGTTAGTTTCCTCTTAAGGATCTCAAAGGCTCGTACACAATCTTCGTCAAAGACAAAATGTGCCTCTTTTTCAAGAAGATGTGTAATGGGTCGAGAAATCTTCGAGAAATCCTTGATGAATCGTCGATAAAAGCCCGCGTGGCCTAGGAAACTCCTAACTCCCTTGACGGTTTTGGGATGAGGTAATTTGGCGATGACGTCTACCTTAGCTTGATCTACCTCAATCCCCGCTTTCGAGACCTTGTGCCCTAAGACGATTCCACTCTTAACCATAAAATGACACTTTTCCCAATTGAGCACAAGGTTGGTTTCCTCACAACGTTTTAACATTCTCTCAAGGTTCGACAAACACGAAGTAAAGGAATCACCAAACACGGAAAAGTCATCCATGAAGACTTCCATCGTCTTCTCGATCATATCATGAAAAATAGCCATCATGCATCGTTGAAAAGTTCCCGGTGCATTGCAAAGTCCGAATGGCATTCTACGATAGGCAAACGTTCCATATGGACACGTAAACGTAGTTTTTTCTTGATCACGAGGATCGATGGGAATTTGGAAGTAACCGGAAAAACCATCTAAAAAGCAATAGAAATCGTTTCCCGCAAGACGCTCCAACATTTGGTCCATGAAGGGCAAGGGAAAATGGTCTTTTCGAGTGGCTTCATTCAACTTTCGATAGTCAATGCACACTCTACATCCGGTCACGAGTCTCGTGGGAATCAACTCGTTGGCATCGTTTGGCACAACGGTCATCCCTCCCTTTTTAGGGACACAATGAATAGGACTCACCCAAGGGCTATCGGAAATAGGGTAAATCATTCCCGCGTCAAGGAGTTTAAGGACCTCCTTTTTGATGACGTCGTGAATTTTGGGGTTCACCCTCCTTTGACTTTGGATTGTTGGCTTGAAATCTTCCTCCATTAATATTTTGTGTGTACAAAATTTGGGATCGATTCCCTTAATGTCGGATAACTTCCACGCAATCGCCCCTTTGTGATCCTTAAGAACATCGACAAGTGCGGTTTTTTCATCATTCGAAAGTTCCTTTGCAATAATAACCGGCAACTTGTCGTCCTCCTCCAAATAGACATACTCGAGGTGAGGAGGTAAATCTTTCAACTCGAGGATAGGTGGTTCCTCAAGTGAAGATTTGGGTTAGATACTCATAACCTCCTCGGGTGGAGGAAATGGGAAATCGTTGAGAAAATCCTTGATAATCGAGAAGTCCTCATAGTTGTCGAGGTCTTCGTCACAAGTACGTGGAACATCGAATTCTTCCAACGTAAAACCACCACCTTCGAAAGGAGTGAAGGTTGGTGTCGAATTATCAAGAATTGGATCTAACATAGTGGGATTGCCACTAGTTTCTTCATCACCAAACCCTAAAACTTCTTGTGAAAATTCCTCGCAAACCACGTCGATCATGTCAACGAGGTTAATGGTAGCAACGGAATAAACATGAGAAAGTTGAGAATTTTGAGTTGCGTTTATAACAAGTTCCTCGTCGTTGAAACGTAAGGTGATCTTTCTAGAATGCACATCAATCAAAGCCATAGACGTATCTAAAAACGAACGACCTAAAATAAGAGGAACTTGAGGATCCGTGGGGATGTCAACAACAATAAAGTCTACGGGATAGTAGAACTTCCCCACTTTCACAAAAACGTCTTCCGCCAATCCACATGCAAGAATCGTGGAATGGTCGGCCAACTCAATAGACATTCGTGAAGGAGTAAGATTAGGAAGATTGAGCGACTTGAAGATTGCAAGTGGCATCAAGTTAATGCTAGCACCAAGATCGGCCAAGGCATAACATTCTTCCATATCTTGAATTGCACAAGGGATCAAAAATTTACCGGGATCACCGAATTTTTGAGGTATGCGATTAAGATAAACCGATGAACAACTAGACATTTGGTGTAATTTTTCCTTGTTGTTCAACATACTCTTAAAGTTAGCGGCAAATCGAGGCATCATGACCAAGGCATCGGCGAAACTCACATTAAAGTGCAAATCACGAAACATTTTCATAAAAAGCTCAAATTGGTAGTTGTCGCGCTCTTGTCGTTTCTCCTTCCTAAGTCTCGATGGGTAGGGTAAGGGTGGTGTGGGTTGGGGCATAGGCATAGCCTTTGGAATCTCGGGTTCCAATATGGGTGATGGGTCAACCATAGGTGTGGCATGAGCGGTACTTTGTGGGATTGAAATATGCTCCTTTTCGACCACCACCTCGGGTTCTTCCTCAATTTCCTCCACCGTTGGAGTAATTGGTTGAGGAGTCGGTTCTTTAAGTGCCTTACCACTTCGTGTGGTAATCACTTTCATCTCTCCCTTCGGGTTTGAAACGGTGTTACTAGGCAAACTACCCGAAGTAGAGGCTTTGTTTCCCATTACGGCTTCTAAAATTGCATTAAGCTTAGCATCTTGACTACTAAACTTCAAATCTTGGCTAGCGGCTTTTTGGTCAATTCTTTGTTCAAGCCTAGCATGAATTTGCTCTATCTTGTTGTTTTGACCTCGAATTTGGTTAGCAAAATCATTTTTCAGTTCATTTCTCATGGCTAGATTTTCCTTAATGAAATTAGCTAACTCCTTTGCGTTCTTAGCCGTGTCCTTAGCTTGATTAGCCATTTGCTCTTGAATGTTTTCCAAAATCTTATCATTTGAAGTAGCGTAATTCAAAAAGTCTATTGGAAGTTCTTTATTATTTTGAAGACCTTGACTTGCATTTTGAAAATTACGGTTTTGATTTTGATTTTGCAATTGGCTACTACTACTCCCTTGATTCCCATAGTTGTTATTACCCTTATAATTGTTCCTTTGATTGCTTTGGTAACCAACTTGATTGTTTCGATAATTGTTAGCATTTTGATTTGGTGAAAAACCCGGTGGAGTCAATTGATTAGTGCGAGGAACTTGACCGTTTTGGTTATAAGTCCCCGCGGCCGCGAAGGCACTCGAAGTGTTACCTCTGTTGGTAATGCACTCGGAATAATCGTGAGCTCCACCACAATACATACAAGAAACCTCAACCGCTTTAATCGTAGCGGGAGCGGGTTGTTCACCAACTTTAAACTCAACTAACAAGCCTTTCACTATATCAAAAATTTTATTCTCCAAATTAGCCTCGACTTGGCAAGCATCAACGGTGTGTGACAAACTAGGTGAAGATGAAGACGAAGCCTTACAAACACTCGACGTGCTACGAGGACTATACACCTTAGACCTATTCTCAATAATTACCAATGCTTCCTCGACCGTTTTACACAAGAAATTACCACCCGCGGCGGCATTAAGATAATCACGCTCATGATCGTTCAAGCCATTGTAAAACGTGTCTATTTGATGCAAGTCGGAAAAACCATGATGAGGACATTCGTGCAACATTTCCTTAAACCTATTCCAAGCCGTTGAAAAACTCTCATTATACTCTTGCGAAAACTTTGAAATATCGTTTTTCAAGTGCGTAGTCTTAGAGGGCGGAAAAAATTGGTTCACGAATTTTAAAACGAGATCCTTCCACGTCAATATAGAATTGGGTGGCTCTTTCTCTAACCAAATTTTTGCGGGCCCCGCTAAGGAATACGGAAAAAGCATCATCTTAATCGAGTCGTTTGAAACATCCTTAAACTTGCACGTGGCGGTGAGACGATTAAATTGGCGAATGTGGTTATGCGGGTTGTCCTTTTCGTCCCCTCGAAACTTGTTGTTTTGAATCATGGACAACAAACCCGTCTTAACCTCAAAATTCTCCGCAAGGATAGCGGGAATCACAATCGCTTCTCCATAACCCTCGGTGGGTGCTTGAAGCAACTCCATCATAGTTCGATTAGCCATGGGTGCTTCTTTCACTACAATGGGTTCGTCAATAGGAGAGTCCTCACTAGTAGGAGTGAGTGATTTGTTTCTTCGTTTACGAGCACGTCTTGCTTTAGAGCGAGTTTGCATAAACGTCACGTACAACGAGAAGGCGAGCAAAGAAGATTCTTTTTGGTATTTTTACTTTTTCAATTTTTTTGTGGTTTTTGATTGTTTTTAACTTTTTTTGGATTTTTTGGAATGTATTAAGTAGACCAAAATCTACAAATCTCCTCCTTAATCAAATCTCTTGATTAAAGAAGCCTCAAGGAATGAAAACGAAAACGTGAAGTGAACGCCTTCGATGACTTTAGAACGATGGTGGAACACCAAATCGTTCAAGAGGGTTTAATCAAATGAAACCAAGAAAATATATATGATATGTAATAATACTTTGGGCGGCAAAACCCTCGATTCACTCTCAAAATCAAATACGCACAAGCAAGCGGAGGAAACGAGGCGGCGCGAAGCACTTAAGAGCCTTTTTCCTTTAGGTCGTGAAATACAACCGCCTTATACCCACCTTATAGTTTGTATTATCAAAATCAAGCTTCACGAAAGTATTTATCTATTTTTGCCTTTTTTCTTTGGTTTGAGATTCGAATACAATGATCGAGTGATGAAATCCCGAATCAAGGTTGTGATTGCTCACGTATTTGGAGTACTTGTAAATTTATTGTTCTACGTATACAATATAGTAATAATATTCAAAAAAATCGAAAAACGATAATACGTATTAATAGAGTGCTATTAATACAAATACTATTTATAGCTAATATAGAAAACAACAATTGTTCAATCAAAACACAACACGCCTCCCCGGCAGCGGCGCCAAAATTGATGTAGTGTTTTTGTACCCTTTAGGAAAAGGATGACAAAGTAGTGGTAAGCGTTAAGTGTCGGTTTAGGAAAACCGAGCACTAATGACCAAGCAAGTTCGTTTCCCAAGGAGGCAAGTGCGTTGTGTTAAGAGTTGATTAATGTTTGTTTGTGATTATGAACGAGAAGAAAAGAAATTAGAAAGGAAAGAAGAGACGGTTACGAAAACGTATTAAACTACGACGAAAAAGACGTAAATGTAAAATCGTAAAAACGACAAAAATAAAAATTTTAACCTAAAAATCCCTGAAAATTCCTAAAAATCCCCAATAATATTCTAAGAGTTTACAAAAAATCCAAACTCGCTGAAACCTTTTAATTAATTAAATAATGACTTTTTAATGCTAATTAAAGCCCTAAAAATCACTTTTAATTATTAAAAAGCCATAAACAAGATTTTATAGTTTGTAAACCTCAAAAATGACCTAATTAAGCTAAAAACTATTTTTTAAAAATTTTAAAACCAAATTAAACTATTTTTAAACACTTAAAAACTATTAAAATGTATTAAATCTTAAATTAAATCTAGAAATTAATTGAAAAGCCTAAAAATTAATTGGAAAGTGACAAAGTTCCTAATTTAATGTTTATAACCTAGGAAAAATGAAAAAAAGTTAAAAATAAAACTTTGTATTTTTGGAATAAAATAATATTAAAATAATCAAGAAAAATAAAAAATTCCTAAATAAATTCTAAACAATTCTCAAAAATCCTAAATATTCTAACTAGAACAAAAATGCAAACCAAATTTTCTGAAACCTATTAAATAATTTTATATTGAATTTTAAAGTTGCTTAAAAATCCTAAAATCTTAAAAAATTAAAAATAAGCCAATTTGAAAACCTAATAAGCTGTAAACCTCAAAAACATAAATTAAAACTTAAAAACTATTTTTTTGTATTTTTAAATTACTGTTTACTATTTTTAAAATACTTTCTAAAAATAAAACTAAAAATAATCCTAATAATTAATTTAATAAAGATAAAAATAAAACTTTTAAACAGAAAAGTCCTAAACCTTGATAAAATCCTAGGAAAATTGCTAACTATTCAATAAGCTGAGCCAATAAGCTAAAATAAGCAAAACAAGTCACGGCTTATTTAAATAAGAAGAAAACCAAATCACCTTAAATGCAAGTTGAAATGAAACATGGACGTAAAAAGTCCATCTAGATCACTGGTTAACACGTTAAGTCCCCCAGCGAGGGGTCGCGTGTTCGAGTCCAGGCAGGGTGGACTTTTTACAAAAATTTTTCTTTTTTTTTCTTTTTTAAAACTTGAACAGTAACCTTGTAATGATCACAATACACAAAAACAAACCAAAATTATCAAAGATTTAAGCTGCTATGAACACAAAAAGTGACCAGTTCTTAATTCAAGAACACAAGCAGTTTTGCTTGTGTCTGTTTTCTTCACAGATGAATAAACCTCCAAGAGGAGCTTGGAGAGTGCTTATGGTGGTGTTTCTTGTGGAACAAAGGCACCCCTACACTCTTTCTGAGTGTAGGGAGTCAATATAAGCAGAAATTAAACAACACTTAGCACAAAAAATTCACAATCAAGGCACACAAAAGCATTTCAAGTTGCTGATGTCTTTTTGTAGGTCTGTGGGTGTGTTTAGCTTATGGCTTGCTCACCAATGAGATTCAATGCATACAAATTTGCACACACACTCACAAAACGGCTTAAATTCAATCAATAATCCTTAAACACCCTAGGTTCTAACAGATTAAAAGATTCAAGCATCAAAATCTCACAAAACTTAAGCAGAATTATGACTTGGTAGATTTTTGTTCCTTTTTTCACTTTTTATCTCTTAACTTGCCTCTAAGTTTCACCAAACCAAGCACACAACTTTTCAAAACTATTAACTACTCTAACAATCACTTATAACAGATTAATAAACTTTCAATCTATCAATCCATCATACATAAACCCGTATCCAAACACCCTTTTAAAACTTGGAAACCAAAGATTTTCAAAGCAAATCACTACAAAGGCTAACCAAACTGATTAAGAATACTTCTAACATGCATATCATAACAAAATAACATAATTCAATCCAGATTAAAACACTTAGAACACCTTTCATACAGAAATCACATAAAACACCATTTTTTTTAAAAACTTAAAATTTTAAAAAGGATAATAAGAGCTACCTTGTTGGGCTTACTTCCAAGCCCAACAGTGGCTGATAAGCCACCTCCTACAAGCAGGTGGCTTGTGCTATGGTTGATGATCAAGTAAGCAAGTAGAGAAAGATTGGAGGTGGTCACTGTTGACACACACACCAACAATGTCTTCAAATGGAAATGGTATGGAGATCCTGCTAAGAGAAAAGAAAAGCACAAGTTTGCTGTATCACACCACAAATAAGCCTCAACCAAGCTTATCAATTAAGCTGACTTGGCTTATTTGAGAAAAAAAAATGAAAAATGAAAGCTGTTATATATGTTTCTACTTAGAAGCTTTTACCAAATCAAATCCACAAAAGCTTTACTCTTCACATAAGCTTGATAATCACTCAGATTATCAGGCTTATGGTCTAGCTTAAAGCTTTTGGACAGTTTTTTATAAACTTAACAGATTAAGTAACCAACAAATTTTAAAACTTGAAATTAAAACTTGGAAATGTAAATGCTTAAATGTAAAGATGGTCCTTTTTGCTTCTCATCAACAATCCAATACCATTTTCATTTCAATAACAAAAGTGGCTTTACAAGTTTGTGACAAACGGAGAGAAAAAGAACAAGTAAATGGCTAAGCCCTAATGCCCTTTAAATAGGGTCACAACCTTTCTAGAAAACTGAAAAACAAAACTAAACCCTAATGCTGAACTTCCTCAAATGCCCTTGGATGATTCCCTGGAATATGCCCATTTGATGCTCAATTTTGAATTCGTCAAACGCCCATGTGAATTTCTTGGCCATTTGTGAAGATGCCAGAGGTGTGGAAATGATCTGAGACGTCCAAAGGTGCTTGGGGACCAAGTGAAGTGTTTTGGTTCGTTGATGGCTTAGTACCCTTTTGTTTTCTTGTGCAGGGGAGGGCCAGGGGTGTCACATGGGTGAGTGTGAGAGTGATTAGTGAGGTGGGATAGGGTGAGAGTGACATGAATCACTGATCTGGAATCAATCAATCAATAACCCTTTGTTTTGTTGCTAATTGGTGATTAGGGTTTAAAGGTTTAAAGGTTAGCAGGTTGGGGTTTTGATTCGTTTTGGGGATTAGTATTTTTAAAAAATCTGTTTCCCCCACTTTAAGTAATTAAATGCGTTTATTGAAAGTGAGTGGGTTCAAAAAGGTTTTGTGGTAGGGTTTAAGAGTTTGTGGACTGGTTCGTTTAAATAAAATGGACTGGTGGGGTGATGTGTCAGTGGAGGATTGGCTGGTGGGGTTTGTTTGTTTGGCAGGATAGGTCCCCAATCTTTCTTCTCTCTTCTACTTTGTATAAAACAGCTAACAATCCCATTTCCTTTGTAATTAACTTTGGAAACTTGTCATTTTTGGCACAATGTTTTATAAACTCTTTCCAAAGGGTTTTAAATGCATAAATTATATTCTTCAAGGGCCATTCTTGTAATGTCTTCAAACTTCAAGGACTTTGACTTGTTTGTTGACTTCTTGGAGGACCTTTATTGACAATTTTAGATTTGTTGAGGGACTAATTTTGCCAATTCTTCAAAATTGAGGGTCCTTTTTGTAATTTTGACAAACTTTAGGGACCAAACTTGTAATTATGAAGATACAAGGGTATAAAGTGTCAATTCTTCAAACTTGGAGGACCAATCTTCAATATTCTTCAAATCTTCTAGGGTTTCCTTTGGAAAATTCCTCACTAGGGCTTGGTTCATCGTGTGGCTTCGTTTCCCGTGTTCGTTTTTGCGTGATTCTTGTGATCTTTTGTCATTTTCTCAATATCCGTACCTAAAATACATAAGCAACAAACACAAGCATATATTTGGGTATTTTGATGATATTTAATGCATTTTAAGTCCAAAAAGAACGATGAGACCATGTATAAAAGCCGTCTCATCAGCAGGAAATACTAAGCCAATCTAGGTAGCATTGCACTATCTTTCGGGAGATATCATAGCCTATCAATACTGTTTACAAACTTTTTATCAAATTTTCAAGAGGAAAGGAAGCGTGGATATAGGGGGAAGAAGCATAGTGTTAGATCTTACTAATATAAAACAATTCTTATATATAATTACATCTTGCTAATAAACAACAGTACATAACCTAAATACTAAATGTAATTATATAGTTATACCTTTTCTAAAACAAGATTCAAAGAGGTATGAGTATTGTTAAACATCCTTGGTAAGGTATGATATGATTTTACCCAAGGTACTCCGATAATAGCACACAAAACTAACCCCATATTGCTCGATTTCACTTATAAGGTCCCTTGATTCGGATGTGTATGCAACAAGGAGTTGGCCATACATGGTTCGAGCTTAAACCTCCACGGGAAAACTCAATTCTTAACCGTGTGACGAACCCCTTGTTGATAAACCGGAATGATGTTACTTATAAGCGATAATTATTCAATCTAGGGATTAGCATTGCACTATCTTCGGGAGATATCATAGCATTATCAATACTGTTTACAATTTGTTTTCAAATTCTCAAGATGAAAGGAAACATTTGTAACATTTCTGATTTTTGACTTTTGACACGTCACCGGCTTCATTCTTATTATCATTCATCCTATAATATTTTTATGTACCACCTTTTGCAATACATCATTTCAAGATCTATTATGTATAAAATTCATAATTGTAGTATATAAAAATGGTGAAGTATTTATATTTACTTTTATATAGACATCTTGGCTTAAACTACACTATAATTAATAACGTCACATTTGAATACAAATTATAGTATAATGGACACACACCAGTCAATATGACACAAAGTAAAAATATTTCTTCCCTCATTTGGCAAGCAAAACCCACGTCCCATTATATGTATACATGTGCATTCAGTATGTTTGAAATCTAAACTAAATCCTTCATGATCCCACATATGTACTACTAAGATTTTATAAAATCTAAACAAGATCTATACTAAATCTTATACAATCCTATGATATCTCACTAAATCCTCACTAGATCTTACACAATCTAACTAGATCCTATGCAATCCTAAATATTTACTAACCAAATCCTATGATATCTTAACATAAATGTTCTAAAAATATAATTAGATACACTATAAACAAGTTTTTCTCTTTTGATAAACTAAAACTCACGTTTTATATATATATCAACCTATACTTAAACTAAACCTAGATATCTAACAAAATCTAAGTGAATCTAACCAAGTACAATCAAATCCTAACTAGATACTTAGAGATCTATCAATATCCTAAACACCTCGCCTCCTAACCGAATCCCATGAGAACATTCGGCTAATACTAGGTTTTGGAAAGAGTGCAAGATTTATCCCACATGCCTAAAACACTTTGTACAAACCTTAAACCTTAATTGCATTGTACCTTGTCCCCTAAACTTGACTCTTAACCCTTTCTAATACCACTAGATGCGAAAAATCTTGGTGAAAGGTCAAGTGTACAACATAGGAGCATTAATGAAGAGTACTTAGTCTGTAAGAGCCATAGATTTGCAAATCTAGCTACTACCATACCATGTATACATACCATATCTAGCAAAGAACTCACACACATCTTTATCCTAGTTAGAAACCTACGACACACATATACCATTTACACCAAATCTTCAAACTTCATTTACTACTCAAATCCTTGTCTTCCTCATAAATACACTAGTAATAACTCCAAGATCTTGTACCTTAGTCAACAAGCAAGGAAAAGAAGCAAGAAGCCGCATATAAACATATACATTTCAGATAGGATTCGTGTGGATCTAGAAGAAGAAAGTTACGGGTTCACTAGGTCACTCATTCATTTATCGTACTAAGAAACAAGTAAGTTCTCACAACCATTTCACAATCTAATTACACATTCATACAAAGAAGATGAACATATTAGACATGTGATATTATACATATAGAGAATCATGATGAAAATAACATGCACACATAAAACACGTAGATCTAATGCCCTAAAATTCTCGGCTTGATTAATTCCTCGTGTGTATATACCTAGATTTGAACACTATAAGTAGTGTTAGTCATCCTTAGATCTATGCTAAAGCCTTAGAAAACTAGAAGCTTAAGTAAGCCCTAGCCTAATATAAGCATAAGCTTAGTAATTTTCACTTGAGGCTTAACGGGTCAATAAGCCCAAAAACAATAACCATGAAACCACAAAGCACATATACATGTAACATGCCCTAGACGACCCCACGAGGCCCAAAGTTAGCCCATAAGCTACCCACGTCTTATTTTTGAATAAGCTAGTTTTGGGACTATGTTTATGACTTATTGGACTTGTTTAAATACTAAAACATAGCCTAAAACCTTTAAAACAAACCAGACTTTTAATGGGTCTAAAACAAGCCCATAAGCTATAAAAACATGGGTGAAATGTTTATTCCATAATTGAAAGGTCATAAAATATTTATGGTAAAAATGTGAAGTTATAACCTTTAGGGGATAAATCGTCCCTTTGTAAACTCATTTTTATGAAAGCCATAAACTTCAAGGGTATGTTTTGTCATTTTCGAAAGATGAGGGGATGTTTGTGTTAACAGCCGAAACTTATATAACCCTAAGGACTAAAATGTAAGTTACAGAAAGTTGCGAAACATATATAACACTAGGGACAAAACTGTCATTAAACGATAGTTATGGACATTAATGTAAATTTCTAGGAGTATATTCTGCCGACCCGCGAAACATTTCTAAGCCTAGGGGTTTTTTTGTAATTTAGATAGAATAAGAACTTGGGTGCAATTTAAACAAAGTTTTATATATATTATTTATTAAAATAAACTACGGGGTTTAAAATGTAAACTATGAAACTTGAAGGACTATTTTTGTACAAAAGAAAATTGGAGGATTTTATATAAATATTAATTTACTATAAATTATAAATATATAAAATCATTTTGTTTAAATTATTACATATCTAATTATTGGATAAAGGTAATTATACACGAATAATAAAATGTATGCGATTACGTATGAATAATTCATATAGGGTGGGTAATAAATAACAAGATATTTAAACGAGATATAAACGTACAATTAAATTATTCGGAAGCAATGAGCATTATTTACGCATATACTGAGACCATTTAAATTAGTTAGGTAATTGACTGTATCGTGATCATACTATCCGAATTATCAGTGATATTATTCAGACACTGCTGTTGAGGTGAGTTCATGTCCCCACACTTTTACTTTGATAACTGTTTTGAAAAATCTTGGGGGAGAAAACATGCAACATATTTTCATAGGATGCAAACAAAACGTGTACACTTTGATTACATTTGCCAATTGTTGATGCCCACGACATGTGGACTGTAACTGTTAATTGTTGTATAGCTCGAATGTTAAAAATAGATCTATTTGGGATTGACTATCCCCATCTGGGTGAGTAGCGCTCACTGTACATAAGCCAGGACAACAGATGTATACCATGTCGGTTCATTAGGGGTATGAAGTGATAACTATTGGAAGGCCCTCATTTGTTGAGGCCCTTTCAGTCTAGCGTTAGTTACAGGGCAATAGGAAATGTAGTTGCTTTATAGTATTTGGCTTTGTGCAATACTACTTTTGTTATGTTTGCGGTCCTGAACTTGATTTTATATTGCTTAGTACATTAGTACATGGAACATTTTGAGGTTGCTGAACTTGATTTTATCACACCTTGTGTAGTACTATATAGAACATTTTGAGATTCCCGAACTTGATTTTATTAAACTGATAACGACCAAAATATACATATTCAACCCGCTATTATGCCACTTTGTATCATAAATAAGAGCTTTCGATACTTAATTTATTGCGTTTTATATGCATGTATGAAGTATGGTGAAGCAAAGTGAAGAATATATAAAGGAGGGTCCTTATTGTGCAAATTAGCCAAAGTATTGAAAGTAGAATCTGGAACGCACAAAAGTACGACACACATTGTCAAAAGTGCGGCGCACATTCCCACATCCAAAGTGAGACGCACTTTCGGATAAGTGCGGCGCACATTTGCTCTCAGCCAGCACTATAAATAGGAGCCACTTTTACTCATTTCATATAATCAATCTCATTCTAAAACCACTACTCCAATCCAAGTATTCTCAGCTTTCTAGTAGTATTTCAGTATTATCCACTTTTGGGAAATACTTGTAACGAGAGTATTCTACTCTTTGATTCTTGGAGGAACGATACAATCGTAACACTTGTGTACTCGTTCATTCGATCAAATCTAAGTATGATGTTCTCTTACTCTCTTCCATTTGTTACTTTGATTACTATGTTAGGCTAAGCTATTTGTGACTGTATGGGTATGTGACTATGATTAGTGGCGATGCTATGATATGATCCTTTATAATTGATTTCAAGCTAATGTTGTAGAACCATTTTACCACCTAGTTCTATAAACCATATTTTATCTAGAGTTGATTTGTTATGATGGCTTGGCGTAGAGAAACGCAACTCATTGTAATAAGTTTTAAAGACTTGTCTATGGTTTTGAATATTTGCTTGGAGAAATCCGCTTATAAACCGTGATAAAATATTGAACTCGTTGGCAACTTGTTTTGAGCTTAGTCGCTCGAATAAACGTAAGTCTTGAATCACCCTAAAGTAAATTATGCAAACACCATTTTGACGAAAAAGGATCATTACTCTTTACCTACATAATCATATCTCGATCATTATTATCATCATCACAAACTCATACGAACTATCCCATATTAGTCATATTTATTAGTATTGTTATTCATATCAATCATTTCTTTCTTCAATTATTATATTGATTACCAAAACGAAACTAAGTCTCAACGAACGATCCTGGCTTACCACTACAAGCTATATCACGAACGAAAGGGTATACTTGCCCGTATTTGTATTTCTAGTCCCTTGTTTTGTCTAAACCTTGTAATATAAATTTAAGACTTGCAAAACGAACATCAAGTTTTTGGCGCTGCTGCCGGGGACTTATAATCCTTTTTTGTAACCAAAACTTTCGTAATCTTTGAAGAATTGAACCATTTCCCACTCAAACAAAACCCAAAATTAAACTGCAGTACAGAAAGTACGTCGCACAATCCAAAAGTGCGCCGCACTTCCTATAGCGAACAAAAGTGCGCCGCACAATCCCAAAAGTGCGCCACACATTTCTTCTGTAAACAAAAAAACCTTGTTGGATGCACACCCGTTCATCCGAAACTCCACCATTATCATCGTTATCAGAACCTGAACGTACCCTTATCCGAAGGTTACGTAGACTTCACCTTCGTGTAACTTTAGATAGGAGACACGAGCAATGTAACGCCCCACTTGGATAAGTGGACCGTTACGTGTATTTATGGCGTGTCATCAAAGCATGCAAGGCAATGTATTAAACATTAACTGACCATAACGAAAATACCGGAATCAAGAATTGGTAATCCAAACATAAGCTCAAAAATAAAAGATTAAGTACTGAAGGAAAAAGGACGAAACAATGTCCAAACAACCACAGTATTGTATGAGTGCATAAAGTAAAGGAGTCTATATAGCTCCCGTACAATGCACGTACTCTCTCAGAAGTCCTAAGAGCGTCCCTGTGTACCTTCCGTTTAGAACATGAAAGGAAACTATGGCTGAGCATAACGCCCAGTGAATGGATATGAAGCATGATAATAATGTACTGAAGTGGAACAGATAAAAAATATAAAAACTGTAACTGTTATGTAAATAGAGGAAGGCTGTGTAAAATCTGAGAAGTCCGATTTATAAATAATAAAACTGAATTATTAACTGTTAAATATGAAAACATGCATTTACTGTATTTTAATTGCCAAGAGCTTATATAGGTCATGTGCTGTAACAACTGTTGCATGAATAACTGGAGGGGTGACCTCGTCATGCTGTAGGAGGGGTGACCTCTAAATAATGTGCTGGGTGTAGGGATCAACTCCAATGTGAAGGATGTAAAGCACACACCACATTCACATGATAATTGTAAACTGATAGCCTAGGATGCACCCATACGCCCAGATGATAATACTGATAAATTGCCAAGTTGAAATAAATGGGACGCTACGAGAAATCACTCCCTCGCAGAGGAGTCATGACACCGGTGCCTCTAGTGTCATGGTTACGGTACCTCCGTAACTAGTACATAAACTGGTCATGCTTGTATATAATGCTCAGGCAATTTATTTAGTTATTAAAATGATTTCTGATAAGCTTAAACATATATTGGGGAAAAACATTTGGCTGCAGACGGGGAATCCTAATCATGCATAGAAGGAAGTCTTTACTGAAGGACGGAAAATCCATACCTCGTGTCCAGTAACCGACCGAGATCAACTGACAGAAAGTGTACTCTAATTTCACGCGAGCTACATGAATAAAGGGCGCGAATAAGTTAACTGATACTCGTTTATTTTATTTATTTTAACTGTACTTAGTTAATTTATTTATTCCTGTATTACTGTAGTATATAAACTGATAAGTCTGAATGTTCTAATATTTCTGATTAACGTATTCCCGTTCTATTATTAATTACGGTATAACACATATTCTGACGTTATAATAATTCTATATTTAGTAGCCTGCTAATAATAGAAAGTTTCCTAAATTAGAACGTTTCCAAAATGAATAAAATCATTTAATAAATTTATACCCTTTTAATTTTCATAAAACTAATTTAATATAATAAATTAATTTACTAATTAAATCATTCAAACATTTATTTATAAAAGTGATAAAATAAGGTATAATTAAGTCTTCGTATGAATCCTTTAAGTCTAACCCGAGCCTACCGAGATTCCCCATTCTCGGTCGTACTAAAACTAGCCAACAAAAATGTCAAGTCCAAAACTAGATTAGCGACAGAAATTTCTGTCACTAACTACTGCTAATTGTCACTAAAAGGTTGTGTCTGTCCCAAATCTGGCTTGACAAACTGCGACAGAAAATTCCGTCGCTAAACTGTCACTAATTTCAGAACTAAACCTTATTATTTTCTGTTTAATATTTACCCACTGCTACTTATATTTTTCCCACCGTTCTTGTGTATTTTCCCACTGCTTAACACAGCCACACACCCCTTAAATAAATTTTTTACCCCCAAAGGGTTTGTTTGGCTGCGATGACTGAACGCAACCCATGCCGCCCCTGTGTGGGTCACGGTTGGGAAGAGAAAGGGGCCACCGAGACCTCTTGGTCTCGGTTTCTTGAGCCACAACACACCCGACACCCCTTTAGTCGCATACCCCCTGGGTGGGGTGGGTTCTGTTCGCGGCTGGCCAAAAGGAAGCACCACCGAGACTTGTGTCTCGGCTGGGCATTAAACCACACCAATCCGACCCTCTTTTTTTGATTTAATAGGTTACTCATGATTTTCGTTTTCATGGACCAAAATCAAAAGAAATAATGATAAACAATGAAATAGGAACGAGATAATTACCGTGTAATGATTTAAAACGAATGATGAATAACACACGGAATGCTTGAAGGACCCTAGGCTGAATCTTTTTTTCTTTTTTTTTTGTTCTTTCCCGGCGGCCACAAACCCTAGCAGCTGAATAAAATGAAAAGATGTGTTTTGTTTTTCTGTAGTGTAGTAGTGGGACGGGCTGGGCCAAAGCCCATGTTCTTCTTTGTTTAATAAACCAAACGCACCCTTTTAGCATATAGTTTTTCTCGTTGATTTTCGATACTAAATTAATCTCGCATTCGTTTTTGTTTCTCGTGTTTTAAATCCCGACGCAATAATATTTTCTGTACTATAATTAATATATACGTAGTGTTTTTCTGAAATTTTAAATTTCTGAACTTAATAATTATTTTCTGAATAATTATTGTTTGTGATATTTAATGAACTGAGACTGCGCATATACTGGAGACTGCGTATACACTGTACATGTTTATATAACGCTAAAGCTGAGACTCTGCGTATTTAATATTCTAAAATTTTAATTACGGGTTTTACAATTCTTCCCCTCTAGAAAAAATAATTCATCCTCGAATTAAGGATATGATTATGCTGGGTTTTACAATTCTCCCTCTCTAAAAAGAAAATTCGTCCCCGAATTAAAGGTAATTTAAGCTGAGGAAGTTTATATAAACTGAAAGACACATAGACTGCAAGGACATGGAAGCTGAAAAAAACATATAAGCTGAAAGACGTGTAACTGAAAGACATGCCCGAATCAAAACGGGAAGTCACGATAAGAAGTCCGTATAGACTCCTCTGTTTCCCAAGTGGTCTCCCGCTCGGTATGGTTCCTCCACAGGATCTTGATGAAAGGGATGGTTTTCCTTCTCATAACTCGATCCTGGCGATCTAAGACTGCTTCAGGTTCTTCAATATAAGATAGGTCCTCCCGAATCTGATCGTGTGGATAATTAACTTTTTGAAGCTCATGATAGTTGTACCCTCTGAGTAGTGATACATGGAACACGTTATGGACGTGTGCAAGCTGAGACGGTAACGCCAACCGATAGGATACCTCACCGACACGTTCGAGGATTTTGAACGGTCCGATGTAGCGAGGGCTGAGCTTGCCCTTGAGGCCAAAACGTCTGACCCCGCGTGCTGGTGATACTTTGAGGAATACATGATCCCCGGTCTGAAATGATAGATCTCTGCGATGCTTGTCAACGTAACTCTTCTGGCAAGTACGCGCTTCTTGTAGTTTTGCCCTAGAAATGGCGACCTTTTCATTGGTCAGCTCTATTAATTCTGGTCCCTCAATCAAACGTTCTCCAACCTGATCACAACAAATCAGAGCACGACATTTCCTGCCGTCTAACATCTCGAAGGGAGCACGCTTGATACTGGCATGCCAACTGCTGTTGTAGGCAAACTCGACCAAGCAAATATAGTCATCCCAATGTCCTGTCCATTCTAATGCATAGGCGCGTAGCATGTCCTCCAAATTCTGGATGGTACGCTCTGACTGACCGTCCGTTTGTGGATGGAAAGCTGTACTGAGCTTGAGCCTAGTTCCCCAAGCTTTATGCAAACCTCCCCAGAAGTGAGAAGTGAATCGTGGATCCCCGCCTGATATAATTTTTGAAGGTGTACCGTGTAATCGTACAATTTACTTTGTGAATAGATCTGCTAGTTTACTGACTGTGAAATCTTTACGGATAGGGATGACGTGTGCTAACTTGGTCAAGCGATCGACAATAACCCAGATTGCATCATGTCTCGTCTGAGTCTGTGGTAATCCGGTGACAAAATCCATAGAGATATTGTCCCATTTCCACATTGGAATATCTAATGGTTGAAGCAGACCGCTGGTACGTTGATGCTCTATCTTAACCAGCTGGCAGGTTAGACATTTAGAAACAAAATTGGCGACATCCTGTTTCATACCGCTCCACCAGAAATGCTGCTTAAGATCGTGGTACATCTTAGTGGAACCTGGATGGATAGAAAACGGAGAGCTATGAGCCTCAGTCATTAAGGCTTCTCTGAGAGTAGGGTCTGCTAGAACGCAGAGTTTGGTACCCTGCCATACGATACCATCATCATCGATACGAAATCCAGTCTAATGGTCAATATTCTAGACAATCGTCCAGATTTCACCATCATCCTTTTGTCTGGCTTTAATCCGAGAGAGTAAATCTGGTTCCACTCTCAGACTAGCCTAATAGCCTCTCTGTCCGCGTACTAGGAGCTCACTATCATACCGCTCTAAGTCCCGAATAATCTCCTCCTGAACCTTTATGTATTTATCATTCCTGACTTTCTGCTAAGGGTATCTGCTACTACATTCTCTTTATATGGGTGATACTGAATATTAGTGTCATAGTATTTTAGTAGTTCCAACCATTTCCTCTGTCTCATGTTCAGCTCTCGCTGTGTAAATATGTACTTGAGACTTTTTTGATTGGTGAAGATATCACACGACTCACCGTATAAATAATGCCTCCAGATTTTAAGGGCGAAAACGACTGCTGCGAGCTCCAGATCATGCGTAGGATAATTCTTCTCATATGGCTTTAGCTGATGTGAAGCATATGCAATGACTTTCCCATGCTGCATAAGTAGACAACCCAAGCCTTTTCCTGAAGCGTCACTGTAAATCTGATAACCACCTGTACCAGATGGAAGAGTAAGGATCGGCGCTAAAACTAAACGATGTTTGAGTTCCTCGAAACTATTTTCTCTCTCGCCGGTCCATATAAACTTTTCCCCTTTACGCATAAGTTAGGTCAACGGTAATGCCAAACGTGAGAAATTCTCTACAAATCTGCGGTAATATCCCGCTAACCCAAGGAAACTGTGGACTTCAGTGGTCGATGTCGGTGTTGACCTTTTAGTGATGGCCTCCACCTTTGCAGAATCCATGGGGATCCCCTCTATAGAAACAATATGGCCTAGAAACGCCACTTTATTTAGCCAAAACTCGCACTTAGAAAATTTGGCATAAAGCTTCTCTCATCGGAGAATCTACAAAACTGTACGAAGATGATCCTCATGTTCGTCTTTAGATTTGGAGAAAATTAGGATATCGTCTTGTCTAGGAATTCGTGGAAGACTCGATTCATCAAATCCCTGAATACTGCTGTCGCATTCGTGAGACCGAAAGGCATGACGACAAATTCGTAATGACCATACCTCGTGCGAAAAGCAGTCTTAGATATCTCCTGCTCTTTTACTTGTAGCTGGTGATAACCTGATCGTAAATCAATTTTTGAGAAGTGCTTGGCACCCTGAAGTCGATCAAATAAATCATCAATACGAGGAAGTGGGTAACGGTTACGAATAGTGAGCTTATTCCGCTCGCGGTAGTCGATACGCAGTCGCATACTACCATCCTTCTTTTTGACAAACAAAATAGGCACGCCCCTTGGTGACACGCTTGGACGAATGAAACCTCTTTCTAGAAGTTCCTGAAGCTGATCTTTCAGTTCCTTAAGCTCTACAGGAGCCATACGGTAAGGAGCTTTGGATACTGGTTCTACACCTGGAATGAGATCGATACCAAACTCTACCTCTTGCATGGGAGGTATGCCTGGAAGTTCTTCTGGGAATACATCCAGAAAATCTGATACAACTGGCTGGTCATGTAGTGAAGGTGTCTCAGAAGTTGTGTCATGAACTGTAGCTAGAAAACCCTCACAGCCATGGTATAATAGAGTACGGGCCTGTAAAGCTGAAATGATCTGAACATGTTTTCCTGGCAGAAAACCACGGTGAATAAACTCTGGTGTCTGGACATCACCGAAGATAACCCGGTGAGCATGACAATCTATGGTCGCACGGTGAGCTGACAACCAATCCATACCCAGAATAATATCGTACTAGCACATATCTAGAGAGAGGGCACTGACTGGACGGATTTTATCGTCAAACTCAAAAGGGAGATCCCTGTACACCTGAGTAATGCGTACAGAGTCTCGCATGGGTGTAGATATACTAAGTACACTTTCCAGTGATGTAGGGGTCATGTTTATTCTAACAGCAAATAAAGTAGATATAACTGAGTGCATGGCGCCTGTAACGAAAAGAACGCAAACAGCATGTCCGTGTATAAACAAAATGCCAGTAATGGTACATGTTGTCTTATTTGCTTGCTCTCGGGTAGTAGTGTAAACGCGACCAGTGGTTGGTGGTAGTGGTGGTGGTGGAGGTAACATCTGAGGAATATGGCCCGAAGTACCGGCATCATCTCCTTTCTTGCAATCCCTCATCATATGGCCCGACTGACCACACTTGTAACAACCACTCGAACCACGGCGACAAGGTCCCGGGTGTTTCTTCCCACATGTGATGCAAGTGGGATTAGAATACCCCATAGAAGCAGCTCTGGTTTGCTGAGAACCTGATTTAACAAGATGTACACGTGTCACGATCCTGATAACATAACTGGAATAAGGCTGTTTAGCTGAAATTTAAAATTACCAGAATTTGCTGTTCGGGCAGACTGCTGACCTCTATAGTTTTGGTCACGCCCCTGTCCATCATCTCTGTTGACATACTGAAAGTTAGAATTTGTTTTACACGATGGTTTAGTATTGTGAAGCTTAAAGAATCACCTGTAGTTGCCAGAAGAGTTTGAGCTGCCACGGTAGTTATCACCATCGCTTCTCTTATCTGATCGATTGCGGTCATAAGGCTGACCGTGGTTTTTGTAGTTCTGCTGTGGGGTAGCCGATTGGGATCGGTCTCCTCCTCTGTGTCTGCAAGATTATAATTGGATAAGGCATGATATATTGACAAGTAATAATCGGAGTTAAATTGTTTAAGTCTGCTGAATGAGATATACCTCTTCTCAGTACGCTCTACATTCTCGAGCTCATCCTTCTCGAAAAGCATCTCAATATCACGAGCTGCATTAGCTACCTGCGACACATTAGTGAACGTGGAACTCATTAGCCTATCCGCAATCCTAGAGTGAAGAGCCCAACGAAATTGTTTCGCTTGCTCCTCTGCGGTACCTGCAGCCTCTCCCAAGAATCTAGCCAACCTGAGATATCGGTGCATGAACTCTATACTGTTCTCGCCATGATTCTGACGAATGGCGTGAAATTCTCTCTTCAGTTTTGCTTGCTCAACATAAGGGAAAAACTGGTCATAAAACATTGCCTTGAACTGTGTCCAAGTCAATGTAAGCACCCACTCATCTCCCCCATTCTTTAACTTATGAGCCCTCCACCAATGTAGGGCGTGACCCTCCAATTTGTAAACGGCAAGCCTAACCTTGAAGGTATCCCAACAACCCATGGCCCCAAAATTTTTCTCTATATGATAAATCCAATTTTCTGCGTCCGTTGGAGCTACAGTCTGTTCAAAAGGTCGGGGTTTTTGTTTATTAAACAAATCTAACCAGGTGGCTAAAGTGGCAGGTGGTGGAAGAGGAGGGTTGTTATTTTGCTGAGGTCCGTTTTGGTATTTAGCTCGGATCTCATCACGAATCTAGGGTAGCATGGCTTGTATAGCCGCCTGAACAGCAGCAGCAATAGCAGCTGCTGTAGCCTCATTCTCATTTTCGCATCTAGGTGGCATCTGAAATGTAAGAGAATAAGTTGATTAATTTGTTAGAACCTGGAGTAATAAATCTGAATACGTATGGTGTAGTTCATGAAGGCATAACCAACAAAATATGACATGAATACTGGTGAACGCCTATGGTTAGTTCACAAAATGACAATTAACTAAAAATATGAATCTGACATGAGTAAGGATGAACGCCTATGGTCAGTTCATCTATATAAAACCTGAAAAGAACGCCTATGGTCAGTTCACCAAAACGAAAATTCGCTGAAAAGCACATACGACTAAGTATGGCCAGTCTTGTTTCAACCTTTTACTTAGTCAAAATTTAGAAAACTGACTGATAAAATACATGAGTAACATGAAAGATAACTACGCCAAAATACAGGAAATTCATGGTGACTACCCACTAGTCACAGGTCAAGTTTTAGAGCCTTTAGGTCGAACCTTGCGCTTTGATACCATAATTGTAACACCCCACTTGGATAAGTGGACCGTTACGTGTATTTATGGCGTGTAATCAAAGCATGCAAGGCAATGTATTAAACATTAACTGACCATAACGGAAATACCAGAATCAAACATCGGTAATCCAAACATAAGCTCAAATATAAAATATTAAGTACTGAAGGAAAAAGGACGAAACAATGTCCAAACAACCAAAGTATTGTATGAGTGCATAAAGTAAAGGAGTCTGGATAGCTCCCATCCAATGTACGTACTCTCTCAGAAGTCCTAAGAGCGTCCCTGTGTACCTGCCGTTTGGAACATGAAAGGAAACTACGGCAGAGCATAACGCCCAGTGAACGAATATGAAGCATGATAATAATGTACTAAAGTGGAACATATAACAAATATAAAAACTATAACTGTTATGTAAATAGAGGAAGGCTGTGTAAAATCTGAGAAGCTCGATTTATAAAGAATAAAACTGAATTATTAACTGTTAAATCTGAAAACATGCATTTACTGTGTTTTAATTGCCAAGAGCTTATATAGGTCATGTGCTGTAACAACTGTTGCATGAATAACTGGAGGGGTGACCTCGTCATGCTATAGAGGGGTGACCTCAAAATAATGTGCTGGGTGGAGGGATCAACTCCAATGTGAAGGATGTAGAGCACACACCACATTCACCTGATAACTGTAAACTAATAGCCTAGGATGCACCCATACGCCCCGCTGATAATACTGATAAATGGCCAAGCTGAAATAAATGGGACGCTGCGAGAAATCACTCCCTCACAGAGGAGTCACGACACCGGTGCCTCTAGTGTCATGGTTACGGTACCTCCGTAACGAGTACATAAACTGGTCATGCTTGTATATAATGCTCAGGTAATTTATTTAGTTATTAAAATGATTTCTGATAAGCTTAAACATATACTGGGGAAAAACATTTGGCTGCAGACGGGGAATCCTAATCATGCATAGAAGGAAGTCTTTACTGAAGGACGGAAAATCCGTACCTCGTGTCCAGTAACAGACCAAAATCAACTGACAGAAAGTCTACTCTGATTTCACGCGCGCTACATGAATAAAGGGCGTGAATAAGTTAACTGATATTCGTTTATTTTATTTATTTTAACTGTACTTAGTTAATTAATTTATTCCTGTATTACTGTAGTATATAAACTGATTAGTCTGAATGTTCTAATATTTCTGATTAACGTATTCCTATTCTATTATTAATTACGGTATAACACGTATTCTGACGTTATAATAATTCTATATTTAGTAGCCTGCTAATAATAGAAAGTTTCCTAAATTAGAACGTTTTCAAAATGAATAAAATCATTCAATAAATTTATACCCTTTTAATTTTTATAAAACTAATTTAATATAATAAATTAATTTAAAAATTAAATCATTTAAACATTTATTTATAAAAGTGATAATATAAGGTATAATTAAGTCTTCATATGAATCCTTTAAGTCTAACCCGAGCCTACCGAGATTCCCCATTCTCGTTCGCACTAAAACAAGCCAACAAAAATGTCAACTCCAAAACTGGATTAGCGACAGAAATTTCTGTCGCTAACTACTGCGAACTGTCGCTAAAAGGTTGTGTCAAAACTGTCCCAAATCTGGCCTGACAAACTGCGACAGAACATTCCGTTGCTAAACTGTCACTAATTTCAAAACTAAACCTTATTGTTTTCTGTTTAATATTTACCCACTGATACTTATATTTTCCCACCGTTCTTGTGTATTTTCCCACTGCTTGACATAGCCAAACACCCCTTAAATAAACTTTTTACCCCCAAAGGGTTTGTTTGGCTGCAATAACTAAACGCAGCCCATGCCGACCCTGTGTGGGTCACGGCTGGGCAGTGAAAGGGGCCACCGAGACCTCTTGGTCTCGGTTTCTTGAACTACAACACACCAGACACCCCTTTAGTCGCTGCGGGATGGGTTATGTTCACGGCTGGCCAAAAGGAAGCACCACGAAGACTTGTTTCTCGGCTGGGCATTCAACCACACCAATCCGACCCCTCTTTTTTTTTTGATTTAATAGGTTACTCCTGATTTTCGTTTTCATGGACCAAAATCAAAAGAAAACGTGATAAACAATGAAATAGGAATAAGGTAATTACCGTGTAATGATTTAAAACGAATGATGAATAACACACGGAATGCTTGAAGGACCCTAGGCTGAATCTTTTTTTTCTTTTTTTTTGTTCTTTCCCGGCGGCCACAAACCCTAGCAGCCAAATGTTCCCTTTTTTTATACGTATGAATAAAATGAAAAGTTGTGTTTTGTTTTTATGTAGTGTAGTAGTGGGACGGGCTGGGCCAAAGCCCATGTTCTTCTTTGTTTAATAAACCAAACGCCCCCTTTTTATTATTTTCTCATTGATTTTCGATACTAAATTAATCTCGCATTCGTGTTTGTTTCTCGTGTTTTAAATCCCGACACAATAATCTTTTCTGTACTATAATTAATATATACGTAATGTTTTCTAAAATTTTAAATTTATGAACTTAATAATTATTTTCTGAATAATTATTATTTATGATATTTAATGAACTGAGACTGCGTATATACTAGAGACTGCGTATATACTGTTTATGTTTATATAACGCTAAATCAGACACTCTGCGTATTTAATATTCTAAAATTTTAAATACGGGTTTTACAAGCAACATCAACCTTACGAAATCAACTGTAACACCCCATTTTGGTAAATGAAATATCACGCGTGATTATGGCGTGTCATCATAGCATACAAGGTAAATGTCTTAAAAACATTAAATGACCATGAAAAGGAATACCGGAAACAAACATCGGTACCCTAAGTATAAGCTCATCACACACAAATATAAGTACTATAAAGGAAAAGGACTAAACAGTGTCCAAAGAAATAAGTAGCAAAATGTATGATGAAATGCATAAAGTAGAGAAGCCTAGATAGCTTCGAATCCATATGCACATACGCTTAAAGTCTACGAGCGCCCTTCAGTACCTGCCATTTGGGAACATGAAAGGAAAACGACTGAGCATAACGCTCAGTGCACGGATATACAAGTATGACATGTAATAACGTAAGCATATATGACTAATAGCAGCAGAATAACATAAGTTCTAAGATATCTGGATTCATGTTCATAAAACTGGTTTTATAGTTTGAAAAGACTTATGTTTCTATGAAAATCTGTTTAATTAGCCAAATAGCCTATATAGGTCATGAGGTTCCACCGTGCATGAATACTTGGAAGGGAGACCTCATCATGCAATTAGAGGGGTTGCCTCTAATTAAATAGTCTGGGTAGGAGGGATCAACTCTTAGTGAAGGATGCAAGGCACACATTGCATTCACTCTGATAATACTGGTAAACATGTAACTAGGATGCACCCATACGCCCCACATGATAATATAATATAATGGCCAAAACTGAAAAGGGACGCCACGAGCAATCACTTTGCCGTGGGGAAGTCATAACACTGGTGCCTTCAGTGTTATGGTTATGGTACCTCCATAACTAGGTGACACTAGTCATGCATGTATATGGCTTAGGCTCTTAATCTAACATAAGTATCAAACATATAAAACAAATACTGGGAAAACAGTTGGGTGCAGACAGGGAATCCTAATAAGGAAAGAATGTCCATACTGAAGGGACGGGAAATTCGTACCTTATGTCCAGTGAACGAAGAAGACGAACGAAAGGAAGTCCTACTTCGATCTCACTGATGCTACATAAATAGTATACATGTATATGTAATCTGTTTACTGAGTACGTAACTGGTTTTATATCATGTCTTAGCTTGTTTTATATGTTCATGTCTTGTTTTATTGATTTTAACGTTATACTGTGTTTATCCTGTATTCTACGTATTCTGATTAAGTATTACTTGTATTTCTGGTATTATTATACTTGTTGTGTAATAATAAGTAACTTTCTAAAAATAGCAGGTTTCCTAAAATAGAAAGTTTCCAAAAATAGATTACTTCTTAAAATAGACTAGTTTCTAAAAATAGAAAGTTTCAAAAAATAGTAAGTTTCTTGAAATAGAAAGTTTCCATATTTAGAATTAAGTTGAATTAAATATCATAAGTCATGTGATTTTAGTATAGTTTATTAATAATAACATGTTAATTAAATAAACTATAGGTTATATGATTTAATTAAATATAAGCATTAGGTTAAAACATGTATTAATATTGTATTAATTATAACCTAAGTCATGATTATTAATTAAGTATATTCCATGTTTTTAATAATTAATTTACTATAGTCTAAATTAAATAGATAAATACTTAGGTTAAAACATGTATTATTAAATAAATAATAATTAACCTAAGTCCATGATTTAATTGAATTATATGTCATGTTAAATTAATTTAATTAACTTGTAAAATTTTATGTCTTGTAAATACTTGTACCATTTAGTCATGAACCGGACCCATGTAATTAATTTAGACATGTCGTAAACCGGACCCGGAACCCCTCGAACCGGTCCGAACCAAACACCCCTTAACAGTGGCAAACCGGCTTGGCCGGTTGCCACTGCCTTGTTTAGGCTGCCACCGGCTTAAGCCGGTGGTCTTGTTTCTCTCAGCTAGCCGCTGCCAACAACGGTATTCCCACCGGCTGTGTGCCGGTGGTTGCCACTGTTGTGCAGCGTGTCCCCCTGCTTGACCCACGACTACCACCGGCTGTGTGCCGGTGGTGGTGGCTGCTGGCTGCCGTGACCCAACCAAAACCACAAGGACACCCCCCGACTCAGGTCGGGGTGCCTTGTCCTGTTTCGACCGAACCAAACACCACCGAGATCATAGATCTCGGTTGGTGGCGTGACAAAGAACACGCCGAGAGCCTAGGGCTCTCGGTTTGTGTTTTGGCAGAGCAAACCAAACCCGAACAAACCCTTAATTTTTACCCCCTGATCCCTTGACATGTTTTTAATCAATGTTTTTATTTAATTAATGTTCAAGTGCTAATTAATTAAATAAAAGAAAAAAACAAAAGGGTTTACGGATTACCGAATGCGTGAAAAGATTGAAGAAGAAAAACACAAACACGATCTTGAATTTTATTTGCAAAAAAATCAAATCAAAACACCTCTTGGTGTGTGGTTGCCGCCGACCAAGGAGAAAGAAACAAGAAGTAGGGTTTTTGATTTTTCTGTAAAACTCTGTGAATGAAAAGGTTTCCTTCTTTTTGTTTATTATTAAAAATCAAAGTGGGCTTGGCCTGTTTCTTCTCTTGGTGCCGTGGCTACTATGGCCCACAAGGGAAACCCGAAGTTTTCCCATGTTCTAAATTTTCATGTTCGTATTTTCATGTTTTCGTGTTATAATTAAATGTTCGTGTTATATTAAATACTTATACATAACGGTATTAATCGTATATTATTAATTAAGTACGTAGTTACGTGTTCGTGATTATTACGTTCATGATTTCATGTTCGTGATTATAATTATTATTGTTAATAATTATCGTGTACTAACACGTACTTAATACTTGTCGTAATAATAATACGTACATAACTTCTGAAATTACTAATCGTGACACGTGTTCATGCAATAAAAGGAAAGTTTTTAATATGTACGTACGTTACTAAGTGAACTGTTCATGGTAAAAGCATGCGGGTTTTACAACTCTTCCCCCTAAAAGAATAATTCGTCCCTAAGTATAGACAAAATAAACTGAAAGAGGAACATACCCGAATTCAAAATATGAAATGAGGGTAAGAAGCCTGGATAGACTCCTCTGTTTTGTAAGTGGCTTCCCTCTCGGTGTGGTCCCTCCAATGGATTTTGACGAATGGAATCGTCTTCTTCCTCATGACTCGTTCTTGCCTGTCAAGAACTCGTTCGGGTTCCTCTATGAAGGTAAGATCTTCACGAATATGTTCCGGTGGATACTAAACCATGTGAAGAGGATGATAATTGTACCCTCTGAGTAAGGACACATGGAAAACGTCATGAACGTGAGAAAGCTACGGAGGTAATGCTAAGAGATAAGATACTTCACCACTCGCTCGATGACATCAAACGGTCCGATGAATCGAGGACTGAGTTTCCCTTTGATTCCAAAACATCTAACACCACGTGCCGGTGATACCTTAAGGAAGACGTGATCTCCTACGTTAAAATGTAAGTCCCTACGATGCTTGTCAGCATAACTCTTCTGACGTGTACGAGCTTCTCGCAATTTCTGCTTAGCTACAACGACCTTCTCTTTGGTCAACTCTATCATCTCCGGTCCTTCAAGTGTTCGCTCACCAACCTGATCCCAGCAGATTGGGGCGCGACACTTTCTGCCATACAACATCTCGAATGGTGCACACTTAATGCTGGCATGCCAACTATTGTATGTAAACTCTACTAAACATATGTAGTCATCCCAGTCTCCTGTCCACTCCAATGCACATGCTCGGAGCATGTCCTCCAATGTCTGAATCGTCCGCTCCAATTTTCCATCTGTTTGAGGATGAAAAGCCGTGCTAAGCTTAAGTTTTGTACCCCAAGCTTTCTACAAACTCCTCCAAAATCGCGAAGTGAAACAGGGATCTCTGTCTGAGACGATACTGGATGAAGCACCATGAAGTCTCATGATCTCCTTCTTGTAAGTATCGGCGAGTTTGCTGACCGGATCATCCTTGCAGATCGGTAAGAAATGAGCTGACTTAGTCAGTCGATCAACGATAACCCAAATCGCATCATGCCTCCTCTTGGTCTGCGGAAGACCAGTAACAAAATCCATGGTGATCTTTTCCCACTTCCACTCTGGAATGTCTAACGGTTGTAGTAAACCACTAGACCGCTGATGCTCGATCTTAACCTGTTGGCAGGTAAGACATTTGGAGACATAAGTAGCAACATCCTGTTTCATACCACTCTACCAGAAGTATTGCTTGATGTCGTGGTACATCTTGGTTGAACCAGGATGAATGGAGAATGGGGAGCTATGAGCTTCAGCTAATAACGCTTCTCTAAGAGTAAGATCATCAGGAACACAAAGTCTGGTGCGCTGCCATAAGATACCATCGTCATCCAACCGAAACTCCGTTTGCTGATCCAAGTTGTGACTGGTCGCCCAAATTTCACCGTCATCCTTCTAAGCTTCCTTGATCCTAGAGAGTAACTCAGGTTCCACTCTAAGATTATACCAGTAACCGTGCTGTCCACGTACCATGATCTTGATGTCTAGTCGCTCTAAGTCTCTTATAATTTCCTCCTTAATTTTAATGCCATTTATCATACCGGACTTTCTATTAAGTGCATCTGCCACTACATTCGTCTTGCCGAGATGATACTACAGATTAATGTCATAATCCTTCAACAGATCTAACCATCTCCTCTGTCTCATGTTCAGCTCACGTTGAGTGAAGATGTACTTCAAGCTCTTTTGATCTGTGAAGATATTACATGATTCTCCATACAAGTAGTGCCTCCATATATTCAATGCAAGCACGACTGCTGCAAGTTCCAAGTCATGCGTAGGGTAATTTTCCTCATAAGGCTTAAGCTGCCGTGAAGCGTACGCAATCACTTTCCCATGTTGCATGAGAACACAGCCAAGTCCCTTCCCTGAAGCATCATTGTAGATTTGAAATCCACATGTACCAGATGGGAGACTAAGAATCAGTGCAGATACTAACTTCTGCTTTAGGTATTCAAAGCTCTTCTCTCTTTCTTCAGTCCAGACAAATTTCTGGCAGTGCTAAACGAGAAAAGTTCTCTATGAACCTACGGTAGTAACCAGCTAAGCCTAGGAAACTGCGAACTTCAGTCGCTGATGTCGGCCTTCGCCACTTGGTAATAGCCTCAACCTTTGCTGGGTCGATGGTGATTGCTTCTGCTGATACAATGTAGCCTAGGAACGCCACCTTATCTAACCAGAACTCACACTTGGAGAATTTAGCATACAACTGCTTCTGGCAAAGTATCTGTAGTACAGTACGAAGATGGTCTTCGTGTTCCTCCTTGGACTTAGAGAAAATAAGAATGTCGTCAATGAAGACAATGACAAACTTGTCCAGGAACTCATGGAAGATACGGTTCATCAGATCCATGAAAACAGTTGGAGCATTGGTAAGGCCAAATGGCATGACTACGAATTCGGAGTGCCCATAGCGTTTACGGAAAGCAGTCTTGGCGATGTCCTACTCTTTAACCCGTAACTAATGATAGCCCGACCTCAGATCAATCTTGGAGAAATGTTTGGCCCCTTGGAGTTGGTCAAACAAGTCATCAATGCGTGGCAGCGGATATCTATTCCTGATGGTGATCTTGTTAAGCTCACGATAATCTATGCACAGACGCTTGCTACAGTCCTTCTTCTTTATGAACAGAACAGGTGCGCCCCATGGAGAAGCACTAGGTCGAATGAAACCACATTCTAACAGTTCTTGCAGTTGTTCCTTTAACTCCTTCAGCTCTCTGGGAGCCATGCGATAAGGGCCTTAGATATTGGCTCAGCTCCTGGGACGAGCTCAATATTAAACTCCACTTCACGAGCAGGTGGTATGGCCGGAAGTTCTTCTGGAAACACTTCTGGGAATTCTGACACGATTGGCTGATTCTGGATAGATGGAGATTCAGCCTCAAAATCATGAACAGTAGCAAGATAGCCCTCACAACTATGTGACAGTAGTGCACGTGCTTGCAAGGTCGAAATTATTTGTATAGACCTTCCGGGTACGAACCCGTTGTGTATGTACTCTGGTGCATTTACATCACCGAAGATGACCCGATATGTATGGCAGTCTATGGTGGCGTGGTGTTTGGATAGCCAGTCCATGCCCAATATCATGTCAAATCGCACATATCCAAAGGAAGTGCGTCAACAGGACGAATCTTGTCGTCAAATTATAGGGGAAGGCTCTTGACCCATGGGTTATGCGTACATAGTCTCTTAAAGGCGTGGAAATGTTTAGTACATTCTCTAAAGGCATAGGGGAAATCCTAACATTCTTGGCATAAACAGTAGAAATGACCGAGTGAGTAGCACCCTTGTCAAATAAAACACATGTAGCTTGACCATACATATACAAGATTCCAGTGATGGTACCTGTAGACTTGTTGTCCTGATCGCGAGATGTCGTGTAAACTCGTTCACTAGTAGGAGGTGGCTTGGAATCAGCATGTCCAGATGTGCCCCCCATCTCGCCCTTGCGGCAGTCCTTCATGCGATGACCAGTAAGGTCACACTTGAAGCAAGCCTCGCTGTCGCGGCGACATGGTCCTGGGTGCCTACGGTTGCATGTAGTGCAGAGAGGGTGAGTATACCCTCCAGCAGGTGCCCGTGCTGGCTGGGAGCCTGTCCAGAAACGTATACATGAGACATGGTTTATAGGTACAAAAGGACAATGCGGAAAACGTAAGATGTAATAACAGTGATAGCTGGACGGTTAGGCTGTGAACGTCTTCGATCCTGCTCCCTCCCGTTACCATGATTCCTGGTAGAAGATTGCTAATGTGTCAGAATTATAAATTACAACATGTAACATAAGAAATGAGTTAAATGTAGGGACCTGCTGCTGTTGGAGTTTCCAGCGTTGTTACGGTAATTATCATTACCGCCGCGCCTATCCGTAGCAGAACGGTCTTGAGTCTGACCGTTACCCTTGGGCTGAGTAGGCTGTTGCTGAGTAGCCGGTTGAGACCGGTCCCTAGTCTTTTGCCTGAAAGATGCAGTTTAAAGAGAAAGATAAATATTGGATAGTACTGAATGAATTTGAAACGGTCATCGCTGAATGACGAATAAATACCTCTTCTCGGGTCTCTCTGCTTCTCCGAACTCCTCTCTTTCCTGCAGCATCTCCATCTTACGTGCCGCATTAGAAACTTGTGCCACCGTGTTGAAGGTAGCACACACGAAGTTGTTGGCGACCGATGTACGAAGAGCCCACCGGAAGTGGTATGCTTGCTCTTCGGCAGTACCTACTGCTACACCAAAAAAACCAGCCAAACGAAGAAAGCGCTGCATGAACTCTTTGCTGTTCTCCCCAACTCTCTGTCTGATTCCGTGGTACTCCCTCTTCAGCTTGTCTTGCTCAGCCTTGGGGAAGAACTGTCCCATCACTAACTCCCTGAACTGAGCCCAAGTCAAACCAACCACCCAATTGTCACCTCCCTCAGACTGCTTGACTGCATTCCACCATCCCAGTACATCACCTTCGAACTTGTAACAGGCCAACCTCGACTCGAAGACGGGGTCGCAGCCCATTGCATCGAATATCTTCTTGATGTACGCCAACCAGCTTTCAGCTTCGCTAGGGCTATCAGTTCTCTCGAAGGATCGAGGACGTTGCTTGTTGAATCTCTCCAGCCATGTGACCAATGTTGTTGGAGGAGGAGGGGGAGGAACTGGGTGCTGTTGCTGATTGTTGGCAGCTTGCACCTCAGCCCTGATTTCGTTCCTCAGCTGAGGAAGCAAAGCTTGCATCACAGCTTGGACTGTTGCATTGAGTTGTTCCTGCTCACGTGTGAGAACCATCTGACAATATAAAACAAAATACATGATTAACCTGATCAAACATAAAATATATACATGAAAATAAATAAAAATTTATGCCAATAAATCATGATAAAATTTTTATGCAGGAAAAACAGTGCATGAATACATGATACAGTTTTATGAAAACCTTTATATGCGCGAGAGTAACGCCTATGGTCAGTTCACCCCAAAACAAAATACATGGCGAGGGGACGCCAATGGGTCGGTCCCAAAGTTAAAAGTTTCGATAAAAGCCCATGCGACTAAATAGGGCCAGTCCTGTACCAACCATTACATAGTCATAAACCTGCGACAATGACATATAACATGAATGCATGAAAACAATGAATGCATGAAAACCGAATGTCAGTTCTAGGAAGACCATAGTGACTACCCACTAATCACAGGTCATGTTTTGAAAGCCTACATGTCGAAGCCTTGGCTCTGATACCATAATTGTAACACCCCATTTTGGTAAATGGAATGTTACACGTGATTATGGCGTGTCATCATAGCATACAAGGTAGATGTCTTAAAAACATTAAATGACCATGAAAAGGAATACCAGAAACAAACATCGGTACCCTAAGTATATTCTCATCACACATAAACATAAGTACTGTAAAGGAAAAGGACTAAACAATGTCCAAATAAATAAGTAGCAAAATGTATGATGAAATGCATAAAGTAGAGAAGGCTAGATAGCTTCCAATCCATATGCACGCATGCTTAAAGTCTACGAGCGCCCTTGAGTACCTACCGTTTGGGAACATGAAAGGAATACGGCTGAGAATAACGCCCAGTGCACGAATATACAAGTATGACATGGAATAACGTAAGCATATAAGACTAATAGCAGCGGAATAACATAAGTTCTAAGATATCTGGATTCATGTTCATAAAACTGGTTTTATAGTTTGAAAAGACTTATGTTTCTATGAAAATCTGTTTAATTAGCCAAATAGCCCATATAGGTCATGAGGTTCCACCGTGCATGAATACTTGGAGGGGAGACCTCATCATGCAATTAGAGGGGTTGCTTCTAATTAACTAGTCTAGGTAGGAGGGATCAACTCCTAGTGAAGGATGCAAGGTGCACATCGCATTCACTTTGATAATACTGGTAAACATGTAACTAGGATGCACCCATACACCCCACATGATAATATAATATAATGGCCAAAACTGAAAAGGGACACCACGAGCAATCACTTCACCGTGGGGAAGTCATAACACTGGTGCCTCCAGTGTTATGGTTATGGTACCTCCATAACTAGGTGACACTGGTCATGCATGTATATGGATTAGGCTCTTAATCTAACATAAGTATCAAACATATAAAAAAAATACTGGGAAAACAATTGGTTGTAGATGGGGAATCCTAATAAGGAAAGAATGTCCATACTGAAGGGACGGGAAATTCGTACCTTATGTCCAGTGAACGAAGAAGACGAACGAAATGAAGTCCTACTTCGATATCACTAATGCTACATAAATAGTATACATGTATAAGTAATCTGTCGTCTGAGTATGTAACTGATTTTATATCGTGACTTAGCTTGTTTTATATGTTCATGTCTTGTTTTACTGATTTTAACGTTATACTGTGTTTATCCAGTATTCTACGTATTCTGATTAAGTATTACTTGTATTTCTGGTATTATTATACTTGTTGTGTAATAATAAGTAACTTTCTAAAAATACCAGGTTTCCTAAAATAGAAAGTTTCCAAAAATAGATTACTTCTTAAAATAGATCAGTTTCTAAAAAAAGAAAGTTTCCAAAAATAGTAAGTTTCCTGAATTAGAATGTTTCCATATTTAGAATTAAGCTGAATTATATATCATAAGTCATGTGATTTTAGTATAATTTATTAATAATAACATGTTAATTAAATAAACTATAGGTTATATGATTTAATTAAATATAAGCATGATTTAATTAAATTAAAGTGTATAAAATACTTAGGTTAAAACATGTATTAATATTGTATTAATTATAACCTAAGTCATGATTATTAATTACTTAATTCCCATGTTTCTAATAATTAATTAATACTATAGGCTAAATTAAATAGATAAATACTTAGGTTAAAACATGTATTATTAAATAAATAATAATTAACTTAAGTCCATGATTTAATTAAATTAATTATATGTCATGTTAAATTAATTTAATTAACTTGTAAAATTTTATGTCTTGTAAAATAAATACTTGTACCATTTAGTCATGAACCGGACCCATGTAATTAATATAGACATGTCGTAAACCGGACCCGGAACCCCTCGAACCGGTCCGAACCAAACACCCCTTACATTGGCAAATCGGCTTGGCCGGTTGCCACTGCCTTGTTTAGGCTGCTACTGGCTTAAGCCGGTGGTCCAGTTTCTCTCGGTTAGACGCTGCCAATCAGCGGTATTCCCACCAGCTGTGTGCCGGTGGTTGCCACTGCTGTGCAGCGTGTCCCCCTGCTTGACCCACGACTGCCACCGGTTGTGTTCTGGTGGTCGTGGCTGCTGGCTGCCGTGACCCAACCAAAACCACAAGGACACCCCCGACTCACGTCGGGGTGCCTTGTCCTGTTGTCGACCGAACCAAACACCACCGAGATCGTAGATCTCGGTTGGTGGCGTGACAAAGAACACACCGAGAGCCTAGGGCTCTCGGTTTGTGTTTCGGTCGAGCAAACCAAACCCGAACAAACCCTTAATTTTTACCCCCTTGATCCCTTGACATGTTTTTAATCCATGTTTTTATTTAATTAATGTTCATGTGCTAATTAATTAAATAAAAGAAAAAAACAAAAAGGTTTACGGATTACCGAATGCGTGAAAAGATTGAAGAAGAAAAACACGAACATGATCTTGAATTTGATTTGTAAAAAATCAAATCAAAACACCTCTTGGTGTGTGGTTGCCGCCGGCCAAGGAGAAAGAAACAAGAAGTAGGGCTTTTGATTTTTCTGTAAAACTCTGTGAATTAAAAGGTTTCCTTCTTTTTGTTTATTATTAAAAATCAAAGTGGGCTTGGCCCGTTTCTTCTATTGGTGTCGCGGCTACTATGGCCCACAAGGGAAACCCGAAGTTTTCCCGTGTTCTAAATTTACATGTTCGTATTCTCGTGTTTTCGTGTTATAATTAAATGTTCATGTTATATTAAGTACTTATACATAACGATATTAATCGTATATTATTAATTAAGTACGTAGTTACGTGTTCGTGATTATTACGTTCATGATTTCATGTTCGTGATTATAATTATTATTTTTAATAATTATCGTGTACTAACACATACTTAATACTTGTCGTAATAATAATACGTACATAACTTCTGAAATTACTAATCGGGACACGTGTTCATGCTATAAAAGGAAAGTTTTTAATATGTACGTACGCTACTAAGTGTACTTACATCAACCAACCTTTCGACAACCTTTCTCAATTCCTATTTCTCACCAAACTCATAAACCGTTACGATCCAATGTCGGACACCGATGATGAACCAATGTGGTCAGCCGATAGAGTTGTAGCACCAACTTCTGGCTCCGCAATCGTTTTACCTGAAATTGCGAACGATTTTGCAATCAAAGGAAACCACTTGACACTTGTAGAAACCACCACTTTGATGGTCGAATCAAAACCGATCCTCACAAACACATCAATGAATTTAGCGGAATATGCAAAATGCTTAACTACGGAGAAGGTAAATCCGAAGTCGTTCAACTCATGATGTTTCCATCATCCCTGACTGGAGAAGCAAAGGCATGGCTCGACGAACTTAACGAAGGAACAATTCGAACATGGGAAGGTCTTAAAACCGCTTTCATTAGCCGATTCTTTCCTCCTGCACTATTTGAAAAACTCCTCGGAGAAATCCGAAGCTTTTCTCAACAAGATCGAGAAACTCTCACTGACACATGGTTATGAATGAAAGAATTACTCAGAAACTGCCATGGTCATGGACTAAAAAAGGAAGGAATAATCAAGATTTTCTATCATGGTCTTGATGATGCTACCCAAGATGCATTGAACGCCGCATCGGGCGGTATTTTCCTTTACAAAATCCCAAACCAAGCTTACCAATTGTTAGATTACAAAGTCTTACTCAAGCTTGATTGGTCCAAAAACCACAAAAACAAAAACCCACAAAAAACCGTAGCTTTTGCCGAAGAAAGCCACAACCCAACCGACACTAAAAAAATTATGGCTCACATGGACGCCATGTCTCTCAAAATCGATAATATAAAGAGATGAAAAAAAAAAGTCGTGAAACCTACAAACACTGTGGAGGAAACCATCCTTCTAGTGAATGTGATGACAATGACACGCCTATGACAAAGGAAGAAGAAGTCAATTTCATGAACACCTTTCGTCGAACTCGATTTTATAACGATTATCGTAATCGTGACCGCGTTAACTGGAGATCTGACGATATACCAAGTTACAATCGAGACGAATAGAAACCTAACCAAAATGAAGATAAACCCAACCTCGAAACCAAGCTCGACAGTTTTATTGAATCTCAAAGAAAAACCAACCTTTTCGTGTGAGATACATTCACTGACCTCAAAACAAAGTTCGAGACTTCAAACAAAAACCACCAAGCTTCCATTCAAAACCTCGAAGCTAAGTTTGATCGTTTTCCCGATAAGCAATCGAATCACGCTTCTGGTTCTTTACCTAGCAACACCAACCCAAACCCCAAAAACAACAACAAATATCAACCATCACAAGCTCTTAATGAACATGTGAATGCTGTATTCACGCGGAGTGGTTATCTTATGAATCACCTACCAACCCTACCTAAGACACACCAATCTAAAACCCAATCGATAGTGACGATGAGGATGAAGTCCAACCAACCAAAACCAAAACCAATGAGAACTTAGACCCAACACCCAAACCATATAAACCAAAAGTACCATACCCCCAACGCTTACGAAAGCAAAAGATGCAAGCTAAGTATGGTAAATTCCTCGACTTAATCCAAGAAGTTAGAATCGGCATGCCTTTAGTCGATGTTCTGGATGGAATGCCAAACTGTGGCAAATTTATCAAAGAACTTATCAAAAGCAAGCATAAATTTGAAGATGTATCTTCAGCTTTTCTAAATAATGAATGTTATGCCATTATCCAAAACAAAGTACCACCAAAACTTGGAGATCCTTGAAGTTTTCTAATTCCATGTACTTTCCACCACTCATACTCTTTGTAACACTCGTGAAAGTGCCGTATGACGCTAAGTTATTGTCTCAAGAGCTGTTCAGTATGAGCATCTCTCTTAAGTTGTGGCTCACTTGTGGATGTGATATCCCGAGCCCAACATTATTTATTTAATCCTATTTTACGTATATTTTTGAAACTTTTTAAGAATTTTTATCGTAGATTTATTTGACGGTTTAAGTTGAAACCAACGTCTACGGTCTTAATTTAACGATTGACGATTTAAGAAGAACCGATAACGACTACGATACCGACGGATGCCCAAAACTTACATTTTATTATCGATTGATCGATATTTGAGTTTTTCGAGATTTTATTTTTATTACGTGTTAAGTCGAGTCGGAACCATATGTATATTCGTTTTGTGTGCGTTTGAACCATTTAAAAGTATTTTCAAGTGTTCGGGGCGAAACCCGACTCCCGTGAATTTTCCAAATTGACTAATGAGTCATTCCCGCAAACATTTGGGTCGTTTTTAAACAAGGCCAAAAGAATGCCAATATTGCAACCAAGGACCTCCCACTTTTACAAAATGGAAACATAACACACACACAACACAAAACACATTAAAAATTTCACTCCCTCCCTCCTTCTTCTCTCTATCTCACGGCAACACCACCACCACCTTAAACCACCATCAAAACTTGGTTTTTGACAAATCCAATCAAAGTCCCATGTTTATAACATCAAGTTAAGTAAATCCCACCAATAAAATTACACATGCAACAACATTTTTTTTAGATCTAATTTTTGATTAATCTTGATAAAAACTATGATTTGATTTAATTAATCTCGTGGGGTTATGTTTAAATGTGTTTAGGAACACACTACTAAAATATTGGAGCATGGGAGATGTTTTCCCATGGTGATTTCAGCCCCAAACCCCACGGCACACATGGGGGTTTTGGTGTTCTTGAAGCTTTGATCCATTTTGTTCATGGTATGGTTCCATTTCTTTGTTATTAATATTTTATATATATTTAATTATATTGCATGTTTAGTTTTTGATGTGGGTTTTGAATAAGGATGAACATACAAGTGATTTAGGGTGTTTTGGTTTGATTAGGATGGTTAGTAGGTGATGTTAGGAGTATAGGAGTTGATGAAATTGGTCAAAATGATGTTTTAATATGATTTTGAAAGAGTCAATTTAGATCAGATTGTTTAAGGGTTATTTTCGTGGGTTTAAGTCTAAGTCCAGGTTGAGAAGATAGGATATTGTTGTAGAGCTTCTTTTTAGCTTCGATTCGGTATAAGGTAGAGCTTCTAACTCAAAACGAGTCAAAAGTTATGATATTTTAAAGTTTGAGGCGTACCGGGTGATGAAAATCACAAGTTACGGGGTTTTGTCAAAATATAGGTCGAATGTCTAGGATTGTAACTAGAGTTCTAAAAATGTTTGGGAGTTGTTCTCAGGCCCTAAACTTAGCGTTTCGAGTCTATTTTCATAATCAAGAGTCGGATTTTCAAATGGCATTGGTTAAGATGGTCAAAACGATCTTACGAGTCGAGTGTGCAAAACTGTCCGAATTTTGTACTTCAAAGATGTGTCGGGCAGAAGGTCTTAGGAGTGAAAAATTTTTATGAAATTTGGTGAGGGGTTTCTACAGATTATAAGTGATTTTTACAAATTTTCTCAGATTTTTAGGAGTGGTCTAAGTGGGGTAAAACAGCCCGTACATTCGGTATGTACCGGCAGAGTTGTAAAATGCGCAATAATTCTAATAAAGTATAAAATGGTTCGTGTCTAGTAAATATCGCTTGTATGGATTTTTGGCGTGAGTTTATATGAACCTTGAGTGTTCTTAATTGTGTACATACAGTACTTGAAGGTACTTGAATGTGTTGATTCATTACGTGTTTATTCGTTAGGTGTTGTGTTTGATTTTCCTGGGCATCCACGTCGTCGGTGATATTTCTTGTTACGTCTTCGCTAGAACTACTACTACTACGCAAGGTGAGTCTATAGCCTCGCTCTTTACTTATTTCAAATGATTTTACCCGCGAGGGGGATACATGCTAATTTAAATGAAAATGAACATAAGTCATGAATGGTTGTTGGACCCGAATGTTGCCTCGAAATTGTGTTGAGTACTTAGTTGCAAAAGTCCCTAAATTCATGAACTATTAACTATTGTCCTGCCCTCGAGTAGGGGGAAATAGCCGCTTATACAATTTGTAGTACTACGGGGCTAACGACCCAATGCTAGCCGAGAAGCTGTACGTTAAGTAAGTTCTGCGGTAGATTATCTTGTATGAGAGATAAGGTATAATTGCAACTGATGCCTTTAGAAGGGGCACTGGTTTCATCTGAATCACGCCGGTAATTATTACGCGGGTGATTGAGTTAACGGATTAGTGTCATGAGCTTAAACACAATTGTCATATCCTTGAGTAATAGATTGTGAGTACGACAATGCTATTGAATGATCATGATTGGTTTTTAATACTTATGTTCAACTTATGATTTGATAAACCTATAGATTCGCTCAACCTTTGTGTTGACGATTTTAAGCATGTGTTTCAGGTAACCAAGATTGATAGCAGCGGAGCATGCGGGGATGGAAGTTGTGGTGGCTTGGCGGTCTACTTTGTTTTCCTCCCTTTTTGCACTTAAAAATTTTATACTATGTCATGTGAATGAAAATGTATTTTTGGGTTGAGATTCAGTGGGGATCTAAACGCAAACTCTGTATTGTATTCTTTTGGGGTTTGGAAAACAGTAGACTTGTACATTTTAACTATGTTTAAATAATGTCAAGACTTTTACGTCTTTTGAGTCGTTTGATATATCTTGTGTGCGATGATAACTGTGTAGCACCCAAATGTTGTAGTTCCGCTGCGCATAGCATTTGTGGGGGTGTTACACTCTTGTAACGCCTTGGCGGATCTTGGCTCTAGTATCAACCTCATGCCATACTCCTTGTATTTTAAACTCTCAAAATATGTTCTCAAACCCACAAAAATGAGCTTTCGCCTCGCGGACCGTTCTTTTCAATACCCAATGGGAATATCCTAAAACATGCTCATTGAAGTTGGAAAATTCATTTTTCCTGTCCACTTTGTAATCCTAGAAATGGAAGAAGATAGCAAGGTACCACTTATCCTTGTTAGACCCTTCTTGCATACAGCTGACGCTGTGATTCGTGTGAAACAAACAACTCAACCTTGGAGTTGGAGAAGATAGAATTTCTTTTTCTATCGATGAAGCAATGAAACACTCTTATTCTAATGACAATACTTGCTTTAGTATTGATGTCATTGACGAAGTCGTTGAAGCCGATTTCGACGCTCTTCTTGATGAAGGAAGCAAAATTTTATATTCTATCGAAGGAACCATCCTCAAGAACTTTTTGCTGAATTTGACGCCTTCATAGCCGTTAATACCGACGAACCTATAGAGACACCCGAAGAAGAAAAAGAAACACCTTTGAAACCATAAATTTCGAAACCGATTTCAAAGTTAAGAAATCTGTGGAAGAGCCCCCCTACCGATTTAGAACTTAAACCTCTTCCTGAACATCTGGAATATGCGTTTCTTCACGAAGAATAATTACTACCTGTAATTATTTCATCCCAACTTTCGGAAGAACATAAAAACGATCTAATTGAAGTTATCAAGAAGCATTAACAAGCTTTTGCTTGGAGAACTTATGATATTCCTGGCATATGTCCATCATTCTGTAAACACAAAATCCAACTTTTGGATAACAAGAAACCGATTGTTGAAAAACAACGAAGACTAAATCCTAACATGGAGGAAGTTGTTAAAAGAGAGATCCTTAAACTCCTCGATTCTGGAATAATCTACCCAATCGCTGATAGCCCCCGGGTTAGTCCTATTCATTGTGTACCTAAAAAAGGAGGTATCACTATAGTAACTAACGAGAACAATGAATTAGTACCAATACGAACCATCACCGGATGGAGAGTTTGTATTGACTATCGAAAATTAAATGACGCAACTGCGAAAGATCATTTTTCTTTACCCTTTATGGATCAAATTTTAGAAAGACTCGCAGGGAATGAATAGTTTTGTTTCCTCGATGGTTTTTCCGGATATTTTCAAATCCCAATCAACGCTATAGATCAAGAGAAAACCACATTTACTTATCTATTTGGAACTTACGCGTATAAGCGCATGCCCTTTGGCTTATGCAATGCATCTACTACTTTTCAGAGGTGTATGATTGCAATCTTTCACGATATGATTGAAGAATCAGTCGAAGTCTTCATGGAAGATTTCTCCGTCTTTGGAAATTCTTTCGACACATGTCTTAGCAATCTTGATAAAATGTTAGCACGATGTGAAGAAGAAAATCTTGTGCTAAATAGGGAAAATGTCACTTTATGGTAAAAGAAGGAATTGTGCTTGGACACAAAGTGTCTGGCGCAGGTTTAGAAGTTGACAAATAAAAAATAGACGTAATCTCAAAACTCCCACCACCTACTAATGTGAAAGGCATTAGAAGTTTTTTAGGTCATGCCGGATTTTACCGACGATTTATCAAATACTTTGTAAAGATCACAAGACCTTTAACTCAACTTCTTGAAAAAGAAAGAACATTCGATTTTAATGCTGAATGCCTTTCAGCATTTGAAACTCTTAAAGTAAAGCTTACATGCACACCAATTATTGCAAGCCCCGATTGGAACATTCCATTTGTGCTTATGTGCGATGCAAGTGAACATGCTATTGGAGCCGTCCTTGGACAAAAAAATGGAAAACAATTCCACCCCATCTACTTTGCTAGTAGAACTCTAAATGCAGCCCAACAACATTACACCATCACGGAAAAAGAACTCATGGCTGTAGTTTATACGTTTGACAAATTCCGATCATACCTCGTATTATCGAAAACAATAGTTTACACCGATCACTCAGCCTTAAAGTATTTGTTTAAAAAGCAAGATGCCAAACCTCGTCTCATATGATGGATATTGCTTTTACAAGAATTCGATTTAGAAATTAAAGATAAAAAAGGTGCTGAGAATGTTGCTACCGATCATTTATCTCGCATAGTGAATGATGATTCTAGCGATGGTGAAATCGATGATTTTCCCGATGAACACATAATGCAAATAAATACTAACATTACACCATGGTTCGCAGACTTTGCAAACTATTTGGCTGTAGGTATTTTATGAAAGGGAATGACGTATCAACAAAAGAAAAGATTATTTTCTGAACTTAAAAAATACTTTTGGGACGATCCCTACCTATTTAGAATCTGTTCTGATGGAATTATCCGACGTTGTATTTCCGGATCCGAATCTCGAAAAATTCTCGATGAATGTCACTACGGACCGACCGGAGGACATTATGCAACGAACCCCACCGCTAAAAAAGTGTTCGACCCTGGCTTTTACTCGCCAACGATTATTCGTGAAGCTCATACCTTAGTACGATTATGCGAAGCATGTCAAAGGACTGGAAATCTTACAAAAAAAGATGAAATGCCTCTTAATAATATCCAAGTCTATGAAATCTTTGACGTGTGGGGTATCGACTTCATGGGACCATTTCCTAAATCTTATAAATGTGAATACATTTTAGTCGCCGTCGACTATGTATCGAAATGGGCCGAAGCTCAAGCCTTGCAAACTAACGATGCAAGAGTTGTTATAGCATTTTTAAAGAAACTGTTCTGTCGTTCTGGAATTCTAAAAGCACTAATAAGCGATAGAGGAACTCATTTCTGTAACAAACTCATGGAAAAAATCATGAAAAGATATGGAGTAAACCACCAATTTTCCACATCTTACCACCTTCAAACGAGTGGCCAAGTTGAAAACACTAATAGAGCTCTTAAGCGTATCCTTGAAAAGACCGTTCAAAACAACCCTGCTTGTTGGTCTAAGAAATTAGAAGATGCTCTATGGGCCTTTCGCACCGTTTCAAAACACCAACTAGAACCACACCGTACAAGCTCTTGTATGGAAAAACATGCCAATTACCAATAGAAATTAAACACCGTGCATATTGGGCACATATGAACTGCAACGCTGATCTTATTGCAGCATGATAAAAACGTATCTTTCAACTTCATGAGTTAGATGAATTTCGACATCAAGCTTATGAAAGTTCACGTTTATACAAAGAACGAACCAAAGTGTGGCATGATTGCAAACTGCGACAAAGAAAAGATTTCAAACATGGAGAGAAAGTACTTCTCTTTATCTCGAAATATAAATTCAAGCAACCTAAGCTTACATCGAGATGGACTGGACATTACACAGTAAAACACCAATATCCGTCCGGATATGTTGAACTCTACGGTAGAGATAATACCACTTTTATTATGAATGTACATAGACTCAAGCCATACCACAAAGAAGAAAACTGTAATGAATTCGATGAAGAAGAAATCCCCTTTTTTTAAATAAAATCGAGTAGCCGAGTCTGGCTGAAGACTTTAAACTTTGCGCTATTCGGAAGGCAATCCGTATTTTATCCCCCACTTTTTACCTTAAGTGTGGAGGAGGGAATGCAAATAAATAAAACCGTCCTTGTATATATTGCATGTGTTTTGTTTTGTTTTATAGCATGCAGAAAAATAGCAAATTTGGAGCTCTGAGCTTGATGCATCTGTTGAAGTCTTGCAATTTTCTACTTAGCCCCGGGAGTTCTCGTTTCCCTTTGCAATTTTTCCTATTTTTTTAGTTTTATCAGTTATCACCTCGAGGAAGACGTTCACCTTAAGTGTGGGGGAGGGACAAATATGAATAATAATAAATAATAAATTCCTCCACATAAAAACCTTTTTGAAAATAAAATAAAAATTGACATATTTTAAAATAAATAAAGTTTTAGCAAAGCAAAAATCTCATTGTTTGACATTATAACTAAGCACAAAACAATCCACCAAATATGTGAGTAAACCTAGCCTTATATTTCTCTATTTTGTGTGAAAGCCGATAATCATTTACTAAACCACAGTGAGGTTAATTTATAGATATTTTCAAAAAGAGGCAAAATAAATCACCCTTTTATCATTTTAGTTAAGCTACATTGCTTGCTGAAAATATGATGCACTCGTACCTATGTGTTATATTATCCCTTATGCTATTATACTTATGTTGATGCCTATCCATTTTGTCAAGTCGAAAAATTATATCTGATGTTCCCTCTTTAAAAAAAACAAAGAGAGAAAAAAGAAAAAGAAAAAAAAGTATTTTACTATAGTTGTTCTACGACTTTGACAAAACATATCTTGTTCTTACACCCTCATCATTATCACGTTTTGTCTCTTTGAAAATTATCTGGTGCTCACGCCGCAACGGTTATGTTTATGTGTCATGTACAAACCTATGGTAGCTATCTATTTTATATCTGTGCTATTTGAGTGTTACCTTACATTTTTCCTTTGTGAGTGACATTTGTGTGAACTTAAAATCTAAACACTATCCATGTGAGGTGTTGAAGTTATTTGTCATTTTCTTTTGCTACTTATAAAAACTTAATCACTTTCCTATCATACTTCATAACACTTAAAAGCATTTTTAAAATCTAATTTGTTTTCGCGCTTTGATTGCTTGAGGGCAAGCAATAGCTAAGTGTGGAGGAATTTGATAACGACCAAATTATACATATTTAGCCCGTTATTATAATGTCACTCTGTATCATAAATAAGAGCTTTCGATACTTAATATATTGCTTTTTATATGCAGGTATGAAGTATGGAGAAGCAAAGTGAAGAAAATATAAAGGAGGGTCCTTATTGTGAAAATTAGCCAAAGTATTGAAAGAAGAATCTGGAACGCACAAAAGTGCGGCACACATTGTCAAAAGTGCGGCGCACATTCCCACATCCAAAGTGCGGCGCACTTTCGGATGAGTGCGGCGCACTTTCGGATGAGTGCGGCGCACATTTTCTCTCAGCCAGCACTATAAATAAGAGCCACTTTTACTCATTTCATATAATCAATCTCATTCTAAAACCACTACTCCAATCAGAGTATTCTTAGCTTTCTAGTAGTATTTTCAGTATTATCCATTTTTGGGAAAAACTTGTAACGAGAGTATTCTACTCTTAGATTCTTGGAGGAACGATACAATCGTGACACTTGTGTACTCTTTCATTCGATCAAATCTAAGTATGATGTTCTTATACTCTTTTCCATTTGTTACTTTGATTACTATGTTAGGCTAAGCTATTTGTGACTATATGGGTATGTGACTATGATTAGTGATGATGCTGTGATATGATCCTTTATAATTGATTTCAAGCTAATGTTGTAGAACCATTTAACCACCTAGTTCTATAAACCATATTTTATCTAGAGATGATTTGTTATGATGGCTTGGCATTGAGAAACGCAACTCGTTGTAAGAAGTTTTTAAAGACTTGTCTATGGTTTTGAATATTTGGTTGGAGAAATCCGCTTAGAAACCATGATAAAATATTGAACTCGTTGGCAACTTGTTTTGATCTTAATCGCTCGAATAAACGTAAGTCTTGAATCACCCTAAAGTAAATTGTACAAACACCATTTTGACGAAAAATGATTATCACTCTTTACCTACATAATCATATCTCGATCATTATTATCATCATCACGAACTCATACGAACTATCCCATATTAGTCATATTTATTACTATTGTTATTCATATCAATCATTTCTTGTTTCAATTATTATATTGATTACCAAAATGAAACTAAGTCTCAGCGAACGATCCTAGCTTACCATTACAAGCTATATTACGAACGAAAGGGTATACTTGCCCGTAATTGTATTTCTAGTCCCTTGTTTTCTCTAAACCTTGTAATATAAATTTAAGACTTGCAAAACGAACATCATAAACCTTGTGCATTAATATATGAAACATTTTGAGATCTGAACTATGATTTACAAAACCTATGAATTCACCAACTTTATGTTGACATTTTTAGCATGTTTTTCTCAGAAAATTAAGCTGGATTATATGAGCATGGAATGAGTATCATTTAAGAGCATAAAAATGATTGGGGGATCTGTTCTTCACTAGGATACTTGTAACAACTGATATTCAACATTTCAATTTATTGTACTAAGACTAGGGATGAGCATTTTGACCCGAATCCCGAATCCGAACCCGAACCGTTCCCGGAACCGTACCGATTCCCGATACCCGAATCCCGTTCGGTACGGGATCGGGACTACAAAATAAGGTGAAAAAAATTCGGGACCACTGATTCGGTAAGGGACCGGTACCAAATCGGGAAATTCCCGGAAAAAAACGGGAAAATCCCGATTTTCCGGTACCGGTACAGATAACCGTACCGGTACCGATACCCGAATCACGTTCGGTACGGGATCGGTACATAACTTTTTAGATCGGGAAAAAATCGGGAGCACTAAATCGGGACGGGATCGGGACGGGATTGTTCCCGAGCTCATCCCTAACTAAGACAATATTTGTAACAATTGTATTTAAAAATCATATAATTGTGATCAATGTTTTGTATGCCATTTGTTTTGTGATCCACAACGTGACACCCAAGTTCCTTCCGTTGTGAACCTAATTTGGGGGTGTCACAACATCCATATAGGGGGAAGTAGCATAGTGTTAGATCTTACTAATCTAAAACAACGTTTATATATAATTACATCGATTACAAATAAACAACACTAACCTGAATACTAAATGCATTGAAAGATGGGTTCTGATGACACCCATATCTATAGTTATAAATTTCTAAAACAAGATTTGAAGAGGTATGAGTATTGTTAAACAGCCTTGGTAAGGTATGATATGATTTTACCTAAGGTATTCGACAATAGCACACAAAACTAATCCCTAGATTGCTCGATTACACTTATAAGGTCCCATGATTCAGATGTGTATGCAATAAGGAGTTGGCCGTACTTGATTTGAACTTAAACCTCCCACAAATAATCTCAAGTCGTTGTCCATGTGACGAACCCTTGTTGTCAAACCAGAATGATGTTACTTATAAGTGATAATCAGCAAATCTTGGGATTAGCATTGCATTATCTTTCGAGAGATATCATAGCCTATCAATACCATGGTTACAAAATTTTTTATCGAATTTTAAACTCGATATAGGGGGAAGAAACATATAGTGTTGGATCTTATTAACCTAAAAGTCAAATCTAATCTTGAAGATAAAAGAAAACTACGACAGGGGAACAAGCCGATAACTAGAGATCCTAAGCTACTATTTAAACAACCAAAAATGAGACACATGGTAAATCTACTATACGTACCCTGATTAATTAAGACTGACATTATGTAATAAAGAGTGGAAGCAATCAGTGGGTTTAACAAATTATTTAACACTCATCTTTCTCCCAACGATTTGAACATCAAGAACACTTCAAAACTCATTGGAAGTTAAAGCCTTATACACATAGGGATACAATATTTGACCTAAAATGCAAAGAATCCTTAAAAGGAAATAAATTACGCTACATATAAGAGTATAAGAATATCAACTAAATCATCGAATGATCGAATGTAAAAAATCTGAAAAAGAAACCTTAAGCTACATCATCGAGTGATGGCATGCAAAAAAAAAAACTAATGAGAATAAAACTAAATCGTCGAATGATTGAATGCCCTCCTCTCGCCTTTATATATACTTGTTTTTCCACCGACACATGTAAAAGTCGGTTATGCTTCTCGACGTTCAGTGGGCTGATAATATTTATTTTGAGCCCACAAAAACTAGTTAATTATCCACCATTAACCAGCCCAAAAGCTTACATAAATAAAAAAAAGGTTACTAATTGTACCCTCAAACTATGCAAAAAATTACGAAAATCACTTTTAACTCTTTCTTTTGAAAAGGATAAATGATTATCGGAAACTTGTTGGTAAATTGATTTACCTTACATATACAAGACCTCACATTAGTTATGCAATATGTGTTCTTAGTTTTCATATGCATGAGCAAATGAGATTACATTTCGAAAAAAAAAATCGATACCACCAATTGGATACGGGTTCAGTACGTTACTAATACAAACATATAATACAAACCACTTATCACAGTATAGTTACTCAAGTGTTTTAAATGTACTCCTTAAATAAACAAACCAACTTACAGTTGTGGGCCGCCTCATAAGCTTATTTTTAACATTCTCCTTTATGCCTATACTACAAAGATCAAACATGCCAATATCATCACAAAACTTACTCAAACTTAACCTTCACATGTTACACTATTCATAGCTTTGTATTCTCCTTTAGCGAGGCATGACGAGCCTTTTAAAACCATGATTCTTCCCACGTTTCTCATGTTCCACTTGCTTACTATAAGCTTCGGAAAGTTATTCCATCTTTTATGTGTAATTATTTGTTCATAGAGTAGACTTTAATCTTCATGTTTTCAACCCCATATAATCTTATTTCTTCAAAACAAATTTCGTCACCGAATTCTTGTGGTAGATAGCCTTGTTTGACGAACCATCAAAAAATTTTTCCTTCCCAAAAGAAATACAGGTAGAAATCATATACACCTTGATTTTTCCACTTCTCAACCCATAAAACCAGAATCATTCTGTTTTTGCCAAACAATATTTATTTTTGATGTAATTTGGTATATTAACACACACCCAAATCAAGTACTCTGCACTCATGTATAAAAAATCAACTACCTGATGAATATTATTTTGAGGGAGATGTTTGTTGAACTTTACCAAACACTGACCGCGGGTAATAATTTGTAAAGAAATTACGTTGTTTTCCCCACCCATGCCACATAGGGAATATTTGGATCTTAACGACGTTGTTGAGTTGCCCTATTGTTTCAACGAAAAACAGTTCAAAACATGTTAACATCATTCTCTCATTTATACCAGTTTGGCGGAACTTCTAAGTGGCTACCGCTGTACAATTCCAGAAAATATCAATCTAAACGTGTAGCTAGACTAGTTAGCTCTTGGAATGAAAAACAAACTTGCTAATAAAATAAAAGACACAAGTTTATGTTGAATCTGTTTTTGTATTGATATGAATTGATAATAAGTTTTTACAGATTCCTAATCTATATATACAAGATTAATCGGTGCCCAGGAAACATCGTGACTGTTGGAGGCATATCGGTTCTATAAAAACTAATCGTTGTAACCCTATACTACTAACGGTTATACATTTATCTAATATCCAACCCATTTACAAACCTATTGGGTTGGGTTTTTACTTTATAGATATTTACATACTAATACATATTTATACTAAAATACCCTTAACTATTTGATATATATCATTAGTTCCAACATTCCCCCTAATGATATAATCATGTAATCGAGTCTTCTTCACTTGTCTTCAGAACAATGTGGGTTTGGTGTCAGTTTCATAGATGAGAAGAAACTCTTCTTCCTTGTCTTTCTTTTTCCATTTGTTGCATTCGCGTGAAAAATGACTTAAGTCACCACACTCATAGCATCTCATTTTCTTTTTGCTTTGTTCTCTTGTACTTTGTTGAAAACTTGTTTCACATCCTTTTCCTTCTTTACTAAAGTTTCTTCCTCGACCATTACCATGACTTTGATTGCTTGATCTTGCCATGAGAAGCTTGTCTTGATCATTTGCCTCTTGCGTGTCTTGACTTTTGATTCGTTCTTCATAGGCTGTTAATCTTCCAATGGCTTCTTTAAATGACATATCATCTTGATATTGTTCTATAGTTGCTACGATCGGTAAAAAATCCTTGGAGCAGAGTTGAGTAATTTCTTACTAGCGATTTATCTTCCAAAGTTCCATCAAGTCCTTTGAACTTAGCCTTTATACTACTTAACTTTCCTCCAAAATCACTTACTTTTTCGTTTGTTTTGATCCTTAGAGTCTCTAGTTCACTCCTCAGGGTTTGTAGTCGTGCCTTTTGAACAAGATCGGCTCCTAAATTCTTTACTTTGATCGAGTCCCATACTTCCTTTGCAGTCGAGTATTGTGAAACTTGCATCAATACATCTTGTGGCAATGTTTGGAAGATAATTGCCTTTGAAGTGATTTCTCTCTTTTCATTTGTTGTTGCTCCTTATTTTGAAACTATCGTTTCCCAAATGCCATACGCCTTTATTATTGTTTCCATCATCAATGCCCATGTTGTGTAGTTTGAGGCTGTCAGTTTTGGACATTGTAGTGAAACATTTCCTAGTTCTCGAACCGATGTGTTATCGTTCTTGTCGGTTTCTACCATGCCTGCTTGCTTACGTTGTTTCTTGCTTACTTTGTTACTTTCGTACTTCCTTATTGTTTTGAAATGATGAGGTTTCTCTTACGAGGTGAAATACTAAGATTTCTCTTACGGGGTGAAACACTAAGGTTTCTCTTACAGGGCGAAACACTAAGGTTTCTCTTACGGGGTGAAACACTAAGGTTTCTCTTACGGGGTGAAACACTAATGTTTCTCTTACGGGGGTTCGGTTTGACTTGCTATGAACCACAAAGGGTTCGGTTTATCTTGCTATTTTGCTTAAACGAAAATGTTTTTTAAAGGAATTCGTTTGTCTTACTATGAATCTTAAAAGATTCGATCTATGCTTGTAAAACCCGCATGCTTTTACCATGAACAGTACACTTATGATCGTACATAGAGGGTTAAAACTTTCCTTATATAACATGAGCACGTATCACGAATATTAATTACAAGAATGACGTACGTGTTATTACACGATAAGTATTAAATACGTGTTAGACACGATAATTATTTCAATAATAATTATAATCACGAACATACGAACATGAAATCATGAACGTAAATAATCACGAGCTTAATATTATGTATTTACGTATATTTATTACAATCACGAATAAATATAATACGACACGAACGATAACTAAATAAATCACGTAAAACACGAACACGAGAAGATGAATAATATTAGACACGGAAAAACATATGGGTTACCCCATGTGGGCCCCCTTACCCGCGGCTAGACACAAGACAAAGGGCCAAGCCCATGCAATTTTTACTAAAACAAGAATTAGGGAAAAGATATTTTCATAATTACAAAAATTAGAAAATAAACTAAACCCTAAAATCTTTTCTCTTCTCTTGTTCTTCTTGGTCGCCGGGTATAAACACACACCAAGGGTGTGTTTCTTAATTTTTGGTGATCGATTTCTTGCAAGATTGTTAGTTATCGTTCTCCTTTGTTTCAAGTAATCGGTAAATCCTTAAACCCCTTTTTCTTTTTATGTTCTTAATTAACTGAACACATGAAATCATGAGGGATATAAAAACAAGTAATAACATGTTAATAAATCATGGGGGTAAATTATTTAGGGGTTAAGGGGTGTTTGTTTCGGCCGGTACACACATACCGAGAGCCTAAGGCTCTCGGTGTGCTTCGTGTGAACGCAGCCGAGAGCTACGGGTCTTGGTGTGGTGTTGTGGGTCTCGGCCGCAGGAAAAAAGGGAACCCCGACCTCGGTCGGGGTGTGTTTGGTGTTCGGTTGGGTCTCGGCTAAAACAAGAACCACCAGCGGCATAAGCCAGTGGCTAATTATGGAAAGCAGGGGGAACCCGCCGCATGGCAGTGGCAACCGGCCAAGCCGGTTTGCCACTGTTAAGGGTCCGGTTCACGGGTTCAAGGGCACGGTTCACGACATTTTTTACAAGGTTATTTTTACAAGGTTAAATTAAATTAATTAAAACATGTACATGATTAATTTAATTTATACATGACTTAGGTTATTAATATTATTAATAATACATGGATTTTAGGTTATTAATATTATTAATAATACATGGATTTTAACCTAAGTATTTATGATTTAAGTTACACTATATAATTAATTAATTATTAAACATGCCTTATAATTAATTAATTTACATGACTTAGGTTATATTAATAATAAATATTAATACATGTTTTAACCTAAGTATTTTACCATTATTTAATTAAATCATGTTATATTTAATTAAATACTTTAACCTATAGTTTATTTAATTTACATGAAATAATTAATAAACTATACTATTTAATCACATGACTTAGAGTACAAATCAGTAAACACTTAAGCTTATATTATTAGCTTAATAATCCAGCTTATGTCTATTTATGGAAACTTTTTATTTTTAGAAACTTATTTAATTAAGGTAGCTAATCTATTTATGGAAACTTTCTATTTTTAGAAACTTATCTATTTTAAGCAGTAAATATATTTTTGGAAACTTTCTATTTTTGGAAACTTTCTATTTTTGGAAATGTCTATTTTTAGAAACTTTCTATTTTTGGAAACTTTCTATTTTTGGAAAGCTGCTATTTTTAGAAAGTTACTTATTATTACACAACAAGTATAATAATACAAGAAATACAAGTAATACTTAATCAGAATAGCCAAAATACATGATAAACACAACATAACGTTAAAATCAGTAAAACATGACATGAACATATAAGACAAGCTAAGACATGATATAAAATCAGTTACGTACTCAGTAAACAGAATACTTATACACGTATACTATTTATGTAGCATTAGTGATACCGAAGTAGGACTCTCTTCCGTTCGTCTTCTTCGTTCACTAGACACAAGGTACGGATTCTCCGTCCTTTCAGTATGGACATTCTTCCTAATTAGGATTCCCCGTATGCAACCAACTGTTTTCCCCATTATATGTTTTATATGTTTTTGAATTGCTTATGTTTAATTAGATACCTAAAGCCATATACATGCATGACCAGTTTCACCTAGTTATGGAGGTACCATAACCATAACACTGGAGGCACCAGTGTTATGACTCCACCACGACGGAGTGATAGCTCGTGGCGTCCCTTCAGCTTTTGGCCATATTATTATTATTATCAGGTGGGGCGTATGGGTGCATCTTAGTTTACATGTTTTCAGCAGATTATTCAGGTGATTGTGGTGTGTGCCTTGCATCATTCACAAGGAGCTGATCCCTCCTATCCAAAGAGTATATTTAAATTAGAGGCAGCCCCTCTATTTTGCATGACGAGGTCACCCGTCCAAGGATTCATGCACGTTGATATTTCATGACCTATATTGGCTTAACGGTTGACATGTTAAATAGTTTTTATAAGATAAACATAAGGCTTTTCAAATTATAAAACTAGTTTTATTAAGTTATACCAGGTTTTCCAGGACATATACATTTTCGCTGCTATATGTTGTATATGCTTATGTTATTCATGCTATGTTTGTATATCCGTGCACTGAGCGTTATGCTGAGCCGTTTTCCTTTCATGTTCACAAAACGCGGCAGGTACCCAGGACTCGAGCATTTGGAGGACGTGATGGAAGCTACCATAGACTTCTTCCTTTGCCTTCATTTATCTATGCTTGTTTAGTCATTTCTCATTTCCTTTACTGTATTATGTTTTGGGCTTATGTTTGGGAACCGATGTTTGATTCCGGTCTTCCTATGGTCATGTATGTTTTACTACATATTACCTTGCATGCTTTGATGACACGACATAATCACGCGTGACATATTTACCAAAATGGGGTGTTACAATGCTACTTTAATCAATCGGATTATTTCTTGCTAATGGGGAATTTCCTATTTTATAACTAAAACTTATATATAAAAGGGTAAAAAGTTTTGTTATAAAACTTACGGGTGTGTTTTTTGCTTGTTTCTTTTTCGGTTCTGGTGGTTGTTGACATAAGGAAAAAAGACCCTATTCTTGATTCTCGTGATTGTTCCACAGGAGAAACAACACAGCCCCTTTTTGTCCTGCTTCCCCTTGCTTCAATCGATAAAAAAAACTGAAGTTGTTCTTCCTTGGATCGTTCTTGCTCTTGATACCAATTGTTGGAATGAAAAACAAACTTGCTAATAATATAAAAGACACAAGTATATGTTGAATCGGTTTTTGTATTGATATGAATTGATAATAAGTTTTTACAGATTCCTAACCTATATATACAAGATTAATCGGTGCCAAGGAAACATTGTGACTGTTGGAGGCATATACCGTTATCTAATATCCAGCCCATTTACAAACCTATTGGGTTGGGTTGTGTTACTTTACAGATATTTACATACTAATACATATTTATACTAAAATACCCTTAACTATTTGATATATATCATTAGTTCCAACATTAGCAAATACTGAGCAATGCAGTATTTTTAGGTAAGATACTCTCAAATTGTATAGATACGCGTAATGTCTCATTGATGTGTATAGACTTGGCAGTAAACACAAACTTATATGAAAGAAAATATAAACATAACCCAAACCGAATATCAGCCTTTTGTAATTGGATATTGATTGTTATGGACAGATGCTGGATAAGCAAGTACAAGTCGAGAATCCAAGGTAAAAAGATAGCCTTTTGTAATTGGAATTGTAATTGAATAGATTTCCTGATTGTTCAAGGATTGCGAGGGTCATATACCTTTACATAAAACGGCATAAGATCAGTTTCTTTCAGCATGCGTACGCAGGGTGAGGCAATTTTGAGCATGGAACTTGAGTTTCTTCAATGGCCTGACAGTACTCTAGGGACAACGTCACCTCTTCCCAAGCCAAGTTCAAAGCTGGAATGAGGATTGAGGAATACTAGTGTAAGTTGCAAGGTGTAACCACTATCCGCAAGCTGTGTGCAGAGAGAGAGAGAGTACGACAGGCCAGATGAACCGAAAGTGCAGCCTTTAATAGTTACTACAACGATAGGCATCAGTAATGCAATGCAGGTAATGACGGTCCAAGTTATTTGCAATTTATTCTTGTTGAGGTCAAGGGCATAATGCTATACATGAGCATAACCCGTTATCGTTGGTTATTACGAGTACAAAATACAAAGTGATGGTGCATAAAGGTGTGGTGTTTTAGTAATCTGTAGGGGCACTTGGATATTGTTTTGGCAATAACATTGTGGTATGATTCAAAACAGGGGAATTGGTAAATCAATCGACTATAAGGATACAAGTAAAAAAACCAAACCAAAGCGCAAAAGATGATATGATTGTAGGTAGGTACTAGACAGTAAGTAAATTGGTGATTAAGAAGCGAAAAGAAAATATATAAACATTGTGGTAAAAGATCACTTAAGTTAAGGTTCAAAACTAAAATAAGACACATAGATAGATATGGATAGATAGTAGCAGCAAGGAAGCAATTAGAAGACGGAAGAAAACTAGCTTATGCTGCGGCTGTTTGATTCAAATTATCTTCTGGTTGCGCTTTTTCATCTTGGCACTTTTTGCAGCAATACCATCAGCAGGAAGGATGGGGGACTTGTTTCGAACGAAGATAATAACCGTTTTTAGAAGATGATGCAACACCATCTGAAGCAGCAGCAGCAGGAGGAGCAGGATCTTTTATAGAAGATACATTGACAGCAACAAGATTCTCAGAATCAGCAGGAAGGGGGACTTGTTTCGAACGAAGATAATAACCCTTTTTAGAAGAAGATGCAACTCCATCTGAAGCAGCAGCAGCATCAGCAGGATCCTTTTTAGAAGATGCATTGAGAGCAACAAGAGTCTCAGAATCAGCAACAGATTTAACAGATTTTGACATAGGTCGATTACGCTGCAATTCTTCCATATAAAGATATGGATCAAAGGTAGAGCTGGAAGCATTCATGATTTTGACAAAGTCAATCGTGGATGGTAAGTGAGCATTACCTATCCCCTCCCTTTCGTTCCTGACCCTCAAGGAATCATATTGCATTACCACACCAAAACGAGCCATATCCCAAGGTGTCCACACGCCGTTCCGACCCATCGATCTTCTCTTTTTTTTTTCTTTTTTTAGGGTTTCGTTTCTATCACTATTGAATCACCCGCCCACCCCTTTTTTCTATTTATAGTTGGTACTTAGGTTGGTTTTTTTTTATACTTGGTCCGTCCACACCTATGCAAATCTCAGGACTTTCTCTTTTCACTTTTCTTATCTTTTTAATTGCTCGACCACATATCTCATGACTCCGTCACGCGTGAGACATGAGAAGAAGAAAAGTGACATGTTGTCACTTTTATTTCGTTTATTGTTGGTTTGTGTAGCACTTTTTTTTTGTAAATTAGTTATTTTTAATGGTGATTATCATAAATGGTAAAAATTTGTCGATAGTGATGATGTAGCGCTGATGTTAACGCGATGATTGTGGTGGTGGCTATGAAAATGGTTATTATACAAGTAAGTTACTAAAGTTACAAAAATGTTCGTTTAATTTACTAGAATTTCATTTTGTTCATTTAGGTTATTAAAGTTATGAGATATGGCTTTTAGGTTACTAAATATCACTTAACTTGTAAAAATGGATATTTATGTTACGTAACTTATAAAAAAAACATGTGTTCTAGTTACTTGAATTAACACTAAATTATGATTCTTAGTAACCTAGAATCACAAGATGAAACTTCAGTAACTTAGGCAAACATTCTTGTAAACTAATACAATTTGTTTACAAATGAAAAGTGATTAATTAATAGCACTTGCATTTGGTTTTTACAATCTAGTCAGGCATAGGGTGAATTTCTAGATCTATGTCAATTTATGCAAGTTTTTCATTGGTACGACTTAAATCGAGTTCCTGTTCGATCTTGAACACGAGGCATAGGATGAGATGAAACATGCTCATGATATAATTGTTCCAGAACAAGTTTGCTAGAGACGGTACTCGTAAGATGTGAGGACATCCCTTTCAAACACTCTACAACAATATTTCATGAACTGTCTCATAATACTAAGAGTTGCATTTGTTCTGCAATTAACGCTCGACGCTTACCTCTTGCCTCATTTTATTATTATCTGGTCTTAGTCTCATTAGTAATTATTTAGGTAGTTAATTTTTTAAGAATGTAATTATCCAAAATACTAATCATTTGACCTTTTATTTTATAGATGAATACCTTTTGTTTAAACGGATAGGTAACTAAGTCCTTCCTCGAGAAGATGAAGTTGACTAAAGGTAGCTCCAACGACTGGTACCGCTCTCTTCGGGTTGCACTAGAGACCTGAACTACCTGTTATTCCTCAAGGCCAAAAACTTGCCCTAGAAATCCAAGAAAGTCACAAATCTGGGACCAAACGGTCAAATGAAATTGGTGGACTTATGCTTATAACCATGCTCCCTGATCTCTAGAGAAATCTAGAAAGCCATTGGTTAAATGTTATCTTGACGTAACTTAATACTTTATTTTGTCAACAAGCAAATCTGGAACTTCTCGATGTTTCACTAGCTTTTAACTCGTGTAAACAAGAAGAAGGTCAATCTATGAGCTCCTATGTATTAAAGATTAAGGGTTACATAGAGAATATGGAACGTCTTGGTCATCGCATGGCACAAAAACTTGTCGTGAGTCTAACTTTAGTCTCACTCAATAAGGACTATGACAGGTTCGTGCATGATTACAGTATGCATGGTCTGGAAAAGAAAATACTTGAGTTTCATGCCATGTTCAACTTACATGAAAAAAAGTTACCTAAGAAAGGGTGTTGGGAATTATTTGTTAAGTGTCAAGTACCGTTAGTGTATCTTAAGTACTGTTAGTGTTATGTAAGTACCGTTAGTATTAACGCGGTACATAGTAAGTACTGCTACTTATAAAGTAAGTACTGCTATGATGATTAGGACGAATATATCTTTGTATAAGATATGTCATAGTTATAGTTAGAGCATATCTTATGTGATATACCTAAATAGTTAGAATATTGATAATATATCGTCTGTGATATAGTTATCTTTATAGAATATTAAAAGGTTTCTAGGGTTCCTTACTCTATAAAAGGAACATAGGTACAATGTCTTTCATGTACCTCATTCAAGTCGATTAATAAGAGAATCGAATAGTTAAAAGTAATTCTGTTCTTCTGTGCTTTATAAGTTAGATTCCGCATAACTTATTTAGTGTTAGTAAGAGTGCTCAAAGTGTTTTAGTTTGATTACAAACTACTATACTAATTCTTAGCAGAATATAAATCCAACCAAAGGGATCAACAAGTGGTCTCAGAGCTTGTTGAGAAACTCTGAAAAAGAAGAACACAACCCCAAACACTCCACACATCCCAAAACTCAATGTCTCAACCAGAAGGTGATGATGCTCACTTGAATGATGTTCAGAACCCTGATCCTATACCACAGGGATAACCACAAGTTGTGCATCCTGCACCAGCACAAGGTGTTCAAGCCGTGAATGTTGTAGCTACCTCTACATTCTCATACTCTGTCTGCTGTTAAACTCCCAGTTCTCAAAGGTGACAATTACGAGACATGGACTATGCAGATGGAACATTACTTAAATCATACAGATCACACTGTGTGGCAAGTTATCAAGAATGAGAATACACCAAAGAAGCTACACTTGTTGCCAGACAATACATGCTATGTTCTACCTGCTGTGATTGCTGAGAAGGTACAAGCAGAGATCAGAGAGAGAAAAGCAAGAACTGCTTTGGCTATGGCTCTTTCTGAAGACATTCTACCAAGCTTTCATCATTATAAGGATGCTAAAGCTATGTAGGATGCTATAAAAATTAGATTTTGGGGCAATGAAAAATCTAAGAAGATTAAGAAGATTGTTCTTAAGCAAGAATTTGATAACTTCTCAATTACCAGTATAGAGGGGATACATGGTGGATATGGAAGGTTTAGTAAGTTGCTTATTCAGTTGGCAGTTTATGGATAAGTAATTCCTAATGAAGAAGCTAATTTAAAATTCTTAAGAAGTGTTCCACCAGAGTGGAAAGCAATGGCTATGCACTTCATTACAAGAGATGATTTGGAAACAATTCCTTTTGATCATCTCTACAACAATCTTAAAGCATATGAGATGGATGTGAAAGGCACTGAAGTAAAGACAACAACTACTTCAAAGTCTAACTTGGCTTTTGTATCAGATGGGAACAGCAGTACTTACTTTCATAATACCGCTAGTGGATCTAGCAGCGGTACATACTTCACAAATACTGCTAGAGGACTTACAAGTAGTACTTACCCACAAAGTATTGAAAGCAGTCCTATAGTCTCTCAAAATCCACATGGAAGGTCTTCACCATTGTTTAGTGACAATGATGCCTTCTCATTCTTCGTTGGACAAGACAACAGGCCAAGATTAACTCTCAATGACTTGTTCCAAATGTATGATGGTGATGTTGAAGAAATGGATCATAAATGGCAAGCTGCTATGGTGTCAGTAAGATCTAATAGGTTCTTCAAGAAGACTGGAAGAAAAATGACTGTTGATCCTAATGAGCCATTAGGATATGACAAGTCCAAAGTTGAATGCTATAACTGTGGAAGGAATGAACACTTTGCAAGAGAATGCTCTAGAGATAAAGCTGAGGATAGCAATCAGAAGTCCAAGCAAAGCTATAGAACCAGTCCAAGAATAACTGAAAGCTTTCCAAAAGGAAACAGCAGGAGTCCTAAAGGAACCAAAGCATTGGTTACTGTAGATGGAGTGGTGAACTGATGAGACTGTAATTATACATAGTATAAATTGAGGTTAGTATAAATTGAAGGGTGTTTGGATCTATTGTTACGAAGGATTAAGAGTGACATTAGTCTCTCTTTTAGGTTTGAGTATTCTTGGTTAGGAATTTTAGTTCAATCTTAAGTCTTGGTTACGTTATTATAGAGTAAAAAAAAATCAAGTTGATTGATTTCATGTTTCTGCATAAAAATAGTTAGATACCAACAGTAGGCATCTTATATATTTGTTTAGTCGATAAATGAGTATGTATTGCTTGTTTCCTGCTTCCTTCACATGTCTTATATATTTTGAGGTCTTAGCTTAGCTCGTGTAGTCTTTGGATTAGTGTAGCATCAAAATAGTCCCCATTGTGTTCATTTTATACCCATTACATAAGTAGGCTGATTCGGGGTCGTTTCTCTTGAGCATTGCAGTTTGAAACTTGATCCACTTATAGATCCAGGGTAGGTATTGGTCCAAGCAATTAGGTCGTGTAGACATTGGTAGCTCGAGTAGGTTGTTTAGCCCACTATCACAGTAAACAACAAGCCACAACCTATCGCCATAACACTGTTTCTGTGTGAAGATTGGTTGAGTGGTGTGCTTATGGTGCATGATAAGTGCTCATGTGATAGGTTTTAGTTCGCCATAAGTTCTATACTTGGGATTCGGTAGGTTGTGAATGGTTCAACTAGCCTAGATAGCTCGCTGTCTGCCCATAGAATACCTGCAACCCCATTTTTTTGTTGCTGTATCAAAACAGGGATTTATGGGGGCTTTGTAATTTTGCTTGGTTGCTTGGACTTGACACACATATAGCTTGTAGGGTATTCAAGGGCTTACATAGCTCGTTTTAGGTGTTTGAAAGAATTTGGTGGTTCATAATCCCACATAAGCTCACTACTTAAGCATATAAGAACTCATAGCCCAAGTTTTTTTTCTCTACTTTTGTGAATTTGATAGATTTTGGTGTGTTTGTAGGTTTGGTTTTTGGTAAGTACTTAAGTTTAGGGTAGATATAGGGGTCAGGCATCTGGTCTTAGCGATTGGTGGACTTTTGGTGGCTTTTAATTGTTGTTGAAGTCCACTGATATAGCCTCTAAACACAGCAGCCTTAATTCCCTGCATATGCTCGATATTTCGTGAATTTTGTGGCTTTAATTATGTTTGTATTTGCATATTTGTGTTTGTGTTAGACTCCCTACAACCAACTGGTTGTAGGGGTGCCGTTTGTGCCCAAAAACATCGAAAAACAAGCAAAAACGAGCCCTAAACGAGCCGAAAAAAACATACAGTAGGTTTGTCTTTGTTGTCCGAAAACGCTGCAACCTTTTTTATTTTTTTTGGTGTTGTCCGATATCGGACAACACTGATCTTTGACAAGCCTGTTGTCTGGTAGGATCTTAGACAACACAGAAGTACTTCACCTTGGAGTACTTTGGGGGTACTTTCGTTTTTAGCCAACTTTTTAGTTTTTTTTAAAATTTTTCATTTTTCCCTTGTTAATTTAGTTAAAAAAAGATTTTTAGAAAAATAATATTTATTTTTAGCATTATTTTATTATTTTTATGATTATTTTAGTTTAAAAAGTGTTTTTAGCCTTTTAAAAATAGAAAAATAGTTTTAAAAATTTAGAAAAAATACTTTTTAGTCTTTAAATAATATAAGTGAGTTATTAGTTCAATAAAATAATATTTTGGGCTTTTATTGATTATATTTAATTTTAGGGCTTTAATTAGCATTTAAAATTGAATATTTAATTAATAAAAGGTTTTAAAATATATTTATTAGATTTTTAATCTTATTTATATTATTTTAGACTTAGTTTAATCTTTTAATTAATTTTTAGGTTAAATTTTTAATTTTGTCACGTTTTACGTATTTACGTTCGCGTTTTACGTCATTACGTCGTAGTTTAATCATAGTCGTAGCTCGTCTTTACTTTTTCTCTCTTTACCCAAAAATGTCACTAATCTAAACTTGATTATTTTATATTGGCACATTAATCCATACACCTCCTTCGAGAACGAACTGGCATTTATTCGACTTGTCGGTTTTTCCTAAATCGTCGAGTTTAATACTTGCCCTATTTATACGTTGTTTTCCTAAACGCGTATCACTACACTATCATTTTGGCGCCGCTGCCGGGGAGGTGTTTAGTGTGCCATTATTAGTATCGTGTTTGTGTGAGTAGTGCGTTTTTGCTTTTCAATTTTTGGAAAGCGTAAATATCGTACATACTCATTTTTGTTGTTTTTCCTTAATATGTTATAGTATCCAAATAAAACGTGTTTAGTTCTCCTAAACTAAACACAAACTAATCTTTTTACTATATTGTAGATATCCATTATCGTTTTCGTTTTTCTTTGTGAATATATTACTATATTGTACTTACGTAGAACAATATATATACAAGTACTCCAAAAGCGTGAAAACGCAACCTTGATTCGGGATTTCATCACTCGATCATTGTATTCGAATCTAAAGCAAAAGTTAAAAGGCAAAATAGATAAATACTTTCGTGAGGCTTAATTTCAATTAACACAAACTATAAGGTGGGTATAAGGCGGTTGTATTTCACGACCTAAGGGAAAAAGGCTCTTAAGTGCTTAGCGTCGCCTAGTTTCCCCCGCTTGCTTGTGCGTGTTTTGAGAAAGAGGGCTAATCGAGGGTTTGCCGCCCAAGTATTATCTACGTATCATATATATTTGCTTGTTTTCAAGATTAAACCCTCTTGAACGTTTTGGTGTTCCACCAACGTTCTAAAGTCATCGAAGACGTTCACTCCACGTGATCGTTTTCATTCTTTAAGGCTCCTTTAATCGAGAAGATCGATTCGAGGGGAGATTTGTAGATTTGAGTCTACGTAATACACAAAAAAATCCAAAAAAAATTAAAAACAATCAAAAACCAAAAAAAATTGAAAAATAGAAAAACCACAAAAAGAATCTTCTTTGCTACCTCCCATTCTACGCTTAGTGCATGCGCACCGATGTCGTCAAGCTTATGCTTTTTCCGTACTCGCTCGATGGTGCCGCCAAGGATTGGTACGAGAAAGAGCCACCTAATTCGATAACTACGTGGAAGGATCTCGTCTCCAAGTTCGTTAATTATTTTTTCCCTCCGTCTAAGACAACGTTTTTCAAGAATGAAATTACGAAATTTGAGAAAAAACCGAATGAATCTTTTAGAGACGCGTGGGATCGTTTTAAGGAATTGCTTAGGCAATGTTCTCACCATGGTTTTTCCTGGGGCAGTAAATTGTTTATTTTAAATCGTCTTTTTTTCTCTCTAACCCTAAATCATCTTTTCTCTCTAACCCTAAACCATCTTTTAGCCGCCGCCTCCGACCACCGGCTACACGTCAGAGGTTCGGAGGGCTACCAATAAACTTAAACCCCCTTCAATTATCATGTTCAATTTCAAAAACAAATCAAATTCATTTCCCAGATCTAGTTTTCTTTTCCACAATGGTGGATATTCCTACAAAGTGATTCACACCTACATGGTCGTTTTCATCTCCGTACCTATATCTTTGGATCTATGTTACTGCCCCCCAATCAACCACGACAATTACAAGCATATTTTCTTGGGTTTGGGAGTTCGGTTTTGGGAGGTTGTGTTTGTTGATTTCTTTTGTGGGTATCACCGTTTTCATCTATGGATCTATGTTACTGCCCCCCAATCAATCACGACAATGGCAAGCATATTTTCTTCGGATGAGAAAGATTCAAGGTCTTCGGTGATGTTTTTGATTTTGTTTTAATTTGGATATATAATAGTTTGGTTTGGTTAAGTTTTATTGATGTAATGTTCTTTTATTGACACTTTAATGCGAATGCACTTTATAAGTTTTACAACGGTCTTAATTTTCAAGAACAAGATTCGTTGAATTCCGCCGCCGGTGGCAACTTTTTGTGTAAAACTCCGAAAGGTGCATTGATAATTATCGAAAACCGATCCAAGGTTTACCAACTCCGCAACGCACCGAGTGTTGCCAATGTCGCCAATGTTAGTAGTTCTAATCGTGACATTGAGAGAGTTGATGCGAAAGTCGACAAGCTTACGAATGTGTTTACGCTTTTCTCGTTGAAATGCAAAAGAAAGACGCTCCCGCTACGGTGAAAGCGGTTGAGGCATCGTGTACGTTCTGTGGTGGACCTCATAATTATTACGAGTGTGCGGCTACGGATGACCAAACGTCGAATGTGAGTGCGTTAAATGGAAACAACAATTTTCAAAATCAAAATAACGCGGGTCCATCACAACAAGGCAATTATAACCAAGGCAACAATTTTAATCAAAACCGAAACAATTTTCAAGGAAATAATCAACAAGGTAATTTTTCAAATCAAAATCAAGGTTATAATCAAGCGTAATTTGAATTGGCAAAATCGAGACAATAATCAAAACTCGAATTTTTCAAACAACAACAATCAAGGTAACAATTTTTCAAATGGTAATCAAGGAAATTTTTAAAGAAACAATCAAAACCAAGGGAACTTTAATTCTAATCAAAATAGTTCGTCAAACGATTTTCAAAATTACATGAAAACGAATGAGGCTAATATGAGACGATTAGAGGGAGAAATTGGTACTTTGAAAAACGACTTCTCTAATACATTGAAATTGCAAAACACGAAGATTGAACAAGGGCAAATTGACATTAAAAAGATGTTTTCGGCTATTATGAACAAAGCCTCGGGTGCATCATCGAGTTCGTTACCTAGTGACACCGTTGCAAATCCGAAAGAACAATGTAAAGCCGCCTCGTCTCGTGAGAAAGGTCGTGTGATTACCCCTAACCTTGAAGGATTTCGAGTTGTTCCTTCTTCTCAACCCTCGACTTCTAAGACGTCTTATTGTTCTAAAGTCGATGGGGTGAACGTGGCGACCAATGAAAGGAGTGCACACCCTCGTGTACCTCAAATTCCATCCACGGTTCAAAAAGAGAGTTTTATCGACCTTATGAAAGTAACCCTTGAAGAAACTTGTGCATCGATCCTTCTTAAAAAACCAAAAAGGCGTATGCCGAGAAAGGAAGAGGATCCGGGCCAATTTCTATTACCTTGTGATTTTTCCGAGATTGAGGGATGTTTAGCCCTTGCCGATTTAGGTGCTAGCATTAATCTTATGCCTCATTCTCTATGGAAATTGATGAGATTGCCTAACCTTACCCCCACGAACATGACAATCGAGCTTGCAAATTGTACTCCATTAATACCAATTGGAATAGCCGAGGATGTCTATGTCAAAGTTGGAAAGTTTGTTTTTCCCGCGGATTTCGTTATATCCGATTACGAGTGTAACCCTAAATGTCCCATTATTTTAGGCCGACCATTCTTATCGACGGCTCGAACCGTAATCGACATTCACGAGGGGAGACTTACTATGAGATATAGGGATGACAAAATGGACCTTTTCGCTAGAAAATCCCAAGTGTTTAATGATCATGAAAAAACCGAGGTTTCAAAACCTAATGATTCAAATCCTAATGATTTCAAAATGTTCACTTTAGCGGAAAGAATGAGGCTTAATGCATGTTTTGAAAGAATTAAGAAAAACGGTTTTAAAGATGATGATTTTAATGATAAAGAGTACGTGTACCTAATTCAAAAGGGTATGTGTAAATTTATGGATGAAAACTCACTTTGGGATGTATTTAGCGAAACAAGTGAAACACCAATTCCGAAGGGCGACGTTAGTGCCATCACGACAATGACCAAAATGGGCTCGTCTTCACCACCTTCGAAGGACCACGTCTTTGAGGCTTCAACTTCTAACTCCATCGAAGTGCCTCCTTTGCCTAGCCCAACACCCGTTGAGGCTAAAGGGTTTATCGACATCGATCCTCTCGTCTTAGAAAAGTCACCTAAGCATAGTCATTCGACTTGTAAGACCATGGTTGTGAGTGCTCACATCGACTCTTTCTTTGACGATGACGATGGCGATTTTGTCGAGATTAATCACGTACTTCGAAATCCACATGCAATTTTTCATTCTCCTAAAAAGAAACATGTGAAGTACGATGATTATGAGTTTGATCCCGAGATTGAGGAAATCATTGAACGAGAGCTAGCTCTTATGCCTTCACTTCCACCTACGAGTGAGGTCGATCTTTCCAAAATTGAGGATGAACTAAATGAGTTAGAACGTCTTATTTTCGATGACGAACCAACTCATGTGACCACCAAAAGTCCAATTCTCGAGGAGTTACCTAATCAACACTCCTCAAATGAGAATTACGTTTACCACATTCGTGAGGATTTAACTTATCAACAATCCCCACAAAAGAATGATAGTTTCGTGCTTGATCGTGATCTTTTCGAGAGAGTTTCTAAGATACTCAAGGAGGGGAATGACAAACCTTGGTTTGACAAGCCTATCTTTGATGAAGAAATCGATGAGATCGACGTTCATGAGGATGACGAGTAAGTTGACCCCGAGGGGGCGGTGTTCTTTATTGACAAACGTTTTGAGAACTTATATAATCTGCCACCCCCTCCCACCAAAGACTTAAATGTGAGGATTTTTAGCGCGACTAATTTTGAATTTGACACGCCAAATATTTTCGACATTATCAAATCGGGTTTTCATAAAGAGTTTTTAAACGATGAAAAAGGAAAAGATTTTAAAAATGTTTTAAAAGATTTTTCTACATGTTTAACTCCGTCATCACCGCGTTTTATGAGTGCTGCCACCTCGTCTACTCCTTTTGACGATGGTTGGTGTGGATCTAGTGTGGGGGAAGCCCCTAATGTTCCTTCACATTTCTCCATCGAGGACGAGATTTACGATCTCGGAATTACTTGTAATGGGGAAATCTCGGTCTTCCGCCGATGCAATAAATGGAAAATCTTTTCGTTTGCTTGATGTGAGTCTACCTCGAGTAGCTCATTATGTTGACTTACCCATTGTCCCACCTTTCTACTTCTCATCTCTTTTCTTCTACCCCTTTGGGGTTTCGGCTTCGGTTGAAGTAGCGTTGTTTCGTCTTTCATCCGAAAACGAAGACGCTATCTTTGACCCCGGTATTCGTGTATCGGGTTTTTAAAGTACTCCATGTACTTTTGGGCATTGTTTATCATGTAAGCCCCACCAAAATGACCAAACCAAGATTATCCCTAAATGATCACATTTATGGGGATTCGAGTCGAGCTTTTGACTCGGTTATCAAAAACAAGGTGCCTCGTGGGGGATTCTCATGCTTATCCTTGTAAATATTATCGCTTTCGTAGTTAACGTAACGAGGGGACTTGTGCTCTTCCAACCTTTGTTTCATGGTTGTTTGTGATTGTGATTCATTAGGTTCATCGTCATCATTGAAGCATCTCGTGTTCGTTTACGTAGCACTCGAGCTTCGATCGTTTCCTTTGGAGATTCTGATATCCGATGATATCCTTTTATGTTCTAACGTTTATCTTATTAGCATAATTCATAAACGGCTTTTAGGTTATTCGTTGTACCCTTTCCATGCTCGAGATTAAGCATTCGACTTCGTCTCTAGTATGGGGGTGTTTACACCCCTAGACTCGAAACATTGAGGACAATGTTTAGTTTTAGTATGGGGGGGGGGGGGTGAGTAGATACTTCACCTTGCTTACGTCACCACGCAATCTAATATTCATCTTTTTGTTATCGTTTTATGCAAAATAAGGCTAAAAATGGCCAAATTTTAAAATTTTTCGTATTTTTCATAAGTGTTTAAGACACGAATGTAGGTTTTCCGATGGTGAGAATAAGAGTAATTTTTGACTCGACCGTGCGTGTTGAGCACTTAGCTTCGATTCCTTAACTTTTTAGGCTAAGTCTCTTAAATGAGGACGATAAATGATAGAGTTATTTATAAGTCTCGTAATCGTCACGATCTCATGTGTAGTAATTATTAGCTTATTCTCCCCACGCTTTTGCATAATAAATTGTTAATAAATATTGATTTAGCGGTTTAGTCACTATTGTTGGTTTCTAATTTGTTTTAGTAGCTTCCATGTAATTAAATTGGAAAAACATTAAGGTATCGCCAGCGTCACGGTTTCGAAGTATTGGCACCCGAATAATCGAAAGCTTCACCTAATAATAAGATTTCAAGTGCTCACCTAAATTAAGCAAAAATTTGAAGCTCAAAAGGCCGAAAAATATATGCCCACATTGAAAGTGAATCAAGCCTTAATATTTGAAGCTTTAAAGATCCAAAATTCACTTTAGCGTGAGGATATACGTCTTTGGCTAATAAAAACACCGATGAGGCGGATAATAAAAGGCAAGGCAAGACCGAAGTCATAATAAAAGCTCCATGGCGGAGTTGAATAAAAGATGGAGGTAAACTATGATAATAAAACCACCGATGATGGCGGATAATAAAAGTGATGGTAATAAGTCTCATGTTCAAAACCGTTATAAAACCGTGTTTATCGATCCTTCTTGTTGACTTAATTTTTTGACATCGTTGTCTATTAGGGTGAATTATTAATTCGATGGTTTTGGTTACACCGTTAAAACTCTATTTTTAGACTTAATCTCTATTCACGCATAAGTCAATGATGTATCCTCGTGATCATTAAGACAAAATAAAATATAAGAGATACCAAGTAGGAATAAGGGAGTTTAGGTTCGTAATTAACACTCATGAGATGTGTTCGTGTTGCTAACTTATAATAACAATGATCTCGTCACACGCTTAGCATGTAATTGGGTGAAAATCGAGGACGACGAAATTATTTCTAACGAAGCATTCACGTGTTCTTGTTCTATGATCCCAAAAGTCACTTAATCGTGATGAAAACAATACATTATGTCTAAAACGCGTGTAGTAGTTTATTTAAGTTTATGTCTTCAATAAATGTCATCATAAAATGAATTTTGGAAGTGCTATGATACTTAATTCTAGCATTGCGTGGGGACACGGCAATGGTTTAGTATGGGGGAGTGATGAGACTGTAATTATACATAGTCTTATCGTCTAAATCGGGCTTAAAACGCTTAAAATATCATCAAAATACCCAAATATATGCATGTGTTTGTTCATTGTGTATTTTAGGTACGGATATCATGAGTTCACCAAAAGATCAAGGGAATCAAGCAAAAACGAACACGGGAAACGAAGCCGCACAAAGAACCGGGCCCAAATATGATTTTCCAAAATTACACTTGAAGAATTGAAGATTGGCAAGAATGGTCCCTCAACTTTATAAGAATTGGCAATTTATACCCTTGTAAAACTCATAAATTACATTGGGGTCCCTAAATTACCAAGAATATACAAGAATGGTCCTTGAAGATCTCAAAGATTACAAGTTTAGCCCTTGTGTTCATCATATTAAACTTGGAGGGACTGAATTTGCAATTCGTCCATACTTGTTATAAAGAAAAAGGAAGAAAAGTTGGGACAACTTTATATGCAAAGACAAAGAAACTTGGGGGACTAGTTTGGGCCAGACATACAAACTCATGAACACTAACCATAAGCCGACACCTCACCTTGACTGGTCAACCCACCACTCACAATCCTCCAACTCACCTCAACCCCCCCCACGTCATTTTCCACTACCATATTAAGTTAACATATTTTTAAAACCTATTTAATATCTAAAAAACGTGGGAAACTCACGTTTAAACTCTTAAACCAGATTAAACTTACTGTTTACCTATCCCCAATCCCAAATAAACCCTAATCTTAAAACTCTCAAAACAAAGGGGTTTTGGTTATTGGTTTCCAGAAGTTGATTGATATTATCCTCACTCAAACCCACCAACAAAATTCCCTTTCCCGTGACCCAAATGGTCCCTACAACCCTCCCCCGCTTCAACAAATATGGCAAAAAACGAATATTACAGACATCAAACGTTTCAAAACGTTTGTCTTCGTCCCCAAGTTCAGATTAACGACTCAGATCAGTCAACCACAACTGGCATCCCATCTGGCAATTCACATGCTCACAATTTGACCAAAATTCAAATTCGTCCAAGGGCTTTTATGGAATTTCAGTAGAATTAGGGTTTAGCTTTTCTAGAATCTTCATTAAGTAGTATAAAAGGAGGTGTTGGTTTGTAGCAACCCCTTTGTTCCAGTTCTTGTAAAAAATTTAAGTGGAGTAATATAAAGCAACTTTTGATTTTTGCAACACTGGGTTCCTTTTTAAATTTCTTGTTTAGTATAATAATTTTACCTTTATTTTTTTTTTTGCAAAACATTTTACTCTATCAAAAGAAAAGCAGTTTGGGGAGAGGACACTTAACCCAAACTAGCTTTTCTTTATAGAAGCACTATAGGCTTATTTGGTTGACAACCAAATAAGCTGTTAAAGCTTGTATAAGCTATTGTTCTAGTTTGGAAATTTTAGAAAGTGCATTCAAAAAGGATCTTAAAAAAAATCAGTTTTTTTTGGAAAGTTCATTTTTTTACAAGCTATAAGCTCATAAGCCTGCTTATTCATTAAGCTAGGCTCATAAGCTTATGCTTTTCACTGCTTCACCTGTTTGTTGCTTGTGCAGGGTTTCAAGAACAACATCTCATCCCATCATTCCATTTATTCACCTTTGTTTGAAGACATATTTGGGCTTTGGGTCCATTGTGATTCCAACAACAAGCCTCTCTACATAAGCTCACATAAGCTCTCTTTCAAACCAAATAGAAGGCATCAGCTTTGGGGTACAAGGCTTGAACCCTATTTGCTTAGTTTTGAAGTTTTGTTTGTGATTTATGTGATTATAGGTTTTGCTGTTTATTTGTCACATTTTTCTATTTGATTAGGCTTATTTAAGTTTCTTATGCATGATTTAAGTGCTCATAATCAGTCTAGTTAAGTTTTGATAGCATGTGGTTTGTATAAGTTCAAGTTCTGAAATTAAAGGGGTGTTTGACATTGGGGTATAATCTGGTTTAAGGTAACATTAAGCTAGATAAAATTGCCTAGACACACTTTAATAGATATTATAAATATATTATAAATATAATAAAAGATGGAAATTTACGTAATTAAAAAAAAAGAATTAAAAAAAATCGCTCCTCACATTAGTCTTTTTACGGTTTTCAAAAAAGAAGAAAAAAAATCCAACATCTCTCTGTTCCAATGTTATCTTCGCCGAAAAAAATCGTTCCAATCTCCATTCTAATCTTCGTTGCAGACAAAGTTTCAATCCATTAAAATTATACCTATTCTTATCAATTTTATTATCCCTAAGAAATTGATTGAGCAATTAGCAAACACCGAATGAAGAAAATCATTGAAGTAAGAACACAAATCTGCCCCAAATCCATTCTCCATTGAAGCAAGAACATGGTACACAAATTTATGTTTTAACTTTAAACCGGATTTTGTTAAATAAAACAGCCACAAATTGATTTATTGGTCATGATGAGAATTACTTTTTCAAAAGTTAGATTCCTAATTTTCTTAATTCATTATTTTGTTTTTTATCCTGAATAATCATTGGAATTATTATAATTAACCAACTTTCTTCAGTATTAGGTTTTGTTTCCAAAATTTAATTCATTTGAATCTACAATAATATGTACGGTGTTTTCGTTTTAGGCCTTAAGCAGTTTAATTTAACAGTAGTGTAATTTAATTCGACTGTAAATTTTTTTTGCATATGTAGGTAGGTTGCCTTTGATGGTAGATGTTCATGGGTAGAACTCAAAAAATCAAGGATTTCATTTCACTTCTCAAGGTAAACATGGTGTGAAAGCAATTTACGCTAATGTTATATTTGAAAAAATGATGTACCCTTCTATGTGTTTGTATCAGACCTGTGAGTATTGGAGTCTACTGGGTTCTCATTTTTAGAGCATGTGAATTTTGTTTATTCATTATTGATATTGGGTTTAATACATTTAGTCCATTAGGTTCACATTTACTTCATGTGCCATATTGTTTGCAAATAAGAAGAAACGTTTATTAACCACAGTTGGTAACAGGATGATTTACCATTGGGATCTTAGAACAATGAGTTGTTTTCGCCAAGGTGTCGATGAAGGTTGCATAACAAGTAGTGGTACTACTGCAGTTAGCACTTCACCGAATGGGAACCTTTTTTTCCTCAAGTTTTGATAGTTGTATTTGAACAATACACTTAGGAAAGGTTTTTGAGGTTTTTACTAAAGTTAATTTTAAAAAGTTTAACAACGATGCACAAGTTTTACCTCTTTTTTGGCACAATAAGAACATTTAGTACATATGAAGTACGTAATGTGTTATATCTTCTTCCCTATGAAGTACGTAATTTGTAGAGTTAAAATTCCAGGAGGCGTACTAGTTTTACCCAATAAAAAAGTATATAATCTTGGACCCTTTTAGTTTATATGAAATTCAAAAGTGTTTTGCATTATTATAACTATATACTGTTTAAGGTATACATAGCTATAGTAACGTATTATTATATTATTTTTTTGAATTTTTTATTCTTACTTGCTACGTGTCTCTATTTCTAAATCACAAGCAACATAAGAGGCTACGTCTGCTCCATCACTTCCAGTTCCCAGATCTCATATGATACCCAAATTACCTAAATCATATCCATCAGAAAAAGGAAACACTTATCAAAACGTTAAAACATAATCATGTCTGATTTATCAAACCCACAAGTCAATTCTTATTTGTTCATGTATAACAGTTATTTATAGAGTTTTAGTTTTGCGTTTTCTTCTGAATAGGTTTCTGATAATGAGGTAATTAAATAGATTTCTGATGATGGGGTGATTTTAGTAAGTTTACTGTATCATATTTTTTTATGTATTTTATGTACAGATATTTTTGTTCATCTGTAACAGTTGCACTATTGGAAGAAGCATCGGTCGCACCGGCGCACCATTGTTAAAAGGATGAAGCTTAGTATTAAAATGGAAGGTAAATCAAGTCCTTGATAATAAGCCCCACGTTTGCGTTTAGGCTCATTGTTTTGGTTAAACTTTATTGTTTTTTTAAGTTAGGAGACTTAGTTTGCTCTTTTTTATTTTCATTTGTTATACCAGATTTTAGCATGGATTTCTGTTGGTACCACTATAAAGGAGTCGGGACCAAAGCTTCTGAAGTCCTGATGATCAATCAGGTGATTTTCTGACTTAAAAAACAACTTTGGATTTTTTTTTGTTTATTTTTATTGGGTTTTTGATAAATTGTTAAAAAGATGGACTGTAACAGCCTGTAAGCAAAAAAGAGTAAATAACAAGACCAGTAATCTTCCCTATCCCCCATTAAAAATACAACACTTATTAAACTATACTATGTTGCACATTACAAACTTTCTTATTTTGTGAATAACAACATAATACAAGTTAGTTAGTTGGTTTCATAAAAGTTAACAGAGAACCTTGGTTTCATTTTTCATAGATCCTTGGTGCTAACGGTGGCAGGAAATCAACCACTGTCGCAGCTAAAAAAAGTTACAACAAGGCAAATCTTTGTATGCATCATATTAAACTCCAACAAAGGGTGCAAGATAGTTTACACACAATAATCCTATACAGATAATGAATCATGGCAAAATCTCATAAAATACTAATGTATGTTTTAACATTTAGTTGGTCAGTTGGATTAGTATAGATGATACAATACAACAAGAGCAACTTTCCTTTTTCTTATACTATTATTGCATGTCTCACCAAAATGTATTCCCTTAACATTTTCAGGATATTAAGGTTGCTTTATACATTGAAGTGCTGAAGTCAGTGACCATAGAAGCATCATGCCATCAGCAAAGAAGGTGAGAAAGATGAGCCGGCAGTAGTCAACATTTATTTTGATATTATCCAGGGATTTTTGGAACCGATTATATGATTGTTGTGAAAATTATAGAATAATCAAGTTCTAACCAATTACATTAGAGCTAGATGGTCTATTATGCTTAATTGCTCATAATGTGATACAGGACACGTGGTTACACAGAGTCGTCGAGTATTGGAAGCAGATGAGATCTGTTATACAGAAGGATTCCATGAGAAATGTCATGGATGTGAACTCAAACCTTGGTGGATTTGCTGCTGCTCTGAAGGAAAAAGATGTTTGGGTGATGAATGTTGCTCCGGTCAAACCAAAGTTTACATAAACTTACCTTACATCACTCCTTAGGTTACTTTTTGTAGTCAGTTTGGTACTAATTTGCTATATTCTTATATATTTTGATTATCTTCCATACACTTAAAGTTTGAAGTGCATCCAAATATGGATTGCCATTAAAACTAATACCAACGATTCGATACAAGATGCTTCGAATGGATTCGTCGATCTCAAAACATCCCGCAGTGAAGCGCGGGTTTATAAACCTTGTTATTAGTATATATTGGAAGTTTGTTTCAGGTTTGGTAGCTTAGGTTAGGATTCACTTGCTTAATATTTGGCATAACTGCTTAGAAAATCAGTAACTCTTTTATTTGCCTTGTTTTAGTATAACTTGCCTTGAAACCAGTTAGTTTTGGTAGTAATCTAGGATTTTATTAACTTAGTTTGTGATTTGGTGTGAATTTGAGTAAATTGGTAAGCTTTAAAATTCGTTTTTGTGTCAAGAACACCAGTTCACTGTTCATCAGGAACTCATTTAGCATAACTGTCACTTAACCTGGCCATTTGTGTGAGATTTGTGTTAAGAACTTGTTGCTTTTATAATTTTTGTGACTCCCCACAACCCAACTGGTTGTGGGGGTTCCAATCATTGCCAACAAAACCAACCCAATCAAAAGTTATAGCTCAAAAGGTCCACATACCTCGTTTTTCTGTTAAAACAGTGGGAACTTATTCCCACTGTTAGTGTTACTCATTCCCACTGCTACACAAGCAGACAAACAAGTCAAGTCTCACTTTCAGTAATCTTGATTTTTTGTCTTTAGTGGGTAAAAATAGGATTTAGGACTTGAAACCAATTTCATTATTTTTCTTATTATATTTTTTATTTTTCTGTTTAATTAATTTTTCAGTTACTGTTCATTTAATATTTTTTAGATTAAATAGCTATTTAAATTACTTTTTAAATATTCTGTTTTTGTCTTTTAGTGTAGAAAATTCATATTTTTCAGTTTTAAAAATTTTCATAGACTTAGAAAAACATTTTTAGATTTTTAGTTTAAAAAGTTTTTACTGTTCACCTTTTTAATAAATTTTATAATTAATTTAGTTTAATTAGGGTTTTATTATAATCAGTTTTGTCTTTTAGTGAAAAATTTTATATTTTTCAAACTTTTTCATTTTTCTACTGTTCCTCAGTATAAATTAGGATTTTTAAAATTGTCAAATTATTTTTAGCATTATTTTATTATTTTTTATGATTATTTTAGTTTAAAAATTGTTTTTAGTGTTTTAAAAATAGAAAAATAGTTTTGAAAATTTAGGAAAAATACTTTTTAGTCTTTAAATAATATAAGTGAGTTATTTGTTCAATAAAAAAATATTTTGGACATTTTTTTAATTATATTTAATTTTAGGGCTTTAATTAGCATTTAAAATTGAATATTTAATTAATAAAAGGTCTTAAAAATTATTTATTGGATTTTTATTCTTATTTATATTATTTTTGACTTAGTTTAATCTTTTAATTAATTTTTAGGTTTAATTTTTAATTTTGTCACGTTTTACGTATTTACGTTCGCGTTTTACGTCATTACGTCGTAGTTTAATCGTAGTCGTAGATAGTCTTTACTTTTTCTCTCTTTACCCAAAAACGTCACTAATCCAAACTTGATTATTTTATATTGGCACATTAATCCACACACCTCCTTCGAGAACGAACCCGCATTTATTCGACTTGTCGGTTTTTCCTAAATCGTCGAGTTTAATACTTGCCCTATTTATACGTTGTTTTCCTAAACGCGTATCACTACACTATCATGAACTGGGCAGAAGAAGAAGAAGAGCTTGGTTTAATGGCTCTCTCAAATGGAGATACTGAGGTACATCCTTGTTCTAAAGACTGTGTTCTTAAATTTAATAGCCTAAAAGTAGAACTAGAGGAACAGTATCAAAAAGTTAACACATGCACTGTAAAATTAACTGCTTTTAAACAGGATGTTGTTAAATTAGAAGAAAATATAGTTTTGTACAAAAAGGCTCAACAAAACTATGAAGAGAAAATAAGGATTTTGACTCTTCAAATGAGGGAAAAAGATGTGGAAATAAAAGCTTTTGAAAGACAACTGTTAAAAATATCAACAGAAAATGAAGCTTTAAAAGCCAGTCTTTGTAATGAAAGGGAAGTGATTAGTCATTGGCAAAAATCCTCTAAAGGATTAGGAAAATTGATTAATTCACAAATGGGGTATTATGATAAAACAGGCCTAGGATATATTGAGGACCAACCTGGGATAACCTTAACTGACAAGGAATTATCAAAAGGGATTTTTGATAGTTCTAGTGAGGTAGATAATACACTTGAAAATGATAGATATGCTGAAGGAATGAAGGCAGTTCCTCCACCATTATCAGGAATTTTCATGCCCCCTTGTAATGATACAAGTACATAGTTAAAAGAACCAAATGTTAATAATGTCTTCAACTCTAGTACTTTGTCCCAAGAAAAGACTGCTGTGACCAAAAATATTGTTTATCCACCTTTAATGAACAACTTTGTTTCTGAGGAATCTAAGACCCCAAGCAGGTAAAAACTCCTAGCAAGATATTGGAAAACAATGTAAAACATAATAAAGTCAAAAGGGGTGGGTTAGGTTTTGAAAAAGTAAAGTCAAAACAACCTTTTGGGTCTTATTTAAGAAGAAAAGGATTATACGTTTGTGGTAGTCTAAATCATTTTATCAAAGATTGTACATTACATGAAGATAAAATAGTGAAACAAAAGGCTACACAATGGGTCATGAAAAATAGTAATGGGAAAAATGCACAGGTTTATAGGAATCAGAAACTTAAAAATGACAAATCTAAGTTTGATCATACAAGGGTAGTTAAACAGGTTAAAAATAACTCTGCCAAAAGTTTTGTTCCTAGGGCAGTACTTATGAAACAAGGTCTAGTACCTTTAAAGTCTGGTAAACCAAGTACAGGCAAGTCTAGACCTGCAAGTACTGCTAGACCAAACTTAAGTACTGTTGGTTTAAAGTCTGTAAAACCAAAGTTCTCCAAGACTTCTAAGAATGTTTTTGAAAAAGTTAAAACACCTAGAAGTAAGGATAAGAACAAACCAGTGCAAATATGGGTTCCTAAAAGAGATAAATCATGGGTTAAAGCAAGTACCGCTAAAGCAGTACTTAAGTCAAAGAAGTTTGAGCACATAGAGTCACCCTATGACTTTGACTACATAAATGAAACCATGAAGTATAAGAGTAAAAGTAGCATTACTGGGAATGCTTCAGTACAAACTATTAAATGTGTAGGTCCCATAAGATCCGAGCCAAATGTGGCTTCGGTCCCTGTTAAAAACTAATGAGTTTTATTTATGTGCAGGGGCATCTCATTGATGAATTGAAAGATAAAGGAATAGTAGATAGTGGAGGCTCAAGACACATGACAGGAAACAAAGATTTCTTGCTGAATTTGAAGAATTCAGAGGAGGTCCAGTAGCCTTCGGAGGTAGCAAAGGTAGAATCAATGGCAAAGGGAAAATCAACACATGAAAGTTGGAATTTAAAGATGTGTTCTTTGTAAAAGAATTGAATGAGTTCAATCTCTTTTCTGTATCACAAATGTGTGATAAGAAGAACAAGGTGTTATTCACACACAAAGACTGCTTGGTGTTGTTTAAAGACTTTGAGATGCCTAAGGAATCTCAAATACTACTTAAAGTACCCAGGCAAGAAAATATGTACACCTTTAATTTTTAGTGGTATTACATGTTTGCTAGCTAAGGCTTCTTTAGATGAATCAAATTTGTGGCATAGAAGGTTAGGTCATATGAATTTCAAGAATCTTAATAGATTGGTGAAAAGGAATTTGGTTAGAGGTCTACCTAACAAATCTTTTCAAAATGATTTCACATGTGCTGCTTGTCAAAAAGGTAAACAACATAGAGCCTCTTGTAAGACCAAGACTGTCAACATTGTGACAAAACCTTTGCAGCTTTTGCACATGGATTTGTTTGGTCCAGTTTCTATCAGAAGCATTAGTCATAAGACCTTTTGTCTAGTCATAACTGATGATTATAGTAGATTCAGTTGGGTTTTCTTTTTAGCTCTTAAAAGTGAAACAAGTGAATTACTTAAGAATTTTATCATTTTAGTTGAAAAGCAGTTCACTAAACAGGTTTTAATCATTAGGACTGATAATGGGACAGAATTCAAGAATGTTGAATTTGATGAATTCTGTAGGTCTAAAGGAATTAAGAGATAATTTCGTAATCCTAGAACTCCAAAACAAAATGGAGTAGCTGAAAGGAAGAATAGGACACTGATTGAGGCTGCTAGAACTATGTTGGCTGATTCACTTTTGCCAAATACCTTTTGGGCAGAAGCAATCAATACTGCATGTTATGTGTTAAATAGAGTCCTAGTAACCAAGCCTCAAAACGAAACACCTTATGAACTCTTGACTGATGTAAAGCCTAACATAAGTCATTTAAGACCTTTTGGGTGTCATGTGTCCATACTAAATACTCTTGATTATTTGGGAAAGTTTGATGGAAAGTCTGATCCAAGATATCTTGTAGGATATTCATTGCAAAGTAAAGCATATAGGGTTTATAATTTGGCAACTAAGAAAGTTGAAGAAAATGCTCATGTTAATTTCTTAGGAAAAAACCCAATGTCCCAGGAATAGGTTATGCTTGGATGTTTGATTTAGATTATCTAACTAACTCCATGGATTACTATTCTTTGCAAAAGGATTGTCAAACTAACAATGCAGGTGAGGAGTCAAATGCATCTAATGCAGGTACTCAAGAAGATTTTTCTTCATCAGATGATGATGTTCATGTCTATGTGCCCAACATGCCTACTGTTACTCCCATGTCTGCATCTCCCAAGAAGCAAACCATGCCATCAAGTGATGATCAAGCCTCCCAGGAGCTTTAGAGGCTTCAAGATCAAGAAAAGAATGCTACATATGCTAATAAGCATTCAGGAGAAGAATCTTTTGAGTCACAACACTCAGCATTACATACTACACCTAGCGGTACTTCATCTACAAGAACTGCTAAGTCAAAATCTGCCAAATTTGTTGACTCACTAGAAGAGATTTTACAAGCCTTGGACGATGAAGACTTATATGCTAGTCCAGCTGAAGGAATCTTCTCTAAAGCTTCATATGATGAGCAGGGTGCAGTAACTGATTTCAACAATTTGGAAACAGAAATTCCAGTCAGTTCTATTCCCACTCATAAAGTCAACAAAAACCATCCTACTACACAGATAATTGGAGATCCCAAATCTGCTGTACAAACCAGAAGACAACTACAAACCAATATTGAAACTCATGCACTTGTGAGTTATGTCAAACAACAACAGAGAACAAATCATAAAGATACTCAGAATTGTTTGTTTGCCTGTTTCTTATCTCAAGTAGAGCCCAAAAACATCTCTCAGGCTCTTGATGAAGAAAGTTGGGTAGATGCCATGCAAGAAGAATTAACACAATTTGAGCTACAAAAAGTTTGGATTCTTGTGGATCTTCCCTAAGGTAAAAGAGTAATTGGTACTAGATGGGTCTTCAGGAACAAGAAGGATGAAAGAGGGTTTGTTGTGAGGAACAAGGCAAGACTTGTTGCTCAAGGCTATAGACAGGAAGAAGGGATAGAGTATGATGAGGTTTTTGCACCAGTGGCAAGGATAGAAGCCATTAGGTTATTTTTGGCCTTTGCATCATATATGGGATTTGTAGTCTATCAAATGGATGTGAAAAGGGCCTTTCTATATGGTACTATTTCAGAGGAGGTATATGTCTCACAACCTCCAGGTTTTGTAGATCCTAAATTCCCCAATAGAGTCTACAAGGTTATCAAAGCACTTTATGGTCTGCATCAAGCTCCAAGAGCCTGGTATGCAACCTTATCCAATTTTCTGCTAGAACATGGATATAGGAGAGGAACCATGACAAAACTCTGTTCATCAAGAAGAATGCTAAGGACATCATTCTAGTTCAAGTTTATGTTGATGACATCATTTTTGGTTCTACCAAGAAGACATGGTGTGAAGAGTTTGAAGCTTTGATGAAAGGAAGATTTCAAATGAGTTCTATGGGAGAACTAACTTTCTTTTTGGGACTGCAAGTCAAACAAAGGAAAGATAGAATATTTGTCAGTCAAGATAAATATGTTGCTGAAATCTTGAAGAAATTTTCATGTATGGATACAAGGAGTACAAGCACACCTTTTGAAGCCAAGAAGTCTTTATTAAAAGATGAACATAGAGAAGATGTTGACATTCATCTATACAGGTCAATGATTGGTTCATTGATGTATCTTACTGCTTCAAGGCCAGATATAATGTTTGTTTTGTGTGCCTGTTCAAGGTTCCAAGTTCATCCAAAGGTGTCACATCTACATGCTGTGAAGAAGATTTTTAAATATCTTAAAAGTCAACCCAATTTAGGATTATGGTATCCTAGAGATTCCACCTTTGAATTGGAAGCTTACTCAGATAGTGATTATGCTGGAGCTAATCATGATAGGAAATCCACAATAGGAGGTTGTCAATTCCTAGGCAGAAGACTCATATCATGGCAGTGTAAGAAGCAAACCATTGTTGTTACTTCTACTACTAAAGTTGAATATGTAGCTACTGCTCATTGCTGTGGACAAGTACTTTAGATTCAAAATCAATTGTTGGACTATGTGTTTGACTTCATGAACACCAAGGTTTACATTGATAATGAAAGTACTATATACATAGTCAAGAATCCAGTATTTCACTCCAAGACAAAGCATATTGAAATAAGACATCACTTTATAAGAGATGCTTATGACAAAAAGCTTATTCAAATCTTGAAGATTCATACACACAACAATGTAGCTAATTTGTTGACCAAGGCATTTGATGCAAATAGATTCGAATTCTTGGTGACACATATTGGTATGCTCAACCAATAACATGCTGCATATGTTGAGGGGAGGTAATAGTTGTATAAATTTTTATAATTTTTATTGTATAGTCTATGTTTTTATGTTTTTGATGTAATTGCAGGTTAATAGAAAAAGATAAAAGAGGTTACATTGTTAGTGGAAAGCATGAACTGGTCAATATTGTGAGGTACTGTTGTCACTCCAAGTATCGCTAGCACAAATCCAAGTACCGCTTATGTTCCATGTACCGCTACATGTCCGTTGTACCGTTAAGGGTCTCTTTTGTAAATTTGGCGGTTTCTTCGCGCTTAGGTTTGTTATTTACTTAAATACTTACTCCAATTACACAATTGATTCACCTAATCTTTTATTTTTATCTCTTGGTTCTATAACCTTCTCTCTAATTTTATGATCATCAAAAATACTAATGGCTGCTTTACAAGTAATCTCTAAGCATAATTTGGTTGCGAATCTTGCTACGAATGATGACTCTCTTGGTTTCCATGAGATGCTTGGTTTCCTATCTCGAAGTCATGTTCGCTTTGCACTCACTATAAGTCCAGTTGTCTCTATTTCCATTGTTGAACAATTTTGGGATACTGTTGTATTAGGTACTCGGTTTGGTCAACCTTGCATTAAGGCTAGGGTGAATCATAAAAACATATATGTAACTGAGGTACTGCTACGAGCGATTTTGAGATTAAATTATGAAAATGGACTTAGTATGCTTAATAATATGGAGATTCATGATGGCCTTGTAGCCATGGCTATGGAGGTGGTAGGGAAAGTCTTACTTTCTTTAAAGCTTTATTTTCACCTCAATGGAAATTGATTTTTCATGCTATTATTCACTGTTTAAGTTTTAAAAGTACATCTTTTGATCAAATACCTGCTGCATTGGCATCAGTTGGTGTTTGTCTAGCAAATAACAGGGTTTTTAATTTTTCAAAAATTAATTTTTGAAGGCATGACTAGGAATTTGGAAGGGACTAAGAAGTTTTTAATGTATCCTAGATTCATTCAAACTTTAGTTAGTGACCAAATACCTAACCTACTAGAGTTAACTGATACATAGGATGTTCCTTCATTCACAAAGAGAACTTTCTCTTTCTTGACCAAACAAGGCAATGCCTTTATAGGAACAATAACATCATTGTTTGCTCATATGTTAGCCCAACCTGCCAATCAAGAAGGTGAGGAACCTAGCAATGCTAGTGCTTCTCAGCAAACTCCTCTCACCAGAGTTCCCATTCCCTAGAAGATTCACAATCTTCTTCTCAAAATGTTGGTGTTCCACCAAACACTGATGAGATGATCCACACACCTGCTGCTTCTATTGCTGCTAGTGGTTCACCACAAGCACAAGCACCAAAGGTGGTGGATGTTGCAAATTTAACTGCTTTGTGTACAAGTTTGTCCCAACAGGTACAGGTTTTACATAAAGAAAAGCTTGTTCAAGACAAGAGAATTGCTGAATTGGAAGCTAGCCTAATCAAGTTAAGGAACAAAGTGTCACCTTGGATGAGGCAACATAGATCTATTCAGAAGTCTGCAATCAAGAAGCAAAGATTTGGGAACCACAAGAAAAGGCAACTAAATGCAACAAAAGAAGGGAGGAATTATGAAGGACAACCACCTTCTTCTGATAATCATACAAGGATCTCTAGAAATGACATCAATTTTGAATTGGATGAAGATGTCATGGGGACTTATGAAGATGGAACTGGTTTAGAGACTGGTGTGGATGGACCTTCAAATATGGAGATTCAGCATGAAGAACCACAGTCTACTCATGAGGAGCCACAAGTTGAAGAAATTTTGGTAACTCAGCCAGCACCACCACCTCAATCACCACTTCAAACAAATTGGAGTGCTTTCTATTAGAAGTTGGAGGAAATTACTATTCAGTTTCATGTATATTCAACTCCATCACCACAAAGACAAGTATGGTTTCAAAGGAAACAGACTTTGCAAGTACTGTCTAGATCAAGAATGAGCAATGAATATGGTGTGACAATCCGTCAATTTATGGACAATATTTTATTCTCAATATTTATTTGAAAATATTATTATATGAACTCACTTATTTTTGGGAAGAAATTTGGATTTACGTCTTGAAGTAGCATCGACTACGTCTAAACCGGAGGATTCAACGTTACGTGCTTACGTTTACATACATCGTCTTTGGTGACAGTCCGACATTTCAGAAAATAAATTTGTCCATGAATATTATTTTGGAGTTTTAAATTTGAGTTAGTTCATAAACTCACAAATTTACGAGAAAAGATTAGGACTTACGATTTTATTTTAACGTCCTTTACGACTAAACCGGAAACCTTTGGATTACGTATTTACGTTTTCGAACTCCGTTTTTGATGAAACAATTTTTATTGGATTCGTTTTGTGACGTTGATTCATAATTTATAAAAACGTTTTTCGTAAAAAGACCCGAGGGCACGCAAATCGAGGAAACTAGAATCGAGGAGTACCCGTAAATAAATGGGGATGAGACAAGTGGGACACTTGTCCCACTCCACTCCAAAACCGGCCTAAGTAGCCACACATCCCATGATGTGTCCAAAATTTTAGCTTAAAGCTTACACTTGTAAGCTAAGCTTACAAGTTAAGCAACTTTCCACTCACAACCTCAAAACCACAAACCAAAAACCATTTGTTCACTTACCACTCATGCAAACAACTTGTTTTCTCTCTTCCTCCCCATTCTTGGCCGTCCCATATTCACCAAAAACATCCATCATTGATCAAATTTAACCACAAAATCTTATGTTATATACACATATCTTGAAGCTCTCTTGAATGGTGGTGATTATAACATCCATGGAGGAGTTTCCTTGGTGTCTTGAGGCTGATTTTCCCCAAGGTGTTTATGAAGAATGATGGTCTTGAAGATGGTCTTGGTGCATCACAAGTTTCTCCATCAAAAATCCATGTTTTGATCAACCTACATCATCATGGTGGTATAAAGATTTTCCTCCTCAACTTCTTGTTATTTTGATTATGTAAACATGTATTATATTTCCTATTGTATATGTATATGATGATTATATGATGATAAAAATGTTATGTGGGGATTTGTTGTTGATAAACATGCTTAAAAAGATGAAAGACTATAAGAAACAAGGTTAAAATCTTGGTTAAATTTGATGGCTGTATAAAACAGTAAAGAACCATATGGTAAACTGATAAAATGATGAAGTAGAATCCATTTACAGTAAGCTATGGGTCTTGTACACATGTGAGAGTTGGCCATGCAATGTAATCATTGTAATGAGTGAGATATGATCAAAACAAGTTTAGGGTATAAATCTGAGGTTACTGTTTTGGACGATCTTTAGAAAATATTTAGAAGATGATTCAACAGTAGATATAGAAGAGTTAAATGTAGCACATATCATGTAGTTTATGTGATAAAAATTTGAGCTTCTATCTCCATATAGAACTCAAGATATGGCAGTTTTGGTAAAAGTAAAGATAAAAATCAGATTTTTGGAAATTAAAGAATAATACTATTATATAAGCACTCAAAAATTTAATAGTATAAAATATAAATTAAAACCCACTAACTTATGTATTTTATTTATATAAGTATGTAAAAGGTTAAATAAGTGTACATTTTATAAAAATGGTAAATTGTTATGTTTTATAAGATATAAAACTATAAACATGATTTTTACGACTTTTTCGGCTATTGCCGTAAAATTAACGTTTTTGTTAAATAAAACTTAGATGGTTGGACCCGTCTAATGAAAACTTTATAAAACTTATATACTGATATATAGACATGTATAACAAGTAAAAACCGATAAAACCCGAACTATAAGAAATACGGACATTTACGAGCTAATTAAGCATATTGGACTAATAATTGGACTAAATAAGATAAAAACTTGTAAAAAGAACTTATTGGGCTTAACCCATTTGGGGCCCAACATGGAAAGTATACATACTAATAATATAAGTATGAAAAGGATTAAAACAAGTTAAGGAACTTATAATAAGTTTATTGGACTTAAAACACGTAAATAGGTGAAACTAGTAAACTAGTATAAAAGTTATCGACATATAACACTAAAATGAGTAAACGAGAATATGTAAACCCACTTGATCATCATATATATATAATCATCATATGTATACATACTTGTTATTTTTATAGAGTCATTGGACAAGAGTCTAAGACGAATATTATTTGTCTAGGTTTCCGTGATTGAAGCACGTACCGTACGTCCGAGTTGCCGATAACCCGCCTTCCCACATCAACGTGAGTTCATAGCCTCGCACTCTTTTAAATGTTTTTATAAATGTTTTATAAACCCGCGAGGGAGATAACATGTTAGTTTTTATTAAATAGGACACCATTTGTCCCGATTGTTTGTTTATTGATTTTGGACCCGAATGATTGAATGACCCGATAAATGATTAAAGGACCCGATAGATGAAATTAAATGGATTATTAAAGTTAGGTTATGTCACTAAAAGTCCCATTAGCATGAATTATGAACTACCGGGATTTGGTAGACGCTTATGCATTTAATAGTACTATTTGGGGACGATCACCCCAGTTCGCGCCTTGACGGTTGATCCCCGTCGTGCCACATTGATTGGTAAGCGAATTTATGTATGAGAAGATTTTCATAGCGTGACCTTTGTGACGACACGCTACTTTAGATGGGAAAAATTGGTATCGGGTTAGCTACCCGTTGTTGGTTTAGTAAGGTAACAATGTCATGCGGCTTATAATAATCCAAAACTAACGAAATACTATTAGACGCACCGAATTACGAAGTATTGCCTGACTAGCAATACGGGGTCATACTATTGATATTATGTTTGTGTTTTGGTTTTCATAACCATATTCATATAACAGTTTTTATTTTCATACAACGTCGTAAGACGTATTGTATGACGTTTTTATGACATTGGCTCGTATAATGATTTTTAAGGCTTTTTATAACCATATTCATATAATGGTTTTATTTAATCTATACAACGTTGCAAAAACGTATTGTATGGTGTTTTTTACGATAATGATTCGTATAACGATTTTTAAGGCAAATGCCTATATTATGATTTTCGATAAAGATTTGTATAAAATGACTTTGGCTATTTTATGGCCTATTAAAATGATTTGTACAAGATGATTTTCAGTAATAATTCTATACTGATATTATATTGATGAATTTTATTAAACTCTATGAATTCACTCGGCGTTATCACTGACCTTTTTCTTTTAACATGTTTTATCTCAGGTACTTGAAGGTAATTCTCGGGAAGACGACAAGAATTCATGGCCCGCACTTAAACAATATTTTTCCATTCAAATACTTTGTAAAACTTTGTATGAAATATAATGACTTGGGACCTATGTAACTTTGATATTTATGAATGGAAATGCTTTATTATTAAACGACGCGATTTTCAAGCGTTGTCTATGATGTGAGTAATGTGCTATCCCGTAACACCAACTAGTCTTCCGCTGATATTGAGTTGTATAAATTTGGGGGTGTTACAGTTTGGTACCAGAGCTCTCGTTATAGAGAACGAAAGATTTTAAAACCAAGGTTTTGAATAAAACATTTCAAAATCTTTTAACTATAAACATTTTTCACAAAATGTCTAAAAATCTTTTGACTATAACGGTGCCGAAGAATTCCCGAGTTACCGACAAGGCCAAGACTGAGAAGTGTTATTTTAATATATATATAACTTGGATTATATATATATGATGTAATTTTATTACATGATTGTTTGATGATTATTTTGATTTTTATACAAGGTATTTATACGACGTAGATTGTCACAAGTAACCCTAACTCCCCTAGTAAATTAATCGAAGCTATTCTCGTAGGAATTCTAGCTATCCTAGATCTAAACCAAGTTGCGGATATTTATGATCCCAACAAATGGTTGATATTCGTAGAAATATAGATATTAGTTGATGGTGATATTGAAAAAGAATTGGCGAGATTAAATCCGATATCGATGTCATGACGATCTTTCCTTATAGAGTGGAGTTTGACAAAACGTTATCACCTGGAAAGATGTCATCTGATTCGTTGTCATCCAATTCTTAAATTTGAAATCGAAAGGGTGAATGATGCACTTGAGGCTGTCATGGAACCAGTACCCAAAAGCCTCATGCCACTAATACCTTTCCGAGAAGTCTAATTGACTGATCAAGTCATTTCATATTAATGACTCATTTGATAATTGTTGTTGTAAGAGCTAATAGGATTGGAAATTAAGTGTTGATTCATATTGAGATTGTATTGCCTTTACAAGGCCGAAGAATAAGGTTGTAAGTATTAGAAAATAAGGTAGGATGTCGAATTGAGTATAAAATTGGTTGAAACTTGAATAAAGTAAAATTTTAACTTGTATGGAATATGAGATTGATAAGAGGAAATTATTAAGTCATGTGATTGAATTATAAGGTTTTAAATGATTGTTAGTTCGTATTAAGGGTTGTTCCTAGGCTATTGTCCACTGATGAGGATGCCCAGTGTCCAACAAATAAATTGAAGAAATCTTCTTCTGAATTGAGACCGATGGATCTTTTGGGACATGTGGAACACCTAATGACTCTTGTAGATTAGTATTCATTGTGGTATCTTTTAAAAATCCCTAACTTAACTGAGATATCAGTTGGTAGGATGAGTTTTGAGAATTGTATGACATAGTGACATGTAATGTGTTACGGTACAATTTTGACTTGTTAATGATTAATGAAAAGACTACCTTTGATTGCTAAATTCTACATGTATCGATGTTATCTATCTTTTATTGCTTCATCCTAATGTTCGCATTAGCGATGCAACTATTGAACAAGTACTCATCTCGATTTGAGTTACGTTGTGGATTATTCTTTTTAGTGCCATCGAGATCATGAACCTCATGATTATTTGGCTAAGCTCATTTCCTATCATATTGTAGTTAGTTCTTGGTGAACAAGCTTTCATCACTCTTCTGCAGATCACTCATTGTTTTTATAAAGATAAAACAGTATTCCTTGAGAAAAATTGAATTTTCATCACTAAAAGGATTACTCAAAGTAAGATTTATAAGTGATTGATATCAAAATGAAGTTGTTTATGAGACGCTTTGGAAAACCTAATTGTTTTCATAACAAAGAAAATCTTTGTAAATATACTTTTGATTCTTATTTAAGAATTAAGCATGAAAATGTTTTTATAAATATGATGATAAAATTTTGACGAACTGAGTATTGCATCGTTAATCTTGAAATTGTATATAGTTGCACGCCTACATACAATTTGGAATGGACTATGCAAGGCTGATTAGTAGTCACCATAAAACTAATGAATAAACACTACATTTTCTTTGAAGATTGTGGAAGATTAAATTTTAATGAGATCTGCAAGAAGTGAAAAATAAGGACATAGTGTTAGGGACACCTACATATGTGCCTGTAGCATCTATTCTTCTGAGTTGAATTTACTCATCTGTGGAATTTGTCTTATTTAACAATTGACAATTCTTTCTTGTCTAATTCTCCCGTAGTGAAATTCTTAGGAAAAGTATCTGATTACCGAGTGTTGATACCCGACTGGATGTATTGACGTTCGTATCATTTCTTTTGAGTTGATTTCATTTGAATGACCTGGGTAACGATCCGAGGAGCTTTCGAATGCGTACTCAAATTATGAAAACATGGGATATATTCATATTCGTTTAATGTTTTCGTCTGTATCTGATTTGAAATTCTCTCGCGTAGATTATGCGTTGACCTTACTCTTTTAATAGTAGTTGTGTCTCCATATATCCCTGAATTTGTGAAGGATTATGAGTTATTATTAGTCTTTTGAGAAGTTCACATCTTATCGACGGCAACGAAACTGGAAAGTTAGTAATGCCAGTAGAATGGATTGATTGATTATGACATGACGAAATTGTCTTAATTGATGGGAACTCGAATAGAATTCCCCTAAATAATAAGATGTTGATTATCAAAAGTGAACTAAATAATTCTTGATGGATGACCATATCCTGTATTTAGACTTGGGATTATACCGTAAATGGTTGTGATTTAGTCATAGACATTGTAATCTAGAAGAACCTAATATTGAATTATTGAAAGATGTTTCTGTTATTTGAAACTTTAGTAAGTATTTGTTGATGGTTTACCTAGACTTTTGCCATTAAGCCAAGTTGAAATTGGTATTGATTATATTCCCGGTGTTGCACTTGTGACTTGTACACTATGCGTCAGCACCATCTAAATTAAAGGAATTTCCGTACAACTGAGAGAGTTGTCGGAGAAAGATTTTATTATACCAAGCCTGTCATCCTGTGTAATACTCTCATTTTTCGTATCGGTACAGCGGAAGGGTCTTTCAGAGTGTTACGGGATAGCACAATAACTCCAATCATAGACAACACATAAAAACGGTTGTACAAGGTTTAACAAACATTCATTCGATAAAAAGTTTCAAAAGTGTACAACAGGTCCCAAATTATACAGGTCATTAAGTTTACAAAACACAGATCGAATGAACATTTTTAATATTAAGTGTGGGCCATCAGAGTCGATCTCCATCCGGATTACCTTCAAGCACCTGAGATAGAAAACATGCAAAAATCATATCAGCGAATGCCGAGTGAATTCATAGAGTTCAATGAAAACCGTTATATAAAAACAATCATTTACATTCATTTAAAATCAGAACACAAGTATAATATCGGAAGTAAGTCCACATATTGCTAGTCAGGCAATATATAAATCAAGCATACATCTGAAACCGTCCATGAGACCGTAGTCTCTATATTACCATGTTAGGTAATATATTCATCGTAATAGTGTCGTTATCATATATAGGATACATTTTTATTTGAATTAGGTAGGATTATTATTAGCCGCATGACATTGTTACCTTACTGTGAAAACAGCGGGCCGCGAACCCGACAAACAATTTGCCCATCTAAGTTAGCGTGTCGTCACAAAAATCACGCTATGGAATCTTCTCATACATAAATTCGCTTACCAATCAATGTGGTACGACGGGGATCAACCGTCAAGGCGCGAACTGGGGTGATCGTCCCCAAATAGTACTATCAAATGCATAAGCGTCTACCAAAACCCGGTAGTTCACAATTCATGCTAATGGGACTTGAAGTGACATAACCTAACTACTAATAATCCTTTTAGTCTCGAATATAGGGTCATAGCATCATTCGGGTCCATATCATTTAGCATACAATCGGGACTACTTGTGTTCTATTTTTATAAAAATCTAGCATGTTATCTCCCTCGCGGGTTTACAAATCATTTTATAAAAACATTTAAAAGAGTGCGAGGCTATGAACTCACGTTGTTAATGAAAGGCGGATTATCGGCTACGGGCGTGCTTCGGTCACGGAAACCTATATAAATAATAATCGGTCTTAGACTCGGTCCAATGACTTTTATCAAAATAACAATATACATATGATGATTTTGTACATATGATGATGATCAAGTGGGTTTATAAATCCTTGTTTACTCATTTTAGTGTTTACGTTTTGGTAACGTCTTACTAGTTTACTAGTTTTACTGATTTTACCTATTTTAAGTCCATTAAGTCTTTTATAAGTTCTTTAACTTGTTTTTACCCATTTTATACCTATATGATCAGTATATATATCTTTCATGTTGGGCCCAAATGGGTTAAGCCCAATAATTCTTTTTACAAGTATTTATCTTATTAAGTCCAATTATTAGTCTAATAGGTTTAGTTAGCTCGTAAATGTCCGTAATTCTTATAGTTCGGGTTTTATCGGTTTTTACTTGTCTTAGTTACTTATACATCAGTATACAACTTTTATAAACTTTACATTATACGGGTTTGGTTGTCTAAGTTTTATTTGATGAAAAATGTTAATTTCACGGCGATAGCCAAAAAAGTCGTAAAAATCAAGTTTATAGTTTTTATTATTTATAAATATTATTTTTACCACCATTTATATAATTTACCCATTTAATTAACCTTTTATACATTTATATAAATAAGTTCTATAAGTTAGTGGGTTTATATTTTACATTTTATACATTATAAAGTGAGTGCTTATATAATAATAATAAACATTATTTCCAAAATCTGATTTTTAACTTCATGTTTACCATTTTTATCATATCTAGAGTTCTACAATGACTTAGAAGCTCATTTTTGGATGACAACTTCTTCATAATATGTGCTACATATAACTTAGTTATAGCTACTGCCCATTTTGAGTATAAGTTGCCTTAACAGTCCCTACAAAACTGCTTATTTAGATTGTACCACCTAACTTGTTTTGATCATATCTCACTCATTATTTTGATTCCATTGCATGGCCAACTCTCACATGTGTATAAAATCATCTACTTACTGTAAATAGATCAAAACATGCAATTTTATCAGTTCATCATTTAGTTATCTACTGTTTTTATACAGCCAACTAATTAGTCATGATTTTAGCTTCATTTCTTATGGTTATCATCATTTTTAAGCATGTTTATCAACACTTGATCCCCACACAACATTTTTATCATCATATATACATCATATACATATACAAAATGAAATAAAATACATTTGTTCTTTACAAAATAATAAGAGAAAAATGTAGAGGATGATCTTCTTTACCAATCCAAGTGGATTTCTTGTTTTAGGAAGGCAAGAACTTGATGAACACAACAAGTATCTCCAAGACCATCAAATATCAAGATCATATGTTGGAAAATCAGCCCTAGGACACAAGCAAATCACCTCCAAAGTTGTTTATATGGCCACCAAATGATCAAGGCTTCAAGGAAACACCTTAATAGGACTAGTAAACATGTGGTTTGTAGCTAGAAAAGATCAATGATGGTGTTTGTAGGCTTATAGTGGACGGAAAGAGAGGAGAGTTGAGAGAGTTTTAGAGTGGATTGCATGGAAGGAAATGGTAAGAATGAAACCATTTTCTTGTTTTGTTTAGTTAGTGGGAAAAGTTGCTTAAGGTGTAAGCACAAGCTTACACTTGTGTAAGTAGTTGTTAGCTTGATGCCACCTATGTGTGGTGTGTCAACATTGCCGTCCCATATAAGCTAGTGGGGTGGGGCAAAGTGTTTTGTCCCATCTCACTAGTTTACGGGTATTTCTCGATTCTAGTTTTTTCGATTTGCGTGCCCTCAGGTTGTTTTACGAAAAACGTTTTTATAAATTATGAATCACCGTCACAAAACGAATCCAATAAAAATTGTCTCATCAAAAACGGAGTTCAAAAACGTAAATACATAATCCTAAGTCGTAAAAGACGCCAAATTATGCACGTAAGCCCAAATTTAAATCCGTAAATTGTGAGTTCGTCAACCAACACAAAAATAAGTTTCAAAATATTATACGAGAAAATATTTCACTACCTGAAAATGTTAGACTTGTCACAGCTTTTCCTCCTAAAAGGGATCAACGTCCTCGTGATCCATTTCATTTGGATGTCCGTTTCTTATTGAAATCGAAGAGGTGCGGATATTTCTTCCACATTTCATCCTCTCGTTCCCAAGTATACTCCGGTCCATGCTTTGAATTCCATCGGATCTTGACAATAGGTATCCGACTTTGTTTCAGTTGCTTTACCTCACGGTCCATAACTTCTACGGGCTCTTCGATAAAATGCAACTTCCCATCTATTCGAACCTTACCTAACGGAATTTTCTCATCACTCACTGCTAGACATTTCTTCAGATTAGATACATGGAATGTGTTGTGAACACCATGAAGTTCTGGGGGTAACTCTAGTTTGTAAGCCACCGGACCTACTCTAGATAAAATCTTAAAGGGTCCAATATAACGGGGATTCAATTTTCCTCGTTTTCCAAATCTTATAACGCCTTTCCATGGCGATACTTTCAACATTACTCGGTCACCCACTTCAAACTCCATTGGCTTCCGCCGCACATCCGCTTAACCTTTCTGTCTACTTCGGGCAGTCAACAACCTCTTCTTAATCTGAACTATCATCTCCGTAGTCTCCCGGATCAATTCCGGTCCCGTGAGCTGGGTATCCCCAACTTCACTCCAACATACAGGAGATCTACACTTCCTACCATACAAAGCTTCAAACGGTGCAGCCTTAATACTAGAATGGTAACTATTGTTATACGAAAACTCTGCTAACGACAAATGTTTATCCCAATTCTTACCAAAGTCTAACACACAGGCTCTCAACATATCTTCCAATGTTTGTATCGTCCTTTCACTCTGCCCATCAGTCTGGGGGTGATAAGCAGTGCTCATGTCGAGATTCGTTCCCAAAGATCTTTGGAGAGATTTCCAAAAATTCGATGCGAATCTAGGATCTCGATCTGAAATGATCGATACAGGCACTCCATGCTTGCATACAACATTATCAAGGTATATTCGAGTCAGCTTCTCCAGTGAGAACTGCTCCTTAACCGGAATGAAGTGTGCTGATTTGGTCAGTCTATCGACAATAACCCAAATCGAATTGTTTCCAGATGATGTTCTAGGAAGCTTGGTAATAAAGTCCATCGTAATTCGCTCCCACTTCCATTCAGGAATCTTTGGTTGTTGAAGTAGTCCTGATGGCTTTTGATGTTCCGCTTTAACTCTAGCACAAGTCAAGCATTGAAGAACATACATACCTATGTCAGCTTTCATATTCGGCCACCAGTACAACTTCTTCAAATCATGGTACATCTTATCAGATCCTGGATGAATGGAATACTTAGATATATGGGATTCTAACATAATCAAATCTCTTAAGCCTCCAAACTTAGGTATCCATATACGACCTCTTAAACATTTCACTCCATCAGCTCTAACCTCTAAAGGATCTCCTTCTCCTCGGAACCCTTCATTAACAAAATTCTCCTTCTTACAAGCTTCTATTTGCGCATTTCTAATTTGCTCAGGCAAATTATTGTGCACGGTCAAGACTAGAGAACGCACCCTGATAGGCTCTCTATCTTTCCTACTCAACGCATCAGCAACAACATTGGCTTTTCCTGGGTGATACTTTATATCACAATCATAATCACTCAACAACTCTATCCATCTTCGTTGCCTCATGTTCAATTCCTTCTGGTCGAGAATATACTGTAGGCTTTTGTGATCGGTGAATACCGTACACTTGGTGCCATACAGATAATGTCTCCACAACCTAAGAGCAAAGACCACAGCTCCTAACTCAAGATCATGAGTAGTATAATTCTCCTCATTCTTCCTTATTTGCCTAGAAGCATAAGCTATCACTTTCTCTCTCTGCATCAAAACAGCTCCATAACCTCTAAGAGATGCATCACAATACACTACAAAATCTTCACTCCCTTCGGGTAATGATAAGATGGGCGCACTACATAATTTTTGCTTCAATGTCTGAAATGCTCCATCTTCATCACTTCCCCAAACGAAAGGTTTATTCTTCTGAGTAAGCTTAGTCAAGGGTTTAGCTATCAAGGAAAATTCTTTAATGAATCGCCTATAATAGCCAGCCAATCCTAAGAACTGTCGCACTTCCGTTGGCATTGTCGGTGCAGACCAATTCTTAATAGCTTCAACCTTTGCAGGATCAACATGAATTCCATCTCTGTTAATCACATGACCAAGAAATTGCACAGAATCTAACCAGAAATCACACTTCGAAAACTTAGCATACAACCTTTCATCCTTCAACAACTTCAAAACAATCCTCAAATGTTCTCTATGCTCATCTTCATTCTTAGAATAGATCAGAATATCGTCAATAAACACAATCATAAATTTATCCAAGTAGGGCTTGCACACTCGATTCATTAAATCCATGAAAACCGCAGGTGCGTTAGTTAACCCAAATGGCATTACTTGAAATTCATAGTGTCCATAACGAGTTCTAAATGCAGTTATAGGAATATCTTCTTCACGGACGCGAAGTTGGTGATATCCTGACCGCAAATCTATCTTAGAATACACACTAGATCCTTGCAGTTGATCAAACAAATCATCAATCCTAGGTAAAGGATATCGATTCTTAATTGTCAACTTATTCAGTTCCCTATAATCAATGCACATACGAAAAGATCCATCCTTCTTCTTAACGAACAAGACTGGAGCTCCCCAAGGCGATGAGCTCGGTCGAATAAAACCTTTATTAGACAACTCCTTAAGTTGCTCAGATAACTCCTTTAATTCAGAAGGGGCTAATCGGTAAGGCGCACGTGCCACCGGTGCAGCACCAGGAATTAAATCGATTCGAAACTCTACTTGCCTTATCGGTGGAAGTCCCGGTAAATCTTTAGGAAATACCTCAGGAAATTCACAAATAATAGGTACATCTTCCAATCGTTTCTCCCTAGACTCATTCCCGGTCACTTGAGCTAAGAATAACTCACAACCGTTCCTGATGTACTTTTGGACTTTAATACATGAAACGATTTTCAAACGGGATTCACCTCGACTACCATCAATTACTAACGTCCTATTCCTAAGAGGAATCTTAACCTTCTTCTCTCCACATAAAATAGTAGCATTATTCAACGACAACCAATCCATACCAATAATAATATCAAAACTACCTAATTCTATCAACATCAAATCGATCGGAAAGGAATGGTTCAAGAGATTTAGAGAGCATCCTTCTAATAGCTTATTAGTTTTCACTAATTTACCATCAGCCAATTCCACCTCGTAACTGGTACTTATCTCAACAGGTTCAATATCAATAAGGGCACTAAATTTAGTGGATACAAAGCTCCTATCGGCACCCGAATCGAATAAAGCAACAGCATAATGATTGTTGAGTAAAAACGTACCGGTAACGACATTCAGATCCTCTTTCTTCACCTCAATTGTTCCAAGTTGGTAGATACCACCCTGGGGGTTTCTTCCAGGTACAATCGCTTTCAACTTGGGGCATTCCGATTTCCTATGACCTTCTTCATTACAGTTGAAGCAAATCGTTCCCTTCTTACACCTTTCAACCTTGTGTCCAAGCTTTCCGCAATTTCGGCACTTCCAGCAGTCGCCAGGATGCCTCTTGCTGCCACACTTAGGACATCTATCATCGTTGCGCGGTGCATTGTTGGTAAGAGCATTTGCATTCCCCTTTCTCTGGTTCTGACGGCGATTGAAATTCTTCGTATTATCACCTCTATCTACACGATCACCGCCTCCCTTTCTTTTCTCACCTACACGGGCTTCATCTTCCTTATCCTGAATTATCTGTCCAATGAGTTGGTAAGCCATTCGAACAGCATCATCTATGGTCAGTGGTTTCAATGATGTCACGTCCCCCCGGATATTCCTGGTCAACCCTTTCACATATTGCTCAATTCGGATCTCTTCGGGTTCAACCAATCGAGGACATAGCAAGGCCAACTCATGGAATCGATTCGTGTAACTATCAATGTCCACACCTTTCATTCTCAGATGAATCAACTCCTGTTCTAACCTAATGATCACACTACGAGGACAAAACTCCAAAGTCATCCACTTATTAATTTCAGCCCAAGGAGTAGCATTAGCAGCATCAAGACCCATGAAAGCAATTCTCCCGTTCCACCAAGTCAACGCACGACCTTTAAGAGTAGCCATAGCAAAATTCACCTCATCTTCCTCCTTACACTTACTAATCCTAAACACCGATTCAATCTTCTCAATCCACTGGCTTAGTCCTACAGCACCTTCTGTTCCATTAAAAGGTAGAGGTTCACACTTCATGAACGTCACATAAGTACAGCCACCAACTTCAGGTGCATTCGTTCCAAGTCCTCCTACATTTCCTCCAGCATTAGCATTCACATTATTAGCATTCACATTCACATTAGTACCGCCAATTCCACTACCGCCGGCTCCACTACCGCCAGCTCCACTACCGCCAGCTCCACTACCGCCAGCTCCACTACCGCCAGCTTCATTTCTAGCATTTGCCATAAATTCTGTCATAGATGCGGTAACTTGCTCCGTAATAATCCTACGTACATCATCCTCAGTCACAGCCTTCTTGGGCGGCATAGTTCTATAATTCCACAATTTCAAAGCATTAAGCATTCATCCAACAAAGGATTCATATAATGTGGATCGAACTCATAATCAAGATACAAATAAGGCACAATATGGAATTCAAGACAAGATACATATTTCATTCGATTTGAAACAAAAGTATTGTCTTAGTACATCCATATCAAAGTTCTAACACTATATACACTCAAAATTCGTGCCAAGTCTATTACTAACAAGTCGGTTCAGTCATAGCTACAAACACAAAAGATATAAAGGTCACTACTAAATACAGAATGGTCTACTGAGAACCGCCAGATGGTCCATCATCCATCGTCTTCTGGATCTTCGCCGGACGATCACTAGACACATCTTCAGCTGGGCGCTTACGGATTATTCCTCTTTCAACCATGTCGGCATAAAATCTACTATTCCAACCCACAGATATATTCAACTCCTTTTCAGCTTTCTCACGCATCGCACGAGCCACACTCAACTGAATCTCTATAGAATTCACCTTTCTCTTCATAGCAGCATACTCACCACTTTCCAACACCGATAACCTCCTAAAAGCCTCATTCAAACCACGTTCTACATCACTCAAATCCAAACTAAGCAATTCTCGCTCTTTCTCGCCAATCTTAGCCTTCGACTCCAAATAAGCAACCTGAGTCTGAACAACACCTAATCCAACCTTTGTCACACAACTCTTAACACGGGAAGCATCTAGATCACGTCTCAAGGCCCATGGTGCAAGACCATCAATATGAGTAGCCTCTCGAGTACTAGACGACTCTCCTATCTCACGTCTACGAGTATCAATACCATCAGTACCGTCAGGTGCATCGTCATCCTCATCCTCCTCTGATTCAGAATCAGATTCAGATGATTCAGACATTTCGTTCCTAGGTAACTCATCCTCGGAATCAGACAAACAAACTGGTGGGGGCAAAGGCTCGCCCTCTGGAACATCATACGGATAAATAAGCTCAGCTTCCTCATCGTCATCAACCTCAACATCTATACCTACGTCTTCCTCGACATCCTCGTCGTCAATCTCGTCATCTAAATTATCTAACCCAATCTCATCCTCATTCTCAATATCAGCATTCTCAATCTCCACATTCTCATTACCCACATTCTCAATCTCATTCTCTACTAAGTCAACCTGAGGGGCAATCTGATCTCCTAGTCCTAACTCGGGCTCGGGATCCTCAAATGGTTCCTCCTCATCATCGATATCAAAATCTACTAAGTCTAAATAAGGATCATCTTCTATATTAGGTTCGGGAATAGCATGGTTTTCTACAGGAATATTAGGGTCAGCCATGACAATCTGCATTTATATATATTTATCTCGTATTAGGATAACATACTAGTTAAACAATTACATAATGAAATCACGATATATACATATATATAAATTAAATTATATATATCAAAATATATATCTTCTCAATAGGGCTTGTTGGTAACGTCAGAGATCTCTGGCACCGTTATAGTCAAAAGATTTTTCAAATATTTTTCTCATATGTTCATTGTCAAAAGATTTTGAAAAGTTTTGTTCAAAACCTTGGTTTTTAAAATCTTTTGTTCTCTACAACGAGAGCTCTGGTACCAAACTGTAACACTCTCATTTTTCGTATCGGTACAGCGGAAGGGTCTTTCAGAGTGTTACGTGATAGCACAATAACTCCAATCATAGACAACACATAAAAACGGTTGTACAAGGTTTAACAAACATTCATTCGATAAAAAGTTTCAAAAGTGTACCACAGGTCCCAAATTATACAGGTCATTAAGTTTACAAAACACAGATCGAATGAACATTTTTAATATTAAGTGTGGGCCATCAGAGTCGATCTCCATCCGGATTACCTTCAAGCACCTGAGATAGAAAACATGCAAAAATCATATCAGCGAATGCCGAGTGAATTCATAGAGTTTAATGAAAACCGTTATATAAAAACAATCATTTACATTCATTTAAAATCAGAACACAAGTATAATATCGGAAGTAAGTCCACATATTGCTAGTCAGGCAATATATAAATCAAGCATACATCTGAAACCGTCCATGAGACCGTAGTCTCTATATTACCATGTTAGGTAATATATTCATCGTAATAGCGTCGTTATCATATATAGGATACATTTTTATTTGAATTAGGCAGGATTATTATTAGCCGCATGACATTGTTACCTTACTGTGAAAACAGCGGGCCGCGAACCCGACAAACAATTTGCCCATCTAAGTTAGCGTGTCGTCACAAAAATCACGCTATGGAATCTTCTCATACATAAATTCGCTTACCAATCAATGTGGTACGACGGGGATCAACCGTCAAGGCGCGAACTGGGGTGATCGTCCCCAAATAGTACTATCAAATGCATAAGCGTCTACCAAAACCCGGTAGTTCACAATTCATGCTAATGGGACTTGAAGTGACATAACCTAACTACTAATAATCCTTTTAGTCTCGAATATAGGGTCATAGCATCATTCGGGTCCATATCATTTAGCATACAATCGGGACTACTTGTGTTCTATTTTTATAAAAATCTAGCATGTTATCTCCCTCGCGGGTTTACAAATCATTTTATAAAAACATTTAAAAGAGTGCGAGGCTATGAACTCACGTTGTTAATGAAAGGCGGATTATCGGCTACGGGCGTGCTTCGGTCACGGAAACCTATATAAATAATAATCGGTCTTAGACTCGGTCCAATGACTTTTATCAAAATAACAATATACATATGATGATTTTGTACATATGATGATGATCAAGTGGGTTTATAAATCCTTGTTTACTCATTTTAGTGTTTACGTTTTGGTAACGTCTTACTAGTTTACTAGTTTTACTGATTTTACCTATTTTAAGTCCATTAAGTCTTTTATAAGTTCTTTAACTTGTTTTTACCCATTTTATACCTATATGATCAGTATATATATCTTTCATGTTGGGCCCAAATGGGTTAAGCCCAATAATTCTTTTTACAAGTATTTATCTTATTAAGTCCAATTATTAGTCTAATAGGTTTAGTTAGCTCGTAAATGTCCGTAATTCTTATAGTTCGGGTTTTATCGGTTTTTACTTGTCTTAGTTACTTATACATCAGTATACAACTTTTATAAACTTTACATTAGACGGGTTTGGTCGTCTAAGTTTTATTTGATGAAAAATGTTAATTTCACGGCGATAGCCGAAAAAGTCGTAAAAATCAAGTTTATAGTTTTTATTATTTATAAATATTATTTTTACCACCATTTATATAATTTACCCATTTAATTAACCTTTTATACATTTATATAAATAAGTTCTATAAGTTAGTGGGTTTATATTTTACATTTTATACATTATAAAGTGAGTGCTTATATAATAATAATAAACATTATTTCCAAAATCTGATTTTTAACTTCATGTTTACCATTTTTATCATATCTAGAGTTCTACAATGACTTAGAATCTCATTTTTGGATGACAACTTCTTCATGATATGTGCTACATATAACTTAGTTATAGCTACTGCCCATTTTGAGTCTAAGTTGCCTTAACAGTCCCTACAAAACTGCTTATTCAGATTGTACCACCTAACTTGTTTTGATCATATCTCACTCATTATTTTGATTCCATTGCATGGCCAACTCTCACATGTGTATAACATCATCTACTTACTGTAAATAGATCAAACCATGCAATTTTATCAGTTCATCATTTAGTTATCTACTGTTTTTATACAGCCAACTAATTAGTCATGATTTTAGCTTCATTTCTTATGGTTATCATCATTTTTAAGCATGTTTATCAACACTTGATCCCCACACAACATTTTTATCATCATATATACATCATATACATATAAAAAATGAAAGAAAATATATTTGTTCTTTACAAAATAATAAGAGAAAAATGTAGAGGATGATCTTCTTTACCAATCCAAGTGGATTTCTTGTTTTAGGAAGGCAAGAACTTGATGAACACAACAAGTATCTCCAAGACCATCAAATATCAAGATCATATGTTGGAAAATCAGCCCTAGGACACAAGCAAATCACCTCCAAAGTTGTTTATATGGCCACCAAATGATCAAGGCTTCAAGGAAACACCTTAATAGGACTAGTAAACATGTGGTTTGTAGCTAGAAAAGATCAATGATGGTGTTTGTAGGCTTATAGTGGACGGCAAGAGAGGAGAGTTGAGAGAGTTTTAGAGTGGATTGCATGGAAGGAAATGGTAAGAATGAAACCATTTGCTTGTTTTGTTTAGTTAGTGGGAAAAGTTTCTTAAGGTGTAAGCACAAGCTTACACTTGTGTAAGTAGTTGTTAGCTTGATGCCACCTATGTGTGGTGTGTCAACATTGCCGTCCCATATAAGCTAGTGGGGTGGGGCAAAGTGTTTTGTCCCATCTCACTAGTTTACGGGTATTTCTCGATTCTAGTTTTTTCGATTTGCGTGCCCTCGGGTCGTTTTACGAAAAACATTTTTATAAATTATGAATCACCGTCACAAAACGAATCCAATAAAAATTGTCTCATCAAAAACGGAGTTCAAAAACGTAAATACATAATCCTAAGGTTTCCGGTTTAGTCGTAAAAGACGCCAAATTATGCACGTAAGCCCAAATTTAAATCCGTAAATTGTGAGTTCGTCAACCAACACAAAAATAAGTTTCAAAATATTATACGAGAAAATATTTCACTACCTGAAAATGTTAGACTTGTCACATCCTGAAGAGCTATGGTGTTATCATTCCTTATATTTATAGATTACCGTGACTGAGTAAATTGACAATCGAAAACGATATCCATAACTCGAAATGGAAGATTTGTTCGATCATTTACAAGGTTCTAGTGTATGTTTTAAAGATTTGATTCACGGCATGGTTATCATCAACTTCGCATCCGCGAAAAAGATTATGTATTCCAATCACTACATCCGGTACTTGTAATGAACATTATGAGTTTCACGTGGTGACGTTTGGATTGACTAATACACATGTAGCATTCATAAATTTGGTGAATCACGTGTGTAGGCTGTAATTTAATAAATTCATGCTCGTGATCATTAAGGACCATTTGTTTATTTATACGAATAAGAATGAGTTAATAATTTGGCCGAACAGTGTAAACCTGAACCTTGAATAATTAACACGTGATTAAAGACTTGAACCTTTACATGATTTGACTATGTGATTAAAAGGATAATGGAATATAAATTGACTCTTCAAAAAAATTAAGAGCCCTTTTAAGACTTTGGATTTCACCAAAAAGAAATGGAAATATGTTTTGACAAATGTTTTAACAAAGGATTTTAAGGGATTATTCCCTTATACACAAACCATTTAACTAAACTTCTGTTTAGGGGTAAATGTTTGTGTATACCTCCAGATAACTTAAAAAGGATTGAGGAAAATCATTCAAACCATAACTTGAAATTTGAAACAACAAATTTTGCTTTTCAACTAAGAAAATTTTGACCAAAGTATAAACAAAGGTTTTTCGAACATTTACGAATCTTATTAGTTATTTTCGATAAATCAACGAAAATCTTGTTAATTAAACTCAAATTTATTTTGAACATTTTATATAATTGGTCGAACTAAGAAATTTAAAACTTTTACGTTTACGCTACATAAAAATTAACTAATAAATATTTAATTAATTATAATAATTAACGACGCTTTAGACGACGGAATGAGAAAAACGGATAAAAATGATAGTTAAGAAGAAACTAAAACTTAGAAAATATAAAGAAATAATTTTGAATAAATACGGTTGTGATATTTATTTCGTCAGGAAGGTGGACGTAATTACTGACGCATAATATAGAAAGAATATCTGAGTGAATTGTGGACATGATAATTACATCATCATGAGAATAATATAGATACTGACATATTATATAAAAAGGATAAAGAAACAATTAGGACATGTTCCTTAATAATGAAGGTGCAAAATAAAGTGCCGAACAATATAAAATAAACGATGCTTGTAAGAAGGATAATATAGATGATAAAAAGGTTTCACGGCTAGTGTGAACCATTAGAATTGAGAAACCGATAGCGTTAAATATTTTAAAGACCACTTGTGATTGTTTAAATATGGAGATTGTGAGATATAGTATGTTGGAATTTGTAAGTATAAGTATTATATTTATGTCATTTTATGACTAAGAGTATCTTTGTCTGAAGAAGTTGTACTGATGGCAATTATGAAGGCAGAGATCGCCTCATACATTAGTAAACGTCTAGCTATTGCAAAGGTCATCATCTGAATTTGATTCGATTTGGGTCATCGTCGACAGACTGACCAAATCTGCTAATATCATTCCCGTTAATGATAAATGCAAAAGAGTTATGTAAACATAGTGTGCCTGTATCGAACATCTATATCAAGATCCTCGCTTCGCATCAAATTTCTAGAGATTTGCTCAGAAATCATTGAGAACGAACCTTGATGAGAGTACTATGTACCACCTCAATCGAAGGGACGAGGTAAAGTAACGATACAAAGTAATATACGTGCTGTTTTATGTTTGAATGATTGACCTTTGGTAATAGATAGTATAATCGTTTTCCCTTGGAGGATTACCATTTATAATGATCGTATTAGGATCGAGATCGAATCTTGTTAGGATCTAATTCTTAGAGCATCTGTAAGCAGGAGTTGAGATGAAGACATCCGACATACACCCATTGTGAGTTGGACATGTCTTTTAGGTTTAAGGTTCCTATGATGGCGAACCTATCCTTACAAAATACCCGACCCGCAAAATCTGAAATGATTGTTGAAATTAGGATTTGATCATTAACAACCGGTAGTGGGCAAGAGGTTATGTGAATGTGAAATGTAGATCTTGAAGTGCCAAATGGGTAGCGAAGTTATGCCAAAATTTTTAACCTTGGAAAAATGAATTCATGATCTGACAAATCATGGGATATAAGTCCCCGTTGTTTGGGACCATTGAGATGATGTGAAAGATTGGTTTGAAAAGCATATAAGCTGGATCTACCCTAGGACTTCAAGAACTGCGTGAATTATGATTCGTAAATCGAACTTGATAAATATCTATCAAGTTAAAAATCTAATTGTTCTTAGTAAAGCTTAGATCGGCGAAAAGTTGTATTCATCAAAAACCCGTGAACATCATGGATAGAGAAAGTAAGTCAACATTAAGCCTGATCTTATTCCCGTAGTTATGTTTGATGAAACTCGCGTATTGTAATGGATTACACTTGTGAGAAAAGACCGAATGTGGAGGAAATACCCACATGGCTTTAACTCTATAAGAAGCGAGTAGTAAGGTAAGATGATCTTTGAGGACAAAGATCCTGTTTAGGGGTAAATGCTGTGACAATCCGTCAATTTATGGACAATATTTTATTCTCAATATTTATTTGCAAATATTATTATATGAACTCACTTATTTTTGGGAAGAAATTTGGATTTACGTCTTGAAGTAGCATCGACTACGTCTAAACCGGAGGATTCAACGTTACGTGCTTACGTTTACATACACCGTCTTTGGTGACAGTCCGACATTTCAGAAAATAAATTTGTCCATGAATATTATTTTGGAGTTTTAAATTTGAGTTAGTTCATAAACTCACAAATTTACGAGAAAGGATTAGGACTTACGATTTTAATTTAACGTCCTTTACGACTAAACCGGAAACCTTAGGATTACGTATTTACGTTTTCGAACTCCGTTTTTGATGAAACAATTTTTATTGGATTCGTTTTGTGACGTTGATTCATAATTTATAAAAACGTTTTTCGTAAAACGACCCGAGGGCACGCAAATCAAGGAAACTAGAATCGAGGAGTACCCGTAAATAAATGGGGATGAGACAAGTGGGACACTTGTCCCACCCCACTCCAAAACCGGCCTAAGTAGCCACACATCCCATGATGTGTCCAAAATTTTAGCTTAAAGCTTACACTTGTAAGCTAAGCTTACAAGTTAAGCAACTTTCCACTCACAACCTCAAAACCACAAACCAAAAACCATTTGTTCACTTACCACTCATGCAAACAACTTGTTTTCTCTCTTCCTCCCCATTCTTGGCCGTCCCATATTCACCAAAAACATCCATCATTGATCAAATTTAACCACAAAATCTTATGTTATATACACATATCTTGAAGCCCTCTTAAAGCTCTCTTGAATGGTGGTGATTATAACATCCATGGAGGAGTTTCCTTGGTGTCTTGAGGCTGATTTTCCCTAAGGTGTTTATGAAGAATGGTGGTCTTGAAGATGGTCTTGGTGCATCACAAGTTTCTCCGTCAAAAATCCATGTTTTGATCAACCTACATCATCATGGTGGTATAAAGATTGTCCTCCTCAACTTCTTGTTATTTTGATTATGTAAACATGTATTATATTTCCTATTGTATATGTATATGATGATTATATGATGATAAAAATGTTATGTGGGGATTTGTTGTTGATAAACATGCTTAAAAAGATGAAAGACTATAAGAAACAAGGTTAAAATCTTGGTTAAATTTGATGGCTGTATAAAACAGTAAAGAACCATATGGTAAACTGATAAAATGATGAATTAGAATCCATTTACAGTAAGCTATGGGTCTTGTACACATGTGAGAGTTGGCCATGCAATGGAATCATTGTAATGAGTGAGATATGATCAAAACAAGTTTAGGGTATAAATCTGAGGTTACTGTTTTGGACGATTTTCAGAAAATATTTAGAAGATGATTCAACAGTAGCTAAAGTAGAGTTAAATGTAGCACATATCATGTAGTTTATGTGATAAAAATTTGAGCTTCTATCTCCATATAGAACTCAAGATATGGCAGTTTTGGTGAAAGTAAAGATAAAAATCAGATTTTTGGAAATTAAAGAATAATACTATTATATAAGCACTCAAAAATTTAATAGTATAAAATATAAATTAAAACCCACTAACTTATGGATTTTATTTATATAAGTATGTAAAAGGTTAAATAAGTGTACAATTTATAAAAATGGTAATTTGTTATGTTTTATTAGATATAAAACTATAAACATGATTTTTACGACTTTTTCGGCTATTGCCGTAAAATTAACGTTTTTGTTAAATAAAACATAGATGGTTGGACCCGTCTAATGAAAACTTTATAAAACTTATATACTGATATATAGACATGTATAACAAGTAAAAACCGATAAAACCCGAACTATAAGAAATACGGACATTTACGAGCTAATTAAGCATATTGGACTAATAATTGGACTAAATAAGATAAAAACTTGTAAAAAGAACTTATTGGGCTTAACCCATTTGGGGCCCAACATGGAAAGTATACATAATGATAATATAAGTATGAAAAGGATTAAAACAAGTTAAGGAACTTATAATAAGTTTATTGGACTTAAAACACGTAAATGGGTGAAACTAGTAAACTAGTATAAAAGTTATCGACATATAACACTAAAATGAGTAAACGAGAATATGTAAACCCACTTGATCATCATATATATATAATCATCATATGTATACATACTTGTTATTTTTATAGAGTCATTGGACAAGAGTCTAAGACAAATATTATTTGTCTAGGTTTCCGTGATTGAAGCACGTACCTTACGTCCGAGTTGCCGATAACCCGCCTTCCCACATCAACGTGAGTTCATAGCCTCGCACTCTTTTAAATGTTTTATAAACCCACGAGGTAGATAACATGTTAGTTTTTATTAAATAGGACACCATTTGTCCCGATTGTTTGTTTATTGATTTTGGACCCGAATGATTGAATGACCCGATTGTATGACCCGATAAATGATTAAAGGACCCGATAGATGAAATTAAATGGATTATTAAAGTTAGGTTATGTCACTAAAAGTCCCATTAGCATGAATTGTGAACTACCGGGATTTGGTAGACGCTTATGCATTTAATAGTACTATTTGGGGACGATCACCCCAGTTCGCGCCTTGACGGTTGATCCCCGTCGTGCCACATTGATTGGTAAGCGAATTTATGTATGAGAAGATTTCCATAGCGTGACCTTTGTGACGACATGCTACTTTAGATGGGCAAAATTGGTATCGGGTTAGCTACCCGTTGTTGGTTTAGTAAGGTAACAATGTCATGCGGCTTATAATAATCCAAAACTAACGAAATACTATTAGACGCACCGAATTACGAAGTATTGCCTGACTAGCAATACGGGGTCATACTATTGATATTATGTTTGTGTTTTGGTTTTCATAACCATATTCATATAACGGTTTTTATTTTCATACAACGTCGTAAGACGTATTGTATGACGTTTTTACGACATTGACTCGTATAATGATTTTTATGTCTTTTTATAACCATATTCATATAATGGTTTTATTTAATCTATACAACGTTGCAAAAACGTATTGTATGGTGTTTTTAACGATAATGATTCGTATAACGATTTTTAAGGCAAATGCCTATATTATGATTTTCGATAAAGATTTGTAAAAAATGACTTTGGCTATTTTATGGCCTATTAAAATGATTTGTACAAGATGATTTTCAGTAATAATTTTATACTGATATTATATTGATGAATTTTATTAAACTCTATGAATTCACTCGGCGTTATCGCTGACCTTTTTCTTTTAACATGTTTTATCTCAGGTACTTGAAGGTAATTCTCGGGAAGACGACAAGAATTCATGGCCCGCACTTAAACAATATTTTTCCATTCAAATACTTTGTAAAACTTTGTATGAAATATAATGACTTGGGACCTATGTAACTCTGATATTTATGAATGGAAATGCTTTATTATTAAACGACGCGATTTTCAAGCATTGTCTATGATGTGAGTAATGTGCTATCCCGTAACACCAACTAGTCTTCCGCTGATATTGAGTTGTATAAATTTGGGGGTGTTACAGATGGCTTCTATGGAAGAAAGAGTATCCGGGGATACACAAGTGATTAAAGAAACACGTGTGTCTAATACTGGTGAAATCAACATTGTTGAAGATCCAAGTACTGCTAAGCCAACTAAGCCGACTGCAAGTACTGCTGACATTGTTGAAGACCCAAGTACTGGTAAACCAACTAAGCCGATTGCAAGTACCGCTGGTGATCATCCTTCACTAGAAAGTCAAACACCTTTTGGAGAAGATGATACTTTAGCCTAATTTCTGCTTGACTTAAGAAAGAAGAATTTAGTTGAGAAGACTAAACAAGCAGAGGCAGAGAAAAAGACACAACAAGAAGTTCTTGCCAAAAAGAATCAAACTCAAGGTAAGAAAGTTCAAGCTTCACACCCTACTAAAGGTATAGTTATTCAACAGCAAGCTAATGAGGAAAGATCTACCAAGCTGAAGAAGAAGCTACCTAAGATTGATCCAAAGGATAAGGGGAAGAAGAAATTATTATCAGAGTCTAAAGATGAAAGTGATTTAGATGATGATATAAACAAAGTCATGTACAGATTTAATCAAATAGACCATGATGAGGAATTTGCTTATAGAATGCAAGCACAAATTTGTAAAAATGAATTACATGAAGAACTTGCAGCAAAGCAGGATTTGCTAGAAGCTAAAAGAATACAGCAAGAATGGAACATATAAGAGTATGACAGGATTCAAGCTGAATTATATGCAAGTGAGCTTCTTGCAGACTCATTGATAGCTGAAGAGAGAGATGTATATGATGAAGAGAAATCAAAATTGATTGATGATCTGGTAAGGGAGCAACAAAGATTCTTTGCTAAAAAAAAAGAAAATAAAAGATTAAGCCTCCAACTACTATGCATGAGCAAAATAAGAGGACTGAATTGAATTTTGTTGAGATTGGATCTGAAGCAGATAGAAAAGTTGTTGAAGAGTTTAAGAGACATCTGCATCAACAAAGGAAATTTGGTAGTACTCCTAAAATTGAGCCAAGTACTGCTGAACCTACAAACACATCTCCACCTATCAAGACCACTTATGTGAGGAAGAATAGAAAGGGGAAGGTAAGTTCAAGGGAGGAAGAGACTGCTCAAAGAATGAATACAGGAGTTGAAACTCAAGATATTGCTCAGACTGAAAATGTACAAGCAGTATATACACAATCAACAGTACATACAACAGTACATACTGAGGAGACGGTACATACAAACTTGGAAGAGGGTTCAACAGAACTTGAGGGAATTTCCAAGGGTGTTAAAAGGAAAAGGTCAACAAAGACAAAGAAGAAAGCCAAGAGAGCTAAAACAACAGTAGAGGATAGTGATGATGATGAGAGCTTGAAGAAGTACTTGAAGATTGTAAATTTTGAAGATCAATGTATTGATAGAGAGATTTTAGGAAAGAAAGCATTTATTGCTAAATGGATTTACTCTATGGATCAAGGACTTGAAGCTGATGGAATTCAGAGAACTGATGGCACAACAAGGGTATTCAGACTTTTGGAGGATATTCTTCACATTCTTGACAGACAAGATATTCAAGATCTTTCAAGGTTAGTTCAAGAAGCCAGTGCAGGTAAAACTGAAGTATCACTATTATACTGGGAATTTCTCTTTATGTATGAGCCACACAATTATGATCAAGAAATGTCACACCCCACCATGACGGAATATGGGGCACGACGTATGGATATCATCACAACATGGCGTGTGTATAGAGATAACTATATGAAATAAGAAATGTCATAAAATGGTGACACAAAAGTCATGACAATATCTCAACAAATGCAGGAGTCTAGGTAAGTAGGTAACAGTCCTACCTCTTACCCAAGATAATCAAATATCACAAACAAAACAAACATATAGGTGCCAACAATATCACTTATTAACCAAACAAAATAAACTAAGAAGGAATGGGGATCTCCTTCTAAATGCATTCCTACGCAACTCCAAATCCTAGCCACTTCTATTCTCAAGCATAACCATATAATCACCTGAAAGAGACACTAAAACACGTCAACATAAAGTTGGTGAGAGTCATAGGTTTAGACTCCAATGCTAAAATCAGTTACAAGTTGTGAATAACAACCATCAACACAATAACATATGGACAATGCGCTACAATTATGTATTAACAACTAGCATTCACGTTCAATCAATCATCACAATACCAAGGCATCATGCCCTACCAACAACCAAAATTCCCAAGGCATCACGCCTTACCAACAACCATAATTTCCAAGGCATCACGCCTTACCAACAACCATAACATCCAAGGCATCACGCCTTACCAACAACCATAATTTCCAAGGCATCACGCCTTACCAACAACCATAATTTCTAAGGCATCACGCCTTACCAACAACCATGGTACTATAGGCGCCCATACACCTATGTACCTATCTCAAGGCCACTACCTTGTCATTAACCATTGGTCCCATAGACGATCACGCTATGTACCTATCCCAATCCAAATCATACACAAACAAGAACCACATAGCAGTTAATCACATAATGTACACACAAGTCCATCTCAAATCACAAAAACATTCACAACATCCATTTAGAAAATAACTCAACACAGTGTCTCTTCCATCCCATCTGGAAGTCAAAATCAATAGTAAACATGGGACTATGAAACTCACCTGATTGCTTCTCCAAAAGTCCTCACACTAGCAACAAGCTAACAAACCAAAAACACGCAATCAATACATAAACCAACCACTAAGATGGCTCATCAACCTATGATGGACATCTAACCTACTCCCATATAAATACCTCGTTGATAAGATCTAAGCACCCCATTACCCTTCCCTAACAAGTCCTTAACTTGGTTAAGTTTAATAACTATCCTGTTCATATTTTACACAAAACAGTCCCAATTTTAGGTCTCCAAAATTTAAGTCAAACGTCCACTTAAACATACCCATGGTTTCTGTAAAAGGAATATTCATACCCTTAAATATGTTAGCTAACAACTCCCACTTGCCCCAACCTTAAAGCTACTGTTAAGGCCCCGATATATATATATATATATATATATATATATATATATATATATATATATATATATATATATATATATATATATATATATACTTTTGTCATTCCAGTTTTACTGATTTTAAACATACAAAAAGTTTGTTACAATTAGGGGGTCTTACCCAAAACCACAAACTTAGCCCAAGTGCAGATACTTACTACAATATATAAACCATCTCTCATGTTCGTTAGAAGATCCCAATGCAACCCTAAGTACCCCAAACAACCCAAAACTTAAAAAGAAAACAGGCTGACTTCAAAACTGTTTTGACCTCCGACTGTTGTAACCTGTTTTTGACCCACTTCCCGACCTCCAATTTAGTTCTCGTTTCTTGCAATGGAAAGCCACTTAAATTACATTTTCGTGGATACTTGGATCGTAAAATAAGAGTTTGTAGAACTCCCTATATGATCAAAACAATGACCCAAAAATTCTGCCCAGTTTTTAAAAACGAGTTTAACAAAATCAACCTCATTAATTAACCCTAATCCCTCTAATTACAAGCCCTAATTTATGTAATCATTATAACACCATTAATATAACCTTAATTTATTGTTTTTAAATTAAACCCTAACCTAATTCCATCATAAGATGATTAAACAAAACATAAAAACAATTAAATTAAAAAGGGTTAAGAAGATTTACCTTTGATTTATGAAAACCCCAAAATTTTATGAAGAACCCTAATTTTTATATAACTCACGAATTTTATTAACCTCCAGGAGAAAAATAATGAATTTGGATTGTGATTAAAACAATATATAGGGTGTACATAAAATCCTAGTCCAAGAATAAGCCCACTTTCCTTTTTTTCCCTCTTTTTCCTTTTTCCCTTCCTTCTCTTGCGTCCAAAACCGACTAACCCCCCTCTAATTTCGTTTTTTTTCTTTTTTATTATTAATATATGTATTAATAATATTACCTTAATTTTCCTTAATTTATTTCAGCTCCTAAAGCCTCCAAAACCTCAAAACCGTAAAACTAGTCAGTTTTTACGTGTTTTACCGTAAAAGACGTAAAATATACACTTTTAGAAAAAATCTCAAATTTTGAAATAAACCTTATAACTAAGTCCTAAATGACTTAAAACCATCCCGAAAAATATCCATATGACTAATTACCTCATCCGAGACCTCCAAATGCTAAACCGTAAATCGTAAAAATACGATTTTCTATAATACATATACGTATACTTAAAACCACCAAATAACACCATCTCACTTCATAGTCACTACCATGTGAACTCATGAACATGAAATCATCACACATCGTTTCATTCACAAGGTACCCCATACCGGAAACGATATCCAAACCACAATCTATACACACCAATAAGCACATAAACACGTAAAGACACGCAACTAGCACAAAATAAAACTAAGTGACGAACCTCAAAACCAGGGTTGTCACATCACTCCCTCCTAATAGAAATCTCGTCCCGAGATTTACTCCTTAGGATCAAACACACAAACAACAAATCACATGAGGATACTTGTTCTAAACGAACTCCCCTCATTTCCACGTGAACTTTTGTTCAAGTTGCAAAATACCACATATACAAACCAAAAATAATTAAACTCATTGCCAAACTCTTGACCTCACAGTCAATAAATCTCACAAATGAATCTTTGATAAAACAAAGACTCTTATTAACACAAGTCCCGAATAACCGTACAGGCAAAATGCATTCTCAAACAACCTATACCAATCCCAATACATGAAATGTATCATGTATATAACTCATTTCCCCCAGGTAATTCTATGCTCATAAGCTAATGGTCCGATCTTTCCAAAGATCATAAATGGACCTACAAAAATCTACATCAACTCTTCCATTTTACCAAAACATACCACCCGTTACTATGGGTGAAACTTCATACATAACTCTGTCACTAACTCTAGTGGTTTCCTCCTTTCTATATAGTATCCCTTGTTGCACTCATCCTTTCCACAAACATCACTACCACATTAGTAGCCTCTTTTACCAATTATAGTCCACAATGGGGACATCTCACCCTATCCTTTCACATAGTGCCTCAAATGGCATTTATCGACTTCTAGTATGATAACTATCGTTATATGAAAACTCAGACATCGCTAAAGAGTTTTCTAACTCCATCTAAATCAATCACCTATGCCCTCGGTGTAACTCCTAAGGTTGTACAAATATCTCACTTGTCTATTCTTTTCCCAGTTAGCTGGATATACTCATATCCAATCATGTTCATCAACTCCCTTCAGTCCGTACTCCAAACTACTTAAAAATTCCAATTTACTTACAAAGTGACCTACGACGGTCTTTCACATATCCATTAGTTCTTCCAACTTCCCAACTACGTGACTTCTCATTCCTCTTGAAATAGGTGATGAATTAGTCAGTCTATCGACTATCACCCAACTCTCATCGTACTTAATCCTCCAACGCATTATGTATCCCTTCCACCAACTTTGTCCTTACATCGCCCCTTTCTAAGCTACTCCTATCTATGTAGGAAGTATAGTCTACGTCCCTTTCTCCATATGATTGTCCAAGCCACGCAACATACATGTTGACGCGTTCTCTGCTTTAGACAACTCAACTCGTGCAACCTACATCTTTCATCCAAACCATCCTAATACGTCATCCATATAGTTCAAGTTCTTCTCAGCTTCACTTCATTCTTCTTATTCCATGTCATCAACCATGCTTGCCTTTCCCAGATGGTACTTGGCCATGCAATTTTCTTTCGTCACTTAACTCCACCCACCACCTTTGCCAAATGTTCAATCAAGGTGATTGAATATGTGTTGGAGACGTTCATGATCCGTATAGATCATTCTCTACGTCTCGTACCCCATATGCCTCTAGCATTCTAGGCAGATATAACAATCCAGCTCCACTAACTAAGTCTATCCAGTCCTTCCAAATCTTCAGTTCCTACAACGTATAAGCAATCGCCTTTCTTTGTCGTCCTCGTACGCGTCCAAATCCTTGCTCCACGTATCGTCATGCTTCGCGAATTCATCCAGTCCTTCTGATAATGCCAAGATCGGCTCATTATCCAATCCACTTCTTCAGCCTCCAAAATGCTTCCTCATCCTTCTTCACTTCGCCCCTTGCTGGTTCCATGATATGCCATCATCTCTAACTACTCATCATGGTAAACTTAATACTAAAACTCACACTCGAAAATCTCACGTATAACTCCACTCCGTAACCAACACATAATTCGCCTCACTCTCCTTCTCAGATTTGAGTAGATCAAAATGTCGTCGATGCTCCCGATGACAACTCGTTTATACATGTTCATGCACACTTGGTTCATTGACACCATGAAAACCGCTAGTGCTTTGACGAAGCCAAATGCATAATCGTAAACCCAAAGCGTTCATACAGCATCCTTAGCAGTTTCAACTATGTCCTCTTTGCACCCTCTCTTAGCGGCAATACGAATAAATTCCTACCCCGTTCTACTTGCAAAATTCTACACGCATTTTAAAAGACCAATGCTTCCTCTCATCAGCCCACTCAACCGCTTTCCACATCCAATCTACTACTAAGCAACTCAACTTTTACCTTGCATCCTAATGACGTATAGTCCCCAGCCGGGTCATAAACCCGGCCCATGGGTACTACCCGTATCCGGCCCATCACAGATGGGTGGGATAATGTCATTCAGGCTTATGGGCTTGGATGAACAGTGGACCGCACACATGTGTGCGGCCCACGGCCCGGTGCGGCCGACATAGGGTTAGACAGAATCATAATCTGTCTAGGAATAGCTTTATCCCAATAAGGGAGGATATTCACCACCAAAATTAGAAGATAACAATCATTCTAATTCTGATAGTTATCCTTTCCTTGGGGCCGAAGTATCAAGTGGTAGCCCACTAGGGTTCCACTGCCTATAAAAGGAACCCCTAAGGGTTCCACAAAGGTATGACGTTCTATACTCTCAACTCACATCAACCCTAACCGATTACTTACTCTCACGCCGGAGTCTAATCGTGGGAAACATTCCCATGGTAAGCCTAACGCGTGTTGTTTAGTTAGCAGGATCCCAACCAAACGATTCACTTGGTGCATGAGCCGGAGCCCAGTCAACCCGAATTAAGCCTAATTCGGGTCTAGCAAGGATCACCCAACTTTTGCATCAACAAGTTGGCGCCATCCGTGGGACCCGAACCCACGACCACGTGGTACCTTTTATAGGTTACGCCTATGGTTGCAATTTCTAACAGCTCTTGTTTTTAAATCACTCCATCAACGATTTGCCTTGGAAAGACACTAACTGCAACTCCTCTCACTTCTCCTACTTGCTCTATTTATGGTTCTACCTCAAAATAATAGGCAAACCTACTAAATTTCAGGAAATTTTTAGAAAATATACATGCCTTACGAACAATATCCCCTTTCAACACTCTCTATGGCACGTTACTTGTGCCAATTTCCATACCTTTCACAAATCTCTATTCATCTCCCTTGGCACTCCTAATAGACCTCATGACCACGTTAGTTCGTCTAAGAACTTCTTTCCTCCCCACTAAGGGTATTTCGACCGTTCTCTCATGGTCACCACTTAAGCGTGTAGGCGCGACCAAGTCTTCATATGACTACCTCAACGCTCCCGAACAATACGAAACCAAAACTACATCCTGAATCCATCAGATACGATCAACGAATCAACCCACGGATAACTAACGACATTTCACGTGCACCAGTTAAAACAACCACGAGACTCAAAAGAAAGCTCAAAGCCAAAACGTGTATCATTTCAAAATGACCCATGACAACGAAAAATAATCCAAGAAACACCCAATGGCAACCAAAACATATTACGCCTCGTGACATATTATTTAAACCGTGCAAAAGATCGACATTTTCCAAAAGAATACATATCTTTTTTTTTATCCATTTATTATTACCCCCCACATCTATGTGACTCAAACCATCTACAAACAACCTTCTAGGCAATCTCAAAACTCAACCCAAAGACTAGGTATCCCGTGCACCCCAAATAAAATAAACTACTATTCACCACTCAACCTTGAACCCGACACTTGTACAACAATTCCGACCGGTCCACTGACCTCCCATGACTATACTTTCTGAATATTTGAAAAGTACGTTCCGAGTACATAATTTTTGGCTTTTGAATCACTCAAAAAGCTCTAAAAACGAACAAGTAATGACCAAAACAATTTTATACTAGTTGTTTTTAAAAAAACTAAAGAATAGACTTAGTGATTAATGTACCTCTTTTAAATGACAGATATAATTGTATGTGAAATCTTCATAAACTCAATTTAACCTTGTATTAATAATTATAAATGACGTGAATCGGTTAAACCCAATTATATAAACTATGTAAGTAGAAAGAAATTTTACTTCGCTTTATTTTAAAGAAAGTCTTTTAGAATTTGAAATAAATAAGTGTTGATTAAAAGAAATCTTATGTTACATCTTGTTTCAAACACGACTCCAACACCTTACCCTTATTTTACCGAATACAACCAACTATCTAACCCTATAATAGATTTCCATGTCCACCTTTTTCTCAATATATACCGACCAAAAGAAATGTAAGACCCAACACAAAAGATTTCATTATCTCAAAAGAAATCCCAACTTATTCCAACAGACTTAAACCAAGAACACCATTTTAAAACGTACACGTGAAATACGAAACTCAAAGAATACGCTACAAGACACACTTCAAAAGATTCAAAACTTCGTTGAAACTCCACCAAACTCGAGCTCTAATAAATTGTTTAAACACAAGAGAGTACTAGGTACGTTCAAGTTATCATAACTACTGAACGACCGTAAATCATAACATAACATCTATTAGTATATATACATCCGCATATGTATACCTATCGAATCTCCCAAACATACTCGTTAGCATACTTGTCAAGTCAATCAATCGCTTTATGCGCTCGTTTTTCCATACTAGTAATCACCATCTCACCGTGCCACAACAAGGCATAAAGCCCACCTCCAAAACCAAACCATATCGTGTGACCCCAAAATCACACAAAACAACTATAACCCAAAACATATAACACCAAAAAGAATAATAGCCATATCATAGGCAGCCATTACATAAACCCATATATTATACGTACCCAAATTCTACATCTCATCATATACAAGCATGTACTAACCTTCTTTCATGCAATCATACTTGAGAACCCATTGAAGTTATGGTGCTTGTATAACTATGTTGGCCACCATACTTATACAATTACCCTTTCCCCAATTCACTCCTATGATGACACTTATAAGAATCAATACAACATATAACACATAAATCCATCTACTCACATAAGCTCATAACCACATAACCAAATAGGTCCAAAACCCCATCTATTAAAATAACATAGTAAAACTCTTGGAATACCGAAATCCATAGTTTAGCTATAACAACATAGACTAAGTCCAAAACGAAAACATCATCAGTTATAAGTCATATCGCCCATAAGAGTGGAAACAGCTTAAAATCCTTCATATCCACCTACTCCTACTAACTCGAACCACCACATGATTCTTAGAAAACATGACTTAAACATCAAAGGAAAAATACTATACCTCAGGTACATAAAATAACCCAACAAAAGATAGAAACTACCATCTACCAAATTATGTACTATAATGTACAATTTAAGCAAAATACAACAATGACTAGCGTGGACGATTATGGTTCAACCCGCACTAGTCACAAACCCGAAAAGAAAATAACATGTGACTAGGTATGAACATACTACGGTTCAATTCATACTAGTCAAAACATCGCAATAAATAACATCCAAACACATCAATTAATATAAAATGCACACATACTCCTATGACGCCTATATGCAGGGACCCTTAAGCTATAGACTAGGCTACGCGACTAGGCAACCTAATTCTCTATAACCATTGTCTCTGTTACCATTCTGTCATACCCCACCATGGCGGAATATGGGGCACAACGTATGGATATCATCACAACATGGCGTGTCTATAGAGATAACTATATGAAATAAGAAATGTCATAAAATAGTGACACAAAAGTCATGACAATATCTCAACAAATGCAGGAGTCTAGGTAAGTAGGTAACAATCCTACCTCTTACCCAAGACAATCAAATATCACAAACAAAACAAACATATAGGTGCCAACAATATCACTTATTAACCAAACAAAAGAAACTAAGAAGGAACGGGGATCTCCTTCTAAATGCATTCCTACGCAACTCTAAATCCTAGCCACTTCTATTCTCAAGCATAACCATAAAATCACCTGAAAGAGACACTAAAACACGTCAACATAAAGTTGGTGAGAGTCATAGGTTTAGACTCCAATGCTAAAATCAGTTACAAGTTGTGAATAACAACCATCAACATAATAACATATGGACAATGCGCTACAATTATGTATTAACAACTAGCATTCATGTTCAATCAATCATCACAATACCAAGGCATCACGCCTTACTAACAACCACAATTCCCAAGGCATCACGCTTTACCAACAACCATAATTTCCAAGGCATCACGCCTTACCAACAACCATAATTTCCAAGGCATCACGCCTTACCAACAACCATATTTTCCAAGGCATCACGCCTTACCAACAACCATAATTTCCAAGGCATCACGCCTTACCAACAACCATGGTACCATAGGCGCCCATACACCTATGTACCTATCCCAAGGCCACTACCTTGTCATTAACCATTGGTCCCATAGACGATCATGCTATGTACCTATCCCAATCCAAATCATACACAAACAAGAACCACATAGCAGTTAATCACATAATGTACACACAAGTCCATCTCAAATCACAAAAACATTCACAGCATCAATTTAGAAAATAACTCAACACAGTGTCTCTTCCATCCCATATGGAAGTCAAAATCAATAGTAAACATGGGACTATGAAACTCACCTGATTGCTTCTCCAAAAGTCCTCGCACTAGCAACAAGCTAACAAACCAAAAACACGCAATCAATACATAAACCAACCACTAAGATGGCTCATCAACCTATGATGGACATCTAGCCTACTCCCATATAAATACCTCGTTGATAAGCTCTAAACACCCCATTATCCTTCCCTAACAAGTCCTTAACTTGGTTAAGTTTAATAACTATCCCGTTCATATTTTACACAAAACAGTCCCAATTTTAGGTCTCCAAACTTTAAGTCAAACGTCCACTTAAACATACCCATGGTTTCTGTAAAAGGAATATTCATACCCTTACGTATGTTAGCTAACACCTACCACTTGCCCCAACCTTAAAGCTACTGTTAAGGCCCCGATATATATATATACTTTTGTCACTCCAGTTTTACTGATTTTATACATACAAAAAGTTTGTTACAATTAGGGGGTCTTACCCTAAACCACAAACTTATCCCAAGTTCAAATACTTACTACAATATATAAACCATCTCTCATGTTCGTTAGAAGATCCCAATGCAACCCTAAGTACCCTAAACAACCTAAAACTTAAGAAGAAAACAGGCTGACTTCAAAACTGTTTTGACCTCCGACTGTTGTAACCTGTTTTTGACCCACTTCCCAACCACCAAATTAGTTCTCGTTTCTTTCAATGGAAAGCCACTTCAATTACCTTTTCAGGGATACTTGGATCGTAAAATAAGAGTTTGTATAACTCCCTATATGATCAAAACAATGACCCAAAAATTCTGCCCAGTTTTTAAAAACGGGTTTAACAAAATCAACCTCATTAATTAACCCTAATCCCTCTAATTACAAGCCCTAATTTTTGTAATCATTATAACACCATTAATATAACCTTAATTTACTGTTTTTAAATTAAACCCTAACCTAATTCCATCATAAGATGATTAAACAAAACATAAAAACAATTAAATTAAAAAGGGTTAAGAAGATTTACCTTTGCTTTATGAAAACCCCAAAATTTTATGAAGAACCCTAATTTTTATATAACTCACGAATTTTCTTAACCTCTAGGAGAAAAATAATGAATTTGGATTGTGATTAAAACAATATATAGGGTGTACATAAAATCCTAGTCCAAGAATAAGCCCACTTTCCTTTTTTTTCCTCTTTTTCCTTTTTCCCTTCCTTCTCTTGCGTCCCAAACCGACTAACCCCCCTCTAATTTCGTTTTTTCTTTTTTATTATTAATATATGTATTAATAATATTACCTTAATTTTCCTTAATTTTCAGCTCCTAAAGCCTCCAAAACCTCAAAACCGTAAAACTAGTCAGTTTTTACGCGTTTTACCATAAAAGACGTAAAATATACACTTTTTGAAAAAATCTCAAATTTTGAAATAAACCTTATAACTAAGTCCTAAATGACTTAAAACCATCCCAAAAAATATCCATATGACTAATTACCTCATCTGAGACCTCCAAATGCTAAACCGTAAATCGTAAAAATACGATTTTCTATAATACATATACGTATACTTAAAACCATCAAATAACACCATCTCACTTCATAGTCACTACCATGTGAACTCATGAACATGAAATCATCACACATCGTTTCATTCACAAGGTACCCCGTACCGAAAACGATATCCAAACCACAATCTATACACACCAATAAGCACATAAACACGTAAAGACACGCAACTAGAACAAAATAAAATTAAGTGACGAACCTCAAAACCAGGGTTGTCACAAGAAATGTTGAAGGAATTAGAGAATCAGGTTCCTAGTTACTGGAGATATTACAGGTCATGTGGATTACATATTTTGGATGTAGATGATGTTACATATTATATGCTGCAAGAGAAAACTTACCCTTTCAAAAGAAAATTGTTGGAAAGGATGTTAGAACAACAATTGGAAGTTACAGAAGAATCTGCTGATGCTTTGGAGTTGATCAGAATGGTTAAACAACAAATCAAGGATTTGAAAGATGAGGAAGTAGCTGAGAAAGAGCCTTAAGTGTTTGACTTTCAGTCACACTTCACAAATGGTTCTCAGTTCACCATGTCTAACACACATAAGAACTGGCTAGTCCATAAGCAAATGGTTTGTGGTAAAGACTTATCAAATCTGTTGAAAGCTGATAGTTTGCTAAAAACTATATGGTTCTAACTCACCTTGTTTCGAGACAAAGAGTTGGCTAGTCCTAGACAAACGGTACTAGGTAAAGACTTCATCAAATCCGTTGATGGTTGACAATTTACCAAAAATTGTAAGGTTTTCATTACACCTTATTCTTTGTGAATAAAGTATTGGCTATTACAGAGTGTACGCCTAACTGGTAAAGAATTTATCAAATCCGTTGATAGCTGGTGATTTGCTAAAAATCATGAAGCCAATACAGATTGGTGTTTGTTGTTAACTGTTTTATTTTAGGTATGAAGATTGCAAGCAAAGAAGTATTTAAAAAATATACTTAGAAGGTTTTGTTATCATCAAATCAAGACAAAGGTTCATGATTTAAGAGTTCAAAGACTAAACTCAAGAAGACAATAACTGATGCTGCAAAGATAAGTGAATGTTTAGAAGACACAAGAAGATCATAGTTTGAAGACAAAGATGATACTCATGATATTTGAAGATTATGTATCAGAAGAAGATCTACATTTGAAGTGTTTGGCTACATTCAGTTGGATACAAATACAAATTACCAAGTTCAATCCATGGATGAAGAAAAGACTGAAGACATGTATTTTAATACATCCAGTACAAGAGAAACAAGAAGACAACAAGTTATCATTTCTTGTTTAGGGGAGGATTGTTGGGAATTATTTGTTAAGTGTCAAGTACCGTTAGTGTATCTTAAGTATTGTTAGTGTTATGTAAGTACCGTTAGTATTAACGCGGTATATATAGTAAGTACTGCTACTTATAAAGTAAGTACTACTATGATGATTAGGACGAATATATCTTTGTATAAGATATGTCATAGTTATAGTTAGAGTATATCTTATGTGATATACCTAAATAGTTAGAATATTGATAATATATCGTCTGTGATATAGTTATCTTTATAGAATATTTTAAGGTTTCCAGGGCTCCTTACTCTATAAAAGGAACATAGGTACAATGTTTTTCATGTACCTCATTCAAGTCGATTAATAAGAGAATCGAATAGTTAAAAGTAATTCTGTTCTTCTGTGCTTTATAAGTTAGATTCCGCATAACTTATTTAGTGTTAGTAAGAGTGCTCAAAGTGTTTTAGTTTGATTACAAACAACTATACTAATTCTTAACAAAATATAGATCCAACCAAAGGGATCAACAAAGGGGTTGCACCTGGTCTTCATACAATTAAAGAAAGAAGTATCCAAAATCCTAACAAGGCTAAGCCGTTCAATACAGTGAAAGGGACAATCATGGCAAAGGGAAGAAAGTTGCAAACTTTAATCCGGGAACCAAGATCCATCTTTCATAAAATAAAGATAATCGTTATAAGGATGCGGCCTGTCACAAGTGTGGTGATGTAGACTACTGGAAAAGGATATGTCTCGAGTATCTCGCTGAGTTATGGAAGAAAAACAAAGAAGCTAGCACTTCATGTATCTTCACTATAAAACTGTATAATTTTCCTAATAAATCTTGGGTTTATGACACTAGTTGTGGTACTCACATCTGTAATACTTCTCAGGGACTCAAGGGAATTAGGAAGCTGAAGCCAGGAGCTTTGAACCTATATGTCGGCAATGGTCATCGTGCAGTTGTTGAAGCTATTTATGTTTTTTCACTTATGTCTCCCTAGTTGATTATATATTATTTGAATAATTGTCATTATGCTCCCTCTATTACTAGAGGAATATATTAGTTTTTCGTTTGTATGACGATGGTTTTATTAACCGTTTTGAGAATAATGCAATTTCAGTTTCTAGGAATAATATTTTTTATTTTCGTGTTATTCCACGTGATGGAATCTATGAAATTAATATGCATGATTATAATACAACTGATAGTTCTATGTATGCAATAAGTAACAAAAGAGCCAAGTCTAACTTGGACTATACATTATTATGGATTTGCCGCTTTGGCCACATAAAAAAGAAACGGATTAAGCAGTTGAAACACAATGGAATCTTTAAGTCAACTGATGATGAAGTATTTGAAAGTGCGTTCTTGTATATATGGAAAGATGGCACCTTAGCCTTATTCACATCAAGTGGCCCATTCAGAACCGTGTCAAAACTAGTCCAAGTTACTTTGCCACTTTTATTGATGACTTTAGTCATTATGGATATGTTTACTTGCTGAAGCATAAACATTAAGTGTTTGAAACATTTAAGGTTTTGTTGGAAATACGTTTTTCATATTTAGAAAGTCTCGGTCACTCCAACAATATAGTTAAGGGCTCATAGTATATTTTAGTTACTTTTTATATTAGCCCGACCCATGAGCATGTTCATGGGTCGGAGGCCCAATTCCACTAATGGACTTGGGTATATAAACCCCTTTTCTTCATGGAAAGGGGTGTTGGTTGTTTCATTATTTCAATATATTTCACACATTTTCTCTCATCTTTCTCTCTCTACTTTCTCTCATTAGAAACATCAACCCTCTTGTTAGATCATAGATTACCAAGGTTCTACAATTGGTATCAAGAGCCATGGGATGAAATAGAGGTGGGTTTTATGTTGTTCATGCTTATTTTAGTGTGTTCTTGTGTTTTTGATTGATTTATACCAAAGCTTAAATTTTTTTTTTTTGTGTTTTTATTGTTCCAAGTGATCCACATATCTTCTACATAGTTATGTTAGAGATTTTGGTGCTTTGGTTTGGTTAAAATCATGGATTTCTAAGAAAAAACTCATTTTTTCTTTCAAAGTACGGAACAGTAACCATATTGCAAAACTTCAGCTTGAAATTCCATCACAATGTGCTAGGGTTTCTGTATTGCGACAGGTATTGCGATACTTATTGCGACATATCATTTGCTTTGTATTGTGAAGAATCAAAGTGTGGTATTGCGAAGAAACATTTGTGTTTATTGCAAAGGTTTCATTTTGAAGTATTGCGTAGTGTTTGCTTCTTGCTTGTATTGCGAAGATAATTATTAGTATTGCGAAGAAACAACATTTGAGACATTGCGAAGTTTTGGGATTTTCACATTGCGAAGAATTGGATTTTGAGTATTGCGAAGATTGAGACTTTAGGTATTGCGAAGACTTGGCATTTTCAAACATTGCGAAGTTTGTTATGAACACTGCGAAATCTTGTCTAATTTTTGCACAACTTAGAGGATTTTAGACTTTGCATTTTTTTGAAGACTTTCACAAACAACACACAACCAAAAGATAACAACATATTGTTTCAACAACACTAAAACACTTAACCTTATTTCATTGCTCGATCATTTTGGTAATCTTTCTTCAAGTGATCAAAAATGAATTCACATTCATTCATGCCTACAATGACATCGCTTACTGACCTTTCTATCATCTCGGGTACCGATACCCGTCCACCGTTGCTTATCAAAGAGCTATTTGAAGCATGGCAAGGTCACATGATGTCTTATATTATTGTTAGACCCAGTGAGAGACTTATGGTTAAATCCATTGAGCAAGGACCACTTGATTGGGGTGAAATTACTACAAACAATGTGACTCAGCCAAGGCAAATTCATGAGTTAACGACTGCCAATCAAGTCATTGCCGATGCGGATGAGAAGGACGTTCAGACTATACTTCAAGCTCTTCCACCCGATATTTATCGTATGTTAAGCAAACACAAGGTAGCAAAAGAACTTTGGGATCGCTTAACGATTTTGTTACAAGGGACTTCACTTTCCAAGCAGGAACGAAAGTGTCAACTTTATGACTTGTTCGATAGGTTCTCATACATTCCAGGGGAAACTCTTCGTGACTACTATTGGAGATTCACTACGTTGATGAATGATTTGAATGTGTATAATCTAACGATTGCTCAGTTTCAGCTCAACACCAAGTTTTTGAACCCGTTACCCCATAGTGGAGCCAATACGTCACTGACGTTAAATTGATTCGGGATTTGCACAGACCAAATTTAGATCAATTATATGCTTTCTTGCAGCAACACGAGAAGCATGTGCTCCAGAAACGTATGTTTCAAGGATCTTATTCCGAACCATTGGCGTTAATGGCAAATCATCCAACATTGTCATATAACAACACTCCGTATGCTATGGGACAACAATCTTTTCACAAGCCCATGTATCCGACTCCAAGCTTTCCATAGTATTCGATATTACCACAACCACCTACATCATATCAGCAACAATATCAACAACCAGCATCATCATCACAACGTGACTCACATCTATCACCATATGCTCAACAACAATACTCTCCTTATCAACCACCTACAAATCCTGCTATCACATACCAGCAACAAGAAGTTCCTCAACCCCACTATTCACAACATGTTAGTATTCCCTCAAGTGTGTATGCAGCTCCACCAGCACCAGTTTTCTACTGCGATGATGAGGTTCCCATTCATGAGTTCAAACAAGGGGATAATCCTACTGATGTACTAGCACAAATGTCTGCCTATATAACTCAAACGTTGAACAAAAGAGGTTACAGAGGACCATCTCCAACAAATAATCAGTTGAGAAATTCTTCTGACTCTAGTCAACAAGCTACAATTCAAGACGGTAGAGTTACGGTACAACCACTTCAGGGGAGACCAAGTTCATCCAATACCAGTGCACGCCCATTTAACACTACTCAAAGAGGAAACACTACTGGCAAAGTGAAGATGATTATCTGCTACAACTGCAAAGGGGAAGGGCACATGGCTAGGGAGTGTAAGCAACCCAAAAGGAGAAGGAAAGCTTCGTGGTTTGAGGAGAAGGTTATGTTGGTAAAAGCTCAAGCAAATGGTCATGAGCTAGATGAAGAAGAGTTATCATTTCTAGCAGATCCAGGAGTTGCGGATAATGAAGGACTCACAGCAGCTTTCACTCATAATGCAGCATATCAATGCAATGATCTTGATGCATATGACTCCGACTGTGATGACTACAACACCGCCAAGGCATCTCTTATGGCAAATCTCTCGCTCTATGGGTCTGACCAAATCTTTGAGGTACCAAATATTGCCAATGATACTAGTATTGTACTTATCAGGTTGAGCAAGCGTCTCAGTATCCAGAAGAGCCTCCGATGGTTAGTAATTCAAATAAGGAGACAAGCAATGATAGCGATATCAATGCAAGTCCCCAAACTTTAAGTGAAATACAACCGGGAGCTATTACGACTACGAATTCTACTGCTCAACCAGATTTGGTTATGGTGTCGGCATCTATGCTTGGCCAAATGAATACTGCAGTCATTGAAACCCTAAGTGTTAATCAGACATTATCTGTCGAGCTTTCTTTGTACAAGGAAAAGGTTCAAACCTTAAAATTAACTACGTCGACCAATACCTTAACTAATTTAGAGTTTGATAAGTTTAGGAAATTCCAAATGGATAACTTGCTAGAGATTGAACATTTAAGAGAAAATCTTTCAAAAGAACTTAAAAAAAGAGCTAGTCGTTACTAATTTTCAAAAACTGCAAACGGATTTCGAAATTCTCGAGTCTAAAAGGGTTGAAACAGAAATTAATGTGTCTGAGAAAAATAAAAAGACTAAAATTTTGCTTTTAAAACAATACTCTGCTTCACATTTAGTACACTTGTTTCATTCAACTTTTAAGGAATTTACTCTATCGCGTCTAACAGACCTGCCACCTAACCTGGGTTATGCAAAGCAAGCTCTTAACCACAACCAGCGACTTTATGATGCAACAAAATTAGGTTTGGTCTTAGATCCGATTAGTAATTCGGGTGATTCCGAGTATATATCACTAGTTGACTAGAACCGGTCGCAAATGCTTTTGGAATATCCTAAGTTTGATTATGATAAACTTAATCAAGAGTATGCAAAAACGGATTTTAGAACTGCTTTAATATACAAAGGGAATTTATCCATACACCAACTTACATGTCTACTAGAGAAAACCCTAGTATATTTCCTACACTTGTCAACCCGAATGAACCCAAGTAAATTCCAAAGGGTCTTCCACCGTTAAGTACGGTATTGCTAAGCTTGAAAGAGATTAGAGGATACTTTACCGGATTTGACAAGGTCATTAAGGAATGTACGACTCCAATGGCTCAAACCGCCGGAGAATGGGCTTTCGAACACATGAAATCGGTGTTTGTGAAAGAGATTGTTCTGTTTGTAGAAAATCTTAAAGAGGGATTTGTAGATCTCGGAGATATTCTTAATTTCGAAATGGCTCAAGTTCAAAAAGTTTTCCATGAAATGGATGATGCTTATGAGGAACATTTAATAGAGATAGAAAAGATTTTGTCCGAATATGACCGATTCTTGGAACAAGTGGTGTCTCTCGATGTGATGCAAGTTGTGACTATTAATTGTGCTATTGAGATTACATCTGTTGTGAATAAATGTGATGATGTGCATGATCTCTCTATGAATATTGTTGAGCCTGTGAATAATGTAGATAATCATTCACTTTCAAAATGTTTTGACGAGCTTCAACAACATTGCATATCTCTTGAAACTGAACAACAATCAAAAAATGAAACTCTTTCCAAAACAACTGATTGTGAAAACAACGTTGAGACAAGTGACAAGATGATTCAGGTGGTTCAAGCATTAGAGGAAGAAATCATGAGACTTAAGAGAGAGTCATTAGAAGAGAAAGTGGAGCTAGAGGCTGCAAAGAATAAAAACCATGCCTTAGAAAATAGAATTACTTCTATGCTAGGAGAGTTTGATAATGTAAAGCAGGGTTTCTCACAAATTTATGGTTCACTAGAAGAACGCTTCGCTTTTAATGCGACAGAGCACAAGTCACTTGTTGACCAACTGAACCAAAAGTTTGAGGAAATCTCTGACTTAAATATTCAGCTCATAGACAAAAACATGGTTTTAGCTGAATTAAAGGAGACACTTCAACTCAAAGGACATGAAGTTGTTGATAATGCAGCTACAATCTCTGTCCTGACCTCTAGTGCTCCAAAAACAAAAGAAGTGGTGCTTTATAAGAACCCTGACCTTAAGAAAAACTCAATGGTTTACATGGATTATATGAATAAGGCAATTAGGCATGTGATTCTTACAAGGTATATTTTAGATGACTTATATAATCTGATCCCACAAACTATAAGTACAATGCTGCCCAGTTATATATTGAGCGGGTTCAATGTTGCCTATCATACCTTAACTTCATAGACCCACCGAGTTCTGCACCACTTAAACAACAACCCCCCACCATTGCCATGACTCCATTCAATAAGACCCCAGGAGCTAAGCCTACTTTAAACACACCCATCAAGGCTAGGGATGAGCATGGGTCCAGAACCGGTGGAACTGGAACTGGAACCGTTGGAACCGGGAACCAAAATTTTGATAAAATCAAGAATCAAGAACCGAACCAAATATATTTTTTGGTTCCAGTTCCAGTTCCAGTTCTTTCGGTTCTACCCGTATAAGAACCACCATTTATATAAAAACAAAAATGCCATCGAATGTTATTGGTTTTGAAGTTTTTAACAAGTTGAAACAATGCAGAGCCTATATGTAGATCAAATTTTGGACAAACTAAACAAGCTTTGCTAAGACTTGACACGTTTATACTACAAAGTATATGATAATAAATCAAAAATTGCTAGCATTTTTAGCCTCGTACCATACTTGCTAGAATCTCTCTTAGTCTTTTAGATCTAACATTATGCAAAAATACCAAAGAAACTAATAATATCGCCATTTGTATACAACAGCAGGTTTATTCATAGACAAAACATGCATACAAAATTACTATATTTTGATAGAATAGAACATAGTTATTCATAACTACAAACTTGTGAATCACATTCACACGTATGAATAAAAGCATGTATAATCAATCAAAAGTTCAAGTAACATTAAATCATTAATGATAGATTCATTCGAATGTAAATGTATGATCATACGAAAAACACTTTGCAATACTAAAATTTAAAAATAAAATAAACATAAAACTTATTTCCTCTGATTTGATAATAATGATAATCGTTTATGTTTCAATGCATAAAGAATTAAAGTTTGAGGTGGTTGGTTTGCTTTTTCTGAAAGTAGGCTAATAGGGCTTTTTTCCTTTTTACTATGATATTGGGATTTGAGTCTAAAAATAAATAAAATTATGATTTTTTGTACAACTATCGGGTATTTGGTTCTGGAACCGAGAACTGGTGGAACTGAACCGAATCGAACCGAGAACCAAAAAATCTCAAAATCAAGAACTGGAACTGTAACTTATGGTTCCAGTTCCGGTTTGGTTCTTCGTGGTTCCGGTCCAGTTCTTGGTTCCGAACCAGTTCTTCGGTTCTTTTGCTCATCCCTAATCAAGACTAAATCAAAATCTGCCACTAATGTTCCCTTGCCTTCTACAGGAGTAGCATCGTCTACTAAGGGTAAAGGATCTCGAGTAAAGAAAGATAGGATCAAGCCCTCCAATAGTAGCACTATGAAGAAGAAAGTAAAAGTTCACCCTAGGAATGTTATTTTAGATTTGAATAAAAAGAATCATGTAGCTAAGACAAAAGGCTCTGTTGCTATGCAGAAGCCTAAGCAAAATGAAATTCTAATTTGAGATGTTGGAATTGTAATGAATGCATGTTTTCTCAGCGTCATGATGTATGCCTTATTGACCATGTTAATGAAATGTATGCCATTAGGAACAATCTTGAATGGAAACCAACGGGGAAGAAATTCACCCAAGTTGGATGGCAATGGCAACCCACTGGTAGGACCTTCACTGCAAATGGAACTAAGTGCCCTTTAACTAGGATCACATCCACTGAAGTTAGGTCTCAGCGTCCTTTAAATAGGAACTCTAGCATTAAGAAATGGAAAAAGCGCCCTTTAAATAGGTCTGCGTCCACTATTGTGCCTACCAGTGAAGAAGTACCTCAGGATCTTAGACAACTAGAATCTAAGTCGACATCTAGGAAGAAAATTTAGAAACCTAAGAACTCTTTTGATAGCAAATCTAAGATAACTATATATGTACCTGCTAACACAGAGGAGCAATTAGATTCCGATACATCGTCTTTGTCTGGTGATATTTTTAGGTGGTCCAAATCATCCTGTGGTACTTGGACTCTGGGTGCTCCAAGCACATGACCGAAGATCGTTCGATGCTCAAAAGTTTCGTCAACAAGTTTCTAGGCACGGTTAAATTTGGCAACGACCACATTGCAAAGATCATGGTTTATGGTGAATATCAAATTGGGAATGTTACGATTTCAAGGGTGTATTACGTGGAGGGACTCGGTCATAACTTATTCTCAGTGGGACAATTTTGTGATTCAAACCTTGAGGTTGTTTTTTGACAACATACTTGCTTCATTCGTGATCTTGCAGGAAATGACTTGTTAAAAAATTCTCGAGGGGATAATCTATACACACTGTCTATTCACAACATGATGACCGCTTCTCCTGTATGCCTTCTCTCCAAAGCATCTAAGACCAAGTCATGGTTGTGGCATCGACAGTTATCTCATCTTAACTTTGATACAATTAACCATTTGGCTAAAAACGAACTTGTTCGTGGTCTTCGAAATCTCAAGTTTAAGAAGGATCATTTATGTTCCGCATGTTCATTGGGGAAAAGCACCAAGAAGCCTTACAAACCTAAAGCTGAAGACACCAACCAGGAAATTCTACATCTTTTGCACATGGATCTTTGCGGGCCAATGCGTACGGCTAGTGTGAGTGGAAGAAAATACATCCTCGTCATGGTGGATGATTTTTCAAGGTTTACATGGATAAAGTTCTTAGCAACAAAGAATCAAGCACAAGAATTTATTATCAAATTTCTTAAGATGATCCAAGTGCGTCTCAATGCTACTGTTCGCCGCATTCGAATTGATAATGGAACTGAGATCGTTAATCAGACTCTACGGGATTACTATGAAGAGGTTGGTATTTTACGCGAAACATCAGTTGCTCTCACTCCACAACAAAACGGTGTCATGGAAAGACGTAATCGGACACTTATGGAAGCTGCTAGAATGTGACAACCCTGGTTTGAGGTTCGTCACTTAGTTTTATTTTGTGCTAGTTACGTGTCTTTACGTGTTGATGTACTAATTGGAGTGTATAGATTGTGGTTTGGATATCGTTTCCGGTACGGGGTACCTTGTCAGTGAAACGATGTGTGATGATTTCATGTTCATGAGTTCACATGGTAGTGACTATGAAATGAGATGGTGTTATTTAGTGGTTTTACGTATACGTATATAATATGTATTATAGAAAATCGTATTTTTACGATGTACGGTTTAGCATTTAGAGGTCTCGGATGAGGTAATTAGTCATATGAATATTTTTGGGGATGGTTTTAAGTCATTTGGGACTTAGTTATAAAGTTTATTTCAAAATTTGAGATTTTTTATAAAAGTGTATATTTTACGTCTTTTACGGTAAAATGCGTAAATTTGACTAGTTTTACGGTTTTGAGGTTTTGAAGGCTTTAGGAGCTGAAATAAATTAAGGTAATATTAATAAGATATTAATTAACAATAAAAAGAAAAAAAAATAAAAAAATATATATATGAGGCGGTTTGGGACGAATCAAAAGAAAAGAAAAGGGAAAAAAGGAAAAAGGGAACCGGGCTTTTGTAATGGGCCAAGGACTTGTTAGGAAACTATATAAATACTTTTTATTAACCAAAACACTTCATAAAACCCCTGGAGATCACCTTCAAGTCGGCATCAATGGTGGTGTTAGGGTTCTTCATTAATTTTTCTTCTTTCAAAAATTCTAAGGTAAAATCTTTAATACTCTTTTTAATTAAAGTGTTTTAATTCTTTCTCAATCATCTTATGATGGATTTAGGTTAGGGTTTAAATAAGAATCTGTATTTTAATGATATTATAATGATTAGATGGTTTAGGGTTTGTAATTAATGGGGTTATGGGTAACTAATTAGGTTAAATTAATTAAACCCGTTTTTAAAAACTGAGCAGAATTTTGGGCCATTGTTTTGATCATATAGGGAGATCTACAAACTCTAATTTTGCGATCCACATATCCCTGGAAAGCTAATTGAAGTGGCTTTCTAATGAAAGAAACTAGAACTAAACTGGAGGTCGGGAAGTGGTTAAAAAACAGGTTACAACAGTCGGAGGTCAAAACAGTTTTGAAGTCAGCCTATTTTCTTTTTAAGTTTTGGGTTGTTTGGGGTACTTAGGGTTGCATTGGGATCTTCTCACGAACATGAGAGATGGTTTATATATTATAGTAAGTATCTGCACTTGGGATAAGGTTGTGGTTTAGGGTAAGACCCCCTAATTGTAACAAACTTTTCATACGTTTAAAATCAGTGAATTCTGGATAGGTAGTAATATATATACATATATCGGGGCCTTAACAGTAGCTTTAAGGTTAGGGCAAGTGGGAGGTTTTAGCTAACATATGTAAAAGTATGAATATTCCTTTTACAGAAACCATGGGTATGTTTAAGTGGACGTTTGACTTAAAGTTTTGAGACCTAAAAACTGGGACTGTTTTGTGTAAAATATGAACGGGATAGTTGTTAAACTTAACCAAGTTAAGGACTTGTTAAGGAAGGGTAATGGGGTGATTAGAACTTATCAATGAGGCATTTATATGGGAGTAGGCTAGATGTCCATCATAGGTTCATGATTCATCTTAGTAATTGGTTCAGATTTTGATTGTGTGTTTTTGGTTTGTTAGCTTGTTGCTAGTGCGAGGACTTTTGGAGAAGCAATCAGGTGAGTTTCATAGTCCCATGTTTATTATTTCTTTTGACTTCCAGATGGGATGGAAGAGACACTGTGTTGAGTTATTTATAAATTGATGTTGTGAATGTTTTTAAGGTTTGAGATGGACTTGTGTGTACAGTATGTGATTAACTGCTATGTGATTCTTGTTTGTGTATGATTTGGATTGGAAAGGTACATAGGTGTATGGGCGCCTATGGTATCATGGTGTTTGGTAAGGTGTGATGCCTTGGAAATTATGGTTATTGGTAAGGCATGATGCCTTGGAAATTATGGTGTTTGGTGAGGCGTGATGCCTTGGAAATTGTGGTTGTTGGTAAGGCGTGATGCCTTGCTATTGTGATAATTGATTAATCTTGAATGCTAGTTGTTAATGCAAACTTGTAGCATATTGTCCATATGTTATTGTGTTGATGGTTATTATTCACAGCTTATAACTGATTTAGCGTTAGAGTCTAAACCTATGACTCTCACCAACTTTATGTTGACGTGTGTTAGTGTCTCTTTCAGGTGTGAATGTGTTTAAGCTTTAGGATAGAAGTGGCAAGACTTGGATGCCTTAGGATTGCATATAGAATGAGATCCTCGTTCCTTCTTAGTTTACCTTTATGATTTTTTTGATAAGTGATACATGTTGGCGCCTATATGTTTGTTTGGTTTATGTTTATTGTTTGTCTTGGGTAAGTGGTAGGACTGTTACCTACTTACCTAGACTCCTGCTTTGTTGAGATATTGTCATGACATTTTGTCGCCATTTATGACATTATATTTGCATTTTAGTTTTCTCTATAGAGACATCGTTTGTTGTGATGATATCCATACGTCGCGCCCCATATTGCGCCATGGTGGGGTGTGAAAGAATGATATCAGAGACAATGGTTATAGAGAATTAGGTTGCCTAGTCGCGTAGCCTAGTCTATAGCTTAAGGGTCCCTGCATATAGGCGTCATAGGAGTATGTGTGTATTTTATAATAATTGATGTGTTTGGATGTTATTTATTGCGATGTTTTGACTAGTATGAATTGAACCGTAGTATGTTCATACTTAGTCACATGTTATTTTCTTTTCGGGTTTGTGACTAGTGCGGGTTGAACCATAATCGTCCACGCTAGTCAATGTTGTATTTTGCTTAAATTGTACATTATAGTACATAATTTAGTACAAGGTAGTTTCTATCTTTTATCGAGTTATTTTACATACCTGAGGTATGTTATTTTTCTTTTGATGTTTAAGTCATGTTCCCTAAGAATCGTGTGGTGGTTCGAGTTACTAGGAGTAGGTGGATAGGAAGGGTTTTAAGCTGTTTCCACTCTTACGGGCGACATGACTTATAACTGATGATGTTTTCATTTTGGATTTAGTCTATGTTGTTTTAGCTAGACTATGGATTTTTGTATTCCAAGAGTATTACTATGTTATTTTAATAGATGGAGTTTTGGACTTTATTGTTTATGTGGTTATGAGCTTATGTGAGTAGATGGATTATGTGTTATATGTTGTATTGATTCTTATAAGTGTCATCATAGGAGGGAGTGCATTGGGGGAAGGGTAATTGTATAAGTATGGTGGCCAACATAGTTATACAAGTACCACAACTTAAATGGGTTCTCAAGTATGATTGCATGAAAGAGGGTTAGTACATGCTTGTATATGATGAGATGTAGAATTTGGGTATACGTATAATATATGGGTTTTTTGCCTTGTTGTGGCATGGTGAGATGGTGAGAAGGTGATTACTCGTATGGAAAAATGAGTGGATAAAGCGATTGATTGACTTGACATGTATGATAACGAGTATGTTTGGGAGATTTGATAGGTATACATATGCGGATGTATATATACTAATAGATGTTATGTTATGATTTACGGTCGTTCAGTAGCTATTATAACTTGAACGTACCTGGTACTCTCTTGTGTTTAAACAATTTATTAGAGCTCGAGTTTGGAGGAGTTTCAACGACGTTTTGGATCTTTTGAAGTGTGTCTTGTAGCGTATTCTTTGAGTTTCGTATTTCACGTGTACGTTCTAAAATGGTGTTCTTGGTTTTAAGTCTATTGAAGTAACTTGGGATTTCTTTTGAAATAATGAAATCTTTTGTGTTGGGTCTTACATTTCTTTTGGTCGGTATATATTGAGAAAAAGGGGGACTTGGAAATCTATTATAGGGTTAGATAGTTGGTTATATTCGTTAAAATAAGGGTAAGGTGTTGGAGTCGTGTTTGAAACAAGGTGCAACATAAGACTTCTTTTTAATCAACACTTATTTATTTCAAATTCTAAAAGACTTTCTTTAAAATAGAGCGAAGTAAAAGTTCTTTCTACTTACATAGTTTATATAATTGGGTTTAACCGATTCACGTCATTTATAATTATTAATACGAGGTTAAATTGAGTTTATGAAGGTTACACATACAATTATATCTTTCATTTAAAAGGATTGCTTTAATCACTAAGTTTATTCTTTAGTTTTTAAAACAACTAGTATAAAATTGTTTTGGTCATAACTTGTTCGTTTTTAGAGCTTTTTGAGTGAATCAAAAGCCAAAAATTATGTACTCGGAACGTACTTTTCAAATATTCAGAATGTATAGTCATGGGAGGTCAGTATCTTGGCCGGAATTATTGTACAAGTTTCGGGTTAAAGGTTGAGTTTAAATAGTAGTTTATTTTTTATGATTTGGGATGCACGGGATACCTAGTTATTGAGTTGAGTTTTGAGTTCGACAAGAGGGTTGTTTGTAGATTGTTTGAGTCACATAGATGTGGGAGGTAATAATAAATAGATAAAAAAAGATATATATTCTTTTGGAAAAGTCGATCTTTTGCACGGTTTAAATAATATGTCGCGGGGCGTAATATGTTTGGTTGCCATTGGGTGTTTCTTGGATTATTTTTCGTTGTGATGGGTCATTTTGAATTGATACACGTTTTGGGTTTGAGTTTTCTTTTGAGTCTCATGGTTTTTGACTTGTTTTAACTGGTGCACGTGAAATGTCGTTAGTTATCCGTGGGTTTGATTCGTTGATCGTATTTGATGGATTCAGGATGTAGTTTTGGTATGGTATTATTCGGGAGTGTTGAGGTAGTCATATTAAAGACTTGGTCGCGCCTACACGATTAAGTAGGTGGCCATGAGAGAACGGTCGGAATACCCTTAGTGGGGAGGAAAGAAGTTCGTAGACGAACTAGTGTGGTCATGAGGTCTCTTAGGAGTACCAAGGAGGTGAATAGAGATTTATGGGATATTAACACAAGTAACGCGCCATAGAGAGTGTTGGAAGGGGATGTAATACCTCAAAGGTATTTATGATTGTTCGTAGGGCATGTAAGTTTTCCGAAAATTTCCTAAAATTTAGTAGGTTTGCCTATTACTGTGAGGTAGAACCATAAATAGAGCAAGTAGGAGAAGTGAGAGGAGTTGTAGTTAGTGCCCTTCCAAGGCAAATCGTTGATGGAGTGATTTAAAAACAAGAGCTGTTATAGATTGCAAGGAATGTCGGATAAAAGTTGAGTTGCTTAGTAGTAGATTGGATGTGGAAAGAGGTTGAGTGGTCTGATGGGAGGAAGTACCGGTCTTTTAAGATGCGTGTAGAATTTTGCAAGTAGAACGAGGTAGGAATTTATTCGTATTGCCGCTAAGAGAGGGTGCAAGGAGGACATAGTTGAAACTGCTAAGGATGTTGTATGAACGCTTTGGGTTTACGGTTATGCATTTGGCTACGCCAAAGCACTAGCGGTTTTCATGGTGTCAATGAACCAAGTGTTCATGAACGTGTATAAACGAGTTGTCATCGGGAGCGTCGACAACATCTTGAACTACTCAAATCTGAGAAGGAGAGTGAGGCGAATTATGTGTTGGTTTTGGAGTGGAGTTATACGTGAGATTTTCGGGTGTGAGTTTTTAGTATTAAGTTTACCATGATGAGTAGTTAGAGATGATGGCATATCATGGAACCAGCAAGGGGCGAAGTGAATAAGGATGAGGAAGCATTTTGGAGGCTGAAGAGGTGGATTGGATAATGAGCCGATCTTGGCATTATCAGAAGGACTGGATGAGTTTGCGAAGCATGACGATACGTGGAGCAAGGATTTGGATGTGTACGAGAACGAAAAAGAAAGGCGATTGCTTATATGTTGCAAGAACTGAAGATTTGGAAGAACTAGATATGACTTAATTAGTGGAGTTGGATTGTTATATCTGCCTAGAATGCTAGAGGCATTTGGTGTACGAGACGTAGAGAATGATCTATACGGATCATGAACGTCTCCAACACATACTCAATCATCTTGATTGAACATTTGACAAAGGTGATGGGTGGGGTTAAGTGGTGAAAGAAAATTGCAAGGCCAAGTACCATCTGGGAAAGGCAGGCATGGTTGATGAGACCTGGAATAAGAAGAATGAAGTGAAGCTAAGACTATATGGATGGCATATTAGGGTGGTTTGGATGAAGGATGTAGGTTGCACGAGTTGAGTTGTCTAAAGCAGAGAACGCGTCAACATGTATGTTGCGTGGCTTGGACAATCATATGGAGAAAAGGGACGTAGACTATACTTCCTACATAGATAGGAGTAGCTTAGAAAGGGCGATGTAAGGACGAAGTTGGTGAAAGGGATACATAATGCGGTGGAGGAATAAGTACGACGAGAGTTGGGTGATAGTCGATAGACAGACAAATTCATCTCATATTCAAGAGGAATGAGAAGTCACGTAGTTGAGAAGTTGGAAGGATTGCGTACGAATGTGATGGAATAGAGGGTTTTGGCGTAAAAGTTATCCTAATACGTATGGAATGCCTTATGAAGGATTATGGCAAGGGAAGAAACGATGGGAAGCATCACATCGTGATGTATGGTATGAGTTGAGGAAAGAGAAGGAAGTGTGTATAGAAGCGAAGCAAGAATAAAAATAGGTCGAGATAGGAACCGAAGGTAAAACTTTGGTAGAGCCTAATGAGTAGAATAAAGCACAACGCATGCTAATACTGTCATGGTGTGGAAAAGGAAATGGCACTGACCTATACTGATTGTTTGGGAGGCTTAGTATCGATAATCGAATGGATGAGGAGTTATAGGTGTGATATGCCATAGGGACGAAGGGCTTGGTCTAACTGAGATAACCGTCCTTTTGATGATGTGTATAGATCATAAGTTGATTTGGATTGGAAGAACTAATAGATATGTGAAAGACCGCCATAGGTCACTTTGTAAGGAGATTGGAATCTTTAAGTAGTTTGGGGTACGGACTGAAGGGAGTTGATGAACATGATTGGATATGAGTATATCCAACGAACTGGGAAAAGGATAGGCAAGTGAGATATTTATACAACCTTAGGAGTTACACTGAGGGCATGAGTGATTGATAAGAGGGAGTTAGGAAACTCATTAGCGATGGCTGAGTTTTTCGTATAATGATAGTTATCATACTGGAGGTCGATAAATGCCATTGGAGGCACTATATGAAAGGATCGGGTGAGTTGTCCCCATGGTGGACTAGAATTGGTAAAAGAGGCTACCAATGCGGTAATGATGTAGAAAATGGGGAAACCACTAGAGATAGTGACAAAGTTATGTAGGGAGTTTCACCCATAGTAGCGGGTCGTATGTTTTGGTAAAATGGAAGAGTTGATGTAGAGTTTTGTAGGTCCATTTATGATCTTTGGAAAGATCGGACCATTAGCTTATGAGCATAGAATTACCTGGGGGAAATGAGTTGTATACATGATACATTTCATGTATTGAGATTTGGTAAAGGTTGTTTGAGAATGCATTTTGCATGTACGGTTATTCGGGACTTGTATTAAAAAGAGTCTTTGTTTTATCAAAGAGTCATTTGTGAGATTTATTGACTGTGAGGGCAAGAGTTTGGCAATGAGTTTAATTATTTTTGGTTTGTATATGTGGTATTTTGAAACTTGAACTAAAGTTCACGTGGGAATGAGACGAGTTCATTTAGAACAAGTATCCTCGTGTGATGTGTTGTTTGTGTGTTTGATCCTAAGGAGTAAATCTCGGGACGAGATTTCTATTAGGAGGGAGTGATGTGACAACCCTGGTTTTGAGGTTCGTCACTTAGTTTTATTTTGTGCTAGTTACGTGTCTTTACGTGTTGATGTGCTAATTGGAGTGTATAGATTGTGGTTTGGATATCGTTTCCGGTACGGGGTACCTTGTGAGTGAAACGATGTGTGATGATTTCATGTTCATGAGTTCACATGGTAGTGACTATGAAATGAGATGGTGTTATTTAGTGGTTTTACGTATACGTATATGTATTATAGAAAATCGTATTTTTACGATGTACGGTTTAGCATTTAGAGGTCTCGGATGAGGTAATTAGTCATATGAATAATTTTGGGTATGGTTTTAAGTCATTTGTGACTTAGTTATAAAGTTCATTTCAAAATTTGAGATTTTTTATAAAAGTGTATATTTTACGTCTTTTACGGTAAAACGCGTAAATTTGACTAGTTTTACGGTTTTGAGGTTTTGAAGGCTTTAGGAGCTGAAATAAATTAAGGTAAATTAAGGTAATATTAATAAGATATTAATTAAAAATAAAAATAAAAAAATAAAAAAATATATATATGAGGCGGTTTGGGACGAATCAAAAGAAAAGAAAAGGGAAAAAAAGGAAAAAGGGAACCGGGCTTTTGTAATGGGCCAAGGACTTGTTAGGAAACTATATAAATACTTTTTATTAACCAAAACACTTCATAAAACCCCTGGAGAACACCTTCAAGTCGGCATCAATGGTAGTGTTAGGGTTCTTCATTAATTTTTCTTCTTTCAAAAATTCTAAGGTAAAATCTTTAATACTCTTTTTAATTAAAGTGTTTTAATTCTTTCTCAATCATCTTATGATGGATTTAGGTTAGGGATTAAATAAGAATCTGTATTTTAATGATATTATAATGATTAGATGGTTTAGGGTTTGTAATTAATGGGGTTTTGGGTAATTAATTAGGTTAAATTAATTAAACCCGTTTTTAAAACCTGAGCAGAATTTTGCGCCATTGTTTTGATCATATAGGGAGATCTACAAACTCTTATTTTGCTATCCACATATCCCTGGAAAGCTAATTGAAGTGGCTTTCTAATGAAAGAAACTAGAACTAAACTGGAGGTCGGGAAGTGGTTAAAAAACAGGTTACAACAGTCAGAGGTCAAAACAGTTTTGAAGTCAGCCTATTTTCTTTTTAAGTTTTGGGTTGTTTGGGGTACTTAGGGTTGCATTGGGATCTTCTCACGAACATGAGAGATGTTTTATATATTATAATAAGTATTTGCACTTGGGATAAGGTTGTGGTTTAGGGTAAGACCCCCTAATTGTAACAAACTTTTCATACGTTTAAAATCAGTGAATTCTGGATAGGTAGCAATATATATACATATATCGGGGCCTGAACAGTAGCTTTAAGGTTAGGTCAAGTGGGAGGTTTTAGCTAACATATGTAAAAGTATGAATATTCCTTTTACAGAAACCATGGATATGTCTAAGTGGACGTTTGACTTAAAGTTTTGAGACCTAAAAACTGGGACTGTTTTGTGTAAAATATGAACGGGATAGTTGTTAAATTTAACCAAGTTAAGGACTTGTTAAGGAAGGGTAATGGGGTGATTAGAACTTATCAATGAGGTATTTATATGGGAGTAGGCTAGATGTCCATCATAGGTTCATGAGCCATCTTAGTGATTGGGTCATATTTTGATTGCGTGTTTTTGGTTTGTTAGCTTGTTGCTAGTGCGAGGACTTTTGGAGAAGCAATCAGGTGAGTTTCATAGTCTCATGTTTATTATTGCTTTTGACTTCCAGATGGGATGGAATAGACACTGTGTTGAGTTATTTATAAATTGATGCTGTGAATGTTTTTAAGGTTTGAGATGGACTTGTGTGTACAGTATGTGATTAACTGCTATGTGATTCTTGCTTGTGTATGATTTGGATCGGAAAGGTACATAGGTGTATGGGCGCCTATGGTATCATGGTGTTTGGTAAGGTGTGATGCCTTGGAAATTATGGTTATTGGTAAGGCATGATGCCTTGGAAATTATGGTGTTTGGTGAGGCGTGATGCCTTGGAAATTGTGGTTGTTGGTAAGGCGTGATGCCTTTGCAATTGTGATAATTGATTAATCTTGAATGCTAGTTGTTAATGCATACTTGTAGCACATTGTCCATATGTTATTGTGTTGATGGTTTTTATTCACAGCTTATAACTGATTTAGCGTTAGAGTCTAAACCTATGACTCTCACCAACTTTATGTTGACGTGTGTTAGTGTCTCTTTCAGGTGTGAATGTGTTTAAGCTTGAGGATAGAAGTGGCTAGACTTGGATGCCTTAGGATTGCATATAGAAGGAGATCCTCGTTCCTTCTTAGTTTACCTTTATGTTTTTTTTTATAAGTGATACATGTTGGCGCCTATAAGTTTGTTTGGTTTATGTTTATTGTTTGTCTTGGGTAAGTGGTAGGACTGTTACCTACTTACCTAGACTCCTGCTTTGTTGAGATATTGTCATGACATTTTGTCGCCATTTATGACATTATATTTGCATTTTAGTTTTCTCTATAGAGACACCGTTTGTTGTGATGATATCCATACGTCTCCCCCCATATTCCGCCATGGTGGGGTGTGACATAGAACTATGTTGATTTATGTGAATGCTCATTTATTCTTATGGGCTGAAGCAGTGGCAACAACATGTTATACCCAAAACCGCTCTATCATTCGTAAGCGCCATGGAAAAACACCGTATAAGCTTCTTCATGGACGTAAACCCGATATATCATTTCTTCATGTGTTTGGTGCACTTTGTTATCCAAATACAAATAGTGAGAATTTGGGCAAACTTCAACCGAAGGCTGATATAGGAATTTTCATTGGTTATTCACCTGCAAAGAAAGCTTACCAGATTTATAATCGTCCTCTTGGCAAGATAATAGAAACTATTGATGTCGATTTTGATGAGCTGACAGCGATGGCTTCTAAACAACGCAGCTCTGAACCCGCACTTCGTGAGATGGGAACCGGTACTATTAGTTCCGAATTAACTCCCAACAATCCTACTTCTCCATCATTCACACCACCTAAAAGGCTCGAGTGGGATGAGTTATTTCAACCTATGTTTGATGAATTCTTTGATCCTCCAAGTGATGATTCTCTAGCACCTGCAGTAGTAGCTCTGATTCCCGAAGTTATTGCTCACGATAACGGAAATCAATCTGATGCATCTATAGTCACTACTGAACGAGATGCACCATCCCCCAACAATTCTCAACCTACACCCGAATCAACACCCCCACTCGTTCATGTTGATGTTGAAGAGGATTATGATGATCACGATTTGGAAATTGATCACCTACAAGAGCTTCCATTCTTTGGTTTACAAATACCCAAAAACCCTAACGGTGCATCTACCTCAGAGGAATCTCCTGCAATCATTCACTCTAGACCACCACGGATTGAAAATCACAACACCAAATGGACAAAGGATCACCCAATCTGCAATATTATTGGTGACATCGACCGACTAGTCTTAACACGCCATCAATTACAAGATCATGCATTATACTGCTACTTTGATGCATTTCTCTCCGAGGTTGAACCTAAAAATTGGCAACAAGCTATGACACAATCTTCATGGACTGAAGCCATGCAAAAGGAACTTATTGAATTCGAGCGACTTGAAGTATGGGAATTAGTTCCTTTACCCAACAAAGTCGACATTCTTACTTTGTTGTGGGTTTTTAAGGTTACGCTCGATGAGTTGGGTGGTGTCTTAAAGAACAAGGCTAGATTGGTATCTCGAGGTTACAAACAAGCATTGGGTATTGACTTTGAAGAATCCTTTGTTCCTGTTTCAAGATTGGAGGCGATTAGACTATTCCTTGCTTATGCTGCTCACATGAACATGATCGTATACCAAATGGATGTTAAGACGGCATTTCTTAATGGTGAATTAAGGGAAGATGTCTATGTAAGCCAACCGAATGGATTCATAAACTTGGAGTATCCTAATCACGTTTACAAGCTCAAGAAGGCTCTTTATGGGTTGAAACAAGCTCTACGCGCGTGGTACAATTTCCTATCGTCTTATCTCATCTCGGAAGGTTTCTCCAAAGGCGAAGTGGACCCGACATTGTTCATTCTCAAGGAGGAAAATGACATGATTCTGGTACAAATTTATGTTGACGATATAATATTTGCTGCCATTACTCAACGACTGTCTGACCATTTTGAGAAAATCATGTCCACACGCTTTAAGATGTCGATGATGGGAAAATTTTCATTTTTCTTAGGGTTACAAATTGTAGGAAATATAGTTCAATTGAAGGTTCAGTTCATACTGGTGAATGGGTAAGGAGGTACGGAGTGTACACCCATAAGTCCCTGAACACCTTGACTCTTTTAGTGGTTACTATGTTGTTCAGTATTGTTGATGATGTTCAGTGAGTTAAATCTTCAGAGAGTATAACTCTGGACTGAAGGTACTCTTCAGCAAGCCCTCTTTAGTGCTGAAGGCTTCAGCAGGAACACCCTTCAGGGGTTTGCTGGTGCTTCAGTGGGACCGAAGGATAGACTCATACTGGAGCTGAACATGAATGCTTGTAACGGTCTTTGACCAATTCAAGTGCTTTAAAGACCACGTTTAATTGGTCTTGTAACCACTATGACCTGGTATTATGGAGCATATTAAGAGGAGTTAATGGGACGTTAAATCCTCTTAATACCATTGACTAGGGTTGAGTACTCCATATATAAATAGGTGGCCATAGCTTGCATAAAATACACAGAAACATAAACACATAACAACAAAAGGGTTAGAGATTTGTGCCTAAATCACTAACTGCATTTGGTCTTAGCCTAAGTAGGTATTTGTGATACCCCGGCATTAGGGTCGAATAATTTACTTTGGAAAGTGATTACACGATTCCAAGTGATATCCGGTAACCATGGTTTTGGTACATAGCTAGGTTTGATTATCTTACCCTGGTTGTGACGAATATATTCCAACACAAATTTCTCAAAATTCCAGAGGCATCTTCGTTAATCAATCTAAATATGCTCTTAAATCTTTGAAAAAGTATCACTTTGAAAACTGTGACCCCATTGATACTCCAATGGTGGAGAGATCCAAGTTGGATGAGGATAGGGATGGGATTGCTGCCGATCCTAAACTTTATTGTAAAATGATCGGTACCCTTCTCTATCTGACTACTAGAAGGCCTGATTTGCAATTTGCTATATGCATGTGTGCTTGGTATTAGGCTAGGCCTACCGAAAAGCACTTACATGTTGTGAAAAGGATCTTTCGGTACCTTAAAGGAACACTTCATCGTGATCTATGATATCCGAAGGACTCCTCTATTGCTCTAATATCATATACAGATGCGGATCATGTTGGGTGTCAAGATACGAGACGTAGCACTTCTGGTAGTGTGCAACTTCTTGGAGATAGACTGATTAGTTGGGCATCCAAAAGGGACAAAAGTGATGCGATATCAAGTACAGAGGCTGAATACATTGCCATGTCTGGTTGTTGTGCTCAAGTTCTAAGGATGAGATCACAATTGACGGACTACGGTCTTGGATTCAACAAAATTCCAATGTACCATGACAACAAAAGCGCCATTGCTCTTTGCTGCAACTATGTTCAACACTCCAGGGCGAAGCATATTGACATACGCTACCATTTCATCAAAGAGCAAGTGGAAAATGGAGTGATCGAGCTATATTTTGTCAACACTGAGTATCAACTGGCGGATATGTTCACAAAAGCTTTAGATCGAGGACGTATCGAGTTTTTGATCGACAAATCATTCTCATCAGCGACTCTTTAGGAGTTGGCAGAAGAATATGCATAATAGTGGTGGTAAACTATTATAGAGTATCCTTTTTTCGTGATCATGTATATTATCGTACATATATAAACCACCAAAAAGAAAAATACAAAAATATAAAACCTACAAAAAAAATATATAAAATCAAGAAAATCCAAAAATATTTTTCATTTTAAAACGGGCATGTATTTTAGTACGGTAATATTTACGGCCTTAGAAATGTCGATTAAAATTGACACGGCGCCATAAATAGAGTCCGTATAAAAGTTGTACATATTTTTAAAACATGCCCATATGGCTTGTAGTTATTTCTGACTGCAACCCGCTTTTCGCATTCAAGTCACGTATTTTTTTGAAAACGCTGACTCACAACGGGAATTAATTTTCTCGGGCAAGGTTTACTTTAAAACCTTGTAAGAGATCAAGTTTACTTTATAACTTGGTTTAACACAAATTTGTGTACGCTTCAGTGCACTTATTTTGCTAAAATAAGATAAATCTTATTGCCACCAGAATCATTTCTATAAAACACTAAAACGGAAAATGTGTTCATGGGTATTTGAATCTTTAAACAATGAATACAGCTCTTTAAATAGAAAATGAGTCAGTGTTTAAGGGGGATAAAATATCAAATCTTTTTGGAATTGTATTGGTCTTCAAAAATCTTTCTGAAAAAAATGCTCAAAAGGTCTAACTCTTCTTCATGTGCTATGTGAACTATGTGCTATTAGGATACGTTGTTTGTGTGTCGGGTATGCCTTATTTGTATGTTGTTTATGGAGAGTAGATAACCGTGGTTAAAGTTAGTGTATGAATGTGTTCACTTAAAGAGAAAAGTAAACATAGGCAAACATGGATGGGTGTTATGGTATATTTGTTAAATAATTGACTTAGTCAACTCCACAACCCCCCTCCCCCCATCCCGTCCATCTCTCATAACACATACAAACATAAACCCTAACACCCTCTAACTGCTATTATTACCAAACTTGAAGATCTATATCAAATCAAGAAATTAAGGTATATAATCTTTGTTTGATTATTATGTGTATCGTCATGTTATGAATCATTACCTGTGGTTTCCCCAAACCAAATCATTTTGATTTCTAGGGTTCATAAGAACTTTTGTTATCGTAAAATCTAAATTTATAAGGGGTTCTACGTTGGATTGATCAGACAAACATAGGTTTGCATTAGTTTTACACAGAAACTTGTCTAAATATTGCGATCTAAGCAAATAGAAAACACCTCGTAATATCTGCCACGATATCGTGTGTTGGGAATTAATTTGATGAGACAATACAACAATAATGAAACAAGAAGGACTTATATGCAATTATCGAGATTTACAAGAATATGGAGCCCTTTCATACAACAAGGAGGACTTATTAGCAAAAGATGGAGGGACTTCTAGTGTAATTAGATTTCTTGTAAAAAGGGTTATGTGTAGTATATAAACACACACCCTGCATAGGTTTATTCATTCAATTATTCACAATGTAAACCTAAAGTGTCTTCGTGTTCTAGGCGTAGGATTCAATGTATACACGCCTAGAGGTTACTTGTAATCGTTTAGTGTAAGTAATCATTTGGAATAAAGTCATCGTTGGAAGTAAACACCTTGTTCATGTGTCTTGTTCAATTCCGCTATGTTTATCATATGAATGAGATGCATATCCTAGTAAGCTTAATCGATCCGTGAATTATGGTTTCCACAATTGGTATCAGAGCGGGTGGCTCTCGATGCTAGGATCAAGAAGGTGTTCGAGTCGAAGAATGGTGAAAAAGAAGAAAAACCCGTCTAGGGTTTATGGTCGAATTTTTCTACACAGCCGTTTTTAAACTGCAATATCTCCTTCGTTAACCGTTGGATCGTCGCGAAATTTTCTATGGAGGTTCTCAGTATATGTGTCTTCGATCTCACCGGAGCGATCGTCGAGTTCTGTTTTCAATAAAAAGTTATCAATCGGTCGAAGTCTGCTGCTGAACAAGGTTTGGATTTTCTGTTTTTTATGTTTTTATTAAATAAAGATTTAGGGTTTTATCCCCTAAACCCTAGATCGACTTTAAAAGCAGAAAATCATTGGTATGTGGATGTTATGTTGAATTATGAAGTAAGATTCGAGCTATGGTTGATTTAAAAAACCTAATTTAGGGTTTTGATGCATAAAATTATAAAACCCTAGATCTGGTTATGTACGTACAAGAACAGGTCACGTCAAAGCTGCTAAGAAAAAGTCATCAGGTTTGTAGTGATTAGTAGACAGAGAAGGACGAACAGTAGCAGGCACTTTCAATGGTTAAGGTTTTTGTATTTATATGTTACTATTGGTGTGTCGTGTATTAAAGAAGCAGCAGCAGATCTTTGTGTTGATCACGTGGGTTGAAGTGTCCAAAAAAAAAAGAAAGAAAAAGATTTGCTGCTTTGTATACATCAAGAGCTGGTCCACAATGTGTAATGTAAAAGTACCACAGTACGTGATCCCAAACGAGGTAGTATACTATTGTTTATTCAAAGCATGTTGTTTAGAATCATCGTGGGCCAAGGAGTTGTAGTAGTATACGAACAATATGGTCCAATCAGTTTTACAAAAGGAAGTATTGTGACATAGGATCTGTGAAGAAAGTGATCACGATTGGTTGGTTGCTTTTGAAGATTTTGGTTTCAAGAATAAAGACGTGATCCAAGATTGAAGATAAAAGGTATATGTTCAAATTACTTCTATGTTATATCATGTGTACACATATGTGTGCTTTGTGGCCCACAAGAATGTTAGTGTTTATTATAAGACGTAAGGACGAAAGATGTCCACAATGATTCAATTTGATAGTACTAATACACGTGAAGACAAAGAAGTGAGATATTGTGGTTGTGATGGTATATTGATAGAAAGAAAAAGTGGTACAGTGGATTCGTATATTATAGTCGCTGTCGAGAGTTATGTAGCCACAAGATGGTGTCAGTGGCGGAGTCAAGCCGTTGACAAGAATAAAACACACGTTGATAAAGAAGACGCTGATACGTTATAATTTAGACGCTGACAGCGTGTTGTCCGATATATGATTTTTTAAGCACTGACACGTATCGTCCGGTATCGGGCGGTGCATACAGAAGATATGTTGGATGACTAAGGATCTCGGACATAACTATTTTTTTAAATTTTTATGGCTCGTTTTTGAAGATTGTGTTTTGATACAATAAAGTTTTATTTGATTATGTGACAAGGCTAACCTTGCGGTTACGTACCGACTTGGATTAGAAGCAGAACGCCGACAGAGGCAGCAGTTGCATAAAAGAAGAGGATAATGTTGTACTTATATGATTTTCATTGCAAATTGGAGGCTTCGATGAAGACGATTGATTATTGCTTCTTTGGTGTTGGAGTTGTTTTTCGCAGGTTTGTATTTTATCATATCTCAATAGATTCTTGCCTCTCTTTTGAGATAATTTGTTCGTGCTTACATGAATGGTGACGAAGACTTGTCATATCTAGCAACTAGATACCTTTCTATCACTTGAAGGAGTTACATTATCGTGCTCAGTGTCTCACAAAGGATGAGGATTTTGACAAGAGATCGAGGTCTGCTTATAGTTTCCTTCATTATATAAGTTCGACGTCACATGGATAGTGCAAGATATAAGGTACAAGCTTGGGAGATTCCACTTCTTCAACAAATAGGATATATTCGTTTTTCTTTATTCGTAATCTACAATTAGAGTCTACATGGTTCGTGATTCATTTACATGCACCACTCAAAGGGAAGAGTTTATTAGTTGTTTATCTTTAGAAGACCCCTATTGGATGTGACAAAAAGGGGAAGAAGAGTCAAAGATCAAGGTATGCACTTAATTTTATGTGGTGATATGTTTTACAAGAAGTCTTAATCTTACTTTAAGGGGAAGCTTGTTTCATTCGTGAAAGATCAAGATTTGAAGATTGGTTTTGTCATCATCAAATAGGGGAAGATTGTTGGGAATTAATTTGATGAGACAATACAACAATAATGAAACAAGAAGGACTTATATGCAATTATCGAGATTTACAAGAATATGGAGCCCTTTCATACAACAAGGAGGACTTATTAGCAAAAGATGGAGGGACTTCTAGTGTAATTAGATTTCTTGTAAAAAGGGTTATGTGTAGTATATAAACACACACCCTGCATAGGTTTTTCATATAATTCATTCACAATGTAAACCTAAACGTGTGTGTCGACTAGACGTGGGATTCAATGTATACACGTCTAGTGATTGTTAATTATTAATATAGTTAGCAATCCAATTGTGTTTAAATTCATGTTATTGTGCTCTAAACACCTTGTTAATGTGTTATGTTCTTATTCCGCTTTGATTGTATAATCATATGAACATGATGCATTCCTAGTTGCTTCAAAGATCCGAAAACAATGAGATGCATATCCTAGTAAGCTTAATCGATCCGTGAATTATGGTTTCCACATTGTGATGGTATTGCGATGGACATTGCGAAATGTCCCTTTGACATTGCGAAGAATATGAATATGTGTATTGCGAAATGTATGATGTGTGTATTGCGAAGATTAGGGTTGAATAAAATTGTGAAGAAATAAGATATGATAGTATTGCGACACATGTGATAAATGGACATTGCGACAGGTTGACATTGCGACAGGTTGTCATTGCGACAGGGTGACATTGTGAAACATGTGCTATACTGACATTACGAAATGTCTACTCTTTTGACATTGCGACACTTATGCAACTTTGCGAAATGTTTCATATGACTGTATTGCGAAATATGGACTAATAAACATTGCGAAACGTGGAACTAAAATACATTGCGAAATGCATGTATATGAACATTGCAAGATCAAAGATTTTTTTAGACATAAAAATTGGCTAAGTGTTGTTTCGTCTCAAATTGACATAATGTGTGTTACTCTAAGCTTAATCTGACACCATTTGATATGATAAGTATAAAATGACTTAGGAATTATTCTTAGATAACGTCATCAAGCAAATTTATGTGACTTGACACGTTTCTCCATGCAAAATGATTACATGATGTATGATATATATAATTCTTTATCTATCATTTCCATATGTTATATTTTCTAAGCAGGAAAATGTCGATCACCGAAGAACAACAACTACAACTCAATCTTGAACTCGTTCCACTTAGTGACAGGCTGCCACTTGCAGAGAACAATCTTCGTCTGAAAGATCATTTTGATCCAACCTTTGCAGCCTTCAAAGTCGTAATGGATATCCTGGACATGTCTCCACTGAAAGATGCTTTAAGAGCCACCGCATCAGTCCCTGAAGTTTACATGCAGGAGTTTTGGGCAACAACATCAATCTCACAGGACAGACAGTTATCAAAGAAGACCATTACCTTCAAGATCAATAAGAAGAAAATGACGCTTGACTTAAGCCAGTTTAGGAAGCTGTTCAAGTTCCCTAAGTTAGCCAAAGACGAACAACATGTGCCTTACCCAAAGAAAACATAAATGCTTAGAGTAATTCGAGCTCTGAACTATACTTCACACATCGGGCAACCTTGGAAAGCTATTTTCACCATCATCATCTGGTGCTTCACTTCAAAGTTTAGCGGATCAGACACAATGAGACCCCCCAGGCTTATATATTTTGGGGTCTCTACACTGGAGCTAAAGTGGATTACGCCTTACTACTTTGGGACGAATTTTGTTATCACTTCACCAACACTAAAAAGAAGTCTGACCACCTTCCATTTCCACGGTTCACAAATATCATCATCAATCGTTTCATGAAGAGTATGCCTTACATTGATAAGCGTGGAAATTTTTCTAACCATACACCAGCTAGAGATTATCTGATGGAGCATATGAATGTTGATGGGATTTCCACTAAGTATTTATTACGTCCAACTCTAGTGCCTGATGTTATGATCAATGAAGGGGTCAATGAGAGTGAACCATACAAAAAGATGCTCAGGGATATTGAGGCACAAATGAACAGATCAAAAGAAGATCCATCTGCTCAATAAAAGGGTAAAAGTTAGAAAAACATTGCCAAGCACCAAAAGACTTCTTCATCCAAAGCTAAAGGCAAGGCTAAAGGGAAAGAGAAACTCCATGATGAAGATGAAGAGGAAGAAGACACTACAACATCCTTATCTGAAGACAAAAGAATGAGAATAACACTTCAAAAGAGTCGGTTGGAAACACTTGCTAAGAAAAAGGGTAGTGGTTCTGGATCAAAGACTGCTGAAGAAATAGCTTGGGAAGCTTTTGGAAACCTAGATAGTTCAACTGATGAAGAAGAGCAAGAGATCAGAATAGAGGAAGGTTCCAAAGACCAATCACTCCAAGATGATGAACACATAGAGGATTATATCAACTATGATTATGAAGACCAAACTCTAGAAGGTGGGGGAGAAGACGAGATGGAAACTGATTTTCTATACGAGGACGTCAACCTATGTAAACCACTCCCTACTCCATCAGCAACGATTGCAGCAGAAGACGCTCACCTGACGGTGATTCCCACAACACAACAAACACCTCCTCCGCCACCATTATTCAGCATTGTTGTGACAACCGTTCCCTTGATTGAACCCACAATGGAACAACAAGTACCAACCACCACCCTAAAACAAGTACCAACCACTGCCCAAACGACTATCCCAACACCGCCACCAATCATCGAACAACTTGTATCAACCACCACCCCACAACTTGTACAATCCACCACCTCTCTCCCACTTATGGTTACACCTCCACCATCCACAGTACAACACGTATCATCCACCACCTCACAACTTGTACCATCCACCTCCAATCCATTTCTCACTGTCAATGATCTAGTCATTCTGAAACTTCAAAAACAGCTGCAAGATCAGGCAAAACATATTGAACATATGGAGACAAGGTTCACTAATCTTGATACAAGACTGTTTAGAGCACATAAACGTGACGAGTCCAAACGCCAAGAGATATACAGCAGTGTCAAGAAACTTACAGAGCAACATGAGGAGTTTATTACAGAAAGGGAAGAACGTGACAAAGAAAACCTTGCCTTCATCGATTCCATTAATGATACTATGACTAACATCATTCAACGTGAAGTCAAGTCATGTGTTTAACAGGAGCTTCCAACAATACTAACAAAAGGCCTTATAAATCTTGAGTTAATGCAGACTTTAGAGACTCGATTAACCAAGATTGAGTTACCAAAAACAAAGGCTCAACCTAAGCTTCAGAGAGCTCTTGCTAAAGCAATATTGGACGCTTCTAACACATCAACATTGGAAGACACTAAAGTTCCTCAATCCACAAAAAAAAGAAACGTCAGGAGCCTGAAAATGAGGATGAGGAAGTCAATGATGAAGATGAGGAAGAGGATGAAGAGGAGGAAAATAATGACAAGAATAAGGAAGAGGATGAGGATGACGAAGAGGATGAGGATGAGGAAGAAGAGGATGAGGATGATGGGGAGGACGAGTATGAGGATAGTGATGGGGATGAGGATGATGATGATGATAATGGTGATGAGAATGGTATTGGAAAGGGTGATAAGACTGAAAGTAATAATGGTGATGATAAGGGTGAGGATATGGGTAAAAATGGCGAAGATTCAGAGAAAGGTGAAGACGATAAGGAAGAAAGTGATGCTGGTACTAAACAAAAGGTTAGTGATAAAGAACAAAAGGAGAGTGAAAACGAAGAGGATGACGGGGATGATGAAACCAATGACAACAATAAGGAGGATTCACCATGCATATCACTAACCAGTGATGATGGCAATAGAGAAAATCGTCAAAAGAACCTCTATGGCACCTTCATCTCCAGAAAATCTACATCAAAAAACACAGGTATGTCCACTGAACCGGTTCCTACTATTATTCACCAATAGAACATGTAGAACCTGTGCACGAAGACGAACCTATGCATGAAGACAAACCAATACCGTTTGTGGAACATCACTCTCCACCTCCCACACCTGTTCAGCATTACACAGATATGGATACTAAACACATAACTCCACCAGATCCTGAGTTTACTGGTATATTCAATGTTGACAAAACTGTTCTGGAGCAGCCATGGCTTACACAAGCAGCAATTGTACGTACAATCTCTAACCATGAGAAGGTGGATCTTACACAATTTCTCAATAATCCAATCGACTTCTCTGGATTCCAAGTGGACAAATATGGAGTACCTATAATGGAACCAAATGTACTTCAACAGATGCTTAAAGATAAAGACTTTTTCTCCACTATGAAGATTGGCAAAGACGAAGGGTCATACCATACCAATGAACTAATGAAAGCAATGAGATCAACCGCTTCAAGTGACAAAACTCCCGTACTTCTTCCATTAACAGCTTTTGTCATTGTTGCATCCAAGCACCTCCCAAAGTAGTACTTTGTCAATCATGACCTTGATTAATTAGAAAACAGTGCGAACAAGTACGCCACATCGTTAACCATGGGCAAGGCAACAAACTTGGAGAATGTTCCTTGGATTGAAGATAAGGTTCCTAAGCTATGGAGTAAAGTACTTGTTAAAGAATACGATCCATATGCGGAACTAGGTATTTCTCATTGGAATGGTAAGAAGAGGATGGCCTACAACTTCTTTAATCGAGAGAAACCAAGTAATCTCATAATCTCAAACCATCGAATTACAAGCATACAGGGAGCGACTATCGATCAGATATTTGGGTATTCATACTTGAAAGAGATCAGATTCAAACGGGACGACGGTAAGATCTACACTGTAAGGGACAGAGATCTACAATTCCTACGCCTTGAAGATATAGAAGATTTTCTACTTATCCTGGCCCAAGGCAAGGTCCCTCACCTAGAACCTGAAGTTGTCATTTCCTTAAGCTCCAACATTCGCCAATATACTCGAAGAGTTGTGATCAAGCATTGGTTTAAAGATTTACAACTTGGTGTGGAAAGTTATCAATCCAGGCTAAATCTGAAACGTCCTCACACAACGCCTTTGGGTCATTATCACCAGAACAAGAATCCATATATGGGTACACTTGAACCAGAAATGGGCATATTCTACCTGAATGAAGCAGAGGTCAAGCAATACATGGGACTATCAGAACTACACAAATTCAGCGATGGAACTCTCCAGCATGTTCGTGACAAGTTGTTGATGCTCAATTCCAAGGAAGGCCTTCCAGAAGTAAAGTATGATTGGACAGGCAGGTTCATCAAGAGTGCCAACTATACCATCCAAAAGATCGAGGAGAAGTTAAGGGAATGACGGTTGATCTGTAGTCTGGAGCGATTCGTGGGTGGCAGACCGTATGGAGTTCACCATAGGCTTATGGAAAGATCCATTTAAACATGGTGATTGTACTACATCAGGTCAATTCCATACACTCACTTCTGAGTATGTATATATCATATGTGCATTAGGCTTTTGTGGCTTGTTGTAGTATGAAAGTATGATATTTCTCAAGAATTTCTCATGAGATTCCAAATCTTTCAAAATATATCGTACTCAAGCACTACAACTGACCCTCATTAAGTTGAGGGGGATCATTAATACGTTCTATGGCCAACAACCAATTTCATTTTGTTACCCAAAGACCGGTTAATCTATTAATATCCAAAATATTGATGGTTAACATTTTGGATAAGGGGAGAAAATGGGATTAAGGAGACTTGTAAATATATGTGGTTAAAAAATGAAAAAGGCTTAATGGAAAATCCAACTTGATATGTGCTATGCGTATATTAAGGGGGAGCATTTTATGGCCAAAAACGCTGAAGGTACAAAAACTCTTGATATTTATATCACAAGTACCTCAGTTATTTTAAGGAATTTTCATGAACACGAATACTTACCCAAAACACACTTAACTCACGACGGTTGTGGTGACAAAAGGGTGGTAGGATTAGGTACTAGTCCAATGATTCTTCCAGAACTGGAGGAATCTTCCCGAGGACAATTCCATAGTTAGAAAATAGAAGTCCTTAGGAAAGATGAGGAATGGATTGTGAACGTAGCTCAATGTCGACCAAGTACTAATGGTAGCACTGGAACAATCACAACAAGGTGCTAGTGATGATGTATTGACAAGCATTCAGGGGGTTGAAGAATGAAAAAGAAATGTAAAGATAAAGAGTGTAAAGAAAGAAGCCCTCCTTACAACTTAGGCAGAAACTGGGTCAACTCATCTTGAAGACGAAAGTATCATGGACCCAATGATGTGATGCACAACCCCTCCCAGCCAACTCAAATATCTCTCAAAAGATATTTGTTTTAATGTCACGGAGTTCAACACGTTATCTATTGGTTTTCACTCCGAATAAATTGATATTGAAAAGGTGGTAATCCTCTCCAGCCTCCGCTCACCAAATCAAAATGCACTATTGAGTCTAGAGCCACGAGATCATCAAAAGTCTCATTAGGACATAATTTTATAAACAAGAAAGATTAATATGAGTCCTACGCAATATTCTTCTAATATTTCCAAAACATCTGAGTGATACGAAATATTACAATGAAGATGGAAATCCTGCTTGAGCCAACATCAAACAAGCTCATGGTAGGTGACACGTGCGGTTCTTTAAGAACTAATCTTGTGATAACTGGAAAGAAACGATTGTTTGATTCTTAATTGAGATCAAACTTGTTCTAGGGCCTCTAAGCAAAATCCAAGTGATCTTGCCAGAACACTCAGAGTGACACTCTTTAGTGTTCAAAGTGAAGAGTGGAAATCCTTCCAGTGTCAACATCAAACAACACTACGGTAGGTGACAAGCAAGATTCTATTTAGAATCGATCTCGTGACAACTGGAAAGCAACGATGGTAAAAATCTTAATTGGAATTCACTTTCTTAGGAATAAAATTAGCTAAATCACTGGAACGCTGACAAGAGGAAAATGGATGCTGACAAGAGTAAACGAGGCGCCGACAGATGAGCACTGACAAGAAATATTCAAGCGCTCACAAGAAGATGTTCAACCACTAATAGGAATACTTAGTCTACACGTTGTATATTTGAAGTAAAGATATGATCAACATTGTATTTTCTATTATTATCTTTACCTAGAATAGTTGATAGGTAGACCTTTGTACACGACTCCTTGTGTTATAAAAGGAGGTCGTAGGGTTCATAGATATATATCAATTTTAATAAGTTTTCACAAGTTTTACAACTTTCATTGTACACAAGTTTCATTACTAATCAAGAGTGAAAGTTTGGTTTACTTTGTTTGTTTGTTCGTTGTTCTAAGTGTTAATTCCGCATAACACTTAGATTGCTAAATACACAAAGTTTCTCTAAGTGTTAATCTTGATTCAATCTCATTTAACACAAAGTTAATCGATCTAAGTTTGGGATCAACACACTTGTTCTAGGATCATGAATTGACGGCTTCAATCATAAAAATATTTTTATCCAAATGATTCACTCTTTATGTTCGCAGTCAGCTTTGGACGGTCAAATAAAGAGAACGGTTTTACCTGTGAAATCTTGTCAAGGAGATCTTTAATTAGAGCTACCTGTCACAAGTACGATATTTATTATCGTCCACCGGTCTTCACCGACCGGGGTTAAAATGCTACCGAATCAGAATAAAATGTCAAAGCCATTTTATTCATGTCTTATTATGTTGCTGCATTTGAAGACGGTGGCGTTGCGGTGTATCAGATGAAGTCGTCCTCACATACTTATTCCTTCTGCATCAAATATTTCAGCAAAATCCAAGAAAGTTTGACCTAAAAGTATTCCGCTGAATCAACTCTAAAACTTTCAAGAATTCAACAAAGGATAGGTATGTGGGACATGAAGTCACGAAGAGGCGAACATCACAAGAAGGCAAAGACTGCATGTGAAAGGTCAAAAGAACATGCTCTAAGCCAAAGCCTGATGGTAATCAACACATATTCACGAGAATAAAGAAAAGAAAATGAAGTAAAGAGAAAGTGGACTACGAGCACGAGAACGAAAATCTAACATGCTAGATTAGGACTTTGTAATTTGGAGTGACCTCCATTTAGGGGGAGATTGTTGGAAATACGTTTTTCGTATTTAGAAAGTCTCGGTCACTCCAACAATATAGTTAAGGGCTCGTAGTATAGTTTAGTTACTTTTTATATAGCCCGACCCATGCGCATGTTCATGGGCCGGAGGCCCAAGTCCACTAATGGACTTGGGTAGATAAACCCCTTTCCTTCATGGAAAGGGGTGTTGGTTGTTTCATTATTTCAATATATTTCACACATTTTCTCTCATCTTTCTTTCTCTACTTTCTCTCACTAGAAACATCCACCCTCTTGTTAGATCATAGATTACTAAGGTTCTATAGTTTTTTCAAAAGGAAGTAGAAAACCAACTCGGTAAGACCATAAAAGCAAGACATTCTAATTTTGGAGGTGAATTTATGAGTTTAGAGTTTATGGATCATCTAAAGGAGAATGAGATTATTGCCCTTATAACTTCTCCATATACACCACACCGTAATGGTGTGTCTGAGAGGAGAATAGAACCCAATTTGATATGGTTCGCTCCATGATGGCTCAAACAACTCTAACAAAGTCCTTTTGAAATTATGTTCTTGAGTCTGCTGCACGCATTCTCAGTATGAGTTAAACCAAGAAGGTTGAAATGACTCTATAAGAAGTATAGCATGGGCAAGTCCCTAAGTTGTCTTAATTAAAGGTCTGAGGATGTGATGTTCTTGTTAAGTGGATAAACTTACTAAACCTGACAAGCTTGATCCGAAATCTGTTAAGTGTATCTTTATATGATACCCAAAGAAAATGATGGGTTACTCCTTCTATTACCCACCTGAGAACAATGCTATTGTTGCTCGAACAGCTAAATTCCTAAAGAGTAATCTTATGAATCAAGAAGCGAATGGGAGTTTAAAGGATATTAAGGCAATTCAAGATGAAGATACGTATCGTTCTAAAAACACTAGCCTAGATCATGAAGAGGATGATCGAGAAATTTATGAACCTCAAGGTGATATAGCACCCATTCGTAAGTCCACAAGCACTAAATGTGCCTCAGAGCAGATGAGTGTATACATTGATGACGAGGAACATGAGTTAGGGGATCACAATGAACGTACTAACTATCAAGTTGCATTAGCAGATCTTAATTTTAAAAAATGGATTGATGCTATGAATGTGGAGATGTACTCCCTGAATCACAATGATGTATAGTTCTTGGTGGACCTTCCCCTGAACGCTAAAATGGTTAGTGGAAAATGGCTTAAACAAAAAGAAGACCGACATGGATGGTAATGCACACACCTATAAAGATCGATATTTAGTGAGGAACTTCACTCAAACCTACGGAGTTGATTACGAAGAAACCTTCTCTCTTGTTGCGGATATCAAAGCTATTAATATTATCTTCCATAGCTACTTACTATGACTATGATATTTGGCAAATGGATGTCAGCGTTGCTTTCCTTGATGGACATATTTCTGAAGAAGTCTATATGAAGCAACCCGAAGGTATTGTTAATCCTAAATATCCAAACCGGGTATGCAAGCTTCAAAAGCCTATTTATGGACTCAAGATAGCATCAAGGAAATGGAATAAGCGTTTTGATGATGAAATCAAGAAGTTTGGTTTTACTTAAAATCGTGATGAGCCAATTTTATATATCAAAGCTAGTGGGAGTAATGTGGTTTTCCTAATCTTATATGTCGATGACATATTGCTCATGGGGAAAGACATTCTAACGTTGAAAAGTCTAAAAGCTTACCTTGGTAAATGTTTTGCTATGAAATTTTTTTGGAGATGCTGCATATATTCTTTAGAATCAAGATCTATAGGGATATATCAAAATGGTTAATTAGACTAAGTTAAAGTGCTTACATAGAAAAGATTTTGAATAAATTAGACATAAAGAATTCTAAACGTGGAGTTATCCCCATGCAAATTAAACCTAAATTATGTAAGGCACAAGGTTCTTCAACACCTATTGAGGCGAAGCGCATGTAGAAAGTTCCTTATGCCTCGGTGGTAGGATTGATCATGTATGATGTAAAATGCACTAGACATGATGTCGCGTTCGCACATAACATGACTAGCCGATTTTAGCAAAATCTAGGTTTACAACAATGGACTGTTATTAAGAACATTCTCAAATATCTCATGAATACTAAGGATATGTTTCTTGTTTATGAGGGATATAAAATGGGAGCTCAGGGTCGCTTGCTACACTGATGTTGGATATGTGACAGATGTTGATGACTCAAAGTTTTGGACAATATACGTTTTCGTTTTGAATTGATGTGCTATTAGCTAGAAAAGTGCAGAGTAGATTATTCATGTAATCTCATCTATAAAGGTTGAGTATATAGCCGCTTCAGAAGCTGCAAAGGAAGAAATTTGGATTAGGAAATTCTTTTCTAGGATTGATATTGTTCCCACAAATAAGAACCTATGAAGAAGTATTGTGACAATACCGGAGCCATTACTATAACTAATGAACCAAGAATCACTAACGGTGAGTAGCATTATCAAACAAAAGTTCACTACCTTCGAGAACTGACTGAACTGGGCGAAATTACTCTCGACCCTTTTACAAAGGCATTAGATTATAGAAAGCATTCGATGCATACTTCGACTATAGGAATGCTTCCATCTAGTAGTCTCATGTAAATGTTTCTTATTTTAGTATTTGGAAAATTGGAATTGTAAAATAATTTTATTTTCTGATTAATAAAGATACATGTGTTTGTTTTCATTCATAAAAAATGTTGTCGTATATTTGCATGTTTAATCCTTGAATATATGATTATTCCAAATATGTCCATTGTCGGTTTACAATACGAGAATGTTGTTACATTAATGCAAATGTGATTGTTGGTTTTATTCTTTGAATATATGAATAGTTCCCACCAAACTCATATGTTATTCATAAGGGATGCATATTGGATACCCAAACCTCCGAATATTACTTTTGGATCCTTTTTCATGAGTAATATATCGAAAATGGTTATTAAAGTCATCTTTAGACTTGATATTCAAACAAGTTGGTGCATGTGTGGATATCATTTCTTGATTATACGTTAAACGCTCTCCTGAATAAGGTAGTTGTAAAGGATATAGTTGGAAATGTTGTGAAGCAACATCCACAACACTTGCAGTCAAAATATAATTTGTTACTACACTTAATAAGTGTAGAATGATACTAATGGGCCTTCTCCATAATTAATCAAGTAATTGTTTGGCCAAACCCATATGATAATGAAAGATGATTCTTGATCAAATTTGGTATATCTGAATTGTTTATATAACGAGAAACTCAAGTTAAACTATATGAATGAGTTAGGATCCACATCCATGGTTTAACAATATCTATAACAAAGGTATGATTATAGTAAGACATAAATGACCATGCTACTAAGAATATTTTTTGTAAACTTGAATCTTAGAAATTTCTAGTTTAATAACGAATGCTAGTGTTGCTAGACTTTTCTGTCGTTGGTATATGTGTTATTTACTAATCCATTTCCAAGTGGGATATTTTGGGATAATATGAATGTTTTAGGCATATATACGACTAGAAATGTGTGAGCCTATTGGGGGCACACACGTTAAAACAAATAGAGTGCGTTTTAAAGCTTTAAGTATAAACCGTTAAATCACAAATCGACTAAGACATAGATTTTATGTGTCCTATTGAAGTAGCCAGTTACAAAGGGTTTTTGGAAGTGTCTTGATTCCTTGAATACTTAGATAAGAAGCTAGAAAGAGTTAGCATAAGTTTGTTAGTTTCTGATCATGATTAAAGCTAGTTTTTGAGTCTTATCACAACTACTGCTTGATGGGGTATATAAATACCCATTCCCCTTGTCATTCTAATCACTTAGTTTATTTGTTGTGGTCTAGAAAGGTTTGTTTTCCTATTCCCTTTTACGGTTTAATTATATTTGTTAATCATACATGCAGCTAAATCCATATCCGATGCGGTCTTGTAGCATTAATGGTTAACGTGGTATCTTAAATCCCAACAGGTATTATTCATGAGGATTGTAGATGCATTAAGTGACCATTATGACTATTTCAAGCTAAGAAATGATGGCCTTGGAATAACAGATTTACATCCGATACAAAAATGTACTCTTAATAAGACAGCTAGCATATGCAACTTTAGTCGATTATTTATGTTATTGTTATTTTTCTTTATTTACATGTCATATATGATCCACTTTTAGTTTTACTTATCATATCATTTATTGGAAACTAGCATCTTGAACCAGCTGTTGCTATTGCTTCATATTTTCAAAAGCGAAATATAAATTTAGCATCGACTAGCTTGGATATCACACAAAAAGGTACCACTGAACATCAAACTAAATCTATGACATGTTGCAAAAACATAAATATATAAAGGATAGTTTGTAGAAGATACGTGTGTAAATCTTTTGAAAATTTTTATACATTAGAAAGTACTTGTACAAATAATATTTTTCGAACCATGTCATTTGTTCAAAGATTGATTGTTAGACAAATAAAAAGTCATAAAAGGTAGTTGATGCTCTTAGAGCATGAGCAATGCACCAAGTCATAAAAGACTTGGTGCACTTATTGTCATTAATATTGAAGTCCTTTCTCAAGTTGAAAAAACTATTCTCAAAATTTGATCCAATACAAAAAGTTATTATCAAAAACTTTACAATTTTTTTTAGTAATAAATACACAAAATTCATACTTTAAATTGTAAAAATCTTTTGCTTCAAACACTTTTAGTTAAACAAGTCATCGTGTAAAAAGTCTTTCACCAAGTTATTAGTGCAATACATAAAATGATGAAAATGACTTTTTAAATAGTATCAAGTCATTCCTCAAGTTAGTATTAGAGATGCTCTTAAGTTTGGTTAAAGAAAGTATACTAATTTAAGGAAAGAATTAAGACAAAGACATAAAATTACCATAATACTACTCATAACTTAGTGGGGCACAAAAAAAAAGATGAGTTATTAAGACCCTTTTAAAACATCATTTATACCTCCTACCTATTGTTTGTACTTTGGGGTACAAAAAGAATTTTTGTACCCTTTTTGTACTTTTAGATGGCATGATGAGGTCTTTATAGTATGACCCAAAGACAAATGTACACATAAAACTGGTGATAATATACATAAAATAAAACAACAGGATAGGTAAGACCAATAAAAAGGCTAAGAAATGGCTAATTGTCATAAATGAAGCTGCAAATGCATTGTATATACCGACTCATACGTTATATCCCTTACAAGTTTATCTCTCTTAAAGGTAGGATTTTAGGTTTCAACTCACCAAAAAAATAAGTTCAAAGGTACATCATTTTTCTACTCTATTTACATGATAATAATATTGTTTATGCACCTATTTCAGGTATATGTTTAACTTATCCTGTTTTTACAATATTTTCTTTGTTAAAAATTTATGTAACGATTTAGTGGTGTCTATTTAGCGTATTATAAATGTCACCATAAAAAATAAATAACATTTTCACTTTTTATACACATTTCAAACAAAAATATATAATAGTTTGATTTTATTTACATTTCTAATAACCACACATATAATAGTTGCAAATAAAAGTTTTATTTATTCCTATAATTTTCTTCACCTTTTGAGCATGAACCCCATTTATTACACCTACTATCTTTACACTATCCAAAAAATGAGAAGTGGTATTTGAGTGTAAGAAATGAAGTTCACACTTGAAAGTGTGGAGAAGTTATTTGTGAACATTTATTTGTAAAACGTTGTGTTTTAAATTTTTGCACACTTATTTATATAAGCATTCTAATAAGTGTGAAAACACTTATCCTTTTACCACTTAATTATAATAAAACAAGACCAATACGTGTATTTTATGTCGTAAAAGTCGGAATTATGCGTGGTTTGTGTTTTTATTGTGTTTTAGGACAAAAATATGAAAAAGGAAGAAAACACGGGCTTTCACGGCTTTTATCGAAGAAAAAGACAAAAGACGAAGTCAAAAGATCAAAAGTGCAAGAAGAATGGAAGTCAAAGGCCTATTCTGAAGATTTATCGAAGAAAAAGTCGAAAGACGGAAGTTTGACAGAGTCGAAGAACCAAGTCAACTAAAAGAAGAAAATTAGAAGACGAGTTCATTTTATCATTCGACTAATCCCGAGACAAAGTCGAGAAAGACGAGTCATTTAAAAAGACGAGAAGACAAAAGGAAGAAAGAAGCAACACACCACACCTCCCTTCTCCTATATATACCCTCCTAATCCTTCATTAGGAGGGTGTTAGTTAGTTAGTCATTTTATTTTTATTTTTTCATATCTTTAGAGAGAGGTAGGTGATTCTACTTTCTCTCTCAAGATTTCTTCCATTTTTCTTTCAAGTTTTAAGCTTTTCATTTAATCTTGTATTTGAATCTTTAGTCTACAAGTTCAAGTTCAAGCTTTTCATAATATATCTTATTCTACCTTTCTTGTTTTTTTATTTTGATTTTGAATCGGATTAAGTATGTATCTTGTTTCATCTTGATGCTTATTTGATCAAATAGTCTATCTTTTTGTTCCTATCAATTTCATGCGATTCATGGTCTTAGCTTTTTGTGCTTTTAGCTTATTTTGTTTTAAGATTATTTTCATTTAAGTGTCTTTAAAAATTTAATCTTTTTAAAAACTTATTGTAAAACTCTTGCTTATTTAGTGTTTTGAATGTTTTTAATTCGTGCTTATTTAGTTCTTGTTATTGTTAATTCGATTAAGTTTTGGTAATTGCTTATTTTGGAAGGTGCTTATTCGGTTCGACTTATTTGCTTATTGTACCCCATCGTAACAGTTTAAAGGGTTTTACTTGTTCTGATCGAGTAATTGTGATCGCATAAGCCTAGGGTTTCTACTTGCGATCCATTACTACAATCAAAGATTTTGATCATAACTGGTGATCACGTATTGCGATCCATACTGCGATTGCTTTACTGCGATCTAGGGTGCGATCCGTGGGTACGATCCAGGACTGCGATCGTTCATCACGATCCAGGTCACGATCTTGTGTTGCGATAGCTCGCTGCGATCGGTCGTTGTGATCATATACTATGATCACTTGTTGCGATCTAGTTTAAGGTCGTCTGTTGTGATCCCTGTTAAGATCAAAGGCTGCGATCGCTTGCTACGATCCAGACTGCGATCCGTGTTGGGATCGGATCGTATTACTTGTGTTATTTTACTTAGTTGTTTTTTGAAGTGTATTTCTTTCCCACCATTTTTGTCTAGTTTAATTTCATAGTGTCTTGTCTCATTTTATTTTTGAATTTACTTTTAATTTAGTTTTTAATTACTTTAATTCCCTTGTTATTTCGTTTAAGTCTTTCATCTTAGTTTTGTTATTTTGTCTTTTACTTTAAAGCTTTCGTGTTTGTTATATTAAGTCTTAAATTTGTTTTATCTCTTTATATTTGTTATTTGTCTTAAATCATTTTAGTAGAATTATTTTTAATTTAGTTTTTAATTACTTTAATTCCCTTGTTATTTCGTTTAAGTCTTTCATCTTAGTTTTGTTATTTTGTCTTTTACTTTAAAGCTTTCTTGTTTGTTTTATTAAGTCTTAAATTTGTTTTATCTCTTTATATTTGTTATTTGTCTTAACTCATTTTAGTAGATATAGATAATCAAGCTCCCCCTTTTTAGTGACCAAAACGATAAGTCCACCTTAAACCGTGATCAATTCGGATTGAATCGAGTACGAACAACACACATAAAATCAGAAAATCAAATGGCGCCGTTGCCGGCTCTTTCGTAAATATTAACGGTTTTTAGTGAGAAAAATTGGATTTTGGGATCCGTTCTTTTGGGAATGTTATTTTCAAGCATAAAAATTTTCAAAAAAAATCCTAAAAATATAAAATTTTCAAAAATAAAAAAAAAGATAAAAAAAAATCAAAAATATTGTAGTTCATTTTTAGTGTATGCGTACTCGATCTTCGTCTTATCCTGAGCCCGAGACTCGTAGAGACCTAGATATGGCCGGTGTACATAATAATAATAACCCAGCTCACCCCAATATGAATAATAACAACCATGACCCTCAACCCGATTTCGTACAATGGAGGAGCTATGCCAACTGACTATGAATGGACGTGGAGGACCGATTGCGCCGATGCAAATCACGGCTCCCGAATTTTCGTTGAAGCATCACATGATCCAACGAGTTCAAAATGCTTGCCCATTTCGTGGATTACCGGATGATGATGCCAACAAACACCTCGATAAATTCATAACCATCACTCAAAGCATGACATTGCCTGCTGTTACCATGGATTTTCTTTGCCTTCACCTTTTTCCACACACTTTATCCCACCATGCTGAAAAATGGTTTGATCGTCTTCCCAAAAACTCAATTCATACATGGGACGAGATGACTTAGAAATTTCTGTCAAGATACTTTCCACCATCCATGGTAACTAGTCTTCGTAATCAAATCAGTGGTTTCACTCAAGAACCTGATGAGTCGCCTTTTGATGCTTGGGAACGTTATAATGTTTTGATCAATCGTTGTCCTAATCATAATATGCTCCCCGTCACTTTAATTGATACTTTCTACAATGGTTTAACTTTTCGTGATCGTGATACGATTAATGCTGTCGTCGGTGGTACATTTATGAAGAGAAGACCTGAGGAGTGTAGAGAGCTTATAGAGAACATGACCACTCATCACAAAAATTGGGATTTATCTGCATCTTCAAGAAATAACCCGAGAGTCAATGTTTCTTCTACTTCAACCAACCCCGAGATGACCAAAATCACCCGCCAACTAGCCGAAATGAAAAAAAAATATCTTAACCATGGCTACGAACCAGTATCAACAAGTTAAAGCTGTAGCACTTTCTTGTGAGATTTGCGGCGTCCTCATTCATACACCGATTGTCCGTCTACTCATGACAATCCGGAAAACGTGTATGCGGATAACGGTAACTTTTCTACAGGAGGCTATCAAGCACGTCCTGAAGGTGACCGAAATTTGCTAAGTTATCGTTCAAACAACTTCCTTTCACCACCCGGTTTTCCTCCACAAAACCAAAATAACTTCAATCATAACAATCAAAACCAACCTCGAGCTCCTAATCAGTATCAAACCCAAAGAAATCCATATCCACCTCAAGGAAATAATCAAGTTTACCAACAACCCACTTATCAACCACCCGGTTACCAAGCTCCTCCTCCCAACCAACCCACGACATTTAATCACGAGGTTGAAACTTACATGAGGACTAATTACGCACAGGTGAAGAATCTTTAGAGTCAAATTATTAACTAGAAAGGTGACATGGCAAAACAAGGGAATGATCTTCGAGCCGAGCTTAGGAATGACATGCGAAACTCCTTAAGTAATCAAACGAATGACTTAAGGGATATGATGGCTAGTTTCTTCCCATGTAATCAACCCTCTGCTTCGGGTTCTCTTCCGAGTAACACCGTTGCTAATCCAAGAGGGGAGATGAAAGCAATCACCACCCGAAGTGGAAAAGGTTATAAGGAACCCGAGATTCCTAAACCTACTCTGGTGATTGTGACAAAGGAAAATGAGCCCCCTTCACCAATTCCTCCACCTTCTACTTCCACCCCTCCTCTACCCAAGAATGTGAGTGAGTAATTTATTCCAAAGCCTTCCTCTCAACCCGACATACCTTATCCTTCAAGGTTGAGGAAAGAGAAGTTGAAAAATAAGGATGATATTCAAGTTTCAAACTTTCTTAAAATGTTTAAACAATTTAATTTCAACATCTCATTTTCCAAGGCTCTCGCTCACATGGCTAAATATGCTAAAATGTTCAAAGATCTTCTAAGTGATAAGGAAAAACTCCTTGATATTGCTCAAACCCAACTTAATGAGAATTGCTCCGCGGTTCTTTTAAGGAAATTACCAACCAAACTTGGTGATCCGGGTCGCTTTCTCATTCCTTGCAACTTTCCCGGGGTAGAGAATTATATGGCCCTAGCCGATCTAGGTGCTAGTATCAACTTAATGCCATTAAGCGTTTGGAAACAATTATCTCTACCTGAGCTAGTCCCCACACGAATGACATTGGAATTAGCTAACCGTACGGTTGCTTATCCGATGGGGATAGCCGAAGATGTCTTCGTCGGTGTCGACAAATTCACCTTTCCGGCAGATTTTGTTGTCGTTGACTACGAGATGGATCCTCGTGTTCCATTAATCGTTGGACGTCCATTCTTGAGGACCTGTCGCACTCTTATTGATGTAGCCGCGGGCGAATTAATCATGAGAGTTGATGACAACAAATTCGTCTTCAACATGGGTAAACTTTCTAAGCAACCTTATGAACACAAGAGCGTTAATTTCAGTGACGTACTTGATGAGGCTTGTGAAGAACATTTCAAAGGCGCTTGTAAAAGTGGTTTTTCTTCTCTACCCATTGTTGAGACCGTTGCCTCTATTGCTCCATCATTGACTCCATTCGGAGAAAGTGATTTTCTTTTGAAAGAATTTGAAGCAACTTTAGGGGATGTAGACTTAAAATATGACGATTCTCCCTCCGATTGGGATGAAGACATTCGTACCATTGAGAAACTTCTCAATGAGGACCATATTTCTCCACCTTTTCTTATGGAAATCACAAACGATGATCCGAATTTGACTAAGCCTTCCATCGACAATCCTCCAGATTTAGAGCTTAAGGATTTACCGTCTCATCTTGAATACGTTTTCCTAGAAGACAATAAGAAGTTACCCGTCATCATTGCAAAGGACTTAAAAGAGGATGACAAATCTCGACTTATCGATGTGCTCAGAAATCATAAAAAAGCAATTGCTTGGAAAATTTCCGACATCCGCGGAATTGATCCTACCTTTTGTACTCATAAAATTCTCATGGAAGATGACTTTAAACCCGCAATCCAAAGCCAAAGAAGGGTTAATCCAAAAATTCATGACGTCATCAAGAAAGAAGTTATCAAACTCCTAGATGCCGGAATGATTTACCCTATTTCGGATTCGCCATGGGTTAGTCCCATCCATTGTGTGCCTAAGAAAGGCGGAATAACTATTGTTCCCAATGAAAACAACGAGTTAATTCCTACTCGACTTGTCACGGGTTGGCGAATTTGCATAGACTATCGCAAGCTCAATGATGCCACTCGCAAGGATCATTTTCCTCTTCCTTTCATGGATCAAATGCTCGAGCGGTTAGCGGGTAATGACTACTATTGCTTCTTAGACGGTTTTTCTGGGTATTTTCAAATTCCTATCGATCCAAAAGACCAAGAGAAAACCACATTCTCTTGTCATTATGGAACATTTGCTTACAAAGAGTGCCTTTCAGCTTATGCAATGGTCCTGGGACTTTCCAAAGGTGTATGATGGCTATATTCCATGACATGGTTGAAGAAACTATGGAAGTCTTTATGGATGATTTCTCGGTCTATGATGATTCTTTCTCATCTTGCCTTGCCAATTTAGAACGTATGCTTAAACGGTGTGAAGACACTCGTATCGTTCTTAATTGGGAAAAATGCCATTTCATGGTAAAAGAAGGTATTGTTCTTGGTCATAAAATTCCCAAAGCCGGTATCGAAGTCGACCGTGCTAAAGTTGACGTCATTGCTAAGTTTCCTTCACCTACCACCGTCAAAGGAGTTATAAGTTTTTTAGGTCATGCGGGATTTTATCGACGTTTCATCCAAGATTTCTCTAAGATAGTTCGACCTATGACTCACCTCTTAGAAAAGGATGCTCCTTTCATCTTTTCTCAAGAATGTCTATATTCTTTCGAACTTCTTAAAGGTAAATTAACTAAGGCACTGGTCTTAGTCTCTCCAAATTGGGAGTTACCTTTCGAGCTCATGTGCGATGCTAGTGATTTCGCGGTAGGAGCGGTTTTAGGTCAACGAGTTAACAAACATTTCCAACCAATCCATTATGCTAGCAAGACAATGACGGGGGCTCAATTGCATTATATCACTACCGAAAAAGAGCTTTTATCTATAGTGTATGCTTTTGAGAAATTCTGCCCCTATCTTGTGCTTTCCACCACCATCGTTTACACCGATCACTCCGCTTTGAAATACTTGTTGACCAAGCAAGATGCTAAACCGAGACTCCTTTATTGGGTTTGGCTCCTACAAGAATTTAAAATTGAAAATCGTGATAAAAAGGGAGCGGAAAACCTAGCCGCGGATCATCTTAGTAGACTCGAGGATCCTTATCAAGGGGAACTTCCAAATCAAGTGATTAATGAATCTTTTCCCCTTGAGGCCTTAATGTCTATTAACTCCAAATCTTGACGATACCCCATGGTTTGCGGACATTGCAAACTATTTAGCGGGTGGTGTTCTTATGGAAGGGTTAACGTCCCAACAAAAGAAAAAATTCTTTAAAGATATTAAACACTATTATTGGGACGACCCTTACCTTTTCAAGCAATGTGCGGATCTTGTCATTCGTAGGTGTGTTGATGGGCCGACAGCTTTACTAATCTTAGAAGCTTGCCATAAAGGACCCACCGGTGGCCACTTTGGTCCTAACTATACCGCGAAGAAATTTTTCGACTCCGGATTCTATTGGCCCACCATTTATCATGATGCTCATGAAATGGTTAAGCATTGTGATGCTTGCCAAAGACAAGGCAAGATCACACATAAAGATGAGATGCCTCAAAATTTCATCCAAGAATGTGAAATCTTTGACTTATGGGGCATCGAATTTATGGGGCCATTTCCATCATCTAAAGGGAACAAATACATCCTCTTAGCCGTTGACTACGTATCCAAATGGGTTAAAGCAAAGGCGTTACCTACTAACTATGCGAGGGTGGTTGTGAACTTTCTGAAACAATTATTTGCTCGATTCGATGTTCCTCGTGTTATCATCAGTGATCGTGGGACTCATTTTTGCAATGATCAATTTGCTCGAGTCATGGCTAAGTATGGTGTCAATCACCGACTTTCCACCGCGTATCATCCACAAACCAATGGTCAAGCCGAGATCTCTAACCGTGGACTTAAGCGAATCTTAGAGCGTACTGTGGGAGAGCACCGTGCCTCATGGGCCGATAAATTAGATGATGCTTTGTGGACTTTTCGTACCGCATATAAGACACCTATTGGTTGCACTCCATATCGTCTTGTGTACGGAAAGGCATGCCACCTCCCCATTGAGTTGGAGCATAAGGCTTATTGGGCCTTGAAATGGGCTAATTTTGATATCAACAAAGCCGGTGATCTTAGGAAGATCCAACTCAATGAACTTAATGAACTTAGGAATGAGGCTTATGAGAATTCATTGATCTACAAGGAGAAAACCAAGCTCATTCATGATTCTAGGATTAAGAACCGAGAGTTTCACATAGGTGATCAAGTTTTACTCTTTAACTCTCGATTGAAATTTTTTTCTGGAAAGCTGAAAAGTCGTTGGTCCGGTCCATTCACCGTCGCTAAAGTCTTCCCTTATGGCACCATTGGGCTATCTCAACCAAATGGGCTAAATTTTAAAGTGAATGGCCAGCGTGTTAAGTTGTATTTTGGTGAGGACATCTCTCATGAGATGATTCCATCCCTCACCACGTTTCCCTTGAATTAGTTTTGGGTTGAGTCAGGCTCGTGACTCGGTTAACAAAAACAAGCGCTTCTCAGGAGGCAACCCGATGATCTATCCTTTATCCGTTTTCATAATAAGTGTAGGGGAGCTACATAGGTGTTTGTTGTCTTGTTTCTTATGATGTGCAGGGATTAAAGCTTTCAAATCGCACTTTTGATGATATTTGACGACCCGTGATCCCGTGTACCCGTCTTCCTGGTTCTATCATAAACTCTTGTGATTCAATATTTCATATCCTATATGTTGACATTAAATCACTTTAGTTGTCCTTTCCTTAGCAAGACTTAAACAAAATGCACAATGTCCTAAGTGTAGGGGAGTTTACTCCCACATGCTTAAACATTGAGGACAATGTTTATATCAAGTGTAGGGGGACTTCTATCGAAGTTAAGTGGGCTTTTCCATGTTTTTGTCCTCATTTTAACCGGAAAATTGATTTTTCGACATTTTTCAAAAAATTTTGATCTATTTTGGCCTATTAGTATTTTCCTTTGTTATCGTTATTTTCTTTTGTTAGAATAAATTTTAAATAAAATGGTTTAAATAAGTTTAGATGTCTTTGATATATTAGGCCCGTCATGAATCTTTTGACTCAACCCGAGTTTACTTATCCAAGTTTACTCTAGCTAGTATCCTTAACGTGTTTAAATCAAGTTTTGCTAGGATTTAATATTGGGAACTTTAAAATGCAAAATTCTTAACTCTTACGGGTTAAGAACAAGAACTTTTCGCAAGTTCCTATAATTGATCCTAGAAAGTCGTTTATCTAGGGAACTTTAAAATGCGAATTCTAAACTTGAAAAAGTCTAAGAAGTTGCAAGATCCTATAGATGACTTGAAAACCCAAAACTTTGATTTAATTAGCTAAGAATCCACGAGTCTCATTCCTTGAGATTTTAAATTCTGTAGAACGAGAGATGATAGAGTCAATTATAAGTTTGGTATTCTTTCATGAATTTATGTGAGTTAATTATGAGCTTTTTCTCCCATCGCTTGTTAATAAATATAATTGCAATAAGTAAGGTCGTACAATTTGAAAAGTTACTTAGCTTCTAGCACAAGATCGTTTAAAAGTTGCTCGGTATTAATTAGAGTTCATAGCCAAGGCATAACTTATTGAAGCGGGATGCGAAGATTGGCGAGTCCGAAAAGGCTCTAACAAGGCATGAGGGCTACATTTTGTTGCTAAAGATCCCAAGTGATTTGAAGAATCATTTATCAAAAATCAATATGAAGGATCGAGACACACGACGAAAAGCAAATACTCCCCTAAAGATCATGGAGAAGTCTATCTGAAAAGACCCTAGCAAGGTATGAGGATAAATAGATCCAAGTCCTAAAAGGAGGCGGATCGTTGTATATCAAAATCCAAAATAAAGATTGGAGAAAAATGAAGAAGTTGTGGTCCAAGTATGAAGAATCTCTCAAAAAACTTCAAGTGAAGAAATTCCTATTATGAAGAGAAGACCATTATTTCAAGAACGTCTCTCAAGATTCGAAGTATGAAGTCACTGCCAAATATCGGTCCGAGAAAGGTCTCAAATCGCGAAACGAGTTATGCCAAGATATGAACTTTATGAGGTCCCAAGAAGCAGTTTTAAAAGATTTTGTCCTTTAGCTAACTATTGATTAAATCGTCCTACTTTATTTTTAGCCTAAATAAACTATCTAAATAAGTCAACAATGCATCCTCGTGATCATTCAAGACGATAATAAAATATAAGAGATACACCTAGGAATAAGGGAGTCTAAGTGAATAATTGGGCCACATGAGTGAGTGTTAGCTCACTAACTTATAATAACAATGATCTCGTTTTTAAGCTTGGTTTGGGGAACGTGAAACTTGAGGGTGATAAACATTCATGACGACCAAAGCCCTAATGTAAGTCTTCGATCTCTTTACTTGTTCTTCCTTCTTGCATTTTGTAATTTTCTAATCTTTTTTGTTTCCTTAGGTTTTAGTATTTAATAAAGGCCAAGGTGGGTTAATTATGATGAAAAATGTAAATCATGCTTTGAAATTAATACACTGCATGAGGGCATTGCAATGGTCAAGTGTAGGGGATTTAATAAATGTGAAAACACTTATCCTTTTACCACTTAATTATAAAAAAAACAAGACCAAAACGTGTATTTTATGTCGTAAAAGTCGGAATTATGCGTGGTTTGTGTTATTATTATGTTTTAGGACAAAAATATGAAAAAGGAAGAAAACACGGGCTTTCACAGGCTTTTATCGAAGAAAACGACAAAAAAGAAGTCAAAAGATCAAAAGTAAAAGAAGAATGGAAGTCAAAGGCCTATTCTGGAGATTTATCGAAGAATATTCGAAAGACGGAAGTTTGACAGAGTCGAAGAGCCAAGTCAACTAAAAGAAGAAAATTAGAAGACGAGTTCATTTTATCATTCGACTAATCCCGAGACAAAGTCGAGAAAGACGAGTCATTTAAAAAGACAAGAAGACAAAAGGAAGAAAGAAGCAACACACCACACCTCTCTTCTCCTATATATACCCTCCTAATCCTTCATTAGGAGGGTGTTAGTTAGTTAGTCATTTTTATTTTTAGTTTTTCATATCTTTAGAGAGAAGTAGGTGATTCTACTTTCTCTCTCTAGATTTCTTCCATTTTTCTTTCAAGTTTTAAGCTTTTCATTTAATATTGTATTTGAATCTTTAATCTACAAGTTCAAGTTCAAGTTTTTCATAATCTATCATATTCTACCTTTCTTGTTTTTGATTTTGATTTTGAATCGGATTAAGTATGTATCTTGTTTCATCTTGATGCTTATTTGATCAAAAAGTCTATCTTTTTGTTCCTATCAATTTCATGCGATTCATGGTCTTAGCTTTTTGTGCTTTTAGCTTATTTCGTGTTTAGCTTATTTTCATTTAAGTGTCTTTAAAAATTTAATATTTTTAAAAGCTTATTGTAAAACTCTTGCTTATTTAGTGTTTTGAATGTTTTTAATTCGTGCTTATTTAGTTCTTGTTATTGTTGATTTGGTTAAGTTTTGGTAATTTCTTATTTTGAAAAGTGCTTATTCGGTTCGACTTATTTGCTTATTATACCCCATCGTAACAGTTTAAAGGGTTTTACTTGTTCTGATCGAGTAATTGTGATCGCATAAGCCTAGGGTTTCTACTTGCGATCCATTACTGCGATCAAAGATTGTGATCATAACCTGTGATCACGTAATGCGATCCATACTGCGATTGCTTTACTGTGATCCAGGGTGTGATCCGTGGGTATGATCCAGGACTGCGATCGTCCATCACGATCCAGGTCACGATCTTGTGTTGCGATAGCTCGCTGCGATCGGTCGTTGCGATCATAGACTATGATCGCTTGTTGCGATCTAGTTTAAGGTCGTGTGTTGCGATCCATGTTAAGATCAAAGGCTGCGATCGCTTGCTACGATCCAGACTGCGATCCTTGTTGCGATCGGATCGTATTACTTGTGTTATTTTACTTAGTTGTTTTTCTAAGTGTATTTCTTTCCCACCATTTTTGTCTAGTTTAATTTCATAGTGTCTTGTCTCATTTTATTTTCGAATTTACTTTTAATTTAGTTTTTAATTATTTAATTCCCTTGTTATTTCGTTTAAGTCTTTCATCTTAGTTTTGTTATTTTGTCTTTTACTTTAAAGCTTTCGTGTTTCTTTTATTAAGTCTTAAATTTGTTTTATCTCTTTATATTTGTTATTTGTCTTACCTCATTTTAGTAGATATAGATAATCAAGCTCCCCCTTTTAGTGAACAAAACGATAAGTCCACCTTAAATCGTGATCAATTCGGATTGAATCGAGTAAGAACAACACACATAAAATCAGAAAATCACATTCGTTTACACATTTATATGTGTCCACACTTTTTAAGAGTGTGTAAAAGTGTCATAAAATAGATTTTTTAGTGTGTTTATAGTTTGATTTATGTATTTGTATAATTTATTGTTGATTTTATTTGAGAATTTTTTTATAAGTTTGTTTTTAGTTATTTAATGTTTGTTTATTTTCCTGAAAAAGTTGGGGTTTTAAGTTATTTTCTTTTTTGATTTTAAGGAGAGTGAATGTGTATGTATTGATATTCTTTTGATCTAGTGACACTTTTGAGTGTTTAACATTTTAGTTGGCATGCAAACAAGTTATTATGACAACTTTCTATAAGAATTTTATTGTTGCTAATATTGTTACTGAATACCACCCTTCGGTTTGAGAACAAATGTTATTTTAAGGACAACCCCTCTTATTTATGTTTGTACTTATAATAAATCCAGATATCTCACTAGAGTTTTAAAATGGAGGGCAAGGAAGCCCATCACCAACTGGAAAATTTATTTTACCGCAAATGTTTTCTCGGACACGGAACTAAAGTGTCTTCCCACAACCCATGTGGGAAGATTAGTAGAAAGGTACATTTTCTAGTCAATTTTCAGAAGTGCATAAATAAAAGATATTGAATGTGCCAATTTTTTAACTTACAAGATTGTCAAAAATTAATCTCGTCTAGGAAATAGTTGAGGAACACGACAATTCCTCCGTATGTTTATTTACGATTACATGCTTATTTGCATTATTCTTTAGAGCCGATTAATCTTTACTTTCCTGAACTATATATTTCTACCTCTTTTACTTGTAGTTTAGCTCAGTTAACAAAGTATTAAAGAAAAAAATGGAAAATTGCACTTGAAAATGAGGAAACTAGTAGTAAAGGAGGTAAAAGCATAGCCCATGCCAGCGCCAAACTTTGTTGATATTTATTTATCACTATACTTAATTTGTTTTATATGAATATTTTAGATGAAAAGAAAAAAAAGACATGCATGGGCTTCGCGTCAATAGTAGATCCACTTGTTGCTTCACCGAATTTATTTGATGTGTACCTTGAAAATATGTCCAACTAAGTTATTCATTTATGACATTATTATTGCTACTTGTACAAAATTGAATATTTCATTATTTTTTGAACATAGAGAGAAAACATGGAGATCTCATATGTGTCTTGGTAGTAGCAAATCTAGTATGTTTTCCATGTTTGTTCTTTGGTCAACTTTTCATAATAGGATATTTTGATATCATACAAAGAGTAGCAATGTAGCATCAATTGCTCGTCATAATATAAGAGCATGTTGATGTAAAGTTTGTCAAACACTAGTATAAGTCAACCCGCTTATTTGTTGAATGAGTAAATTTATATGCTATTTTATCTTTAGTAAGTAATTGCGATTAAATTATTCTTTTTAGCTATGATTGAAACATTTTTATTTTGGTGGCAGCATATTCGGTGTTTTGCCATGTTTGTTCTTTAGTTAATTTTTCATATACATTTTGATATCATACTAAGAGTAGCAATGTAGCATCAATTTGTCGTAATAATATAAGACGATGTAGATGTGAAATAAGTCAAACACTAGTTTAAATTAACCATTCCATTTGTTTAATGAGTCAATTTACATGTTATTTTACCTTTAATAAGGCACAAACATGATAAAATGGTTCAAAAATTTCTTAAAATTGTCTTACAAATTGCATCACGCATATTATAATAAAGATGGACTTTATAAAGCATGACATGTGAATAGATTTAGTTAGACGAGACCCAACAAATACCCCACTTGCATATTATTTATAGTATAACCTTTTATTTATACATAAAGGCTTATATGTAATATACTAAAAGATAAAAGGCCAACTTATAAATAGATTTGTTGAAGAATTAAGTTGAATGGTTGAAGAGTCATTAGCTGATACTTGGAGGGCTTGTACGCATCTCTAGCTAGATATAAGAACATATCTACCTACCCAATTTTCTTTATATTTGTCATCATCGTTTCTCTATTAATGTGTGTTTATTAATCATTTATCTCAGATTAATTTGTGAGTTGTGAGTGTTAGATCTTTGTAATTGCTTCTTGTATGCGTTTTGTAAAACATTGATCATTTTAATAAAATGAGCCAGGAGGAGGGTGGTTGGTTCACTATAATTGATTGTTTCTGGTTTATATAGGGTTTGCTTAATACATTGTTACATGTTATCGTAGCCTGGTGGCTCTATATCATTGATCAAAACTTTTTTACGAATTAAGGTTTGTTCTAAAATTTAGGAGGTTTTGATCTATTAGTTTAGATCAGTGGTTATCTTCGTTCTTTTTTGTTCCTTGTGTTTGAATTGGTCAGATCTTGATCTTAATCGGGTTTTTCAAAAATTAGGGTTCTTGTTTTTTTGGGGTTTTCCATTCTTGATTAGTTATCTTGTAATAGTAAACTGTTGTTTTGATCATTAATTAGTTCACAATTATTGAGTTATAAAAGTTCGAATTTAGGATTTTCAAGAACTGGTAGGTTTTGTGATTTTATTATTAGGTAATGTTGTTTGTTCTAACGTGCAAGTTAGTTTTATGGTTGGTTGTTTCTGTTGTGCAAATATTGTTGAGATCTTGTTGGTAGTTACGCTTTTTGTAACACCTTTCTTCCTTATTTTAGATTTTTTTTTCTAGGTTTTCTAGTGGGTGCTAAGGTATCGAAAAGATTAGATAGCTTGTTGGTTGATTGTGATTTAAGGTCAATAATTCCTTATTTGGTAGTTGTGTGTAGAGGAGTTACAAGGTGGTTCTATTTCTTGTTATTTTTGTTGGTTTCTTGTCTTGTTCTTCTGTTTGATTATCTGCCTTGTCTTTCATCATGGTTGATTCTTCTAGGAAACCATATGATGTTGGTAATAGTAGTGATTTATAATTAGATATTTATGATCCTTTGTATCTAAACCCATAGGGTATAAGATCTCAATTAGTCACCTTCAAACTTGAAGGCACTAAGAACTATAAAGTGTGTGTTGTTGTTGTTGATATGACATCACAAACTAGAAACAAACTTGCTTTTATAAATGAAAAATGTGTGAAATAAGATGCTACTTTCCCTTTTCAGGATCAGTGGAATAGACGTAATGTTGTTATGTTATCTTGATTACTAGGATGTGTGTCACCTGGTCTTTATAGGGGCAAATATTTTCTACAGTTGTTAAGGATATGTGGGATGAGTTAAAGGAAACTTATGATAAAAAAATGGGTCTATTATATATAATATGCATTATAAGATTTAAAATTTAACTCAATCTGATATGGTTTATCTGAGGTCTATCATGAATGTGTTGCTTTGTATAGGTAATTTGAAGCTCTTGCTGATTTGCCTCAATGTGATTGGTGAAGGTTATTATAAACTTATGTAAAGTCACAAGGTGTTTCAATACCAGCTAAGGTGAAGCGCATGCAGAAAGTTCTTTATGCCTCGGTGGCAGGATCGATCATGTATGTTGTAAGATGCACAAGACCTAATGTCTCTTTAATTCGCACAGAACGTGACTAGCCGATTTCAGCAAAATCTAGATGAACAAAACTAGACTGTTGTTAAGAACATTCTTAAGTATCTCAGGAATACTAAGGACATGTTTATTGTTTATGGAGGCGATGTAAAACGAGAGCTCAAGGTCGCTTGCTACACTGATGTTGGATATGTGACATATGTTGATGACTCAAAGTCACAGACAAGATATGTTTTGGTTTTGAATGGAGGTGTTGTTAGCCAGAAAAGTGAAAACCAAACTAGTCATAAAATCTTATCTTCAAAGGCTGAGTATATTATGGATGTCCATGTTCTAGGACCGGACCGTACCGGAACCGAACCGTCCTTATTTCTTTGGGTCGGTTCTTGTACGGTTCTGGTTCTGGGATGGGAATTTTTTAGTATTCCCAACGAGAACCATTGTGTTTAAAAATTTCATTTTTTATTTTTCAATCAATCATAAAGAATATATTATAACAATACAAACACACACAAGAATATCTTCAAACCAGACCATGGTTTTAATATACGATTCGGTTCCAGAATGGTTCCGGTATGATTCCTCGGTTCTTGTGGTTCCTCTGGTTTTTTGGACACCCCTAGAGTATATATCCGCTTTAGAAGCTGCAAAAGAAGCAAATTGGATTAGGAAATTCATTTATGGGTTCGGTTTTGTTCCCACAAATGAAGAACCTATAAAGATTTATTGTGACAATACTGGAGCAATTACTATAGCTAATGAACTAGGAATTACTAAAGGTGCTAAGCATCATCGTACCGAAGTTCACTACCTTCAAGAAGTGATTAAACTGGGTGACATTACTCTGAATAAAGTTCACACAAATGACAACGTAGCTGCCCTTTTACAAAGGCTTTAGATTATAAAAAAAAGCATTCAATGCATACTTTGAATATACGAATGCTTCCAGCTAGTAGTCTCATGTAAATCTGTGTTATTTTAGTATTTGGATAAGTAGGATTGTAAGAAAGATTTATTTTTAGATGAATAAAGATATTTGATGTTTGTTTTCATTCATATAACAACTAGTGTCCTCTATTTGCAAGTTTAATCCTTGTATGTTTATTCTAAATAAGTCTATTGTCGGTTAACAACATGATATTATTGTTACATTAGGGCAAATGTGAGTGTTGGTTATATTCTTTGAATATATGGATTGTCCCACCAAACTCATATGTTATTCATAAGGGAAGTTAAATGTTGTCCCGAATAAGGTATTTATAAAGGCTATAGTTGAAAATGTTGGGAATCAGCATCCACAACACTTGCAGTCAAAATAAAATTTATTACTCCACTTGATAAGTGCATCATGATACTACTAGTAAAACATAAATGAAAGATGGTTCTTGATCACAGTTGGTATATCTGAATTATTTCTATAACGAGAAACTAAAGTTAAACTATATGGAATAAGTTATGATCCATATCCACGGTTTAATAGTATCTATAACAAAGGGATGATTATAGCAAGACATAATGACCATGCTACTAAGGATATTTTTTAAAACTTAAATCTTTGACATTTCTAGTTTAATAACGAATGTGAGTGTTGCCAAACTTTCCCGCCGTTGGTATATGTGCTATTTGCTAATCCATTTCCAAGTGGGAGCTGTCGGAATAATGTGATTGTTTTAGGCTATACGACTAGAAATGTACACGCGTAAAACACATAAATTGCATTTTAAAGCTCTAAGTATAAACCGTTAAAATACAAATCAACTAAAACACAATGTTTCATTTTCCTATTGAATTGGTAGGTTACAAAGGGTTCTAGAAGTGTCTAGATTCCTTGAATACTGAGATAAGAAGTTATAAAGAGTTAGGATGAGTGTGTTTGTTTGTGATAATGATTAAAACGAGCTTTTGAGTCTTATCACAACTAGGGCTTGATGGGTATATAAACACCCATTCCCTGGTCATTCTACACGAATTTCCATCGTCTATAAACACACAATATCTGCTCTTACTCTACCATAATCAAACGATTTGATTAAACTCAATTTAGGGTTTTCTTTAACACGTTTTTATTCTTAAACACTTGCTCCTACTTTCCAAAGGTTTTTGTAGTGACTTTGATCAAACGTAAGTCTTCTACAAAAGGTTTGGTGCTCGTCGATTTTAGGCTATCAAGGTGTGATAGCTTGTTAAGGGCGTTATGGTCGTTCTTGGACAAGTAGGTTACAACAAGTCGACAGAGGTTAGGTTCTCGGGTCAAAAGCATATATCGGACATAACTGGTTTCTAGGTTTGTTTTGGGTTTTTGATTCGGATCGGGTTATTGACACATGGTGTTTAGGTATACGTGAAGTATCACTAGCATTTCGAACAAACTTGGTTGACGTGTTTGTGTCATCAACCATTAAGGTGATATTTTAATCACGTAGTTTTATTTGTTGTGGTATACGAAGGTTAGTTTTATTATTGCCTTTTACGGTTTAATTATATGTGTTAATCGTACATGCCAAACTAGATCCATATCCGTTGTGTACTTGTAGCATAAATGGTTAACGTAGAATCTTAAATCCCAACAATATTATTCATGAAGATTTTAGATGCATTAAGTGACCATTATGACTATTTCAAGCAAAAAATGATGGCCTTGGAATAAGAGATCCACATCTGATACTAAAATGTACTATTAGTATAAGACAACTAGCATATTGAATACTAGCCGATTATTTATGTTATTTTTATTTTTTATTTACATGTCATATTTGATCCACTTTTAGTTTAACATATCATAGCATTTGTTGGATTCAAGCATCTTGAACTAGCTATTGCTATAAATTCATATTTGTGGAAGCGAAATATAAATATATTAGCACCAACTAGATTGGATATCACACAAAATGGTACCACTAAACATCACACAAAATCTATGATACATTGTACAAACATAAATAAATAAAGGATAGTTTATACAAAATACTTGTGTAAATCTTTTGAAAGCTTTTATGCATTAAAAAGAACTTGTACAAATGATTTTTTTTAATATTTTATTTATTCAAAAATTGATTGTTAGACAAATAAGAAGTCATAAAAGGTAGAAAGCCTGATTCTCATAAGTTGGGCTAAAGAGAGTATACAAATTTAAGGAAAGAATTATGACAAAAACTTAAAATTCTCATAGCACTATTCATAACTTTGCCCGAAACAAAAATAAAAACAAAATGCTAGATTATTAAAAAACGCTTGAAAACACCATTGTACCCCCTACCCTCTTTGTACATTGGGGTAAAAAAGGAATATTTTGTCCTTTTTTTTACTTTGAGGTGGGTCAGATCGGGTCTTTATAGTATGACCCAAAGACAAATGTACCTATAGAACTAGTGACAATGTACAAAAAATAAAAGCATAGGATATGTAATTAACCAATCAAACAGGCTGAGAACCTACTTACTGTCATAAATAAAGCCGCAAATGCACTGTATATACCGGCTCATATGCTATCTATGTTACAACTTTATCTTCGTATTTTCCATTCTCTCTTTAAGGTAGGGTTTTAGGTTTTAACTCACTATAAAAAACTTAAAAGGTACATCATTTTTCTACTCTTTTTACATGATAATAATCTTGTTTATGCACATGTTTCAAGTATATGTTTAGCTTATCTTGTTTTTACAATATTTTCTTTGTTAAAATTTTATGTAACGATTTTTTTGGTTTCTATTTAGCGTATTATAAATGCCACTACAAAAAAATTGACCATTTTTCATTTTTTTTACACATTTCAAATAACAGTGTAGAATATTTTGATTTTATTTATATTTCTAATAACCACACATATAATAGTTGCAAATAAAAAGTTTACTTTTTAGTCCATAATTTTTAACACTTTTGAGTGTGAACCCAATTTGTTACACCAAATCTTTACACTATACAAAAAACAAGAAATGCGAGGTATTTGAGTGTAACAAAATGAAGTCCAAACTTGAAAATGTGGAGAAGTTATCTGTGACTTTTATTTCTAACAATTTACATTTTAAAATTTTTCACACTTATTCATATAATCATTCGTTTTATCATCTATATATGTACACACTATTTAAAAGTGTGTAAAAAAGTGTGATAAAATAGATTTTTTAGTGTGTTTATAGTTTGATTTATGTGTTTATGTAAGGTTTTGTGGATTTTATTTGAGAAAATTATTTTCTTAAAAAAGTAGGGGTTTTAAGTTGTTTTCCTTTTTGATTTTAAGGAAAATGGATGTGTATCTATTGATATTCCTTTAATCTGGTTAGACTTTTAGTGCCTTTGATATTTTAGTCGACATCTAAACAAGTTATTATGACAACTTTTTAGAAAAAAAAAATTCTTAAAATAGTTATTGAATACCACCCTTTTATTTGAGCACTAATGTAATTTTAAGCTAAAACTCTCTTATCTATTTTGTACTTGTAACAAATCCAGATATCTCACTAGAGTTTTTAAATGGAGGGCGAGGAAGCACATCACCAACCGGAAAAATTTTGTTTTACCGTAGATGTTTTCCCAGACATGGAACTAAAGTGTCTCCTCAATCCCGATGTGGGAAGATTAACTGAAAGGTACACTTGCTAGTCAATTTTCAAAATTGCATAGATAAAAGATATTGAATGTGCCAATTTTGTAACTTAAAGGATTGTAAAAAATAATCTCGTCGAGGAAATAGTTGTGGAAGATGACAATTCTTTGGTATCTTTATTTACGATTACATGCTTATTTGCATTATTCTTTAGAGCAGATTGGAAATCTTTATTTTTTTAAACTAGATCACTTAACAAAGTATTAAAGAAAAAAGGAAAACTTCACTTGTCATTGAGAAAAGTAGCAGTAAAAGAGGTAAAAGAATAGCCCATGTCATCGCCAAACTTTGTTGATCTTTATTATCACTATAGTTATTTTGTTTCATATGAATGTATTAGATGAAAAGAAAAAAAAGATATATGTGGGTTTAGCGCCAAGTCGTAAATCCACTTGTTGCTTCATCGGATTTATTTGATGCGTACCTCTAGAATATGTCCAACTAAGTTACTCATTTATGACATTAATATTGCTACTTGTACAAAAGTCAATATTTCATTATTTTTGAACATCGAGGGAACACCGGGAGATCTCATCTATGTCTTGGCGGTAGCAAATCTTAATTTTGGATAACATGATTTTGGATATCCAAAATTTGTGATAACGCTTTTATGTTTTACCCACTATAGCTAAGTTTTTACATTTCGGATATTCGAAATTTTAAATAAAATTTTGTATTTACGAGTACCCAAAATTTTGGATTAAGCAATAACATAACACAGTATTTTGGGAACGGGTTGATTTGAAAAATATTGTAAATTAAAAAAACTTATATTATGAGAAAAAAACCCATTAGGTTCCCGTGAACCCCCGGGACCCCCTAGATCCACCCTTGCTTGTATGTTTGCCATGTTTGTTTTTTGGTAGACTTTTCGTACAGAACATTTTGTGATCATACTAAGAGTAGCAATGTAGCATCAATTGCTCGTCATAATATAAGACCATGTAGATGCAAATTTAGTCAAACACTAGTTTAAGTCAACCCGTTTATTTGTTAAATGAGTCAATTAACATTATACTTTATCTTTAATAAGTCAAATCGATCAAAGTATTCTTTTTAACTACGATTGAAACATCAGTATTTTGGCAACAACAAATTCGGTATGTTTGCCATATTTGTTCGTTAGTTGATTTTTCATATATATTTTAATGTCATATTAAGAGTGGAAATGTAGCATCAATTGGTACCCATAATATTAGACGATGCAAATGTGAAATTAGTCAAACGCTAGTTCCGTTTATTTGTTTAGTGAGCCAATTTAGTGCTATTTTACCTTTAATACGTCAAAAAACATGTCAAAACGGTTTAAAGTTGGTTAAAATTGTCTTTCAAAATTACATCACGCATATTATAATAAAGATGGACTTTATAAAGCATGACATGTGAAGGGATTTAGTTAGATGAGACCCAACAAATACCCCACTTGCATATTGTTAGAAGTATAAACTTTTATCTATACATAAGGCTCGTTTTTATATACTGAAAGATGGAGGGCTAACTTATAACTGGAGTTGTTGAAGTATTAAGTTTAAGGGTTGAAGAGTCATTAGTTGATACTTGGAGGGCTTGTATGCAACATCCTAGCTGGATATAAGAACACATATACTTACATTTTGTCTTTATCTTTTTCATTATCGTTTCTCTATTAATGTGTGTTTATTGATCATTTATCTCTGATCAATTTGTGAGTTTTGAGTGTTAGATCTTTGTAATTGTTTCTTATATCCGTTTTGTAAAACATTGATCATTTTAACAAAGTGAGCGAGGGGAAGATTGTTGGGTTGTGCGTAAGTCATAGTTAGTATTTTATACGGCGAGGAGTACGTGCGCCTAAGGGCCACATATTTAGACATTGAGATATGTTTTATTCAGATATACGATATAATATGGCTATATTTATTGTATAAACTTAATATAATAAAAGTAAATGCTTAACGGTATTAATAATAATTTAAAAGGTTTAACGAAGATTCTTGAAAGGAATTAAGGCTTTTGGGTAATTAATGTAATTACTTTATAGAGCATTCGTGAAAATCAAAAACTCAACCCCAAGGGTGTATAGGGGTAGTCGGCCGATTAGAGCAAATGGAAGGAGGAAGTGTTTTTCTAGAAGGTTGTTTTTTTTTGTTGCAGTGGAAGGGCAAAAGCCCCAAAACTAAAAAGCTACAATACTACGCTTTCATGTAACGCCTTTAAGGTCTTCAAGCAAAATCAAGCCGAGATTAGGTGGAGCAAAATCAAACATAATCTGTCTTTCCTCTTGTTCACATCCACGATTCGCTAACCAATCCGCCGCCCTATTAGCTTCGTGATAACAATGTTCAAGTTTCACTTCCCACTCCGTATTTCTCATAAGATTTGGCACTTTTTCACAATGAAATATGTGTTATTGTGGCGAGCAATATCACACTCCATTAGTTGAACAACTACTTGAGAGTCGACCTTAACACACAACTTTTTTATGCCCATCTCTCTTGCCATAGTAATGCCCCGCATAAAGGCTTAGGCTATTTTAGTACTAGGTGTTTGCTAAGGAAGATTAACACCTAGTACTAAAATAGCCTAAGCCTTCTATTGTACCAATCCATTATTTTCGAGTCAATATTTAAACTTGTACTTTTAGTAATAAATAAAATTTTACGTAAATTATTACTTTTACAAGTAGCCGGCTAAATTAATCCGTGTGCGTTTAAAATAGATAAAACGTACACTTATTTTCTGGAACCGGCATGATACCATATTTAGTCTACCTACACTACCGATTTTATTTCATAAACATATTTATTTAGAATGTTGTGGTTTTATTTATAACTATGGATTATTCGTTTATATAACGCGTTAACATTTTATAAGTCTCAAGCACTAGTTTTATTATCGGAATATCAACGTTCTCGGAATATCATCGTTTTTGCTTTATATTGAGCGTTTATTTTTCGAATTTTACATGTAACTTTTAAATCGCGCAACTTTTAAAAATACTAGCTTTCGATGATATCCCATTTTACATGTAAAAACTTTTTTTACAAAACATATCACCTCACCATGAGGTGGCCGACATATGCATGAATCACCAAGACTTGTGTCTTGGCCATATTAATAAATAACTTGCATTATTATTTTTGCAAACTTTTCATTTTAGATCTCAATCCTTGTTTTTTCTACCGTAAAACCAACAACACCACTCATCAAATTCATCTAATTTTCAAAGAATCTTAATCACTAGTTATAGTATTTCTAGTCTAGTATATGTTTTTAATTCACATCATCTTAAGACACCATTTTGAATATCATTCTCGTGGGCTTAAAGGCTGAAGAAAAAACATGGTATGCAATATCAAGTGAGATTATGTGATATTATACGAATGGAATAATGAGAATGAAGAGTTAAACACTTCACGCCATTTCAATGCAATTCAATTGCATATTTACATTTTTGTCCTTAAATTATTAAGTTAGATAAATATTTTCTCAATAAAGTAAAATGTTTTCTAAAATAAGAATTCTGTAACATTTTTTATTTGGTAGTGGTTTTTGCCAAACATTATTTATTTTTTATATAGTTGGTAGGTTTACGGACACCCAGATTAAATACTATGCACTCCTGTATAAAAAATCAAAAATCAACTACCCCGATGAATATAATTTTGAGGAAGATGTTTGTTGAACTTTACAAACACCGACCGAGGTACTAATTTGTGAAGAAATTGCCTCTTAACAATTAATCAAACGTTTTGTTTTGATTATATATGTTTGAGAGTTTCCAAGAGGCCTTTGTAATATATTGGCTCAAGTGGCTCAAACTAAGGGGTCCTACATGATATGGATATGGAATAAAATCTCAGCAAGTTGTTAAGCAAATTGGCATGTGGGAGATTCATGAGGCTATAAATAGAATGTCATTTGGTTTCAAGTACACCAAAACACACATACAAGCATTACTTGTAGTGTATTTGCTCTCTCTTCTTTAGTAACTAGTAGGTTTCTAGTTTTGTAAGATATTTTTATTGTGAGAAATATATGAAAGTTTAATGTTCCATTCTTGGTTTATTTTTCATTTTTTTCAACAAGCTAGTTTTGGGGTAAGCTTATAGTGTTGAGTTTATTTACACTCTTTACCTAGTCGGTGGGATATTATCGCGGTTATTCCACAACAAGTGGTATCAAGAGCCGAGGTTATTCTTAGTATGCTATGTGGTTGCAATTTAATTAGATTTTCCATATTAGAAAAGAATTTTTGTTTAGAAGCTGTTGAAATTTAATTTGTACTCGAAATGGTGGATGGCAAAGTTGACAAAGTACCTTCCACATTGGTGGACCCAACATCTTCAAGTTGGGCTAGACCGGTCTTGACGAATGCAAGATTGGCGGTGGAGGTATTCGATGGCACAGGCCATTTCGGTATGTGGCAAAGTGAGATTCTAGACGCTCTTTTTCAGCAAGGTCTAGACATTGTCGTTGAAGAAAGTAAACCAGAGGATGTAGAAGAGAGGAATTGGTTAACCATCAATCGGTTAGCTTGTGGTACGATTCGTTCTTATCTTTCGAGAGAGCAAAGATATGCTTTCTCAAAAGAAATATCCGCTTACAAATTATGGGTGGTGTTGGAAGAGAAAATTCTGAAGAAGAATTGTTAGAATAAGCTCTTTATGAAGAAGCGACTTTTTCGCTTCACATATGTACCGGGTACCACAATGAATGATCACATTACTAGTTTCAATCAACTAGTAACCGATTTGATGAATATGGATGAGGTGTTTAAAGACCAGGATCTAGCATTGATACTTTTAGGATCACTTCCAAAGGAGTACGAGTTGCTAGAAACAACTCTACTAAATGGGAAGGATGACGTGTATTTAAGTGAAGTTTGTGCTTCATTGTATAGTAAAGAACTAAGAAGGAAGGACAAGCAGATTAGTTCAAGTGGAGAAGCGGAAGTTTTGCTAGTTAGAGGTCAGGGGTACCGATAAGAGATGGAGATCAAAGTCAAGGCAAAGACTAAGCAAAGATGAATGTGTCTTTTGTCATGAAAAAGGTCATTAGAAGAGAGATTGTCCTAAGTTGAAAACCAAAGACAATCACTATAAAGGGAAAACTGTAGCTGAGGCGAATGCCACAAAGTGTTATGATGAAGAATCAGATCTCTCACTAGCAACATCGTCAAGTAGAAATGCTTCTGATATATGGCTATTGGATTTCACATGTAGCTATCATATTACACCACATAGAGAGTGGTTTAGTAATTTTGAAGAACATGAGGAATTTGTTTATACGGTAGACAGCACTCTCCTCACTAGTGATGGTATTGGTTTCGTTCGATTGTAGAATGAAGACGGAACAATTGTGACCTTGAAAGGTGTTCGTTATTCGTCAAAGTTGAAGAATAATCTCATTTCCGTTGGTACTTTAGAATCTAAAGGTTTTGAAGTAAGAGCGAAAGATGGGGTTATGAAGATCATCTATGACGTACTTGTAGTAATGAAGGGTATTCGTAAAATAAACAATACATATCACTACAAGGGTAGAACATTTTTTGGAACTGTAGTAGTTGTTACCGATGGTGATAGAAACTCAGAAGCTGTGAAGCTATGGCATATGCGCTTAGCACATGCAGGAGAAAAATCCTTGAATTTGCTCATAAAGCAAGGATTATTGAAAGGACTCAAGTCCTATAAGTTGGATCTTTGTGAGCATTGCATCAACAGGAAGACGAAGAGGGTGAAATTTGGGACAGCTATCCACAAGACACAAGGTATGTTGGATTATGTCCACTCTGATGTGTGGGGTCCCTCAAAGACAAAATCTTTAGGAGGGAGACACTACTATGTGACCTTTGTTGATGACTTTTCCCGTAGAGTTTAGGTGTACACTTTGAAGACAAAGGATGAAGTGTTAGGAGTGTTCATCAAGTGGAAAAAGATAATGGAAACTCAGACGTGCAGAAAGATCAAACATCTCAGGACAGATAATGGCGGAGAGTATAAAAATGATCTTTTCACAAAATTTTGTGAAGATGAAGGCATCATTAGGCATTTCACTGTCAGAAATACACCACAACATAATGGGGTGGCTGAACGCATGAACCAAACCTTGCTGGAGAAAGTTCGGTGTATGTTATCCAATGGTGGGTTGTGTAAAGAATTTTGGGCTGAAGCTGTGACATATGTGTGCCACCTTGTTAATCGTTTGCCATCAACTGCAATTGATGGGAAGACACCATTGGAGAAATGGTATGGGAAACATGCTACTGATTATGATTCCTTACATGTATTTGGTTCCGCTGCGTATTATCATGTGCAGGAATCAAAGTTAGATCATAGACCAAAGAAAGCATTATTCATAGGGATCACCTCCGGAATCAAAGGCTATCGTTTATGGTGTCCAGAGACAAAGAAGAAGATCTTTAGTAGGGATGTCACATTTAATAAATCTTCCATGTTGAAGAAGGTGAATGTTGAGCAGTTAGATGGAACTCCCAAAAAGGTGGAGTTTGAAAGAATAATTGTACCAGCTGATAGAGTAATCTATGATGGTTCTCCTATGGTAGAAGGAGATTTTGAAGAAGATGAGATTCAACCTGAAGAGCCTCGACAACAACATGAATCAATTGTTACTAGTAAGCCAAAAAGAAAAACCAAAAAGCCTGCTCACTTTAATGATACACTGGCTTGTGCATCTTCAATTGTAGCTGGCGATGTTCCTACTACTTACTCTGAAGCGGTTCAGGACTCAGAGAATGAGAAGTGGAGGATTTCCATGAGCGAAGAAATGCAGTCTCTTCAGAAGAATCAGACATGGGAGTTGACCAACCTCCCAGAAGGGAAGAAGGCAATTGGATGCAAATGGGTGTATGCAAAGAAAGAAGGATTTCCTAGCCAAGATGACGTTCAATACAAAGCAATATTAGTAGCTAAAAGATATGCTCAGAAAGAGGGAATTGATTATAATGAAGTTTTTTCTCTAGTGGTAAAACATTCCTCTATTATAATTTTGTTAGCTTTGGTAGCAGAGTTGGATTTGGAACTAGTTCAGATGGATGTGAAGACTGTATTTCTACATGAAGACTTGGAAGAGGAAATCTATATGGTTCAGCCATAAGGATTCAAAGTTGTTGGAAAAGAGCATGAAGTATGTAAGCTTCATAAATCGTTGTACAAGCGATTTGATTAGTTTATGATGGAGTCGAAGTACACAAGAAGCAAATACGACCATTGTGTTTATTTGAAAAAGCTACAAGATGGGTCCTTCGTATATCTTCTTCTATATGTGGATGATACGTTGATAGCTTCTCAAAGTCTAGACGAGATTGAAAAGTTGAAGACTCGGTTGAAAAGCGAATTCGAGATGAAGGATCTCGGTGAAGCAAAGATGATTCTCGGCATGGAGATAGTGAGAGACAGAAAATTGAGGAAGCTTTGTTTGACTCAGAAACAATATCTGAGAAGGGTTAAAGTGTTTTAGGTTCGACAAGCAAACAAAACGAGTTAGTACTCCACTCGCTTCTCAATTCAAGATTAGTGTTGCTATGTCACTAAAAGATGATGCAGAAAGGGCTTACATGGAAAGAGTACCTTATGCAAATGAGGTTGGTAGCTCTTTTTTTTGAACGAAAACTTTCATTAAATCCTATGTTGAACAGGAACGGATACGGGAACGGGTACGGGGACGGAAACGGGTACTTGGAAACGTCAATGTCCCAAAATTCAAGAAACAGGTGCGGGTAGAAACGTTTTAGTATTCTATGGAAATATATATATTACGTTTTAGTATCAATGCATTATGAAATACTCCTACAAATATTTTTAAACATCATGTAATTTTTTTTTTGAACAATAATAGACTTGTTGCAAACTAACTAGATTAGATGGTCATAATTAACTAAAACTATTAAACTACATTTTACTTTACAACATAAAGTCTACTGCTTCATCAATAAATCAAAAATATAAAACAAATGAATAGAAAGAGTTTCTTGAAAATTGAGATTCAAATGGGCCGCTCATTACAAAAATAAAACGTTACCCAAAAAGCTCATAAGTTTATGTTATTATTTTTTTCTCTTTCTTCAGTAATTGTTATCTTCATCCCTATTCAAAGGCAGCTATAACAGTCACCTGGTTATTAACATAAATTTTAATTTCACTACTTCACCATTAGTTGATTAAAAGCCCAGAAACGCAAATAAAAGCCTACGAGAAACGTTTCTCAACCATTTCTGCCTCAACACCTGCGTTTCCAATTCACATGAAACGTTTCCCTTTTTCAGAAACGTTTTCAGGCGCGTTTATAGGCGTTTCCAAACGTTTCCCGTTTCCCAAAACGTTTCTGGTACGGATTCGGCACCCTGACGGTGTTTCCGTGCAACATAGATTAAAACTAGCAAGGAGCTAGACAATTACAAAGAAATAAATTTAGGATGTTGAAGCCAACGATCCCAAGAAAAAGAAACCTTATTAACATAAATTTTAATTTCACTACTTCACCATTAGTTGATTAAAAGCCCAGAAACGCAATTAAAAGCCTACGAGAAACGTTTCTCAAGCGTTTCTGCCTCAACACCTGCGTTTCCAATTCACATGAAACGTTTCCCTCTTTCAGAAACGTTTCCAGGCACGTTTCTAGGCGTTTCCCTCCCGAAACGTTTCTGGTACGGATTCGGCACCCTGACGGTGTTTCCGTGCAACATAGATTAAAACTAGCAAGGAGCTAGACAATTACAAAGAAATAAATTTAGGATGTTGAAGCCAATGATCCCAAGAAAAAGAAAGCTTATTAACATAAATTTTAATTTCACTACTTCACCATTAGTTGATTAAAAGCCCAGAAACGCAATTAAAAGCCTACGAGAAACGTTTCTCAAGCGTTTTTGCCTCAACACCTGCGTTTCCAATTCACATGAAACGTTTCCCTTTTTCAGAAACATTTCCCGTTTCCTGAAACGTTTTCGATACGGATTCGGCACCCTGACGGTGTTTTCGTGCAACATAGATTAAAACTAGCAAGGAGCTAGACAATTACAAAGAAATAAATTTAGGATGTTGAAGCCAACGATCCCAAGAAAAAGAAAGCTTACATCTAGAGTTACACCAAGAAAAAGAACGTGAAATGCGGTTGGTAGCTTAATGTATGCTATGACATGTACTCGACCAGATATTAGTCATGATGTTGGGATGGTGAGCAGGTATATGCATAACCCTGGAAAAGGACATTGGCAAGCTGTGAAATGGATACTAAGGTATATCCATAACACAGTAGATGTTGGGTTAGTATTCGAACATGGAAGTAGTCAGTGGGTGGCAGGATATTGTGATTTCGACTATGCTGCAGATTTAGAAAAGAGAAGATCTACTACGGGCTATGTTTTTACTCTAGCAAAGGCTCCAATAGTTGGAAGTCGACCTTACAGTCAACACTACTGCTTTGTCAACTACGGAAGCAGAGTATATGGAGATTACAGAGGCTGTTATGGAGGCAATTTGGCTTCAAGGGTTGCTTGGTGAATTTGGAATAAATTAGAAATTTGTCACAATGCATTCTGACAGTCAGAGTGCAATTCACTTCGCGAAGAATCAAGTTTATCACGCAAGGACGAAACACATTGATGTTCGGTTTCACTTCATACGAGAGATACTCAAAGAAGGTGGAGTTAAAATCCAGAAGGTCCACACTTCTAAGAATCCTGCAGATATGCTGACTAAAATATTACATGGGATCAAGTTCAATTACTGCTTGGACTTGATCAATATTTTGAAAACATGAGGATTGGTTTAAAGACTCCACCAATATGGTTGGCGACGAGATTTAAAGGATTAATATTTCGCCAAGGTGGAGATTTGTAATATATTGGCTCAAGTGGCTCAAATTAAAGGGGTCCTACATGATATGGATATCAGCAAGTTGTTAAGCAAATTGACATATGGGAAATTCATGAGGCTATAAATAGAACTTTTGGCATTTGGTTACCAAAACACACATACAAGCATTACTAGTAGTGTATTAGCTGTCTCTTCTTTAGTAACTAGTAGGTTTCTAGTTTTGTAAGATATTCTATTGTGAGAAATATATGAAAGTTTGGTGTTCCATTCTTGGTTTATTTCTAGTTTTGGGGTAAGCTTATAGTGTTTAGTTTATTCACACTCTTTACTTAGTCGGTGGGATATTATTGCGGTTATTCTACAACAGCCTTCCCTATGTTGTTGTCCCCACTCATGCCAGTTATGGAAGATTTGGATCTTAACGATGTTGTTGAGTCCCCCTATTGTTTCAACCAAAAACTGTTTAAAACATGTAGCACCATTCTCTCATTGATTACACCAGTTTGTGGGAACCTCTAGGTGGCTACCTGTTGGAGATTAATCTCATTAATCTCTGACATGAATGAACAACGTGTTATTCCTGTGGTAAAAGGCTGCAAATCAGACACCCAGGAAGAACAAAGAACAGGCCCAAGATACTTCAAAGCCTGTATACATAATGGTTTGGGCCGCAGGCCTACAAACCCTAGATAGGTTTAGATAGCAGTTATATATGGTTATGTAGAATAGACACAACGATTACTTTTACTGAACCGGTACCATTCATTCCACTTCATACATTATATATAGATTAGGATCCTTTACATTATATTCAACCTTATTCCATATTTATATCACATACTTTAAGGTTCAACCCCTTTGTTCTTGTTCTTATTATTATGATGATGTTCATGATGTGTGCTTGATCAATTCGCTCCTGGAAACTCCCAATCAGACCTGCGTAACATTGGCATCAGAGCTTAGGGATCAAGCAACACAACGATCATGGTTCATTCATCAAATCAAGATACTTGAAACCTGCATTTTCTTGAAGACGACATGGTTCATTCATCAAACAAGGATTCTTCAAATCTGCGTTTCTTTTAAAGAAGACGCAATCAAGAAATCAGGAAGATATTGGCCGCAGAAAATCCTTGAACCAACAAGGATAGAAAGAAGGAAGATATATGTCTTACAAGGGATGTTTATTACATCATTATATGGAACAAACCATAGGCACCCACATCAATAAGGATGGAGGAAGACGACAGAGTCTTGAGGCGATGAACTTGTGCGAGAATTGGATATTCAAGAGGGATAAGCATATTCTGGAAGATGATAAAGGCTGCAGAAAATTGATGAAGATTCAAGTGATGATGACGACATTAATACTGCTTAAATTTGGTTCAAAAGAAACCGAAAAGTCACCAACACCAAGGATCAAAAGCAAGAAGAATCAAGGAACAAGAAGACTCAATGATTAAGAAGATTAAGGGGGAATGTTGGAGATTAATCTCATTAATCTCTGACATGAATGAACAACGTGTTATTCCTGTGGTAAAAGGCTGCAAATCAGACACCCAGGAAGAACAAAGAACAGGCCCAAGATACTTCAAAGCCTGTATACATAATGGTTTGGGCCGCATGCCTACAAACCCTAGATAGGTTTAGATAGCAGTTATATACGGTTATGTAGAATAGACACAACGATTACTTTTACTGAACCGGTACCATTCATTCCACTTCATACATTATATATAGATTAGGATCCTTTACATCATATTCAACCTTATTCCATATTTATATCACATACTTTAAGGTTCAATCCCCTTTGTTCTTGTTCTTATTATTATGATGATGTTCATGATGTGTGCTTGATCAATTCGCTCCTGGAAACTCCCAATCAGACCTGCGTAACACTACCGGCTACCGCTGTACAATACCAGGAAGTATTAATCTAAACGTGTATCTAGACTAGTTAGCAAATACTGAGATTGCTCAAATTGTATAGATACACGTAAAGTTCATTGATGTGCATAGACTTGGCAGTAAACACAAACTCGTGAAAGTATATGAAAGAATATATAAACATAACCCAAATGGAATATCAGCCTTTTGTAATTAGTTATTGATGGCCGTATAAGCAAGTAAAAGTCGAGAATCCAAGGTAAAAAGAGAGCTTACTTTCAGCTGAGACAGGATCTTGTGTTTGTGCTGAAAATGTATCGAGCTTGGAATTGTGATTGCATAAATTTCTGGATTGTACAAGGATTGCGAGGGTCATATACTTTTATGTAAAACGGCATACAAGTTTCTTTTGGCATGCGTATGCAGGTGGGGTGAGGCAATTTTGAGCATAGAACCTGAGTTTCTTCAATGTCAGGGACAATGTCACCTCTTCCTAACCCAAGTTCAAAGCTGGATATGGCAATACTGGTGGAAGAAGGTGTAACCACTAACCACAACCTGTCTGTCTGCAGAGAGATGACGGGGCAGATAAACCGAAAGTGCAGCCATGCATAGTTACAATTACAACATAGGCATCAGTAATGCAATCCAGCAAATGTTGTCCAAGTTATTTGCACTTATTCTTGTTTAGGTCAAGGGCATAATTAGCTACGAAAGATGTGGTTGCCGTTAGGGGTTTATACGATTACAAAATACAAAGTGATGTTGCATAACGGAACTAGCTAGAATGATGTTAGTAATCTGTAGGGGCACTTGGATCTTCTTTCGGCAATAACATTATGGCATGATTCAAAACAGTGGAATTGGTAATTGTATAGTAACAGCGCAATCAATCGACTATAAGTAAATTGCTCACAATACGAATAAGAAAGCATAAACAAAAGCCAAAAGCATATATATAATCATTAAGATAGCAACACTAAAAGATCACTCAAGTTGAGGTTTCACAGCAACACCATATTCCTTTTCAGAAGATTCTTGGTCAGCAACAACACTGGACTTTTGCTCTTGTGAATCATCAACAGATTCTGAAATAGCAAGACCACCACCAGGTGCAGGGCGATTACGTTGCATTTCTCTCATATATAGATAGGGATCAAAGGTAGAGTTGTTGGAATTATTCATGAGTTGGACAAATTCAATGGTGGGTAGCAAGTGAGCATTACCTATCCCCTCCCTGTCGTTCCTGGCCCTCAAGTCCTCGTATTCCCCTACCACACAAAAACGAGCGATATCCCAAGCACTAAGAGCATGAAAACTCTTTTTAGCAACAACAGGAGTGGTGGAGTTTTGGTCTTGAGAATGATCAGCAGAAGATGATTCTGAAATAGAAAGATCACCAAGTTTGGGGCGATTACGCTGCATTTCTTGCAGATATCGATAGGGATCAAATGTAGTCTTGGAATTATTAATGAGGCTCGCAAATTCACTCGGGGATAGCAAGTGATCATTACCAATCCCCGCCCTTTCGTTCCTCACCTTCAAGATATTATATTCCTGTATAATACCAAATCGAGCCAAATCCCAACCTGTCAACAAGCCGTTCTTCATCTTCTCTTTTCTTTTCTTTTTCTTTTTTAGTGTTTCGTCTCTATCACAATTTAATCACCCTTTTTCCTATTTATGTCTGTTACTTAATTGGTCGGTCGGTTTTCTTTTTTTTTAATACCCCGTCCTTTATTTTTTGGGATAATTATCAAAAGAGTCCTTTTAATTTTGAGCAATTCGTGATTTAGTCTAAAAAACATGTTTTTCCTGATACGGTCCAGGCCAACAAAAGACCAACAAAGAATATAGGGTAACAACCATTCAGATTTTGACAAGTGTCCAAAGAATAGGGCAATTCTGACAGATTGTCCTAAGATATATGGCAACAGAGGACACGTGGCGCATTCTGTACCCAGTTGCCCTATTGCCCAAAAAAATAGATCATTTTTAGAAAGAGAAAATTTAAGGTGTTTTTTGGGAAGAGAATAATGGGCAACAGACCTTTTTTGGTAATTTTCCCTTATTTTTTTCACTTCTCCTAATTTTTTCTACTTTTTTTTGAACGGAAACAAACTAATACCTTGTACAGTTTGTGTCGTACTACTTCCGTTCCAAAATTATTGTCTATTATTTTTTAACAATAAATAGGAAATTTAGTTTAAGTTTACAATATTATAATCACTTGTGGTTATTATTACATATATTAAAAAGTTTTAAATTAGTTTTTAATTTGGCTAATGACATTAAAAAGTAAGACACTACAACAATCCAGCCCTTCCCCATCCGGGTTTTCCCCAGCGACATCATGTCGCTGGGGAAACGACGCTAAACGACAAAATCTTCTGACGTGGCAAATTTCCTCGTAAAAATTTTGACCAAAAAATAAAGAAAAGTTTCCCCAGCGACATGTCGCTGGGGAAACGTTGACTGAATTTTGACCAAACTATTTCACAAAAATGCAAGCGGGAGATTAACACGCCAACTTTTCCCCAGCGACATGTCGCTGGGGAAACTTTCTTTCACGGCTAATCCAAGTAATTAGTGTTAATGCGTTGTTTAATTTATGTCCAAATGTTTCCCCAGCGACATGTCGCTGGGGAAACTTTTTAGGATTCCCTCCAAAAGTTTTTCGTTAACGCGCCTATTTAACAAAAAACGAACAAAACTTTCCCCAGCGACATGTCGCTGGGGAAACGTTGACTTCTATTTGACCACCAATTTTCAAAAAATATGTAATGTTTATATAATATTTTAGTAAATATAATATATATATATTAAAAAATATAGTTATTAAAATTTAAAATAGTATATCTCTTTTTATGATAAAAAAAGTGAGACAAATGGTTAATTTTCCCGCTAATGTTTTCCCGCCAATGTTTTCCCGCCAACATTTTACCCGCCAAAAGTTAACATTCACTGATAATTGTTAACATTCATTGTTAATATTAATTAAAAATTGTTAACATTCATTGAGACTTACAAACAGACACGCCTAAACCTAACTTTATTCTACACGGACACTTAAACACCCGCTTAATTAAACATGGATATTAAACCGATAATAGACTCATAAACACGAAAACAGATGCATCATAAACTAGTTCAAACGAATGTTCCCCATGTCATCGTAAAGGTCGTGAAGTAGTGCAGCTGAATCCAATGTGTGCCTATCAGAGTTGCGGTACAACTCTATCGTACGCTCAAGTACCATTATCATTCCATTCAAGCGCACACAGTTTGCACACGCTGAAGAGCTTGGAGAAGAAATTGGAATCGTTGAAGGTCTGGTAGAAGAGCTTGGAGGAGAAAAGCTCGTTGAAGGTCTTGAAGAAGAGCTTGGAGGAGAAATGCTCATTGAACCTCCAAGAGAATTGATTAGTAGTTGGACGCGTTCGTCTTTCCATAAAAAAAATTTGCATCCATATGAAACTGGAGGTTGAACCCGTGAACGTGGACAAGCATAGTACAGTCTACCAAAGTTTTCAGTAGTCCACGATTCTCGAAGAACTACATCTCCATGTCCACACCTGCACGGAAAAGCTTCATGCTTCAACATGTACATAATAACAATTTGTTTATGATTATAAGTGTGTGTGATCTGCTGGTGGTTGTGATGATAAGTAGTGTGTGTGGTTCTCTTTTTATGATAAAAAAGTGAGAGAAATTGTTAACATTTTCCCTCTAATGTTTTCCCTCCAATGTTTTCCCTTCAATGTTTTCCCTCCAATGTTTTCCCTCCAATGAAGATTTAATTTTGAACCCAATCTAATACATTGAACCTCTAATCTTGAACCCTATCTAATACGTTGAACCTCTAATGTTGAACGATCTAATTTTGAACCCTATCTAATACATTGAACCTCTAATGTTGAACCCTATCTAATACGTTGAACCTCTAATGTTGAACCCTATCTAATACATTGAACCTCTAATGATGAACCCTATCTAATACATTGAACCTCTAATGATGAACCCTATCTAATACATTGAACCTTTAATGATGAACCCTATCTAATACATTGAACCTCTAATGTTGAATATTATCTAATACATTGAACCTATAATGATGAACCCTATCTAATACATTGAACCTCTAATGATGAACCCTATCTAATACATTGAACCTCTAATGTTGAAACCTATCTAATACATTGAACCTCTAATGATGAACCCTATCTAATACAATGAACCTCTAATGTTGAACCCTATCTAATTCAATGAACCTCTAAAGTTGAACCATATCTAATACAATAAACCTCTAATGTTGAACCATATCTAATACATTGAACCTCTAATGATGAACCCTATCTAATATATTGAACCTCTAATGATGAACCCTATCTAATACATTGAACCTCTAATGTTGAACCCTATCTAATTCAATGAACCTCTAATGTTGAACCATATCTAATACAATGAACCTCTAATGTTGAACCATATCTAATACATTGAACCTCTAATGATGAACCCTATCTAATATATTGAACCCCTAATGATGAACCCTATCTAATACATTAAACCTCTAATGTTGAACCATATCTAATACATTGAACCTCTAATGTTGAACCATATCTAATACATTGAACCTCTAATGATGAACCATATCTAATACATTGAACCACTAATGATGAACCATATCTAATACATTGAACCTCTAATGTAGAACCATATCTAATACATTGAACCTCTAATGATGAACCCTATCTAATACATTAAACCTATAATGTTGAACCCTATCTAATACATTGAACCTCTAATGTTGAAACCTATCTAATACATTGAACCTCTAATGATGAATCCTATCTAATACATTGAACCTCTAATGATGAACTCTATCTAATACATTGAACCTATAATGATGAACCCTATCTAATACATTGAACCTCTAATGATGAACCCTATCTAATACATTGAACCTCTAATGTTGAAACCTATCTAATACATTGAACCTCTAATGATGAACCCTATCTAATACATTGAACCTATAATATTGAACCCTATCTAATACATTGAACCTATAATGATGAACTCTATCTAATACATTGAACCTCTAATGTTAAACCATATCTAATACATTGAACCTCTAATGATGAACCCTATCTAATACATTGAACCTCTAATGTTGAAACATATCTAATACATTGAACCTCTAATGTTGAAACCTATCTAATACATTGAACCTCTAATGATGACCCCAATCTAATACATTGAACCTCTAATGTTGAACCCTATCTAATTCAATGAACCTCTAATGTTGAACCATATCTAATACAATGAACCTCTAATGTTGAACCATATCTAATACATTGAACCTCTAATGATGAACCCTATCTAATACATTGAACCTCTAATGTTGAACCATATCTAATACATTGAACCTCTAATGATGAACCCTATCTAATACATTGAACCTCTAATGTTGAACCATATCTAATACATTGAACCTATAATGTTGAACCATATCTAATACATTGAACCTCTAATGATGAACCCTATCTAATACATTGAACCTCTAATGTTGAAACCTATCTAATACATTGAACCTATAATGATGAACCCTATCTAATACATTGAACCTCTAATGATGAACCATATATAATACATTGAACCTCTAATGTTGAAACCTATCTAATACATTGAACCTCTAATGATGAACCCTCTCTAATATTAATGTTGAACCCTGTCTAATTCAATGAACCTCTAATGTTGAACCATATCTAATACAATGAACCTCTAATGTTGAACCATATCTAATACATTGAACCTCTAATGATGAACCCTATCTAATACATTGAACCTCTAATGATGAACCCTATCTAATACATTGAACCTCTAATGTTGAACCCTATCTAATTCAATGAACCTCTAATGTTGAACCATATCTAATACAATGAACCTCTAATGTTGAACCATATCTAATACATTGAACCTCTATGATGAACCCTATCTAATACATTGAACCTCTAATGATGAACCCTATCTAATACATTGGACCTCTAATGTTGAACCATATCTAATACATTGAACCTCTAATGTTGAACCATATCTAATACATTGAACCTCTAATGATGAACCCTATCTAATACATTGAACCTCTAATGTTGAACCATATCTAATACATTGAACCTCTAATGTTGAAACCTATCTAATATATTGAACCTCTAATGATGAACCCTATCTAATACATTGAACCTCTAATGTTGAACCCTATCTAATTCAATGAACCTCTAATGTTGAACCATATCTAATACAATGAACCTCTAATGTTGAACCACATCTAATACATTGAACCTCTAATGATGAACCCTATCTAATACATTGAACCTCTAATGATGAACCCTATCTAATACATTGAACCTCTAATGTTGAACCATATCTAATACATTGAACCTCTAATGTTGAACCATATCTAATACATTGAACCTCTAATGATGAACCCTATCTAATACATTGAACCTCTAATGTTGAACCATATCTAATACATTGAACCTCTAATGTTGAATCCTATCTAATACATTGAACCTATAATGTTGAACCCTATCTAATACATTGAACCTCTAATGTTGAAACCTATCTAATACATTGAACCTCTAATGATGAACCCTATCTAATACATTGAACCTCTAATGATAAACCCTATCTAATACATTGAACCTATAATGATGAACCCTATCTAATACATTAAACCTCTAATGATGAACCCTATCTAATACATTGAACCTCTAATGTTGAAACCTATCTAATACATTGAACCTCTAATGATGAACCCTATCTAATACATTGAACCTATAATGTTGAACCCTATCTAATATGTTGAACCTATAATGATGAACCCTATCTAATACATTGAACCTCTAATGATGAACCCTATCTAATACATTGAACCTCTAATGTTGAACCATATCTAATACATTGAACCTCTAATGTTGAAACCTATCTAATACATTGAACCTCTAATGATGAACCATATCTAATACAATGAACCTCTAATGTTGAACCCTATCTAATTCAATGAACCTCTAATGTTGAACCATATCTAATACAATGAACCTCTAATTTTGAACCATATCTTATACATTGAACCTCTAATGATGAACCCTATCTAATACATTGAACCTCTAATGATGAACCCTATCTAATACATTGAACCTCTAATGTTGAACCATATCTAATACATTGAACCTCTAATGATGAACCCTATCTAATACATTGAACCTCTAATGTTGAACCATATCTAATACATTGAACCTCTAATGATGAACCCTATCTAATACATTGAACCTATAATGTTGAACCCTATCTAATACATTGAAAGTAAAATATACAATTATATAAAAATAAAATATATAACTATATAAAACTTATTATTATTAATAATTTAAAATTAAATTACATAAATGTTATATAAAAAAATATACAACTATATAAAACTTATTATTATTAATTATATAAAACTAAAATATATAATTATATAAAACGTATTATTATCAATCATTTATAACTAATTTACATAAATATCTTATATACAATTATATAAAACTTATTATTTTTAATTATAAAAAAGTAAAATATACAATTATATAAAACTTATTATTTTTAATTATATAAAAGTATAATATACAATTATATAAAACTTATTATTTTTAATTATATAAAAGTATAATATACAATTATATAAAATTATTATTATTAATCATTTAAAAGTAAATATCATAAATTGTTAAAAAATGTTTACCCAGCGACATGTCGCTGGGGTAAAGTTTGTTCATTAATTTTAGAAATCCCTCCAAAATTTTTTATTAACGCGCTTCTTTCACAAACCGACAAAATACAGGTTTCCCCAACGACATGTCGCTGGGGATAGTTTTGTTAAAATCGACAGGTTATTAAAACAGCTGGCGCAAACGACAAATTCTTTAGTTTCCCCAGCGACATGTCGCTGGGGAAAATTTCGTCAAAGATAAGGAAGGTTTGTCGCTGGGGAAAGTTTTGACAACTTCTTATCCTCAAACACTTTACAGAAACTTCACTTAACTCATCTCTTTTTCTCTTCTCTCAAACAAGCTGCGATTTACACCACCAATCATCACCACCATTCATTTACACCACCAATCATCACAAATATTCATCACCACTACCACCATTCATCACCATTTACGCCATCCCCATCACCACCAGTCCATCGTCACCACCAATCCATCACCACCAATCCATTAACACCAACCCGGCCACCACCACCACCAATCCGCCACTCCGCCACCAATCCATCTTTAATAATTGATAAAAAGTAATGTTTTGATTAATTTTTATTTTAGATTTTTACATTTTGATTTTATATTTTAATTTTTTGATTTTATAATTGATATTGTAATTGATGATTAATGTTTTGTTTAATTTTGTTTTATGTTTTTGATCCCGACTGTCGCGGAGCCCCGACCACAGCCGATCCCGACCCCAGCCGACCAAGCCCGCCACCGTCCGTGGTTTTAAAGGTTTTAATTTTGTTTAATTTTGATTTTAATTTTGTTTTATGTTTTTGGTTTTAAAGGTTTTAATTGATGATTTAAATGAGTTTCTTTTATGTTATTGTAGCCCCGACCACAGCCCGAGGCGCAGCCCCGACCACAGCCGACCACCAACTGACCACCACAAATAAAAAGTATGTTTTTTTATCATTTTGGTTTCCCCAGCGACATGTCGTTGGGGATTTATAAGCTTGTTAATTTCTATTAAACGTAAATCCAAACACTCTTTAACTGTGTAAAACGCAAACCCAAACACTCGCGATGTTGCTTATCAGCTTATCCGAATAAGCTGTTTTCAAACAGCTTATCCTGATAAGCTTATCAGGATAAGCTGTTTGAAATAGCTTATCCCGATAAGCTTAGCGGAATAAGCTGTTTGAAAACAGCTTATTCTGATAAGCTTATCAGGATAAGCTTTTTTCAAACAGTTTATCCTGATCAGCTTATCCGAATAAACTGTTTTCAAACAGAAAGATTTTGAATGAATGAATGAATGAAATTGTTGTGGATTGTTTAAATGTGTAAATTTATTTTGATATTTAGATTTGTGCATGCTTGTATTATTTTGTTCATGAATTTCTACATGTTATGCTAATTGTACCTGTATACAGATGACTGATGTTGCACAGGGACACGACGGGGACGGTGGTGGCGAGGATCCTTCACGTCCACGTCCTCCATCATTCGGTTGCGGGGGTTGCTTCGTCAACTGGGGTAAGAATTTCTGGATTATTGTAATACAAATTTGATACACATATTTAACTTGTTTGCCTTTACTTTTATGACTTTATCACTCACTTGATTTTGCAGGAAAAGGAAAGAAAAAGCCCAATTTGGGCGGGAGGAGAGCTGGCAGGCAGAATACCCGGGAGAAGACCCGCTGCCTGAAATTACTGGATGCGGTGGCCGAGAATCACAACCGGCCAGTCGAGATCGACTTTGTAGCCGGTAGAGGTGACCTTGTTATACCTGTCGGCCCCTACTCAGATCATTGGGGAAACTTATTCGGGTGTGTCGTTAGGGAAATACCTTTGTATTACCCTTCGTGGAGCAAGGTCCCCGAAGGGCACAAGGCGGCAGCCCGGGCAGCTATTGGGATAAGTTATCATTTTATATTTATTTGATTATCGTGTTCATTTATTTAATTGTATATATTTATTTAAATTTGTTTTTTATTTATATCATATAAATAAATAAACAAATTTAAATAAATATATAAATTATATTTCTAACTCCGTTTTTAATGTGTTGTATTGTGTATATTTATTTAAATTCGTTTATTTATTTATATCATATAAATAAATAAACAAATTTAAATAAATATATAAATTATATTGCTAACTCTGTTTTTAATGTGTTGTATTGTGTATATTTATTTAAATTCGTTTATTTATTTATATCATATAAATAAATAAACGAATTTAAATAAATATATAAATTATATTTCTAACTCTGTTTTTAATGTGTTGTATTGTGTATATTTATTTAAATTCTTTTATATATTTATATCATATAAATAAATAAACAAATTTAAATAAATATATAAATTATATTTCTAACTCTGTTTTCAATGTGTTGTATTTGATTGCAGAAAAAATATGATCTTGCGCCGCACATGAGCACCCCTCGGTGGAAGAGTATTTATGATACCATTAATCACCAGTTACAAAAATCATACAACACCAGCAAGGCTAGTCTGAAGCGAGATTATTGTGTAAAAGACCCCGAGACTGGAGAATACGATGTGGATCAAATTAGGCGGAACAGACCCGACGAGCACACACCTGAAGAGTGGGAGAAACAGATAGCGTTTTGGACTGACGAAGCTAACAAGAAGCGATCCTCAACAAACAGCCAAAATCGGTCCAAGGCAACACTTATCTCCCGACATGGTTCTCGGTCGATCCCTCGCACTCGACAACTCATGGTAATTATTATTATTATTATTATTATTATTGATTTTACATTATTATGGTTTTTTTATTTTTTTTTATTTTATTATTATTATTGTTTTTTATTTTTATTATTTTATTATTATCATTATTGATTTTACATACATATTATTATTGCCGCATTTAATTAGATTGATCTTACTTACGTGTGTATGTACAGCAAAAGGCGTCCGATACCCAACAGGAGCCTACAGAGATCGACATGTTCTATCGTCTGCATACGAATTCAGATGGTGTATTTATAGATGAGCAGTCTCTCCAATTGTATGTAAGTATTCTTTTCAAAACACACTTTAATGAATCATTGATTAATAATCTAGCAACCCGACTAATATATTTACTATCTTGTGTTACTGTTACCACACAGGATCAGACGAGGGAGCTAGAAGCGACGGGTGAGCACACCACTGCCGAGATCAACAGGATGGTGCGAGGAGGCAAGTTTTGCGGCCACCATCATAGCGTGGGTATGGTATTGCCGGGATACACCAGTACTCCCTCGTGCTTTTCGCCACCACCCCCTGAGACTCGTCGGGGTCGGGATGTTGATTTCATGATGGGCCTGCTGAGAAACGACGGCAGGTATGGCGATCTTTTTGCCAGATATGAGAGTGCTGGTGCCAGCGGGAGTGGGAGTCGCCCGGGTGATGATGCTGGTGCCAGCGGGAGCGGGAGTCGCCCGGGTGATGATGCTGAGGATCGGGAGGGTGGCGAGGATGGTGGCGATGACGCGAGCTAGTCGTGTCATATATGTGTTTGTTAGTATGGTACATAGTTTCTTTATGTTCATCTTGACTTGTTTCCCTATTATCCTAAATTAGAACGATTGTTTCCCTAGTATCCTTAACTATCCCGACTTATTCCTAGTATCCTTGACTAAATTAGAACGTTATATTATATTTTGGTGCAAGTTTGAACTTATTCCGCGTTTGTGTTGATTTGTATTCTAAGTTTACTTTATATGTGTCTTTTGGTGAGCAAATACAGGTTTTTGTTACAGGTTTTGGTAGATTTTTACCGGAAAAATTCCGGAAAAAATCTGGAAAACGCCTGCTGTGCAGGCAATTTAAAAAAAAACTGCAGACTCTTCCCCAGCGACATGTTGCTGGGGAAACTTTGGTTATTCGTTGACAAGTCAAACGCAAAGCGTTGACAAGTCAAATGTATCGAAAGTTTCCCCAGCGACATGTCGCTGGGGAAAAGTTGAAAAACGTTGACAAGTCAACGACAACGCGTTGAAAAGTCAAATAAAAGGAATGATTCCCCAGCGACATGTCGCTGGGGAAACTTTGTGATTAGCTAAAATGTTTAAGTTTAGCTTAATTTTTTTTGTTTAATAAGGATTTTCCCCAGCGACATGTCGTTGGGGAAAATGTTGCCACCGTGGCAATCTATTCTTCCAGGAAAAGTCTGTGGGGCACGCAAGTCGCTGGGGTAAGTCGCTGGGGATACTTTTAACAACTAGCATACCCCAGCGAATTTTCCCCAGCGAAATGTCGCTGGGGAAATATATCCCCAGCGACATGTCGCTGGGGAAACCCCAAAATTATCGCTGGGGTAGGGCGCGATTGTTGTAGTGAGAGTAATGCTATTTAGACCTACATACATGCCTAAATATATGCCTAATGCATAAATAACTTGTACATGTGAAATATGCATTTTCTCTCTCTAAATTCACACCAATCATTATTCAAATTCAACCAATCAAATCATTAGGTACATTTGTAGGCATGATTAGTAGGCACAACAATCATTTTTTTAAAATCTAAAAAGTATCATACTTACCACTTTGTGCTTTTCTAGTCGCAAACTTACACTTTAGCTTTTTATATACCTTAAACCTCAAATCTTGTCTTTTTATGAGTATCATTTTACCCATTGAGAAGGTTAGTGTCATGTCACCAAGTTAATATCTATGTGTCAATTTTTTATCCAACATCATCTTTCTCACTCACCTTCTTCCTCAATTCACCCAAACCTTAATTCCCAAATCAAATTACCTTCACAAAATTAAACAAACAAATACACAAAATTGATGCCTTCACAAAATCAAATTCACATTCCAGCTGGAATTATTGTCCGGCCATCTCCATTGTCTACACACCGCCGACTGCCATAGGCATCACCCTCACTCACAACCACCATCAACTCTACGCCAGATTCAACACGCTAGATCTACCACCGAGATCTATAACATCATCATCATCACACCATCAACCATAATGTCAATCCACCACCACTCAAAATCACCTCCACCACGTCCGACCACCATCAAACGTGACCACAACTGTCAAAGATCATCACAGCCGCCACCACGACAAGCTTATCCTCACCATCTAAACCACCAGTCACGTGTCTTCAGTAACCACCAGCCGCCACCAACGCATCACGTACCACCAGCCACCATTCCACCGGCCGCTCAACTGAACATCATTTGATGGTGTTTGTGTTTTAGGGGATCAAATGAATATTTTGGATTTGAGATTAGTAACCTGTGGAAAAAGAAGATATACCTAGAAGATCGATGTGGAAATTAAAAGCATGTTTATTTTGTATTTTTTTAATATATAACCTGCTACCTTCTTGGTTGGTAAAATGATACCTACACAAAGACAAAGTTTGGGGTTTAAGGTACATAAAAGGCTAAAGTGTAAGTTTGGGACTAGAAAAGCACAAAGTGTTAAGTATGACATTTTTTAGTGTCATTAGCCCTTTTTAATTAAGAAGTAAAATTCTTATTATGTATAAATAAGAAAACACTATAATAATTATGTTTTTTTAAATGGTGTGATTTTCAAGAATAATAATCAACTAACAGCCACACCGTGTGCTCTTATCAGTCGCACCAAAAACACTCTCACATTAAAACCCACATTATAAAAATATACCCCCACAAACTAACTCACTCACACTCACACTCACACTCACAACCGAATTAAATAATTTGTCACTACATATTACCCGAAAAGCGAGCAACACCTTCGTGGGTATATTTTCTCAATCCTCGCGCGTGAGGTATGAACCATTTAGCAATGGTGGCGCGTGACTTTACCAATTTTTGCCTCACGATAAAGCCCACGGGCTTGCTAAACATAGCCGTAGGGTAAACTACAAAAAGTCCGTGTGTTGTTTTCGAAAACTGCATTACGCTCCACTCGAACCTCTTTTTGCTTCCCTATGTTTTGTTGTCCCCACCCAAACCACATAGGGAAGATTTGGATCTTAACGAGGTTGTTATTGTTTCAACTAAAAACAGTTCAAAACATGTTAGCATCATTCTCTCATTAATTATACCACTTTGGGGGAACCTCACCGCTATATAATTCCAGGAAATATTAATCTAAACGTGTAGCTAGACTAGTTAGCAAATACTGAGCAATGCAGTATTAGTAGCTTAAGATACTTTCAGATTGCTCAAATTATATAGATACACGTAACGTACATTGATGTGTACTTGGCAGTAAACACAAAATCATGAAAGTATATGAAAGAAAATATAGACATATACCAAACCGAATATCAGCCTTTTGTAATTGGATATTGATTGTTACGGCCATATACTGGATAAGAAAGTAAAAATCGAGAATCCAAGGTAAATAGAGAGCTTACTTTCAGCTGAGACAGGATGAAGATGTATGGAGCTTGGAATTGTAAGTTATTGAATAGATTTCTGGATTGTACAAGGATTGGCGAGGGTGATATATATACTTATATATATGACGGCATAAGAGTTTCTTTGGGCATGCGTACGGAGGTGGGGTGAATAGATATCTGAACTTGAGTTTCTTCAATGGCCTCCTGACGGTACTCTAGGGACAACGTCACCTATTTCCAAGCCAAGTTCAAATATTGAAATACAAGTGGAAGTTTCAGGGTGTAACCACTAACCACAACCTGTGTGCAGAGAGACGACGGGCCAGATGAACGGAAAGTGCAGCCATTAATGCAATGCAGCTAATGGCGTCCAAGTTATTTGCAATTATTCTTGTTCGGGTGAAGGAGAGAATGAGCTCTACATGACCATAACCGTTACCATTGCTTATTTTGCTATGCCATGAGGGGTTTATACGGTTACAAATTACAAAGTGATGTTGAATAATGGAAGTATTAGCTAGCTAGAATGATATTAGTAATCATGTCATCAGTAGGGGCATTTGGATCTTGTTTTGGCAATAACATTGTGGCATGATTCAAAACAGTGGAATTGGTACAGGCAAGATAATTGTATAGTAAGGGCGCAATCAATCCACTAAAAGTATACAAACAAGATGAGGGGCACAACTAAACCGTAAAAGATGATATGGTTGTAGGTACTAGACAATGGTCACAAGACGAGTATAAAATCGTAAACAAAAGCCAGAAGCAAATATATAATCATTAAGATCACAACACTAAAAGATCACTTAAGTTTTCACAGCAACACATAACCCTCTTCAGAAGATTCTTCGTCAGCAACAACACTGGAGTTTTGGTCTTGAGAATGATCAACAGATTCTGAAATAGCAAGACCACCACCAGGTGCAAGGCGATTACGCTGCAATTGTTCCATATATAGACAGGGATCAAAGGTAGAGCTGGAATCATTCATGATTTTGACAAATTCAATCGTGGTTGGTAAGTGAGCATTACCTATCCCCTCCATGTCGTTCATGGCCCTCAAGTCCTTGTATTCCGCTACCACAGAAAAACGAGCCATATCCCAAGCACTATGAGCATGAAACTTCTTTTTAGAAGATGCAACACCATAACCCTTTTTAGAAGATTCTTGGTCAGCAACAACACTGGAGTTTTGGTCTTGAGAATGATCATCAGCAGATGAGTCTGAAATAGCAAGACCACCAAGCTTAGGGCGATTACGCTGCATTTCTTCCAGATATGCATAGGGATCAAATGTAGATTTGGAATTATTAATGAGGCGCACAAATTCGTTCGCGGGTAGCAAGTGACCATTACCTATCCCCGCCCTTTCGTTCCTCACCCTCAAGATATAATATTGCTGCATAACACCAAATCGAGCCGTATCCCAAGATGTTCACACGCCAGCCTTCATCTTTTCTTTTCTTTTCTTTTCTTTTCTATTAGGGTTTCGTTTCTATTACAATCAATTCGATCTGCTCTCCTTGGTCGGTTCACTTTTCACTTCTCTTTACCTTTTTCTTTTTCACTTGGTTTTGCCCCTTTCACTTCTTTCTATTTTTCCTATTCGCTCCGCGTCACCAAAACTCATCACTCAGTCTCTCACGCGTAAGATATGCTAAAAGCATGCATTATTGACTTTGAAGAAACTTAGAATACCCATTTTCCCATTGCCTAACACTACAACATTCGCGCCCTACCCCAACGATAATTTTGGGGTTTCCCCAGCGACATGTCGCTGGGGATATGTTTCCCCAGCGACATTTCGCTGGGGAAAATTCGTTGGGGTATGCTAGTTGTTAAAAGTATCCCCAGCGATTTACCCCAGCGACATGCGGGCCCCACAGACTTTTCCTGGAAGAATAGATTGCCACGGTGGCAACATTTTCCCCAGCGACATGTCGCTGGGGAAAATCCTTATTAAACAAAAAAATTAAGTTAAACTTAACCATTTTAGCTAATTACAAAGTTTCCCCAGCGACATGTCGCTGGGGAATCTTTCCTTTTGTTTGACTTGTCAACGCGTTGTCGTTGACTTGTCAACGTTTTCAAAAGTTTCCCCAGCGACATGTTGTTGGGGAAACTTTCGATACGTTTGACTTGTCAACGCTTTGCGTTTGACTTGTCAACGAATAACCAACGTTTCCCCAGCGACATGTCGCTGGGGAAGAGTCTGCAGGTTTTTTTTTAAATTGCCTGCACAGCAGGCGTTTTCCAGATTTTTTCCGGAATTTTTCCGGGAAAAATCTACCAATTAATTAATGTTCGCAATAGCTTATCACTAATTAATATATTACGCATAATATATTAATGTATAATTGTTTTACGTATTAACGCGTGTGTCTCCTTAGGCTCGGGACGACTTCCGGACATATATTATTTACGTGTACATATTCCTTCAAGATGTGGTTGCCGTTAGGGGTTTATACGATTACAAAATACAAAGTGATGTTGCATAACGGAACTAGCTAGAATGATGTTAGTAATCTGAAGGGGCATTGGATCTTCTTTCGGCAATAACATTGTGGCATGATTCAAAACAGTGGAATTGGTAATTGTATAGTAACAGCGCAATCAATCGACTATAAGTAAATTGCTCACAATACAAATAAGAAAGCATAAACAAAAGCCAAAAGCATATATATAATCATTAAGATCACAACACTAAAAGATCACTCAAGTTGAGGTTTCACAGCAACACCATATTCCTTTTCAGAAGATTCTTGGTCAGCAACAACACTGGACTTTTGCTCTTGTGAATCATCAACAGATTCTGAAATAGCAAGACCACCACCAGGTGCAGGGCGATTACGTTGCATTTCTCTCATATACAGATAGGGATCAAAGGTAGAGTTGTTGGAATTATTCATGAGTTGGACAAATTCAATGGTGGGTAGCAAGTGAGCATTACCTATGCCCTCCCTGTCGTTCCTGGCCCTCAAGTCCTCATATTCCCCTACCACACAAAAACGAGCGATATCCCAAGCACTAAGAGCATGAAAACTCTTTTTAGCAACAACAGTAGTGGAGGAGTTTTGGTCTTGAGAATGATCAGCAGAAGATGATTCTGAAATAGAAAGATCACCAAGTTTGGGGCGATTACGCTGCATTTCTTGCAGATATCGATAGGGATCAAATGTAGTCTTGGAATTATTAATGAGGCTCGCAAATTCACTCGGGGATAGCAAGTGATCATTACCAATCCCCGCCCTTTCGTTCCTCACCTTCAAGATATTATATTCCTGTATAATACCAAATCGAGCCAAATCCCAACCTGTCAACAAGCCGTTCTTCATCTTCTCTTTTCTTTTCTTTTTCTTTTTTAGGGTTTCGTCTCTATCACAATTTAATCACCCTTTTTCCTATTTATGTCTGTTACTTAATTGGTCGGTCGGTTTTCTTTTTTTTTAATACCCCGTCCTTTATTTTTTGGGATAATTATCAAAAGAGTCCTTTTAATTTTAAGCAATTCGTGATTGAGTCTAAAAAAACATGTTTTTCCTCATACGGTCCAGGCCAACAAAAGACCAACAAAGAATATAGGGCAACAACCATTCAGATTTTGACAAGTGTCCAAAGAATAGGGCAATTTTGACAGATTGTCCTAAGATATATGGCAACAGAGGACACGTGGCGCATTCCGTACCCAGTTGCCCTATTGCCCAAAAAAATAGACCATTTCTAGAAAGAGAAAATTTAAGGTGTTTTTTGGGAAGAGAGTAATGCCCAACGGACCTTTTTTGGTAATTTTCCCTTATTTTTTTCACTTCTCCTAATTTTTTCTACTTTTTTTTGAACGGAAACAAACTAATACCTTGTACAGTTTGTGTCGTACTACTTCCGTTCCAAAATTATTGTCTAATATTTTTTAACAATAAATAGGAAATTTAGTTTAAGTTTACAATATTATAATCACTTGTGGTAATTATTACATATATTAAAAAGTTTTAAATTAGTGCCTAAATATATGTCTAATGCATAAATAACTTTTACATTTGAAATATGCATTTTCTCTCTCTAAATTCACACCAATCATTATTCAAATTCAACCAAGCAAATCATTAGGTACATTTGTAGGCATGATGAGTAGGCACAACAATCATTTTTTTTAAATCTAAAAAGTATCATACTTACCACTTCGTGCTTTTCTAGTCGCAAACTTACACTTTAGCTTTTTATATACCTTAAACCTCATATCTTATCTTTTTATGACTATCATTTTACCCATTGAGAAGGTTATTAGTGTCATGTCACCAAGTTAATATCTATGTGTCAATTTTTTTATCTAACATCATCTTTCTCACTTACCTTCTTCCTCAATCCACCCAAACCTTAATTCCCAATCAAATTACCTTCACAAAATTAAACAAACAAATACACAAAATTGATGCCTTCACAAAATCAAATTCACATTCCAGCTGGAATTATTGTCCGACCATCTTCATCGTCTACACACCGCCGACTGCCATGGGCATCACCCTCACTCACAACCACCATCAACTCTACGCCAGATTCAACACGCTAGATCTACCACCGAGATCTATAACATCATCATCATCACACCATCAACCATAATGTCAATCCACCACCACTCAAAATCACCTCCACCACGTCCGACCACCATCAAACGTGACCACAACTGTCAAAGATCATCACAGCCGCCACCACGACAAGCTTATCCTCACCATCTAAACCACCAGTCGCGTGTCTTCAGTAACCACCAGCCGCCACCAACGCATCACGTACCACCAGCCACCATTCCACCACCATTCCACCGGCCGCTCAACTGAACATCATTTGATGGTGTTTGTGTTTTAGGGGATCAAATGAATTTTTTGGATTTGAGATTAGTAACCTGTGGAAAAAGAAGATATACCTAGAAGATCGATGTGGAAACTAAAAGCATGTTTATTTTGTATTTTTTTAATATATAACCTGCTACCTTCTTGGTGGGTAAAATGATACCTACACAAAACAAAGTTTGGGGTTTAAGGTACATAAAAGGCTAAAGTGTAAGTTTGGGACTAGAAAAGCACAAAGTGTTAAGTATGACATTTTTTAGTGTCATTAGCCCTTTTTAATTAAGAAGTAAAATTCTTATTATGTATAAATAAGAAAAAACTATAATGATTATGTTTTTTTAAATGGTCTGATTTTCAAGAATAATAATCAACTAACAGCCACACCGTGTGCTCTTATCAGTCGCACCAAAAACACTCTCACATTGAAACCCACATTATAAAAATATACCCCACAAACTAACTCACTCACACTCACACTCACACTCACACTCACACTCACAATCGAATTAAATAATTTGTCACTACATATTACCCGAAAAGCGAGCAACACCTTCGTGGGTATATTTTCTCAATCCTCACGCGTGAGGTATGAACCATTTAGTAATGGTGGCGCGTGACTTTACCAATTTTTGCCTCACGATAAAGCCCACGGGCTTGCTAAACATAGCCGTAGGGTAAACTACAAAAAGTCCGTGTGTTGTTTTCGAAAACTGCATTACGCTCCACTTGAACCTCTTTTTGCTTCCCTATGTTTTGTTGTCCCCACCCAAACCACATAGGGAAGATTTGGATCTTAACGAGGTTGTTATTGTTTCAACTAAAAACAGTTCAAAACATGTTAGCATCATTCTCTCATTAATTATACCACTTTGGGGGAACCTCACCGCTATATAATTCCAGGATATATTAATCTAAACGTGTAGCTAGACTAGTTAGCAAATACTGAGCAATGCAGTATTAGTAGCTTAAGATACTTTCAGATTGCTCAGATTATATAGATACACGTAACGTACATTGATGTGTACTTGGCAGTAAACACAAAATCATGAAAGTATATGAAAGAAAATATAGACATATACCAAACCGAATATCAGCCTTTTGTAATTGGATATTGATTGTTACGGCCATATACTGGATAAGAAAGTAAAAATCGAGAATCCAAGGTAAATAGAGAGCTTACTTTCAGCTGAGACAGGATGAAGATGTATGGAGCTTGGAATTGTAAGTTATTGAATAGATTTCTGGATTGTACAAGGATTGGCGAGGGTGATATATATACTTATATATATGACGGCATAAGAGTTTCTTTGGGCATGCGTACGGAGGTGGGGTGAATAGATATCTGAACTTGAGTTTCTTCAATGGCCTCCTGACGGTACTCTAGGGACAACGTCACCTATTTCCAAGCCAAGTTCAAATATTGAAATACAAGTGGAAGTTTCAGGGTGTAACCACTAACCACAACCTGTGTGCAGAGAGACGACGGGCCAGATGAACGGAAAGTGCAGCCATTAATGCAATGCAGCTAATGGCGTCCAAGTTATTTGCAATTATTCTTGTTCGGGTGAAGGAGAGAATGAGCTCTACATGACCATAACCGTTACCATTGCTTATTTTGCTATGCCATGAGGGGTTTATACGGTTACAAATTACAAAGTGATGTTGAATAATGGAAGTATTAGCTAGCTAGAATGATATTAGTAATCATGTCATCAGTAGGGGCATTTGGATCTTGTTTTGGCAATAACATTGTGGCATGATTCAAAACAGTGGAATTGGTACAGGCAAGATAATTGTATAGTAAGGGCGCAATCAATCCACTAAAAGTATACAAACAAGATGAGGGGCACAACTAAACCGTAAAAGATGATATGGTTGTAGGTACTAGACAATGGTCACAAGACGAGTATAAAATCGTAAACAAAAGCCAGAAGCAAATATATAATCATTAAGATCACAACACTAAAAGATCACTTAAGTTTTCACAGCAACACATAACCCTCTTCAGAAGATTCTTCGTCAGCAACAACACTGGAGTTTTGGTCTTGAGAATGATCAACAGATTCTGAAATAGCAAGACCACCACCAGGTGCAAGGCGATTACGCTGTTAGTTCATGCTCGTTGTAATGAGCCAAATGTGGCTAGAGGTGTGTGAGCCTATTGGGGGCACACACACTAGAACACAAGAATGCGTTTGACATTTCACGTATAAAGCTTCTAAAATCAACCCGTTTGACCCGTTTTGGACATGAATGGTTAAGACATGAATCTATTGAGTTCCTAAAGTCCCTGGCTGGCCAAGAAGGTTCTAGAAAGATAATAAAAGTGTCTACATTCGTTTGTATGCTGAGATAAGGAGAGATAAGGAGTAAAGTGGAGTTGTGATAAGTTAAGGAGTGTTTGGGATAAGGCTTAAAATTCAAGTTTAAGCATTATCTCAACTAGGGTTTGAAGGGTATATAAACCCCTCACCCCCTGCTCATAACTCACGACTAAAACCACAAAAACACAGCTATAATCTCTGTTTTCCCATCTCCTTCATTCAAATCAATAAACCTAATATTAGGGTTTATAGTTTTTGAATTACATCTCAAATCACAACCAAACACTTGCATTATATTCAATCCAAGGTGGTTTAGTAACTTGGAATCAATTCTCAGTTTGCTAAAACAAAGTCTTAAACGAAGGTTTATAAGCTGTTAAAGGTGCAACAGCTTATTGAAGCTTTTGGGTCTCTACTGATCGTTCTCGGACAGAACAAGCATTTTCTGTCGCACAGTGTTGTCAGATATCGGACAACACTGAGATCTGATTTATTGGACAGTGCTGGATATCGGACAAAACTACAGTTTAGGCTGTTTTAGTTTTTGATCCGTTTTGGGCTACGACACTTGGTGTTTGGGTATACGTGGAGTTCGGCTAGCAATCCGGACGTGTTCGTTTGACCTGTTTGTGTGAGCAACCGTAGAGGTGGTATATTTTATCACTCGTTTTAGTTTCATTGCTTTTGGACGAAGGTTAGTTTTCGCGTTTCCTTTATTGTTTATTATTAATTACGTGTTAATCATAATTGCTCAAACTAGATCCATTCCGCTGCGCACTCGTAGTTACATGGTTAACTAGGTATTAAATCCCAACAGTGGCATCACGAGTCATGCTCGTTTGGTGGTTATGGGTTACACGTTTTAAATAAACACGCGAAACCGCATGCATGAAACCTAATTTAGTTATTTGTTTTATTTTTATTTGACAATTAAATTGTGTACTTGTCATTAATTATAAAAAATAACAAGATGGTAATTATTAAAATTAATTGTTAATTAGAAACATATAATTAAAATTAAATGGTTAATTAGAATACATAAAATAATTAAAAAAAATTAATAGTTAATTGTTTTGCCATGATTATTTTATGTGTTATCCGGCTATAAGACTCACTACAATCACGTAATGTGATGCATGGGGTGATTTAGGCACTTGATAAAAACCTAATGAGAGTCTTATGGTTCTTCGTTTGGGGAAGACTCTTCGGGGTCTCGGATTTATGTGTTTACTTAATGTCTTATGTTTGTTGTATTTGTTTTCCTAATTGCGTTATTGTTACATGTTTTTCAAAACACCTAAATTACATGCAATATGGATAAATACTTATAGAGAAACATGACATTGAAATTGGTCAATATTTTACACGCCTAAATACATGTTCATTGTGACCGGTTATGTGTTACGTGGAAAAGTGTTTTATAACATAAAAGGACCTAAACACTATTGAAACACGCTTTCATGAAAATAAAAACTGGACGCTATGGACTCATGGGATGTACGGCTCACCCACTAGAACAAACTATAAGGCGGGTATAAGCCGGTGCGCACAGTCACACCTAAAGGATATCCGACTATTGCCTTGCGCTGGTCTGGTCCTGCGCTTGCTTGCGAGTTCGATTGGAGCTACCGTGAACCATCGTAGATCACTACAGTGTCATTACTAAAAGTTTTTAAAAATCGTGCTACAAAGTTGTTTACATGCTTCTTTGTACACATGTTTTACCACATTTATGTGTTATACCCTATGTGAAATTTAAGTGTATGCCAGCCAACTAAGAACACGTGCATTTGATTTGGCTTCTCTGGACAGTCCTAAGGGCCTTGTCAAACCCATGGCAAATTTTTCACGACGGTCAGACCCTGTGTGATATTTGCATGTTCTTGCTTGGTTAACTTAACTCGAGTATGCACGGTCAGACCCTGGACCCGAGGCATAAGATGAGACTAAACATGCTCATGACACTACTACCGTTTTACTAGTGTCTTGAACGGTCTCATAAAGTCTAAGAGTTTCATGTTATGCAATTAACGCTCGTCGCTTACCTCTTGCCCCACTTGTTTACATATTGGACAGTCCTTTTGTAAGAGTGGGAGTACAAGATGGATCTTAGTCTTAATTAGTAATTAATTGGGTAGTTAATTCTATTAAGAATGTAATTATCGAAAATACTAATTGTTTGAACTTTTTAATTGTAGATGACTACCAATGTCGGAAACAATTCGGTACTCAGGAGTTTCTTCGAGAAACACAAACTCACTGGGCCTAACTTCATTGATTGGTACCGCCAGTTGCGCATTATCCTATCAGCTGAAGACAAGGAACAATACTTGGAACATCCAATTCCTGCTGCACCTGTTGCAACTCCTGGTCACCAAGTCCCTCCCGATGCTCTTGCAGCTCATGCTGCTTGGGTCAAAGGGTCAAAGGACATTGCTGCCCTTATGCTCATGACTATGGACTTAGAGATCCAACGAAATCTAACCCATCTCGGAGCATATGACATGTTGCAGGAGCTGAAAACCATGTTTTCTCAGCAAGCAGAACAGGAACTTCTTCAAACTGCGCGTGAATTTCACGCGTGCAAGCTTGAGGATGGTCAAAATGTAGGCTCATATGTTCTTAAGATGAAGGGCTACATTGAGAACTTGGAGCGTCTTGGTCACCCCGTGACTGTCAGCTATGGAATAAGCCTGATCTTGATAGGCCTTTCCAAGGAATATGACAGTTTTGTTCAAAACTTCCACATGCATGGCATGGGGAAGACTGTGAATTCGGTGAATGAACTGCATGCCATGCTTAAACAACATGAGCAAACACTTCCCAAGAAGGTTGTTTCACCTGCACTTCATAATGTGCGTGCAGGCAAGGTCCAGAAAAAGCAAGGTAGAAAACCGCCTAAGGCTGCGAAGGGGAATTATGGTAATGGAAAGAATAAGCTGGCTTATGCTCCCGAGCACAAATCATCTTATGCTCCCAAGAACAGAAATCCTCCACCACCCAAAAAGGATAATCCTGCTAAGGACGACCCCTGTCACAAATGTGGTCAGATAGGTCATTGGAAACGGAACTGTCCCGAGCACTTAGCCGAGTTGCAGAAAAAGAAGAGGTTGTCTCAAGAAGCCAACACTTCAGGTATTTTCACTATAGAACTATATTCCCTTCTGAGTAATTCGTGGGTATATGACACTGGTTGTGGTACTCACATTTGTAATAATACTCAGGGTCTAAGGGGAAGTAAGAAGCTGAATCCAGGAGCTTTGAATCTGTACATGGGCAATGGTCAACGTGCAGGAGTTGAAGCTATTGGAAATTATCATTTATGTCTCCCTAGTGGATTAGTTATTGTTTTGAACAATTGTCACTATGCCCCCTCTATCACTAGAGGGATTATTTCAGTTTCTGGTTTGTTTAAAGATGGTTTTGTAAACTGTTTTGATTCGAATAATGCAATTTCAGTTTCTAGGAATAACGTTGTTTATTTTACTGCTACTCCCCGAGGGGATGGCATTTATGAAATTGATATGTCTTGTTCTAAAACCAATGATAGTTCTATGTTTGCTGTTAGCAATAAAAGAGCCAAATTAAATTTGGACTCTACTCTCTTGTGGCATTGTCGTCTTGGACACATAAGCAAGAAACGCATAGAGAAGTTGCAACATGATGGACTTCTCACCTCAACTGACATTAAGTCATTTGAAAAGTGTGTCTCTTGTATGTCTGGGAAGATGGCAAGAAAACCCTATTCACATCAAGTGGAAAGGGCTAAAGATCTACTTGGACTAATACATACTGATGTTTGTGGCCCATTTAGAATCATGTCAAGGCAAGGAGCTAACTACTTTGTCACTTTTACTGACGACTTTAGTCGGTATGGTTATGTTTACCTGTTATAGCATAAACATGAAGTGTTTGAGACATTTAAAGTGTTTCAAAAGGAAGTAGAAAATCAACTCGGTAAGACCATAAAATCACTACGATCTGATCGTGGAGGTGAATATATGAGTCAAGAGTTTTTGGATCATCTTAAGGAGCATGGGATTATTGCCCATCGAACTCCTCCCTACACACCTCAACATAATGGGGTGTCTGAGAGGAGGAATCGAACACTGCTAGACATGGTTCGATCCATGATGAGTCAAACTAATCTTCCAAAGTCCTTTTGGGATTATGCCCTTGAGTCTGCTGCACGCATACTCAACATGGTTCCAACTAAGAAGGTTGAAAAGACACCGTATGAAGTATGGCATGGGCAAGCCCCTAAGTTGTCTTACTTAAGAGTCTGGGGTTGTGAAGCTTTGGTTAAACGTGATACGATGACCAAACCTGACAAACTGGAACCCAGATCTATTAAGTGTATCTTTGTAGGATACCCAAAGGAAACGATGGGATATTCCTTCTACTACCCACCTGAGAACAAAGTTATTGTTGCTCGGAATGCTGAGTTCTTTGAGAGTAATCTCTTAGATCAAGAAGCAAGTGGGAGTATAGAAGACCTTGAAATTATTCAAGATGAAGATACAAATCCTTCTGATGACACTGGCTTAGATCATGATGAGGATGATCAAGAAATTGAAGAACCTCAAAGTGATATCAATCCCATTCGTAAGTCCTCTAGGACACGTCGTGCCCCAGATCGAATGTGTTTATACGTCGATGCTGAGGAGCATGAGTTAGGGGATCTTGGAGAACCCGCTAACTATAAAGCTGCATTATTGGATCCTGAATTCGAAAAATGGCTTAATGCGATGAATGTGGAGATGCAATCCATGAAAGATAATGATGTCTGGGTATTAGTTGATCTTCCTCCTAACGGTAGAACCGTTGGTAGCAAGTGGCTATTCAAGAAAAAGACTGACATGGATGGCAAAGTACACACCTTTAAAGCTCGTCTTGTAGCAAAGGGCTTCACTCAAACCTACGGGGTTGATTATGAAGAGACCTTTTCTCCTGTAGCAGACATTAGAGCTATAAGGATTCTTATAGCCATAGCCGCGTTCTATGACTATGAGATTTGGCAAATGGATGTCAAAACCGCTTTCCTCAATGGACATCTTTCCGAAGAAGTCTATATGGTGCAACCTGAGGGTTTTGTCGATCCTAAATATCCTAACCGAGTATGCAAGCTCAAGCGTTCCATTTATGGACTTAAGCAAGCATCTAGGCAATGGAATAAGCGTTTTGATGACGAGATTAAGAAATTCGGTTTCACTCAGAATCAAGATGAGCCATGTGTATATCACAAAGCCAGTGGGAGTAATGTTACTTTCCTAATTCTATATGTTGATGACATATTGCTCATGGGGAACAATATTCCAATGTTGAAAGGGGTAAAATCCTACCTTGGAAAATGTTTTGCTATGAAAGATTTAGGAGAAGCTGCATATATTCTTGGAATCAAGATCTACCGAGATAGATCTAGACGGTTAATTGGTTTATGTCAAAGTGCTTACATTGAGAAAATCTTGAAAAGATTTCATATGGAGAATTCCAAGCGTGGAACTATCCCAATGCATGAAAGCCCTAAATTGAGTAAGTCACAATGTGCTGTTTCACCAGCTGAAAAGCAACGCATGCAGAATGTTCCTTATGCCTCGGCTATAGGATCAATTATGTATGCTGTGAGATGTACTCGTCCTGATGTTGCGTTCGCTCAGAACATAACAAGCCGATTTCAACAGAGTACTGGTGAACTTCACTGGACTGCTGTTAAAAATATTCTTAAGTATTTACGGAATACTAAGGATATGTTTCTGGTTTATGGTGGTGACGAAAAACGAGAGCTCAGGGTTTCTTGCTACACTGATGCTGGATATCTGACAGATGCTGATGACCTAAAATCTCAGACTGGATATGTTTTCGTTCTAAATGGAGGTGCTGTTGACTGGAAAAGCACAAAGCAAAGTATTTTTGCAACTTCATCTACAGAAGCTGAGTATATAGCTGCTTTTGATGCAGCTAAAGAGGCTGTTTGGATTCGTAAGTTCATTTCTGGGCTTGGTATTATGCCCACAATTGAAGATCCCATTGATATGTATTGTGACAATACTGGAGCCATTACTATAGCTAATGAAAGCGGAGTCACCAAGGGTGCTAGACATTTCCGCGCAAAAGTTCACTATCTTCGAGAGACCATTGAGATGGGTGATGTCAAGATAGCAAAAGTTCATACAGATGACAATCTAGCTGATCCATTTATGAAGGCGTTAGCATTCCCTAAGCATTCTAAATTGACTCGGGGTATTGGTTTGACACCAGCTAGTAGTCTCATGTAAATCTGTATGTTAATTAGTATTTGGATAATTTGGAATTATAAGACAGTTTTATTTTCTGATAAATAAAGATACGAGGTATTTGTTATTTCATTCATATAAAATTTGTTATTCTATATTTGCATGTTTAATCCATGAATGATTTAATCATTCTAAATATCCATTGTCGGTTAGCAATATGGGAATATTGTTTACATAAGGCAAATGTGAGTGTTGGATATATTCTGTGAGAATGAGAATTGTTCTAAGCCAAACTCATATGTATTCATAAGGGATGCATACTGGATTCCCCAACTTCAAACATTTACTTTTGGATCCATGTCATGAGTAAGATGTTGAAAATGGTCTGTTAAGTCATCCTTAGACTTGAGATGCAAACAAGTTCTGCATGTGTGGATATCACTTTCGTAATTATATGCAAAACGCTGTCCTGAATAAGGTAGTTATAAAAGCTATTTTTCGGAGTGATGTGAAGCAGCATCCACAACACTTGTAGTCAATAAAGGATTTGTTACTCCACTTAGTATGTGCAGAATGATACCATGGCGCCTCTCTAGAATTAATCAGATAATTGTTTGGCCGAACCCAAATGGTAATGCAAGATGAATCTTGGTTACATTTGGTATATCTGAATTGAATTCAATAACGAGAATCTAAATGGTTAAACTATATGGAATGAGTTAGGATCCATATCCATGGTTTAACGGTATCTATAACAAAGGATGATAAAAGCAAGACATAAATGACCATGCTACTGAGAATGTTCTATGAAACTATATCTCAGACACCTCTAGTTAAATAACGAGTGTGAGCGTTGCTAGACGTTTCTGTCGTTGACATTTGTGCAATCAACTCCAACGACCAAGTGGGAGCTGTTAGTTCATGCTCGTTGTAATGAGCCAAATGTGGCTAGAGGTGTGTGAGCCTATTGGGGGCACACACACTAGAACACAAGAATGCGTTTGACATTTCACGTATAAAGCTTCTAAAATCAACCCGTTTGACCCGTTTTGGACATGAATGGTTAAGACATGAATCTATTGAGTTCCTAAAGTCCCTGGCTGGCCAAGAAGGTTCTAGAAAGATAATAAAAGTGTCTACATTCGTTTGTATGCTGAGATAAGGAGAGATAAGGAGTAAAGTGGAGTTGTGATAAGTTAAGGAGTGTTTGGGATAAGGCTTAAAATTCAAGTTTAAGCATTATCTCAACTAGGGTTTGAAGGGTATATAAACCCCTCACCCCCTGCTCATAACTCACGACTAAAACCACAAAAACACAGCTATAATCTCTGTTTTCCCATATCCTTCATTCAAATCAATAAACCTAATATTAGGGTTTATAGTTTTTGAATTACATCTCAAATCACAACCAAACACTTGCATTATATTCAATCCAAGGTGGTTTAGTAACTTGGAATCAATTCTCAGTTTGCTAAAACAAAGTCTTAAACGAAGGTTTATAAGCTGTTAAAGGTGCAACAGCTTATTGAAGCTTTTGGGTCTCTACTGATCGTTCTCGGACAGAACAAGCATTTTCTGTCGCACAGTGTTGTCAGATATCGGACAACACTGAGATCTGGTTTATTGGACAGTGCTGGATATCGGACAAAACTACAGTTTAGGCTGTTTTAGTTTTTGATCCGTTTTGGGCTACGACACTTGGTGTTTGGGTATACGTGGAGTTCGGCTAGCAATCCGGACGTGTTCGTTTGACCTGTTTGTGTGAGCAACCGTAGAGGTGGTATATTTTATCACTCGTTTTAGTTTCATTGCTTTTGGACGAAGGTTAGTTTTCGCGTTTCCTTTATTGTTTATTATTAATTACGTGTTAATCATAATTGCTCAAACTAGATCCATTACGCTGCGCACTCGTAGTTACATGGTTAACTAGGTATTAAATCCTAACATACGCTGCAATTGTTCCATATATAGACAGGGATCAAAGGTAGAGCTGGAATCATTCATGATTTTGACAAATTCAATCGTGGTTGGTAAGGAGCATTACCTATCCCCTCCATGTCGTTCATGGCCCTCAAGTCCTTGTATTCCGCTACCACAGAAAAACGAGCCATATCCCAAGCACTATGAGCATGAAACTTCTTTTTAGAAGATGCAACACCATAACCCTTTTTAGAAGATTCTTGGTCAGCAACAACACTGGAGTTTTGGTCTTGAGAATGATCATCAGCAGATGAGTCTGAAATAGCAAGACCACCAAGCTTAGGGCGATTACGCTGCATTTCTTCCAGATATGCATAGGGATCAAATGTAGATTTGGAATTATTAATGAGGCGCACAAATTCGTTCGCGGGTAGCAAGTGACCATTACCTATCCCCGCCCTTTCGTTCCTCACCCTCAAGATATAATATTGCTGCATAACACCAAATCGAGCCGTATCCCAAGATGTTCACACGCCAGCCTTCATCTTTTCTTTTCTTTTCTTTTCTTTTCTATTAGGGTTTCGTTTCTATTACAATCAATTCGATTTGCTCTCCTTGGTCGGTTCACTTTTCACTTCTCTTTACCTTTTTCTTTTTCACTTGGTTTTGCCCCTTTCACTTCTTTCTATTTTTCCTATTCGCTCCGCGTCACCAAAACTCATCACTCAGTCTCTCACGCGTAAGATATGCTAAAAGCATGCATTATTGACTTTGAAGAAACTTAGAATACCCATTTTCCCATTGCCTAACACTACAACATTCGCGCCCTACCCCAACGATAATTTTGGGGTTTCCCCAGCGACATGTCGCTGGGGATATGTTTCCCCAGCGACATTTCGCTGGGGAAAATTCGTTGGGGTATGCTAGTTGTTAAAAGTATCCCCAGCGATTTACCCCAGCGACATGCGGGCCCCACAGACTTTTCCTGGAAGAATAGATTGCCACGGTGGCAACATTTTCCCCAGCGACATGTCGCTGGGGAAAATCCTTATTAAACAAAAAAATTAAGTTAAACTTAACCATTTTAGCTAATTACAAAGTTTCCCCAGCGACATGTCGCTGGGGAATCTTTCCTTTTGTTTGACTTGTCAACGCGTTGTCGTTGACTTGTCAACGTTTTCAAAAGTTTCCCCAGCGACATGTTGTTGGGGAAACTTTCGATACGTTTGACTTGTCAACGCTTTGCGTTTGACTTGTCAACGAATAACCAACGTTTCCCCAGCGACATGTCGCTGGGGAAGAGTCTGCAGGTTTTTTTTTTAAATTGCCTGCACAGCAGGCGTTTTCCAGAATTTTTCCGGAATTTTTCCAGGAAAAATCTACCAAAACCTGTAACAAAAACCTGTATTTGCTCACCAAAAGACACATATAAACTAAACTTGGAATACAAATCAACACAAACGCGGAATAAGTTCAAACTTGCACCAAAATATAATATAATGTTCTAATTTAGTCAAGGATACTAGGAATAAGTCGGGATAGTTAAGGATACTAGGGAAACAAGCGTTCTAATTTAGGATAATAGGGAAACAAGTCAAGATGAACATAAAGAAACTATGTACCATACTAACAAACACATATATGACACGACTAGCTCGCGTCGTCGCCACCATCCTCGCCACCCTCCCGATCCTCAGCATCATCACCCGGGCGACTCCCGCTCCCGCTGGCACCTACATCATCACCCGGGCGACTCCCGCTCCCGCTGGCACCAGCACTCTCATATCTCGAAAAATGATCGGCATACCTGTCGTCGTGTCTCAGCAGGCCCATCAAGAAATCAACATCCGGATCCCGACGAGTCTCAGGGGGTGGTGGCGAAAAGCACGAGGGAGTACTGGTGTATCCCGGCAATACCATACCCACGCCAGGATGGTGGCCGCGAAACTTGCCTCCTCGCACCCAATGTTGTAAAACAAGGGCTAGGCGGCCGCCTAGGCACCGCCTAGGCGCTAGGCGGTCATACTCCGCCTAGACGGCGCCTAGGAGCTAGGCGGTTGAAAAAGTCAACAAAGTCAACAAAAAGTCAATATTGTTTTATAAAAAATTAAGGGTTTTCTTTCTAATGTATAGTTCTCATATTTATTTTAACGTAACATCTTAAATAAGAGGTAAACGAATGATTATAAACATAAAGTAATGAGTTTTTCGTATGAAATTGGAACCAATGAAATTATATATTCATGTTTGAAGTTTTAAGCACTTAAATTGTTATGTTTAATTTGTCTATTTTGCATTAAATTCGAATTATTTGAAATTAAAAGTATTTTTTATGTCATACATAGTATTTATAATATTTATATGCATAAAAGTCCAATCCGCCTAGGCGGCGCCTAGGCGCCGCCTATACAAATTCCGCCTCGAAGGTCGTTGACCGCCTCACTAGCGCCTAGCGATTTCTGCAACCTTGCTCGCACCATCCTGTTGATCTCGGCAGTGGTGTGCTCACCCATCGCCCTTTAGCTCCCTCATCTGATCCTGTGTGGTGACAATAACACAAGATAGTAAATATATTAGTCGGGTTGCTAGATTATTAATCAATGATTCATTAAAGTGTGTTTTGAAAAGAATACTTACATACAACTCGAGAGACTGCTCATCTATAAATACACCATCTGAATTCGTATGCAAACGATAGAACATGTCGATCTCTGAAGGCTCCTGTTGGGTTTCGGACGCCTTTTGCTGTACATACACACGTAAGTAAGATCAATCTAATTAAATGCGGCAATAATAATATGTATGTAAAATCAATAATGATAATAATAAAATAATAAAAATAAAAAACAATAATAATAATAAAAAATAAAAAAATAAAAAAACAATAATAATGTAAAATCAATAATAATAATAATAATTACCATGAGCTGTCGAGTGCGAGGGATCGACCGAGAACCATGTCGGGAGATAAGTGTTGCCTTGGACCGATTTTGGCTGTTTGTTAAGCATCGCTTCTTGTTAGCTTCGTCAGTCCAAAACGCTATCTGTTTCTCCCACTCTTCAACTGTGTGCTCGTCGGGTCTGTTCCGCCTAACTTGATCCACATCGTATTCTCCAGTCTCGGGGTTTTTTACACAGTAATCTCGCTTCAGACTAGCCTTGCTGGTGTTGTATGATTGTTGTGCATTAATGGTATCATAAATACTCTTCCACCGAGGGGTGCTCATGTGCGGCGCGAGATCATATTTTTTCTGCAATCAAATACAACACATTGAAAACAGAGTTAGAAATATAATTTATATATTTATTTAAATTCGTTTATTTATTTATATGATATAAATAAATATACACAATACAACACATTGAAAACAGAGTTAGAAATATAATTTATATATTTATTTAAATTTGTTTATTTATTTATATGATATAAATAAATAAATAAACTTAAATAAATATACACAATACAACACATTGAAAACAGAGTTAGAAATATAATTTATATATTTAATTAAATTCGTTTATTTATTTATATGATATAAATAAATAAACGAATTTAAATAAATATACACAATACAACACATTAAAAACGGAGTTAGCAATATAATTTATATATTTATTTAAATTTGTTTATTTATTTATATCATATAAATAAAAAAACAAATTTAAATAAATATATACAGTTAAATAAATGAACACGATAATTAAATAAATATAAAATGATAACTTACCCCAATAGTTGCCCGGGCCGCCGCCTTGTGCCCTTCGGGGACCTTGCTCCACGAAGGGTAATACAAAGGTATTTCCCTAACGACACACCCGAATAAGTTTCCCCAATGATCTGAGTAGGGGCCGACAGGTATAACAAGGTCACCTCTACCGGCTACAAAGTCGATCTCGACCGGCCGGTTGTGATTCTCGGCCACCGCATCCAGTAATTTCAGGCAGTGGGTCTTCTCCCGGGTATTCTGCCTGCCGGCTCTCCTCCCGCCCAAATTGGGCTTTTTCTTTCCTTTTCTTGCAAAATCAAGTGAGTGATAAAGTCATAAAAGTTAAGGCAAACAAGTTAAATATGTGTATCAAATTTGTATTACAATAATCCAGAAATTCTTACCCCGGTTGACGAAGCAACCCCCGTAACCGAATGATGGAGGAAGTGGACGTGAAGGATCCTCGCCACCACCGTCCCCGCTATGTCCCCGTGCAACATCAGTCATCTGTATACAGGTACAATTAGCATAACATGTAGAAATTCATGAACAAAATAATACAAGCATGCACAAATCTAAATATCAAAATAAATTTACACATTTAAACAATCAAAATCATCTCAAATAGTAAACCAGTTATACGCATTCATATCCTAAATGAGACAAAACAATCAAAAAGCAGTCCCAAACAGGGGACTTTCCGAAGTTAATTCCTATTAAATTAACTTCGGACGGGTTTTCTATAGGTTGATCAATTTCAGACGGGAATTTTCTGAAATTAATCGCTAAAATCCTAAAACATTCCTAAGGTTTAATTCAATAAAACATTTATATCAAACAGCTTATTCTGATAAGTTTTATCAGAATAAGTTGTTTTTAAACAGCTTATCCTGATAAGCTTATCAGGATAAGCTGTTTGAAAACAGCTGGATAAGCTGTTTTCAAACAGCTTATTCCGATAAGCTTATCGGGATAAACTATATTCAAACAGCTTATCCTGATAAGCTTATCAGGATAAGCTGTTTGAAAATAGTTTATTCGGATAAGCTGATCAGGATAAACTGTTTGAAAACAGCTTATCCTGATAAGCTTATCAGAATAAGCTGTTTTCAAACAGCTTATTCCGCTAAGCTTATCGGGATAAGCTGTTTCAAACAGCTTATCCTGATAAGCTTATCAGGATAAGCTGTTTGAAAACAGCTTATTCGGATAAGCTGATAAGCAACATAGTGAGTGTTTGGGTTTACGTTTTACACAGTTAAAGAGTGTTTGGATTTACGTTTAACGGAAATTAACAAGCTTATAAATCCCCAACGACATGTCGCTGGGGAAACCAAAATGATAAAAAAAACATACTTTTTATTTGTGGTGGTCAGTTGGTGGTCGGCTGTGGTCGGGGCTGCGCCTCGGGCTGTGGTCGGGGCTACAATAACATAAAAGAAACTCATTTTAATCATCAATTAAAACCTTTAAAACCAAAAACATGAAACAAAATTAAAATCAAAATTAAACAAAATTAAAACCTTTAAAACCACGGACGGTGGTGGGCTTGGTCGGCTGGGGTCAGGATCGGCTGTGGTCGGGGCTCCGCAGCAGTCGGGCTCAAAAACAAAAAAACAAAATTAAACAAAACATTAATTATCAACTACAATATCAATTATAAAATCAAAATTAAAATCTAAAATCAAAATATAAAAATCTAAAATAAAAATTAAACAAAACATTACTTTTTATCAATTATTAAAGATGGATTGGTGGCGGAGTGGCGGATTGGTGGTGGTGGTGGCCGGGTTGGTGTTGATGGATTGATGGTGATGGATTGGTGGTGACGATGGATTGGTGGTGATGGGGATGGCGTAAATGGTGATGAATGGTGGTAGTGGTGATGAATGGTGGTGATGATTGGTGATGTAAATGGTGGTGATGATTTGTGGGGATGATTTATGGTGATGATTTACGCAGCTTGTTTGAGAGAAGAGAAAAAGAGATAGAGTTAAGTGAAGTTTCTGTAAAGTGTTTGAGGATAAGAAGTTGTCGAAACTTTCCCCAGCGACATGTCGCTGGGGAAACTTTCCTTATGTTTAACGAAATTTTCCCCAGCGACATGTCGCTGGGGAAACTCAAGAATTTGTCGTTTGCGCCAGCTGTTTAATAACCTGTCGATTTTAACAAAACTATCCCCAGCGACATGTCGCTGGGGAAACCTGTATTTTGTCGGTTTGTGAAAGAAGCACGTTAATGAAAATTTTTGGAGGGATTTCTAAAATTAATGAACAAACTTTACCCCAGCGACATGTCGCTGGGGAAACATTTTTTAACAATTTAAGATATTTACTTTTAAATGATTAATAATAATAATTTTATATAATTGTATATTATACTTTTATATAATTAAAAATAATAAGTTTTATATAATTGTATATTTTACTTTTATATAATTAAAAATAATAAGTTTTATATAATTGTATATTTTTTATATAAGATATTTATGTAATTCAGTTTTAAATGATTGATAATAATACGTTTTATATAATTATATATTTTAGTTTTATATAATTAATAATAATAAGTTTTATATAGTTGTATATTTTTTATATAACATTTATGTAATTTAATTTTAAATTATTAATAATAATAAGTTTTATATAGTTATATATTTTATTTTTATATAATTGTATATTTTACTTTCAGATAATTAATAATAATAGGTTTTATATAATTGTATTTTTTTTATATACCATTTATGTAATTTACTTTTAAATGATTAATAGGGTTCAACATTAGAGGTTTAATATATTAGATATGGTTCAACATTAGAGGTTCATTGTATTAGATATGGTTCAACATTAGAGGTTCATTGAATTAGATAGGGTTCAACATTAGAGGTTCATTGTATTAGATAAGGTTCAACATTAGAGGTTCATTGAATTAGATAGGGTTCAACATTAGAGGTTCAACGTATTAGATAGGGTTCAACATTAGAGGTTCATTGTATTAGATATGGTTCAACATTAGAGGTTCATTGAATTAGATAGGGTTCAACATTAGAGGTTCATTGTATTAGATAAGGTTCAATATTAGAGGTTCATTGAATTAGATAGGGTTCAACATTAGAGGTTCAATGTATTAGATAGGGTTCAACATTAGATGTTCATTGTATTAGATAAGGTTCAACATTAGAGGTTCATTGAATTAGATAGGGTTCAACATTAGAGGTTCAACGTATTAGATAGGGTTCAACATTAGGGTTCAACATTAGAGGTTCAACGTATTAGATAGGGTTCAACATTAGAGGTTCATTGTATTAGATATGGTTCAACATTAGATGTTTAACGTATTAGATATGGTTCAACATTAGAGGTTCAATGTATTAGATAGGGTTCATCATTAGAGGTTCAATGTATTAGATAGGGTTCATCATTAGAGGTTCAACGTATTAGATAGGGTTCATCATTAGAGGTTCAACGTATTAGATAGGGTTCAACATTGGAGGTTCAATGTATTCGATATGATTCAACATTATAGGTTCAATGTATTAGATATGGTTCATCATTAGAGGTTTAACGTATTAGATAGGGTTCATCATTAGAGGTTCAATGTATTAGATAGGGTTCATCATTAGAGGTTCAACGTATTAGATAGGGTTCATCATTAGAGGTCTAACGTATTAGATATGGTTCAACATTAGAGGTTCAATGTATTAGATAGGGTTCATCATTAGAGGTTCAATGTATTAGATAGGGTTCATCATTAGAGGTTCAACGTATTAGATAGGGTTCATCATTAGAGGTTCAACGTATTAGATAGGGTTCAACATTGGAGGTTCAATGTATTAGATATGGTTCAACATTATAGGTTCAATGTATTAGATATGGTTCATCATTAGAGGTTTAACGTATTAGATAGGGTTCATCATTAGAGGTTCAACGTATTAGATAGGGTTCATCATTAGAGGTTTAACGTATTAGATATGGTTCAACATTAGAGGTTCAATGTATTAGATAGGGTTCATCATTAGAGGTTCAACGTATTAGATAGGGTTCAACATTGGAGGTTTAATGTATTAGATATGGTTCAACATTATAGGTTTAATGTATTAGATAGGTTTCAACATTAGAGGTTCAATGTATTATATAAGGTTCATCATTAGAGGTTCAACATATTAGATAGGGTTCATCATTAGAGGTTCAATGTATTAGATATGGTTCAAAATTGGAGGTTCAATATATTAGATAGGGTTCATCATTAGAGGTTCAATGTATTAGATAGGGTTCATCATTAGAGGTTCAACGTATTAGATAGGGTTCATCATTAGAGGTTTAACGTATTAGATATGGTTCAACATTAGAGGTTCAATGTATTAGATAGGTTTCATCATTAGAGGTTCAACGTATTAGATAGGGTTCAACATTGGAGGTTTAATATATTAGATATGGTTCAACATTATAGGTTCAATGTATTAGATAGGTTTCAACATTAGAGGTTCAATGTATTAGATAGGGTTCATCATTAGAGGTTCAACGTATTAGATAGGCTTCATCATTAGAGGTTCAATGTATTAGATATGGTTCAACATTGGAGGTTCAATGTATTAGATAGGGTTCATCATTATAGGTTCAATGTATTAGATAGGGTTCATCATTAGAGGTTCAACGTATTAGATAGGGTTCATCATTAGAGGTTCAACATATTAGATAGGGTTCAACATTGGAGGTTCAATGTATTAGATATGGTTCAACATTATAGGTTCAATGTATTAGATATGGTTCGTCATTAGAGGTTTAACGTATTAGATAGGGTTCATCATTAGAGGTTCAACGTATTAGATAGGGTTCAATATTAGATGTTCATTGGAGGGAAAACATTGGAGGGAAAACATTGGAGGGAAAATGTTAACAATTTCCCTCACTTTTTTAGCATAAATAGAGAACCACACACACTCCTTATCATCACAACCACCAGCAGATCACACACACTTTTCATCATAAACAAATTGTTATTATGTACATGTTGAAGCATGAAGCTTTTCCGTGCAGGTGTGGACATGGAGATGTAGTTCTTCGAGAATCGTGGACAACTGAAAACTTTGGTAGACTGTACTATGCTTGTCCACGTTCACGGGTTCAACCTCCAGTTTCATATGGATGCAAAAAAATTTTATGGAAAGACGAACGCGTCCAACTACTAATCAATTCTCTTGGAGGTTCAATGAGCTTTTCTCCTCCAAGCTCTTCTTCAAGACCTTCAACGAGCTTTTCTCCTCCAAGCTCTTCTACCAGACCTTCAACGATTCCAATTTCTTCTCCAAGCTCTTCAGCGTGTGCAAACTGTGTGTGCTTGAATGGAATGATAATGGTACTTGAGCGTACGATAGAGTTGTACCGCAACTCCGATAGGCACACATTGGATTCAGTTGCACTACTTCACGACCTTTACGATGACATGGGGAACATTCGTTTGAACTAGTTTATGATGTATCTGTTTTCGTGTTTATGAGTCTATTATCGGTTTAATATCCATGTTTAATTAAGCGCGTGTTTAAGTGTCCGTGTAGAATAAAGTTAGGTTTAGGCGTGTATGTTTGTAAGCCTCAATGAATGTTAACAATTTTTAATTAATATTAACAATGAATGTTAACAATTATCAGTGAATGTTAACTTTTGGCGGGCAAAATGTTGGCGAGAAAACATTGGCGGGAAAACATTAGCGGGAAAATTAACCATTTGTCTCACTTTTTTTATCATAAAAAGAGATATACTATTTTAAATTTTAATAACTATATTTTTTAATATATATATTATATTTACTAAAATATTATATAAACATTACACATTTTTTGAAAATTGGTGGTCAAATAGAAGTCAACGTTTCCCCAGCGACATGTCGCTGGGGAAAGTTTTGTTCGTTTTTTGTTAAATAGGCGCGTTAACGAAAAACCTTTGGAGGGAATCCTAAAAAGTTTCCCTAACGACATGTCGCTGGGGAAACATTTGGACATAAATTAAACAACGCATTAACACTAATCACTTGGATTAGACGTGGAAGAAAGTTTCCCCAGCGACATGTCGTTGGGGAAAAGTTGGCGGGTTAATCTCCCGCTTGCATTTTTGTGAAATAGTTTGGTCAAAATTTATTCAACGTTTCCCCAGCGACATGTCGCTGGGGAAACTTTTCTTTATTTTTTGGTCAAAATTTTTACGAGAAAGTTTGCCACGTCATAAAGATTTTGTCGTTTAGCGTCGTTTCCCCAGCGACATGATGTCGCTGGGGAAAACCCCGATGGGGAAGGGCTGGATTGTTGTAGTGTAAGTTTTCATATAATCATTTAGTTACCACAACTGGATTACCCACCCACCCACCCCTTTTTCCTATTACTTGGTCGGTTCACAATAAAAAATTTCACTTCTCTCGCCTTTTTTGTTTCACTTGGTCTGTTTTGCTCCCTTTGCTTCTTTCTATTTTTCCTATTGACTCATTTATACAGTGTCACCGTTAACTCTTAACTCTGTCACGCGTGAGATATGTTAAAAGCATACGTCATTGACTTTGGAGAAACTTAGAATACCCATTTGTCATTCCTTAAGTTTACATATAATCATAGTTTCCATAATTGGATTACCCACCCAGCCACCCCTTTTTCCTATTTATATTGCTACTTGGTCCGTTCACAAAAAAAAATCACTTCTCCCGCCTTTTTTGTTTCATTTGGTCGGTTTTGCTCCTTTTACTTCTTTCTATTTTTCCTATTGGCTCACTTATACTGTGTCACCGTAAACTCTTGACTCTGTCACGCGTGAGATATGCTAAAAGCATGCGTTATTGACTTTGGGGAAACTTAAAATACCCATTTGCCATTGCTTATGTTGTTATATAATCATAGTTACCACAATTGGATTATCCACCCACCCACCCCTATTTCCTATTTAGATCTGCTACTTGGTCGGTTCACAATAAAAAGTTTCACTTCTCTCGCCTTTTTGTTTCACTTGGACGGTTTTGCTCCTTTATTGGCTCACTTATAATGCGTCACCGTAAACTCTTGACCATGTCAATTGTGAAACATGCTAAAAGCATGCGTTATTGACTTTGGAGAAACTTAGAATACCCATTTTCCTATTGCCTAAGTTTTCATATAATCATAGTTACCACAATAAGATTACCCACCCACCCACTCCTTTTTCCTATTTATATCTGCTACTTGCTCAGTTCACAATAAAAAAATTCACTTCTCTCTCCTTTTTTTGTTTCACTTGGCCGGTTTTCCTCCTTTTACTTCTTTCTATTTTTCCTATTGGCTCACTTATATTGTGTCACCGTAAACTCTTGACTCTGTCACGCGTGAGACATGCTAAAAGCATGCGTTATTGACTTTGGAGAAACTTAGGATACCCATTTGCCATTGCCTAAGTTTTCATATAATCATATTTACCACAATTGGATTACCCACCCACCCAACCCTTTTTCCTATTTATATATGCTACTTGGTCGGTTCACAATAAAAATTTTGACTTCTCTTTCCTTTTTTGTTTCACTTGGTCGATTTTGCTACTTTATTGGTTCACTATAATGCGTCACCTTAAAGTCTTGACTCTGTAACGCGTGAGACATGTTAAAAGCATGCGTTATTGACTATGGAGAAACTTAGAATACCCATTTTCCCATTGCCTAAGTTTTTATATAATCACAGTTACCATAATTGGATTACCCACCCACCCTTTCTTCTATTTATATTTGCTACTTGGTCGGTTCACAATAAAAAAAGTTCACTTCTCTCGTCATTTTTGTTTCATTTGGTCAGTTTTGCTCCTTTTACTTCTTTATATTTTTCCTATTGGCTCACTTATACTGTGTCACTGTAAACTCTTGACTTTGTCACGCGTGCATATGCTAAAATCATGCGTTATAGACATTGAGGAAACTTAAAATAACCATTTACCATTGCCTATGTTGTCATATAATCATAGTTACTACAATTGGATTACCCACCCACCCACCCCTTTTTCTATTAAGATCTGCTACTTGGTCGGTTCACAATAAAAAGTTTCACTTCTCTCGCCTTTTTGGTTTCACTTGGACGATTTTGCTTCTTTATTGGCTCACTAATAATGCGTCACCCTAAACTCTTGACTCTGTCACGCGTGAGAAGTGCTAAAAGCATGCGTTATTGACTTTGGATAAATTTAGAATACCCATTTTCCCATTGCCTAAGTTTTCATATAATCGTAGTTACCATAATTAGATTACCCACCCACCTACCCCTTTTTCCTATTTATATCCTACTTGGTTGGTTCACAAAAAAATTCACTTCTCTAGCCTTTTTTGTTTCACTTGGTCGGTTTTGCTCCTTTTACTTCTTTCTATTTTCCTATTGGCTCACTTATACTGTGTCACTGTAAACTCTTGACTATGTCACGCGTGAGATATGCTAAAAGCATGCGTTATTGACTTTGGGAAACCTTAAAATACCCATTTGGCATTGCCTAGGTTGTCATATAATCATAGTTACCACAATTGGATTACCCACCCACCCACCCCTTTTTCCTATTTATATATGCTACTTGGTCATTGTACAATAAAAAATTTGGCTTCTCTCGCCTTTTTTGTTTCACTTGGTTGGTTTTGCTCCTTTTATTTCTTTCTAGTTTTCCTATTGTCTCACTTATCATGCGTCACCGTAAACTCATAAATCTGTCACGCGTGAGACATGCTAAAAGCATGCGTTATTAACTTTGGAGAAACTTAGAATACCCATTCGCCACTACCTAAGTTTTTATATAATCACAGTTACCACAATTGGATTACCCACCCACCCACACTTTTTTCTATTTATATTTTCTACTTGGTCGGTTAACAATAAAAAAGTTCACTTCTCTTGCATTTTTTGTTTCATTTGGTCAGTTTTTCTCCTTTTACTTCTTTCTATTTTTCCTATAGGCTCACTTATACTGTGTCACTGTAAACTCTTGACTCTGTCACGCGTGAGATATGCTAAAAGCATGCGTTATTGACTTTGGGGAAACTTAAAATACCCATTTGCCATAACCTATGTTGTCATATAATCATAGTTACCACAATTGGATTACCCACCCACCCACCCCTTTTTCCTATTTATATCTACTACTTGGTCATTGTATAAAAAAAATTTGACTTCTCTTGCCTTTTCTATTTCACTTGGTCGGTTTTACTCCTTTTATTTCTTTCTAGTTTTCCTATTGGTTCACTTATAATATGTCACCATAAACTCATGACTCTGTCACGTGTGAAACATGCTAAAAGCATGCATTATTGACTTTGGAGAAACATAGAATACCCATTTGCCACTGCCTAAGTTTTTATATAATCATAGTTACCACAATTAGATTATCCACCCACCCACCCCTTTTTCCTATTTATATATGCTACTTGGTTGGTTCACAATAAAAAAATTCACTTCTCTCCCCTTTTTTGTTTCACTCGGTCGTTTTTGCTCCTTTATTGGCTCACTAAAATGCGTCACTGTAAACTCTTGACTCTGTCACGAGTGAGACATGCTAAAAGCATGATTTATTGACTTTGGAGTAACTTAGAATACCCATTTTCCCATTACCTAAGTTTTCATATAATCGTAGTTACGACAATTAGATTACCCACCCAGCCATCCCTTTTTCCTATTTATATCTACTACTTGGTCGGTTCACAATAAAAAATTTCACTTCTTTCGCCTTTTTTGTTTCACTTGGTCGGTTTTTCTCCTTTTATTTCTTTCTATTTTTCCTTTTGGCTCACTTATAATGCGTCAACGTAAACTAATAAATTTATCACGCGTGAGACATGCTAAAAGCATGCGTTGTTGACTTTGGAGAAACTTAGAATACCCATTTGCCATTGCCTAAGTTTTTATATAATCATAGTTACCATACGTGGATTACCCACTCCCATCCCTTTTTCCTATTTATATTTGCTACTTGGTCGGTTCACAATAAAAAAGTTCACTTTTCTTACCTTTTTTGTTTCACTTGGTCGGTTTTGCTCCTTTTACTTCTTTCTATTTTTCATATTAGCTCACTTATACTATGTCATCGTAAACTATTGACTCTGTCACGCGTGAGACATGCTAAACGTAGGCGTTATTGACTTTGGAGAAACTTAGAATACGCATTTTCCCATTGCCTAAGTTTTCATATAGTCGTAGTTACCACAATTAGATTACCCACCCACCCACCTCTTTTTTCTATTTATATCTGCTACTTGGTCAGTGTACAATAAAATTTGTTTACTTCTCTCGTCTTTTTTGTTTCACATGGTCGGTTTTGCTCCTTTTATTTCTTTCTATTTTTCCTATTGGCTCACTTATAACGCGTCACCGTAAACTCATGACTCTGTCACGCGTAAGACATGCTAAAAGCATGGGTTATTGACATTGGAGAAACTTAGAATACCCATTTTCCCATTGCCTAAGTTTTCATATAATCATAGTTACCACGATTAGATTACCCACCAACCTACTCTGTTTTCCTTTTTATATCTGCTACTTGCTCAGTTAACAATAAAAAAATTCACTTCTCTCGCCTTTTTTTTCACTTGGTCGGCTTTGCTCCTTTTACTTCTTTCTATTTATCATATTGGCTCACTTATACTGTGTCACCGTAAACTCTTGACTCTGTCACGCGTGAGACATGCTAAAAGCATGCGTTGACTTTGGAGAAACTTAGAAAACCCATTTGCCATTGCCTAAGTTTTCATATAATCATAGTTACCACAATTGAATTACCCACCCACCGACCCCTTTTTTCTATTTATATCTGCTACTTGGTCGGTTCACAATAAAAAAATTGACTTCTCTCGCCTTTTTTGTTTCACTTTGTCAGTTTTGCTACTTTATTGGTTCACTATAATGCGTCATCGTAAACTCTTGACTCTGTCATGCGTGAGACATGCTAAAAGCATGCGTTATTGACTTTGGAGAAACTTAGAATACCCATTTTCCCATTGCCTAAGTCTTCATATAATCGTAGTTACCACAATTGGGTTACCCACCCACCCACCCCTTTTTCGTATTTATATCTACTACTTGGTCGGTTCAAAATAAAAAATTTCACTTCTCTAGCCTTTTTTGTTTCACTTGGTCGGTTTTGCTCCTTTTACTTCTTTCTATTTTTCCTATTGGCTCACTTATAATGCGTCACCTCAAAACTAATAACTCTGTCATGCATGAGACATGCTAAAAGCATGCGTTATTGACTTTGGAGAAACTTAGAATACCTATTTTCCATTGCCTAAGTTTGTATATAATCATAGTTACCACAATTGGATTACCCACCCACCCACCCCTTTTTCCTATTTATATCTGCTACTTGGTCGGTTCACAGTAAAAAAGTTTACTTCTCTCGCCTTTTTTGTTTCACTTGGTTGATTTTGCTCCTTTTACTTCTTTCTATTTTACCTATTGGCTCACTTATACTATGTCACCGTAAACTCTTGACTCAGTCACGCGTGAGACATGCTAAAAGTATGCGTTATTGACTTTGGAGAAACTTAGAATACCCATTTTCCCATTGCATAAGTTTTCATATAATCGTAGTTACCACAATTAGATTACCCACCCACCCCTTTTTCCTATTTATATCTGCTACTTGGTAAGTGTACAATAAAAATTTGACTTCTCTTGCCTTTTTTGTTTCACTTGGTCGGTTTTGATCCTTTTATTTCTTTCTATTTTTTCTATTGGCTCACTTATAATGTGTCACCGTAAACTCATGACTCTGTCATGCGTGAGACATGCTAAAAGCAAGCGTTATTGACTTTGGAGAAACTTAGAATACCCATTTGCCACTGTCTAAGTTTTTATATAAATATAGTTACCACAATTGAATTACCCACCCACCCACCCCTTTTTTTATTTATATTTGCTACTTGGTCGGCTCACAATAAAAAACTTCACTTCTCTAGCCTTTTTTGTTTCACTTGGTCGGTTTTGCTACTTTTACCACTAGTACAAAAAATGGTATCCGTCACACTCAAAAAGAGTGACCGTAGGCCTATAGTGATACGCGGTTTTTAGCCTTTGTGACTAAAGGTCTCGCGACCATAGCTACCCTGCGGTCACGATCTGATCTTAGTGACGATAACCAACAAGAAAATATGACCAACACTAAAAAATCTATGACAAAGTAGGTACAATATTTGGTATTTTAGTGAATATGTGTGACGGTAATTTAACACCTCCAAATTACATTGCGCAGCGGAAATACACATTTGGGTGCTAAATACAAACATCGTTATACAAGACACTTTGAACAATCTCAAAATGATACATTTGGAATATAAAAGGAAATAATTTGACCATTGTTTAAAACTTTCGATCCCAAGTAAAACAATTTTAAAAAATATATCAGAGTAACATTTAGGTCCCCCAAGATTTTATACAATCAACAAAAATTTTCCAAAGTACATGACTGTACATTTTTATTTTTATGACAAAAGGGAAAGAAATCCGTTTTAGACCAATCACCACAAAAGCAATCCGCAATCCTTCTCCAGCAAGCTCCGCAATTCATCAACTTCAATCACCTAAAATACATGCTTAAAATCATCAACACAACGGTTGAGTGAGTCTATAGGTTTTACAAATCATCATTTGAACACAAGAGAAAAATCAATCATAATCATTTAATAGAATTGTCATCACAATCTATTGATCAGGCATACTGGTATATAGCAATAGCTATTGAATTGTATTAAGCTCATGACACCGACCCCTTAACTTAGTCACCCACGCCTAAAGCCGGCATGACTAGATGAATTACAGTGCCCCTACTAGGGTATTAGTTGAAAGTATACCACATTCTCATTGTCGTAAAATTATCCTTCCCAGCGGGTTACTCAACGTAAAGCCCTGGTCTCAGATAGGGTCGTCGGCCCAATAGTACTATTATTAGAATAAGCGGCTATTCTCAACTCACAACATCAAGTCAGAAAATAGTTAACGGCTCATGAATTTAAGGACTTTTGCAACATAGGTACTTATACAATTTAAATCAACAAAGGCAACATTCGGGTCCAATAATTACTCATGACTTGTGTTCGTTTTACTTTCAAATAGCAGGTATCCCCCTCACGGGTTAAAATCATTTACAACATAATAAAAAGCGAGGCTATCGACTCACCTTGAGTAATAGCACTAGCAAGACGATCTTCGACGATAGTTGATGCCCGATAAACACAAAAACCGCAACCTATCAAATAAGATGCGTTCATTAATAATAACTCGAATAAAATCCATACTTAGTAACATCAAACTCAAAATAATAAAATCACAACCAACCCAAAATGAAAACAATACAAGTGACCTATTACTTCATTCTATATGTTTACTTTATTAGTCCATACCTTCGATAAAAATCTGTCGGTACATACCAAATGTACGGGCTCATTTACCCCACTTAAGCACATCAATTACTTATGATACTATTCAGAGATGTTACTTATTATATATAGAAAGACCTGTTAAAAGCCCATCAAAATATTTTACTTTTAAAGTTCCCTGCCTGACACATCTTTGAACTACAAAAACCAGACAGTTTTACGTCACTGACTCATACAACCATTTTGACCATTCTAAACAATCCCGTTTACAAATTTGACACTTGGGTTTGAAAATAGACTCACAACCCTTAGTTTAGAACCAAACATCAGACCTTGACCATTTTCACAACTCATTCTATAATCCCCGAGATTCGATCCAAATATCGACAACAACTTCGGATTGTGTCAATACTCGTCTCCCGGTAGACGAACAATCAAAACATCATAACTTCACGCTCGTTTGGAGCTAGAAGCTCTATCTTATATCAAATCGAAGCTAAAAGAATTCTCTATAACCCTATGCTATTAGCTAAACCATTTTCAAATAGTAAGGTACCCAAAATTGGGCTTGAACCTACTGATCTAAAACACCACTTTAAAAATCATGTCAAATCAATTTTTCAACCCATTTTAACCATTCTCATACTCCTAATATTACCCTAATATCATCACCAACAACTTAACTAACCCATAACACACTTGAATGATCATCCAAAAATTTACCCACTCAAAAATTCAAACATGCAATTCTCAAAAATCAATTATAACAACACTAACAACATACCCACTTAATAAAATAGATCAAATCACCATGGAACATATGAAAAAAATAAAAGTTCTTGCATGTTGTAAAATTTTACACCAAAATAATCATCATGAAATTTTCAAGATGGGATTATGATTAGTTTTTGAAGATTCAAAGTAGAAAAATCAAAAACAACTTTTTAACAAAGAATTTAGCATGATCATCTCTTGATCATCACCAACAACACATGCATAATCATAAACATGACCTACCAAATATTGAAAAATCAACCTTCATGCATGTTGCTAATTTGATACCAAAAGAAAGCCCTTTAAAATCTAAGGATGGGACTTGTTTTGTTTTAGCTTGGATCAAAGTAGAAATCAAACCAAAAATTGGTTTATGGTGTGGTGTGGGTGACGGTAAAACAAGAGAGAGGAGGGGAGGTGGGTTTGATTTTCTTTTCACACATTTTGTGTGTGTTTTTCTAAGTGGAAAAACCTTTTATAGTGGGGTGGAGGGTTTATTTTGCCAATTGCGCATAGTTTTGGTCCAAAATGCAATTAAATAGTTGTAAGGGTAGAAAATGTAAATTGTCAATTTTGAAAATATTTACGAGGCTCGGGTTTCATAAAAATACTTTTCAAAAGTTAAAACGCACTCAAAATATGATAATAATATGATCCCGGTTCGACTTAATACGAACTTAAAATAAAAACGTCAAAAATATAAACATCGAGACATCAAATAATAAAACATAAAATCTCGGGCATCCGTCGATATCGTGGTCACTAATAATCCTCGCTATTAGTAAAAAGATAAAATAAGACCTCTAACGTCGGTTTTAAATAAAACCATCAACCGTCATATCATTCAACTCATCAAAAACTTCAAAATTATTCGTAAAATAATATTATATAATATTAAATAAATGACCTCGGGTTTGGGTTGTCACAGGTAAACACTCTACAGTTACACGAGTTTTGTTCAAGAGTGACTATTGTTTATAATTTTGTCATATGAAAATACAATATGTGTGACATTTGCTATGTGATTAGTGTATTTTGTGTGACTATATGCATCCAATAGTCACATGAAGGGTATGTTTGTGTGAATTTTTATGATATGTAGTCACACAAATCATGTTAATGGTACTGAGTTAGTAACATACAATTAACCAAAGAGTTACCAATAGGTAATAAGTGTGACTGTATGCTTTGTCAAATCAAACAAATTGTATTTCGTGTGACTATATGGATCCAATAGTCACATGAATTGTATGTTTGTGTGACCTTTTATGACATGTAGTCATACAAATCATGTTAATGGTACTGAGTTAGTCACATAAAATTAACCAAAGAGTTACCAATATTAGAAATAAGTGTGAGTGTCTGCTTTGTCATGTCAATCAAATTGTAATTTGTGTGACTATATGCATCCAATAGTCACATAAATTGTATGTTTGTGTGACATTTTATGATATGTAGTCAAACAAATAATATTAATGGTACTGAGTTAGTCACATACAGCTAACCAAAGAGTGACCAATAGTAGTAATAAGTGTGACTGTATGCTTTGTCAAGTCAAGCATTGTATTTTGTGTGACTATATGCGTCTAATAGTCACATGAATTGTATGTTTGTGTGACTTTTTATGATATGTAGTCACTCAAATCATGTTAATGGTACTGAGTTTGTCACATAAAATTAACCAAAGAGTTACCAATAGTAGAAATAAGTGTGACTGTATACTTTGTCAAGTCAAGCAAATTGTATTTTGTGTGACTATATGCATCCAATAGTCACATGAATTGTATGTTTGTGTGAATCTTTATGATATGTAGTCACACAAATCATGCTAATGGTAATGAGTTAGTCACATACAGTTAACCAAAGAGTGACCAATAGTAGTAATAAGTGTGACTGTATGCTTTGTCAAGTCAAGCAGATTGTATTTTCTGTGACTATATGCATCAAATAGTCACATGAAGGGTATGTTTGTGTGAATTTTTATGATATGTAGTCACACAAGTCATGCTAATGGTATTGAGTTAGTCACATACAGTTACCAAAGAGTTACCAATATTATAATAAGTGTGACTGTATGCTTTGTCAAGTCAATCAAATTGTATTTTGTGTGACTATATGCATCCAATAGTCACATGAAGTGTATGTTTGGGTAACACCCCCAAATTACCACGCAGCGAAATACAACATTGGGGCGCTACTAATAGCACATCGCACACAATCATAGACAACGACCTCAAAAGAGACGTTAGAATAATATACAATCTTGTCTAAAAAAAATTCTATCCCAATATATATATATATAAAATCAGAGTAGCATTGGTCCCAAAAACCGTTACCGATACATCACATTCATCAAAGACTTTAAAAGTCATTTATTCAGTTCAATGGATGGAAAAATAATGTAAAGTTTAGACAAGTAAGCACCAACTACCTCCTCGCATGCTCCGCTGCTATCCATCTTGATTACCTGAAATACATGCTTAAATTCATCAACACAACGGTTGAGCAAGTCTATAGGTTTTGCAAATCATCATTTGAACACAAAAATTTTAATCATCTCAAGCTTGTCACACAGACAAGTCATATATATATATATATATATATATATATATATATATATATATATATATATATATATATATATATATATATATATATATATATATATATATATATATATATATATATATATATATATATATATATATATATATATATATATATATATATATATATATATATATATATATATATATATATATATATATATATATATATATATATATATATATATATATCGATAAATGCATTAAGCTCATGCAACTGAACGTTAACCAACACATCAACTGAATCACTTACAGCGCCCCTACAACAGGTAATACTGTCATATACCAAAGACCTCTTATCCCTTTCATGTGATCATAAGGATACATACCCTAGGATAAGGCTGTCAAACCAAATAGATCTATCATATGTATTAGCGTTTACCTCGCAAGGTAATTAACAGTTCATGGAATTCAGGGACTTCAAAAGACAATGGTACTTAGGCATTTATCATCATATTCAAGTCCAGCATACCAAAAACAACTTGTGTTTATTTTATAAAACAACATGTATTCCCCCTCGCGGGTAAAAAATCATTTACAAGGTGTTAGCCTCAAAATATTGAGTCAAACAAGAATGCTCGGTCATAGGTTATTATTGTAACATTAATTAGAACGTTGTAATAGGTAGTTAATTAGTCGTGGTTTACGGGTTGGATTTAAACTAATTAAAGTCCAAAAGACAAGCCCGACCCAATATATAGCCCTTTAGAGCCCGCGTGTGGGTGGACTATATATACTACCCTCCTAGCACTTCTCTCCTATTTATAGGAGAAGGGAAGGTGTGGTGATGTTGTTTCTTTTTCTCGTCTTTTAAAATGAGTCGTCTTTCTCGGCTTTGTCTCGGGATTAGTCGAATGATAAAACGAACTCGTCTTCTAATTTTTTTCTTTTAGTAGACTTGGTTCTTCGACTTTGTCAAACTTTCGTCTTTAGGCTTTTTCTTCGATAAATCTTCAGAATAGGTCTCCGACTTCCGTTCTTCTTGCACTTTTGATCTTTTGACTTCGTCTTTTGTCTTTTTCTTCGATAAAAGTCCGTGAAAGCCCGCGTTTTCTTCCTTTTTCATATTTTTGTCCTGAAACACAATAAAAACACAAACCACGCATAATTCCAACTTTTACGACTAAAATACACGTTTTGGTCTTGTTACTATTGGAAATAAGTGGTAAAAGGATAAGTGTTTTCACACTTATTAGTAGGATTTTAGGTTTCAACTCACCAAAAAAATAAATTCAAAGGTACATCATTTTTCTACTCTATTTACATAATAATAATATTGTTTATGCACCTATTTCAGTATATGTTTAACTTATCCTGTTTTTACAATATTTTCTTTGTTAAAAATTTATGTAACGATTTAGTGGTGTCTATTTAGCGTATTATAAATGTCACCACAAAAAAATAGCATTTTCACTTTTTATACACATTTCAAACAAAAATATAGAATAGTTTGATTTTATTTATATTTCTAATAACCACACATATAATAGTTGCAAATAAAAGTTTTATTTTTTATTCCTATAATTTTCTTCACCTTTTAAGCATGAACCCCATTTATTACACCTACTATCTTTACACTATCCAAAAAATGAGAAGTGGTATTTGAGTGTAAGAATGAAGTTGACACCTGAAAGTGTGGAGAAGTTATTTGTGAACATTTATTTGTAAAACGTTGCGTTTTTAATTTTTCCACACTTATTTATATAAGCATTCGTTTACACATTTATATGTGTCCGCACTTTTTAAGAGTGTGTAAAAGTGTCATAAAATAGATTTTTTAGTGTGTTTATTGTTTGATTTATGTATTTGTGTAATTTTTTGTTGATTTTATTTGAGAATTTTTTTTATAAGTTTGTTTTTAGTTATTTAATGTATGTTTATTTTCTTGAAAAAGTTGGGGTTTTAAGTTATTTACTTTTTTAATTTTAAGGAGAGTGAATGTGTATGTATTGATATTCTTTTGATCTAGTGACACTTTTGAGTGTGACATTTTAGTTAGCATGCAAACAAGTTATTATGACAACTTTCTATAAGAATTTTATTGTTGCTAATATTGTTATTGAATACCACCCTTCGGTTTGAGCACAAATGTAATTTTAAGGACAACCCCTCTTATTTATGTTTGTACTTATAATAAATCCAGATATCTCACTAGAGTTTTAAAATGGAGGGCGAGGAAGCCCATCACCAACTGGAAAATTTATTTTACCGCAAATGTTTTCCCGGACACGGAACTAAAGTGTCTTCCCACAACCCATGTGGGAAGATTAGCAGAAAGGTACATTTTCTAGTCAGTTTTCAGAAGTTCATAAATAAAAGATATTGAATGTGCCAATTTTTTAACTTACAAGATTGACAAAAATTAATCTCGTCGAGGAAATAGTTGAGGGAGACGACAATTCCTCCGTATGTTTATTTACGATTACATGCTTATTTTCATTATTCTTTAGAGCCTATTAATCTTTACTTTTTTGAACTATATCTTTCTACCTCTTTTACTTGTAGTTTAGCTCACTTAACAAAGTATTAAAGAAAAAAAGAAAATTGCACTTGAAAATGAGGAAACTAGTAGTAAAGGAAGTAAAAGCATAGCCCATGCCAGCGCCAAACTTTGTTGATATTTATTTATCACTATATTTAATTTGTTTTATACGAATGTCTTAGATTGTAGAATATTGATAATCAATGAATCTAGGAAGGGGTTTGTTGATTTCTAGAGAGAGAAAGTTAGAGAGAGAAAGTGAGAGAAACTATGTGTATTTTATTAATATGGAAAACAAGAAATGACAACAACCAACCCCTTTCCTTAGTGGAAAGGGGTATTTATAGTCCAAGCCTAACATTGGGCTTGGGCCGGTCCATGACAAGCCTATGGACCAGTTCTTACTTAAGTTAATAAGCAAATAATAACTAATTACTAACTACGAGCTATTACAACATAAATTATATTGTGGAGTGACCGATACTTCTAATATACGTTAAAACGTATTTCTAACAATCTCCCCCTAAGGGAGGTCACTCCACGTTACAAAGTTCTAAACCTAGCATACTATACTAAGTCTTCGTTCTTTAGCTCGTAGTCCTTTCTTCTTTTCTTTCTTTTGTTGTGAATATGTTGGTTTGATCTTTTTGGCTTTGACTTGAGAGCATTGTTCTTTGGCCTTTCACGTGCGATCTTTGCCTTTCTTGTGAACTTTGCCTCCTCGTGACTTCATGTTCCACACACTTACGTCTTTTTGTTGAATTCTCGAAAGCTTCAGAGTTTGATACAGCGGAAGACTTCATCTTGTACTTTCTTGAATTTTTGCTGAACTTTGTTGCAAAAGACATAAGCATGTGGGAACGACTTTTACAGGTACACCGCAACACCACCGTCTTCACTGGTACACAGCAACGCCACCGTCTTCAACAGGTACACAGCAACGCCACCGTCTTCAACAGGTACACAGCAACGACACGAATAAAATGGCTTTGAACATTTTATTCTAATTCGGTAGCATTTTACCTCCGGTCGGTGAAGACCGTTGGACGATATTAGATATCGTACCCGTGACGGATAGTTTCAATTAAGTAACTTCCTGACAGGATTTCGCGGGTAAACCCGTTCTCTTTATTCGACCGTCCAAAGCTGACTGCGAACATAAAGAGTGAATCACTTGGATAAATTATCCTTGTGATTAAAAGCCGTCAATTCATGAAACCTGGAACAAGTGAATTTCAATTAAGATTTTCACCATCGTTGCTTTCCAGTTGTCACGAGCTCAATTCATAAAGAATCTTGCACGTTACCTACCAAGTGCTGTTTGATGTTGACACTAGAAGGATTTCCACTCGTCACTGTGGTCAATAAAGAGTCACTCTGAGTGTTCTGGCAAGATCATATGATAATGCGAAGAGGCCTGGAACGAGTTTAAGTTCAATTAAGAATTAAACCACTGTTACCTTCCAGTTTTTCACAAGATTGGTTCTAAAAGAACCGCACGTGTAACCTACCATGAGCTTGTTTGATGTTGGCTCAAGCAGGATTTCCATCTTCATTGTAATACTTACGTATTACTCGGACGTTCTGGCAATATTACAGGAATATTGCGTAGGACTCATGAAAATCTCTTACTTTTCACAGTGTGTGAGAAAGTAAGGAATAAATGGAAAGTGTCCTAATGAGACTTTTGATGATCTCTTGGCTCTAGACTCGATTGTGCGTTTTGATTTAGTGAGCGATGGCTGGAGAGGAGTGCCACCTTTTCAATACCAGTTTATTCGGAGTGAATAAACCAATAGATAACGTGTTGATCTCCGTGTGATTAAAACAAATACCTTTTGAGAGATATTTGAGTTAGCTGGGGAAGGGTTGTGCATTGCATCACTGGGTCCATGATGTCTTTCTTCAATACCGAGAATCATTAACAAAAATGACCTCAATAGCATATGTATTGACCCGGTTTCTGCCTAAAGTTGTAAGGAGGGCTTCTTTCTTTACACCCTTTATCTTTACATTTCTTTTTCATTCTTCAACCCCTTCAATGCTTACCAATACGTCATCACTAGCACCTTGTTGTGATTGTTCCAGTGCTAGCTTAAGTACTTGGTCGGCATTCAGATACGTTCACATTCTTTCTCCATCTTTCCTAGGACTTCTAATTCTATCTAGGGAATTGTCCTTGGGAAGATACCATCGGTTCTAATGAATCATTGGACTAAACCTATTCCTACCACCCTTTTGTCACCACATTCGTCGTGAATTAAGCGTGTTTTGGGAAGGAATTGCCACCATGAAAAATCATTGAAAATCACCTAAAGTACTTGTGATATTGAAATCAAAAGTTTTGTACCTTAGGTGTTTTGTTCATCAAAAACGCTCCCCCTTAACACGTGCTTTACACATATTAAGTTGGATAATCTTTAAGTCTTTTTCATCTTTTAGCCAAGTGTCACTTACGTCTCCTTAATCCCATTTTATCCCCTTATCCAAAATGTTAACCATTAATATTTGGAATATTGAATGGATTAACCGGTCTTTGGGTAAAAATGAAATCGATGTTTGGCCATAGAACAAGTAATTGCTCCCCCTTAAGTTAATAAGGGATAGTTGTAGTGCTTTGGTATGACATATTTTGAAAGATTTAGAATCTCGTGAGAAATTCTTGAAAAATTATCATACCTTAACACTACACCAAGCCATTCAAGCACATTATTCACAAATATACATATTCACAATTGAAAACCAATATAGAGTGACCTGAAATGTACGACCCATTAGATGGATCGTTGCAGTGTCCTGTAGTGCACTCCATATGGTCTACCACCCACGAATCTTTCCAAGCTCCTCATCAATCTACGTCCACGGAGCTTCTGATCGATCTTCTTGATGACATACTTCGCCATCTGCCGGTAACCCGGATGCCAATCCTCCGTCATCTCTGGCAAAGTCCCACCCGAGTTCAGATGCTCCAATTTACCTCTGACTTGTATAAGAGTTCCATCACTATACTTGTGGAGCTCCCCCACCCTCATAAACTTCATCAAACCTCGACTGTTCAAGTATAAAATGCCGTAATTCGGGACAGAAATGCCAGTATAGGGACATCTTTCTACATGTTGAGGTAGCACTTGATTCACAGGACGGGTTAAATTGAGCTTCCTCTGATAGCTTTCGACTCCCAACTGAAGGTCTTCAACTCGTGACTTGATGACAACGCTTCGTGTGAACATACGAAGTGCTGTATTCAAAGAAATCAGGTCTTCACGAGGAATGTGTGTAAGTTGATCTCTGGTCATCAGAAGCAGCATGTCTTCGATATCCTCAAGGCGAATGATGGAAAAATCTCCTTGCTGGATTTTGTATTCCCTGTCATCCTCCCTTTTCAAGCGAATCTCCGTCACATGATAATAGCCGTTCTTGGCTTCCGTTTTCATTCCTAAGATGCTGGAGATGCTAATTTCGGATCTAACATTGCTTCCAGAATTGACCAAGCAGCAACCCCTGTACGCCCTTCGGACTCGTTCGTCCCAATGAGATGCACCTATGACAGCATACATATCATAATTACGATTTATCTTAGGGACCCAGAGTCTGTTTACCTTTTCCTCGATAAAGGGTATTGTCCCCCAGTTGGCAGCTTTCAGCAATGTCAGGGAGGTTGCGTACTTTGATGACCCCTTCAGTAGATACACAAGATCGTTGGTGACGAAGAAGTCAAGAGCAATCTGATTATCTTGAGCAGGATCCATTGGAGGTGGAGCTCTTTCTGATTCATGAAGACCTGGCCGTTGAACGGTTTTCAGAGCCTTCAGGATCTCATCGGCATAGTACTCGAACTCCATTCGAGTTAATCGGGTTTTGGCACGCAGTCTCTTATCTTTCAGCGCTTTCTTGACCAAGGATGGAGTAACCGAAGTCTTATACTCATGAGCAAAAAATGCACATAAGTCAATCGGACTTTGGATACGGAGATACAACACATCTTTGTCAGCGTCTGTGATCGGATCATATTGTGCTGCTGCCGTGATCCAAGCTTGTGGTGGTGCAGACTCGTCTATCTCCAACGTGTCTTCCCAATTTCATGTGCTTGGTTCAGGAACCATAGATTGTTGTGCTTGTTGTTGAGGAGTGGAAGTGCGAACATCTACTGGTTCAGTTTCAGGCATTTCGGCAGTGTCGTGAACTGGGGAGTGTTGTGCAGCTTCGGGTTCCGTCACTGATTCTGCGATCACAGGAGCAACAACAACAGAACTAATGGGGTTAGTGGTAATAGGTAAAGATACAGCGATAGAGATACCGGGAGCCGAAGACGCTGTAGTGGCATTCACATCGTGGCGCCACTTAGTTCGTCTTGATTCCGAGGATGTCGATTTGTCCTTCTGTGCTGCATCTTTTGTGGACTTGGTTCCAGTCTTAGTAGCAGTCTTCTTGGAGCTGGTGACCTTGTCTCCCTCTTTCGGTTGTTCACCCCCATCATCATCCTGATTGTCATCCCCGTTACTACCCCTAGCACTCTCCTGATTCTCATCACCACCATCATCGCCATCATCATCATCCTCATCATCGTCATTATCCTCATCATCCTCATCATCATCACCACCCTCGTCATCGTCTTTATCCTTTTCTCCTTCTTCTTCTTCTTCTTCCTCTTCTTCCCCCGTACCCTCTTCTTCACTCTCTTCCCTTTCTTCCTCAGGTAAGATGTGATATGGTACCACACTTCCAAACGTTTTGAATAATCTATCATCCTCCATGATAGCATCATTCAGGGATTTATATAGAGCCCGTTGAATCCTAGACTTGTCAAACGACCCAAGTTCCACCATACGAGCCTTAAGGATCTTCTTCAATTCAAAATCCGTCAGGTCATAAGCAATCTTGTAGGCGGCTTCTGAAGGGTTGGATGATTTGACCATCAAGTTGTCAGCAGCGAGTGTCTTCAACTCATCGCGAAGTTTAGGCATTAAGGATTCAACGGATTCTTGCACTCTTTCTTTCACAGATGCTTCAAGTGCTTCTTTTTGTTCCTTATATTTATCCCTCATCGCTTGAAGTCTGGTAATGCGTGCAGCATGCTTATCAGCCTCAGCCTGCTTAACCCGAGCAAGTTCTTCCGCATGTGCTTTTCGAGTCAACTCCATATCTGAAGCGAACCTAGCAATCATCTCCTCTTGGGCTTTCTGAGATGCTTCTTCCCTTTGAGCTCGTCTTTGCAACTCTTGGCGAAGTTCATCCATTTCGCGTTTGTGAGTGTCCACATGTTTGTCAAACATTTCGGCCATCACTAATGCAGCCATTGCAGATGTTGCAGAGCTGCTCTGGGTTGACTGAAGGGGCTCGGTTGTTACTGCTGTACTAAGGATAGGGATTATGGGTGGTGGAAGAAATGGTGTTGAAGCCGGTCGGGTTGGTAAAGGTTGTATGGGTGGAGGTTGAGTTGTTAAGGGTTGAGTTGACACCACGATCGTAGGAGCAACAGGTTCCTTTTCCACACTTGCTGAAATAGGGATTGATGGCTCCTTCAAAGTGGAATAGTGTTCAGGTGACCCAAACTCATCAACATCATCGGGTTCCACGTACTCATCCTCAATATCTACCCTTGCCCCTGAACCACTACCTCCAGTATCTTTCCTACTCCTTTTAATAGCAATCTTCATCATTTGTTGCTCGATTTTATCAAGAGTAGGATCAACAATATCTTCTTCGTCACGTAGACGCATCTCATCCTTACCCTTTCCCTTCTTACCCTCTGTCTTCTTCTTCTTGGGTTCGGGTTCAGGTAACGCTGCTGGTTGTTTGCGTTTACCTTTACTCTTAACCGTTGTGGACGAGTCTTCTCCAGTCTGAAGGTTTGCTTTCAGCCTCTTGATCTCTATCTGCAGTAGCTTGTAATCAGCAGAACCTTTGATTTTGTCAGACAGAAGGTAGTCAGGAATAGGACCCGGAATCACACCAATAGACGGTCCTTCATGCCTCAAATCTACAGTATCATCAGCTTCTTCAGTGTGATAGCGACCTCCTGCACGCCTATCAATAGTAGCATCAAGCTTCATAAAATAATTTATGATAAGCTTAATAAACCGAGGATAAGGAAAGAAGTTTGTCTTCAGCTTCTTGTTGTAGAAGAGTTGAAAGGTGAATTCTTCCCATATCAACAAAGCATAATCTGAATTTTCAGCTTTGTACATGCCATAGAAGAGGTTTATTATCGGACTGCGCAAAGCATCATGGCCACTCGTTTTTGGTGTAAGACATTTACTGAGAATACCCATCAACGCTCTCCAAGGTTGTCCCACCTTAGCAGTGGTAAACTCAGATGCAACTCGTATTTCCGGACATCCAAGTGCGTCAAATAATTCCACGAGTTCATCTTTAGTGGGGTCCCTCGAGAATGACATGCCCTTGGGTGTATCCCGTATACCAAGAATCTTACGGAAGTCTGAAACGGTGAGTGTCTGCTGCTTGTTGTCGATGGTGAAGGTGATCTTGTTCGAAGTGATTTCCTTGGTTGCCCAAAATTCAAACATATACTCATAAGGCACCGAGGCTGTATTCCTAAGGGCGTTCTTGAAATGAGAGTTATCGAGAATGGCTATGGCGACCTTAAAACCATGGTGAGTAGATTTAGAGACTTGCTTCAGCCGGTAGTTGTTGGGTATAAACTTAAGGGTTCGTGCTTTAGCAATATCGGCTTCTCTAGATTCTTGGATTGCTTGTACTGTTGGATTAGTCATTTTATCTGCTTAAGATAAGACATGAAAGGTTGATGCACAAAAACATATAGATATATATCTTTCTTACTTCTAAGCATAACACACTTCATAAGATAAAACAACAAGTACATATATAGCATGCAAGCAATAATAATCAAACTCTTCATCCGGAACTTTTCCTCATTCGGAACATCTTCATCCGGAACTTTTCCTCATTCGGAACTTCTCCTCATTCGGAACTTCTTCATCCGGAAGTTCTTCACTCGGAACTTCCTTCATTCGGAAGTTCTTCATTCGGAACTTCCTTCATCCGGAAGTTCTTCATTCGGAACTTCCTTCATCCGGAAGTTCTTCATTCGGAACTTCCTTCATCCGGAACATTCCTTCATTCGGAACTTCCTTCATCCGGAAGTTCTTCATTCGGAACTTCCTTCATCCGGAAGTTCTTCATTCGGAACTTCTTTCATTCGGAACTTCTTTCATTCGGAACTTCCTTCATTCGGAACTTCCTCATTCGGAACTTCCTTCATTCGGAACTTCCTTCATTCGGAAGTTCTTCATTCGGAACTTCCTCATTCGGAAGTTTTTCAGAAGAAGTCCTTCATTCGGAAGTTTTAAGCCATGTTCATCCGGAACTTTTACAAACTAAACTCAGATGTTTGATCTAGCGCGTTTGTGAGTTTCTAAGGCAATCTAAAGCGATTTAATCATCATTTAACCTATTCCGAGCAAAACCCACCATAAATCCCTAATCAATTTAGCCTAATTTAATCAAAAACCCTAAGTCTGATAATATTAACTATCCGAATCAATTAAGGGAATCTAGATGATGAATTAGAGGAATTTATAAGTTAAATATAGATGTAGATTACCTTATTTTGTGAATGAACAGGATGGAGTGATTAGACGAGATGTTTGAAAGAGTTGTGTGTGTGTGATGTTTTCAACAATGGCGGCAAATGAGTGAATAAACAATGAAAGGAAAATAGTGAGGGGCGGGGTGATTTGTTTTTGACTTAGGTCAAAACTTTGACTAGTTTCAACTAATATCACTTTTAGTCCCTACATTTTCACTCCTTTTTCTTTTTGTTTCTTACTTTTTCAGTTCACTTATCCCTTGTTTAACTTGCACACAATTTAGCAAACGCATCTATTAGCATATCTCCAAAATCTAAAAGCAATGCCTATCACTTAGAACGAACACAAGTCGTTTTCTAAAGCAATTACCACTCAATTACCATGTAGCCCTTAACTTTCACAATCACTTTTGAAAATCAATTTTAATGACGAAGATGATTTTAATATTTTCTCCCCCTTAAACGATGACCCGTTTTCTATTTAAAGAGCTGTAGTCATTGTTTAAAGAGTCAAATATTGATGAAAGCATTTCCAATTTATCTCTTGAAAAAGTTTGATTCGTGGTTTTAATAAGATTTCTCTTATTTTAACAAATTAATGCACTGAGACGTACACAAATTCGTGTCAGACCAAGTTATAAAGTAAACTTGATCCCTTTGCATGATTTGGCTTGTAAATCACGCCCGAGAAAATTAATTCCCGTTCTGAGCCAACATTTTCCAAGGAAATACGTGACTTTAATATGAAAACCGGGTTGCTCTGATACCAAATGTAGAATATTGATAATCAATGAATCTATGAAGGGGTTTGTTGATTTCTAGAGAGAGAAAGTTAGAGAGAGAAAGTGAGAGAAACTATGTGTATTTTATTAATATGGAAAACAAGAAATGACAACAACCAACCCCTTTCCTTAGTGGAAAGGGGTATTTATAGTCCAAGCCTAACATTGGGCTTGGGCCGGTCCATGACAAGCCCATGGACCGGTTCTTACTTAAGTTAATAAGCAAATAATAACTAATTACTAACTACGAGCTATTACAACATAAATTATATTGTGGAGTGATCGATACTTCTAATATACGTTAAAACGTATTTCTAACATAGATGAAAAGAAAAAAAAGACATGCATGGGCTTCGCGTCAATAGTAGATCCACGTGTTGCTTCACCGAATTTATTTGATGTGTACCTTGAGAATATGTCCAACTAAGTTATTCATTTATGAAATTATTATTGCTACTTGTACAAAATTAAATATTTCAGTATTTTTTGAACATAGAGAGAAAACATGGAGATCTCATATGTGTCTTGGTAGTAGCAAATCTAGTATGTTTTCCATGTTTGTTCTTTGGTCAACTTTTCGTATAGGATATTTTGATATCATACAAAGAGTAGCAATGTAGCATCAATTGCTCGTCATAATATAAGAGCATGTTGATGTAAAGTTTGTCAAACACTAGTTTAAGTCAACCCGCTTATTTGTTGAATGAGTCAATTTATATGCTATTTTATCTTTAGTAAGTCATTGCGGTTAAATTATTCATTTTAGCTAAGATTGAAACATTTGTATTTTGGTGGCAGCATATTCGGTGTTTTGCCATGTTTGTTCTTTAATTGATTTTTCATATACATTTTGATATCATACTAAGAGTAACAATGTAGCATCAATTTGTCGTCATAATATAAGACGATGTAGATGTGAAATAAGTCAAACACTAGTTTAAATTAACCATTCCATTTGTTTAATGAATCAATTTACATGTTATTGTACCTTTAATAAGGCACAAAGATGTCAAAATGGTTCAAAAATTTCTTAAAATTATCTTACAAATTACATCACGCATATTATAATAAAGATGGACTTTATAAAGCATGACATGTGAATAGATTTAGTTAGATGAGACCCAACAAATACCCCACTTGCATATTATTTATAGTATAACCTTTTATTTATACATAACGGCTTATATGTAATATACTGAAAGATGAAAGGCCAACCTATAACTAGATTCGTTGAAGAATTAAGTTGAATGGTTGAAGAGTCATTAGCTGATACTTGGAGGGCTTGTACGCAACATTCTAGCTAGATATAAGAACATATCTACCTAACAAATTTTCTTTATATTTGTCATCATCGTTTCTCTATTAATGTGTGTTTATTAATCATTTATCTCAGATTAATTTGTGAGTTGTGAGTGTTATGCATTTTGTAAAACATTGCTCATTTTAATAAAGTGAGCCAGGAGGAGGTTGGTTGGTTCACTATAATTGACTGTTTCTGGTTTATATAAGGTTTGCTTAATACATTGTTACATATTATCATATCCTGGTGGCTCTATATCATTGATCAAAACTTTTTTACGAATTAAGGTTTGTTCTAAAATTTAGGAGGTTTTGATCTATTAGTTTAGATCAGTGGTTCTCTTGGTTATTTTTTGTTCCTTGTGTTTGAATTGGTCAGATCTTGATCTTAATCGGGTTTTTCAAAAATTAGGGTTCTTGTTTTTTTGGGGTTTTTCCATTCTTCATTAGTTATCTTGTAATTGAGTATAGTAAATTGTTGTTTGATCATTAATTAGTTCACAATTTGTAACATCCCGCCTACTCAGACCACAATATTGTCCGCTTTGCCCGCAAGCTCACGGCTTTGCTTTGTGGCCTTCTTGTGAAGACTTCTCGGCAGGTCACCCAAGCCAGTACTACTCTCCCATGAGCACGCATAACTGCCAGTTGCTAAGAACCCCACTTGCAGTAGACCACAAAACGCGTTGTGTCATGAGAAGGCGATTGTTATCTTATAAACCATGGATCTCTCCTAGCCACAACCGATGTGGGATTTGCCTAGGGTGTCAAAATCACCCCCCCCCCCCTTCAGGACTCATCGTCCTCGATGAGGTTTGACCCACCATCCCGAACGGCTCAGGAGTGGCTCTGATACCACCTGTAACATCCCGCCTACTCAGACCACAATATTGTCCGCTTTGCCCGCAAGCTCACGGCTTTGCTTTGTGGCCTTCTTGTGAAGACTTCCCGGTAGGTCACCCAAGCCAGTACTACTCTCACATGAGCACGCTTAACTGCCAGTTCCTAAGAACCCCACTTACAGTAGACCACAAAACGCGTTGTGTCATGAGAAGGCGACTGTTATCTTATGAACCATAGATCTCTCCTGGCCACAGCCGATGTGGGATTTGCCTAGGGTGTCACACAATTATTGAGTTATAAAAATTAGAATTTAGGGTTTTCAAGAACTGGTAGGTTTTGTGATTTTATTATTAGGTATTGTTGTTTCTTCTAACGTGCAGGTTAGTTATATGGTTGGTTGTTTCCGTTGTGCAAATATTGTTGAGATCTTCTTGATCTTGTTGGTAATTACGCTTTTTGTAACACCTTTCTTCCTTATTTTAGATTTTTTTCTAGGTTTTCTAGTGGGTGCTTAGGTATCGAAAAGATTAGATAGCTTGTTGGTTGATTGTGATTTAATGTCAATAATTCCTTATTTCGTAGTTGTTTGTAGAGGAGTTACAAGGTGGTTCTATTTCTTGTTATTTTTGTTGGTTTCTTGTCTTGTTCTTCTGTTTAATTATCTGCCTTGTCTTTCATCATGGTTGATTCTTCTAGGAAATCATAGGATGTTGGTAATAGTAGTGATTTATAATTAGATATTTATGATCCTTTGTATCTAAACCCATAGGGTATAAGATCTCAATTAGTCACTTTCAAACTTGAAGGCACTAAGAACTATAAAGTGTGTGTTGTTGTTGTTGATATGACATCACAAACTAGAAACAAACTTGTTTTTATAAATGGAAAATGTGTGAAATAAGATGATACTTTCCCTTTTCAGGATCAATGGAATAGACGTAATGTTGTTGTGTTATCTTGATTACTAGGATGTGTGTCACCTGGTCTTTATAGGGGCAAATATTTTCTACAGTTGTTAATGATATATGGGATGAGTTAAAGGAAACTTATGATAAGAAAATATGTCTATTATATATAATATGAATTATAAGATTTATAATTTAACTCAATTTGATATGGTTTATCTGAGTACTATCATGAATGTGTTGCTTTGTATAGGTAATTTGAAGCTCTTGCTGATTTGCCTCAATGTGATTGGTGAAGGTTATTATAAACTTATGTAAAGTCACAAGGTGTTTCAATACCAGCTAAGGTGAAGCGCATGCAGAAAGTTCTTTATGCCTCGGTGGCAGGATCGATCATGTATGTTGTAAGATGCACAAGACCTAATGTCTCTTTTGCACAGAGCGTGACTAGCCGATTTCAGCAAAATCTAGATGAACAAAACTAGACTGTTGTTAAGAACATTCTTAAGTATCTCAGGAATACTAAGGACATGTTTCTTGTTTATGGAGGCGATGTAAAACGGGAGCTCAAGGTCGCTTGATACACTGATGTTGGATATGTGACATATGTTGATGACTCAAAGTCTCAGACAAGATATTTTTTGGTTTTTAATGGAGGTGTTGTTAGCCAGAAAAATGAAAAGCAGACTAGTCATAAAATCTCATCTTCAAAGGCTGAGTATATTATGGATGTCCATGTTCTAGAATCGGACCGTACCGGAACCGAACCGTCCTTATTTCTTTGGGTCGGTTCTGGTTCTGGGATGGGAATTTTTTAGTATTCCCAACGAGAACCATTGTGTTTAAAAATTTCATTTTTTTATTTTTCAATCATTATAAAGAATATACTATAACAATACAAACACACACAAGGATATCTTCAAACCAGACCATGGTTCTAATATACGATTCGGTTCCAGGATGGTTCCGGTATGATTCCTTGGTTCTTGTGGTTCCTCGGGTTTTTTGGACACCCTTAGAGTATATAGCCGCTTTAGAAGCTGCAAAAGAAGCAAATTGGATTAGGAAATTCATTTATGGGTTCGGTTTTGTTCCCACAAATGAAGAACCTATGAAGATTTATTGTAACAATACTGGAGCAATTACTATAGCTAAAGAACTAGGAAGTACTAAAGGTGCTAAGCATCATCGTACCGAAGTTCACTACCTTCAAGAAGTGATTAAACTGGGTGACATTACTCTGAATAAAGTTCACACAAATGAAAACGTAGCTGCCCTTTTACAAATGCTTTAGATTTTAAAAAAGCATTCAATGCCTACTTCGAATATATGAATGCTTCCAGCTAGTAGTCTCATGTAAATCTGTGTTATTTTAGTATTTGGATAAGTGGGATTGTACGACAGATTTATTTTTGGATGAATAAAGATATTTGATGTTTGTTTTCATTCATATAACAACTATTGTCCTCTATTTGCAAGTTAAATCCTTGAATGTATATTTATTCTAAATATGTCTATTGTCGGTCAACAACATGAGATTATTGTTACATTAGGGAAAATGTGAGTGTTGGTTATATTCTTTGAATATATGGATTGTCCCACCAAACTCATATGTTATTCATAAGGGAAGTTAAACGCTGTCCCGAATAAGGTAGTTATAAAGGCTATAGTTGAAAATGTTGGGAAGCAGCATCCACAACACTTGCAGTCAAAATAAAATTTATTTCTCCACTTGATAAGTGCATAATGATACTACTAGTAAAACATAAATGAAAGATGGTTCTTGATCACAGTTGGTATATCTGAATTATTTCTATAACGAGAAACTAAAGTTAAACTATATTGAATAAGTTATGATCCACATCCACGATTTAATAATATCTATAAGAAAGGGATGATTATAGGAAGACATAATGACCATGCTACTAAGGATATTTTTTGAAACTTAAATCTCTGACATTTCTAGTTTAATAACGAATGTGAGTGTTGCCAAACTTTTCCGTCGTTGGTATATGTGCTATTTGCTAATCCATTCCCAAGTGGGAGCTGTCGGGATAATGTGATTGTTTTAGGCAATTATACGACTAGAAATGTACACGCGTAAAACACATAGAGTGCATTTTAAAGCTCTAATTATAAACCGTTAAAATACAAATCAACTAAAACACAAAGTTTCATTTTCCTATTGAATTGGTAGTAGGTTACAAAGGGTTCTAGAAGTGTCTAGTTTCCTTGAATACTGAGATAAGAAGTTTTAAAGAGTTAGGATGAGTGTGTTTGTTTGTGATAATGATTAAAACTAGCTTTTGAGTCTTATCACAACTAGAGCTTGATGGGTATATAAACACCCATTCCCTGGTCATTCTACACGAATTTCCATCGTCTATAAACATACAATCTCTGCTCTTACTCTACCATAATCAAACGATTTGATTAAACTCAATTTAGGGTTTTCTTTAACGCATTTTTCTTCTTAAACACTTGCTCCTACTTTCCAAAGGTTTTTATAGTGACTTTGATCAAACGTAAGTCTTCTACAAAAGGTTTAGTGCTCGTCGATTTTAGGCTATCAAGGTGTGATAGCTTGTTAAGGGCGTTATGGTCTTTCTTGGACAAGTAGGTTACAACAAGTCAACAGAGGTTAGGTTCTCGGGTCAGAAGCATATATCGGACATAACTGGTTTGTAGGTTTGTTTTGGGTTTTTGATTCGGATCGGTTTATTGACACCTGGTGTTTAGGTATACATGAAGTATCACTAGCATTTCGAACAAACTTGGTTGACGTGTTTGTGTCATCAACCATTAAGGTGATATTTTAACCATGTAGTTTTATTTGTTGTGGTATATGAAGGTTAGTTTTATTATTGCCTTTACGGTTTATGTTAGGACCATTGTAATAGTTAAATGTAATAGGTAGACTAGGAGGTATGTAGTTCCTCCTGGTCCTAGTAGTGGTAGGAGCAAGTCCTGCTCCTGGTCCTAGTCGAAGTCAAACTTTATTATTTACTTAATATTCTGTTAGGATATGCATGAGATATGTTAGGAAAGGATATGCATATCAGTTTTACACGTTTTCTTTAATGCTGTATTAGGGTTTCCTTGTAGTATAAAAGGAACCTTAGGCAGAAGGGTTAGATACACCTTCACAAAACGTAGTTCTAGTCATTATCAATATTAGAAATCCTTAGAAAGGATCAAGTCTTTATAGTTATTCTGTTCTTCTTGATTATATTTATATTTTACATTCATATTATGTATAGAGTCTCTTTGTGATTTGACTTGTGATTACAGAAGTCATTCACCGGTCCTGACAGGCTGCAAGATCTACTTCTAGTAGACCCAACAAGTGGTATCAGAGCCTGGAAGGGTCTCTATACAAGAAGAATCAAGTTTTCTTATTACTGACATTTTGTTTATCATGTCTGCCTCAACTTCTACTCAAACAGGAGAAGACAGCACTCCTAAAATTGTGCAACCTCAGCAGATCCTTGCTACAGTTTCAAACACGAATGGTAAATTCCCTCTTCTGAAAAAGGGTGAATATGAAAACTGGGCAATGAAGATGGAATGGTGGATCACCAATACTGATCAAGATCTTTGGAAGATAATTCTGAATGGGAACAGCAAGAAGCTTACTGGAAGAGACAAGAATGGTAATATTACTCTTCTTGACCCTAAGTCTCATGAAGAAATCATAGCTATTCAGAAGGAGGTCAAAGCAAAGACGATTTTGCTTCAATCCCTTCCTGAAGATCACATGGGTGACTTCTACCATTTGGATGATGCCAGAGAGATCTGGAATGGCATAAAAGCAAGGTTTGGCGGGAATGAGGAGTCAAAGAAAATGCGAAGATCCATGCTGAGAGATGAATTCACAGAATTCAAAATCTCAGAAACTGAAGGTCTACATCAAGGGTATGATAGGTTCTCGAAGATATTGAGCCAGTTGAATCAACTACGGTCAAAGCCTGATGATGGTGATATTAATTCAAGGTTTCTTAAAGCCTTACCCTACTCATGGAATCAGGTGGTGATCTCTCTCAAAGCCAAAGGTGGGCTTGACTATCTTAACTTTGATGATCTGTTTCATAGGCTCAGAACTTTCGAACCCCATGTGAGATGATTTTCGAGTGATTCTTTTCCTACTCCTGCTAATTCTGCCTTTGTGAGTTCTATGGCATCTAGTCCCATGTCATATGCAAGTAGCCCAAGCAATACTGTCTCCTCTCAGCATACTGTTCAGCATACTTCTGCTCCTGATTCTACTGCCAAGTCTGGTAGTATGGTAGAAGCCGTTCTTCATTCGTTTGTGGCTGATGTTAATGCTGAACAACAACTTGCTTTTGATGACTTCAAACAGGTTGATAAACTTGACCTGGATGAGATGGATCTTAAATGGCAGATGGCCATGCTTACTCTTAGGGTTCACAAGTTTGAGAAGAAAGCAGGAAGGAAATTTAATTACAACCCTCGGGAGCCAGCAAGATTCGATAGAAGCAAGGTTCGATGCTATAACTGCCAGCAACAAGGTCACTTTGCAAGGGAGTGCCCTAGCAAGAATGAACAGGAGAAGAGCAGGTACTCCGCTTTCAAGGTTCAGGAGATAAAAGATGACAAGAAGGCATTGGTATCTGTTGACTCTATGGTCAACTGGAATGATCATCAGGCTTCTACTCTGGAATCAGCAGAGTCCTCGACTAACGTGTTTGTAATGATTGCTGGGAATCTCTCTGATGCAGAAGAAGCAGACGAGTTTGCCTTTATGGGCATCTCACCTCAGGTACAACATTGTCCTCTTGGTTGTCATGATAAATACTCAGAACTGTTGTCCCAATTTAATGAAGTAAATGATCAAAATTATAAGTATTTTTTAGAGGTTCAAGCCTATAAGGCTTCATTAAACACATTGGAACAACAAAAGAGGTGGTTACAAGATACTCAACGTGCGTATGAGGATAAAATCAGGATACTAAGCATCGATTTAGAAAACACGACAAATATGCTTAAATATACAGAAACAGTAAGAGATGCTAGTATCAAAGAAAAAGAGGAGATGCAAGGAAAATTAGATGCTACAATGCTAAGATTTGAAAAATGGCAAAAGGCACCTAAAAATCTTTCAAAATTAATTGATAGTAGCATGTCTGGTAGAACTAAAAGAGGCTTAGGATTTGAAAAATATATTGATTTAGAAGATGTATTTGATTTATCTTTTTCAAGTGTCTTTGATGCCGACAAAGAGGATGAGGGAAAACCTAGTTACAATAGGTTTAAACCAGCAGCAGAAATGCATGTTGTCCCTCCTCCTCTTACTGGAACTTTTATGCCCACTTCATGGCGTAATGACTTGGATGGATCACAGATGCTTGATTCCCCAACAAGTTCTACTAATACTAATGACTTTGTCTCATGTACTTTCAGTGACAAAGCCGGTGACTCTGCATCTAGTGGTTCAAGTGAAGAGTCAAGACCTACAAGTTCCAAGTTGAATGAACATGCTGCTACTGGTGCTAGGAAGTGTGAAGAAAGAGTTGTTGTCAAGTCAAGTGTGTCTGGTCCTAGTTTATTGAGTCCTAGGAAGAATGTTTCTCCTAGAATTGTGTGTAATAAAGTAGGCAGTATGAAACAATCTCATTCTAATAAAAGGTCTTTCAAAACATGTTTTGTTTGTGGCAGTGCCTTTCATTTAGTTAAAGATTGTGATTATTATGACACACATGCTTCTGTTAATCATGTTTTTCCTGCTCCTGGTCCACCAGGATCTGCCCCATATGCCTCTAGAAGACTTGATCCTAGTGCTCTAACGTTTACCACTTCTAGAGTATCCTCTCCTTTAGTTTCTGATTATTGGAGAAATATTGGATTCCAAACCACCAGTAATTATTTTCAAAATTTTAATCCAATCTATCCACATAATTTGGACCACACGTATTTTGGTTTGGGAAATTTGGGAACTGCTGTTAAGCCCTCAGCAGGTTGTTCTTGGTCAAATAATAATACCCAAATGATGCATTGGCAACCAAGGAACAACGGTGGATCTCATCAATCTTCTTGGCACTCTTCTAAAGATCCACAAGGCAGGCTCAAACCTGAAAAGGTTTGGGTCCCCTTAAGACACTAACTTTGGCATTATTATTATCTTGTTGTTGTAGGTTACTCCATACCAGGATCCTAGTCTAGGCATTGTTGATAGTGGTTGCTCCAGGAGCATGACTGGCAATAAAAGTCTTCTCTCTAACTTTGTACCATTTCATGGAGGCAAGGTCTATTTTGGTGGGGGTGAAGGCAGAATCACTGGCAAAGGAATGATAAAGACTCCCAATCTAAATTTTGAGCAGGTCTACTATGTGGAAGCACTTCAGCACTTCAACTTGATATCGGTCTCTCAGATTTGTGACAAGAAGCAGTTTGTTCTCTTCACCGATACTGATGCACTTGTGCTTTCCAAAGACTTTCAGCTTCCGGATGACTCACAAGTTCTACTCAGAATCCCTAGAAGGCACAATCTCTATAGCATCAAGTTGAATGAAGTCAACCCTACTGGTCAACTAGCATGTCTAGTTGCTAAAGCCTCAGAAGATGAAGCCACTAAATGGCACCGAAGGATGGGGCATGTGAACTTCAAGACCATTCACAAACTTGCAAATCTGAATTTGGTCTTTGGATTACCTCCCAAGACGTTTAGAAATGATATAAATTGTATTGCCTGCAGCAAAGGCAAACAGCACAAAGCATCCTTCAAGGCCATTACTGCTCTGAGTCTTATAACTGAACCATTGCAACTACTACACATGGATTTATTTGGTCCTACTTCCATTATAAGCATTGACCACAAGCAATTCTGTCTGGTGGTAACTGATGGATATAGCAGGTTTACGTGGGTGTTCTTCATGGCTGCCAAGAGTGAGACCTACTCAATTCTTAGAGATTTTCTTACCCTGATAGAGAACCAGTTGTCCAAGAAAGTTAAAGGTATTCGTTGCGACAATGGAACCGAGTTTAAAACTAAAGACCTCATCGCACTTCGTAATAATAAGGGCATCAAAAGAGATTATAGTGCAGCGAGGACTCCTCAACAGAATGGCGTGGCAGAACGAAAGAATAGGACACTAATAGAAGCAGCAAGAACTATGCTTGCCGATTCCAAGCTTCCAACCATGTTCTGGACAGAAGCTGTTAATACTGCAAGTTATGTTTTGAATAGGGTTTCTATTACCAATCCTCACAAGAAGACTCCTTATGAGCTGCTCACGGGCAAGGTTCCTAATATTGCTCATTTGAAGCCGTTTGGGTGTCCAGTCACCATTCTGAATACTAGTGATTATTTGGGGAAGTTTGATGGAAAGGCAGATGAAGGATACATTGTGGGATATTCAGCTCATTCTCGGGCTTATCGTGTCTACAATCTCCAAGCCAAGCGGATCATTGAAACTATTAATCTCAGGTATTTTGAGGAGAAGTCAAACATCCAAGGCAAGGGTCCAGAATGGTATTTTGATCTTGATTATCTTAGTGATTCGTTAGGATATTTTCGTTTCAAAACTAACCATAATGCAGGACCACAAGTGTTTGCAACTTCTAGTACTGGTGTTCCTTCTAGTCTTTCTGATTCAGATGATGAGGATGACATTTTTGTGGTTCCATCCTATTCCACCACAGTTTCTCCTACTCCTCCTATTGATGCAACTCTATTGGATGTACAGGATTCCCAAGTAGCTCTTGACACTCTTCTAAAACAACAACAAAAAGACACTACAGCAGCTGCTCAAGGTGGTTTTGAGTTTCCCTTGGTTGAGTCTACTGACAAAGTTGCTCCTGGTACTCCAGCTTCTGCTCCTAGTGCTAGCTTATCTCCTACTGGTACTCCGGCTAGTGAGTCTACTTCCAATACTCGTTTCTCCAGTCCTTCTGATTTGGGGAACCATCAAAAGAAGTCTTCTACCAAGCTGGATGATATTCATAAACAACCAGTAGATGGGATTTTCCACAATGCTTCATATGATGCTGACTTAGTTGGTGATCTCAATAACTTGGCACCAGAAGTGGAGGTTTCTTCCAATCCAGTCTTGCAATCACACAAAGATCATCCTACCACTCAAATAATTGGAGATCCTGGTTCTACTGTCCAGACATGTAGAATGCAGCAGAAGGCCTCGTCTGATCATCATGCTCTTGTGGGCTATATTGAAGATCAAAAGCGTAATAATCATACGGACTTTCAACACTGTTCGTTTGCTTGTTTTCTTTCACAGGTGGAACCTAGGTTTGTTTCTCATGCTCTTGAGGATCAAAGTTGGGTGGAGGCTATGCAGGAGGAAATGCAGCAATTCTTGTTTCAGAATGTTTGGGTTCTGGTTGACTTACCAGATGGAAAGACAGCTATCAATACCAAATGGATTCTCAAGAACAAGAAGGATGCACGGGGAATTGTCGTAAGGAATAAAGCTAGGCTTATCGTACAAGGACACACTCAAATTGAGGGCATTGACTATACTGAAGTTTTTGCTCCGGTTGCAAGGATAGAGGCCATTCGTCTGTTTTTGGCTTTTGCCTCTTACGTGGGCTTTACGGTGTTTCAGATGGATGTCAAGAGTGCATTTCTCTATGGCAAAGTTGACGAGGAGGTGTATGTTACTCAACCTAAGGGCTTTGTAGATCCACTTCATCCCAAGAAAGTTTACAAGGTGGTCAAGGCTCTTTATGGGTTACATCAAGCTCCTAGAGCTTGGTATGAGCGTCTTTCCACTTTCTTGTTAAAGAATGGCTATAGAAGGGGTACTATTGACAAAACACTATTTCTTCGGAGGAATACCAAGGACATTATCCTTGTACAGGTTTATGTGGATGACATTATCTTTGGTTCTACTAGGAAGGAATGGTGTGATGAGTTTGAACACTTGATGAAAGGCGAATTTCAGATGAGTGCGATGGGAGAACTTTCTTTCTTCCTTGGTCTTCAGGTCAAGCAACAATCGGATGGGATTTTCATCAGTCAAGACAAATATGTTCATGAGATTCTTCAGAAGTTTGACATGGATCCTCTTAGACCCGCAACAACTCCTTATGAAGTTGCTAAAATCAAACTAAAGAATGAGCCAGACCCCCCGGTCAATGTACACATGTACAGGTCTATGATAGGCTCCCTCATGTATTTGACTGCATCACGTCCGGACATCATGTTTGCAGTAAGTGCTTGTTCTAGACACCAGGTGACTCCAACGGTTTCGCACTTAAATGCAGTAAAGAAGATTTTCAAGTATATCAAGGCTCAACCTAAATTGGGTCTATGGTATCCTAGAGAATCACCTTTTGTTCTAGAAGCCTATAGTGATAGTGACTATGCTGGTGCTAATAATGACAGGAAGTCTACTACTGGTGGTTTTGGGTCGTCGACTTATTTCATGGCAATGCAAGAAACAGACAATAGTAGCTACTTCTTCCACAGAAGCTGAACACGTTGCTGCTGCTAGTTGTTGTGGACAAGTTTTGTGGATCCAAAATCAAATGTTGGATTATGGTTTCAATTTTATGAACACCAAAATTTTTATAGACAATCAAATCACTATTTGCATTGTGAAGAATCCTGATTTTCATCAGCGTACGAAGCATATTGAAATTCGACATCATTTTATACGAGATGCCAATGAGAAGAGGCTGATTCAGGTTCTTAAAGTTCATACGGATGATAATGTTGCTGATTTGCTGACTAAAGCATTTGATGGTCCTCGGTTTAACCACTTGGTGGTTCATATTGGGATGGTCAATCCTTGAGGTCTAGGATTGAGGGGAGGCAAAGCCTAAGGGGAGGCTTTGTGTACATATTCTTAGGACAGACTAACGTATTGATAGATTTTAACAAAATATTTTATTGGTTCTGGTTGTGTGTGGTACTTCTGGTGGAGGATTTTGCTCACTTCTGGTGGATATGGTCTTACATAATTGGCTTCTGGTACTGGTCTGGGATACTGTTCATTCCTTTTGTCCTTTGTTAATCACGTTTTGCTCCTGGTCCGACCATTGTGTGCTTTGACTTTTGGTCAACGCTCCCTATCCTGGTATTTACATTTTTAATTAAGCATGGTTAATTGGGAGTTGGTAATTATGTTAAAAAGGGCAAGTGGTTACTATGCAATTATGGTTAAATTTGAAAGGGCAACCCCCCATTAATAGGGGTCAATGAACAGTTACCATTTTCTTTATTTATGGTCAAAATACACCCTTGACTCACTCATTACAATAATCACACACACAAAACCGCTCCTACTATCTCCACCCTAATCACAATCCTTCTTCCATCAATTCATCAAGATCCATGGCTGCTCTTGCTTACCAACCTGCTCACAACCGAGTTGCTTATCTTGGTGATGGTCCACATCGTGAACATTTTGCTGACATTCTGGATTTCATTGAAGCTTCCAACCTCAGGTTTGCATTTACTGTATGTCCCACCATATATGATAGTGTTATTCGTCAATTTTGGGCGTCTGCTCGACTTGTGGATGTGGTTGGTCGTCCACGTGCACTCCATGCTACCATAGCTGGACGTGCATATGTGGTGACTGAGGCTTCTATTCGTTCTTCTCTTCATCTTCAGGATGAGGGTGGTGTTGAATCCATCCCCCATTCGGAGGTATTGGAGGGGATGGCTGCTTTAGGATACGAACATGGGGGGAAGTTTAACTTCCATAAAAATAGGTTTTCCCCCCAATGGAAGCTTCTGGTCCACTTTCTAATCCATTGTATGAGTCCCAAGTCTGGGAGTTGGGATGCTTTCCCTACTCCCTTGGCTACTGGTCTTATTTGCTTAGCCCAGGGTAGAGTTTTTAACTTTTCTCATTATCTCTTTGAGGGGATGGTTAGTAATCTGTCTAATGCTGGTTCGAGAAAGAAGTTTCTTATGTACCCTAGGTTTATTCAACAAATACTGGTTTGCATTCCTCGTGATAGGACTGAGCATGTGCCGTCTAAGCTTACAGCTAAAGTGTATTACAATATGGTCAATGGGTTTACTGGTGAATGGAGGCCCCTGACTGAGGCCATGTTGGGATTGGCTCAGGGTCCTATGGGTGAGGAGGAGGAGGCTCCTGAGTTTGTTGTGATTGATGATGACCCCATGGAGGAGGAGGCTCCTACTGCTGGTGCCACTCATGTGGTTCAGGAGGAGCTGGTTGAGGAGGTGGTGGTTGAAAAACCATCCCCTTCCAAGGCTGGTCCTTCTTCAGTCCCACAAAAGTCTCCATTTGTGGAGACTCCACCTCCTAGTCCTGCCCCACACTCGACTGATAAACCGTTTGGTGCTAGTACTTCATAGGTTGACCCATCTGTTGCATCGGGCTCCAATGACGCTTTCCCTAACCCAAGTTCTCTTGGTGGGCAGGCGGAGGAGCCTACTACACTAATGTCTTTGCTTGATCTTATGCGCAGGTACCATGAGCGGATGGTTTCATTGGAAGCTGATTTGAACCAACACAGGAAACTTACTAGGGAGTTTGTTCTTCCTCTGGCTGATCGCATCAAAGCTTTGGAAACTCAGCAACGGCGCCGCAAGAAGCATGTGATCCATTCAGATTCTGATGAGGAGGGTACGGAGCATGTTGAGGATGGTTTGACATTATTGGCAAAGGCTGCCTTTGCTGATAAAGTTTATGATGATTTGCCGGTTCCTCCGACATCCTCCAGTATTCCTTCTCCTGGTGCTATTCCCACTCCTATGGATGGTGATTCTGATCCTGCTGCTGGTTCCAATGCTGGTCCCTCTCATGATTCGAAGGGCAAGGCCCCCATGACTGATGCTCCATCTCCATCTCGTAAGCGTACCCGTCAACAGCTTGAAGAAGAAAGGCTAGGTGAGGAGGCTGCTCGTCGGATTCAAGCCGAGATTGATGAAGCTGATAGGGCTGCTGAAGAAGAGCTTCGAAAGCGGAGGCGTGACCAAATTCAGCACGATGCCATGCATTAGAGTGATAGTGAATGGATGCAAGTTTTGACTGTTCTCACCCGGGATTATGCTCAGTTTACAGATCTTTTGGGTGACGATGTTGATGAACACAATTGTATTCTGAGAGCTATGGTATTGATGCATAAGCACCAGTTGGCCCTTGCTGCACAACTTAGGGAACAGAGAAAGAACAGACCTTTATCTCGGACTGAGGAGCGCAAGCAGATGCAACGCTATGTGAAATATCAGCTGCTCATTTTAATGCTCCTTGGAAGTGGGACCGGGTTCGGGCTTTGACCTTTGATGAGCTCAAGGCACTTTATGAAAGTATGGTTAAGCGTCAGAGTCAACCTATTCCGGAAAGATTTATTTACCATCCTCGTGGTGTGACCTCTTCTTCGCCTGCTGCTTCTACTGGCCCTTCATCTGCTCCCACTTCTGGTTCTGTTACTAGTCCATCTGGTTTTGTTGCTACTTCCGTTGGTACTTCTACTTCTCCTTTGGTTTCTCCTTTGGGTTCTACTGCTGGTCATGCTACCACCACCTTTGATGCTACCACCACCACTCATGCTTCTACCACCACACCTGTTACCACCACCACCACACATGTTCCAACCACCACCTTTGCTACCACCACAACTACTGCTACTACACCTGATTTGCCATCTCCATCACCACCGGTTACTGGAACTCAATAAATTCCTACTTCTGCTGTAGCTCCTATTGATCCATTGGGTGGGCAAACTCATGAGTCTATTTCTCCTGCTCCCACTGCTGCTGTTGAGGTTACGGTAAAGGTTGAATCCACACCTAGTGATCCCACACCTAGACGTTCGCTTCGTCAGAAACAAGCTCGACGTGTTCGCCGTGGTAAGACAGTTCCTTATAAGAAGCGTGATCCTGAGAATTTGATTGATGCAGCTTCGGACATTGATTCGGATTTGCCGTTGGGCAATGGGAACATTACTGGTTACATGGTTGAGTGTTCCACAACTCTTCCTGGTGTGGTATCCCATAGAATTACTTTGAGTGATGGGTCTGTGCGTTTGGCTTCGGGTTTGCAGGGTGTGTTATCGTGGGCTGACCGTATGGATCTTATGGCGTTGTATGGACTTGTGGATTCTAGCATGCCTTTTGATCCCATGGCTGTGTCTTCATGGCCTGGTCTGCGTATCTGGGCTGATCTTAAGCTGATGTTGGATGCTCCTCCTAATTCTCCTGTTTCGGGCATATGGAAGGATCAAATGCAATGGGTGATTCAGTGCTGGAAGCTATATGCAGGATGTGGGGTTCATATGTTGGAATTAGAATCTGGTCATATGGTTTTTATGCTGACTGATGTGGATTATCCTTTGACAATTTCTTTGATGGAGGCAATGTTGGCTACTCATTTGCAAATTTCTAATGCTCCTTCAGGAAATGAGTCCTCTATGGCCACGGCGTTGGTGGAAGGTATTCAGGCGCGGTTGATAGCAGATAAGAAGGTTGCTTCTGGTATGTGATGTGTTTGGGTTGTAAGTGTTTATGTTTTGTATTTTTGTTTCTTTGTTCATTTTCTCATTCTTTTCACCAATATGTAAAGTGATTGGTGAACTTCATTCTTTATAGTTAAAAAAAACAAAAAAAAAACAAATAATATAACACTTCATAAAAAAAATTAAAAAAAAACAAAAAAAAAACAAAAAAAACATACTTTTTATATAATATCTGCTTATACTTTTAACACATCTTGGATTTTATACTTGTGAATAATATCCCTTGGCTGCTTCACATTGTGGGTTCTGGTTCCTGGTTTGTGCTTGTACTGATCTTTGGCTTCACTTGGTGTTGGACGTGGTCCACACGACAAATGGTTCTCAACTTACCATGTCTAATCGACAAGAAAAAGATGATTCACCTTGAGGGTACGGCTCCTGGTGCGATTCTCAAATCCGTTGATGGTTGCCAGGTTACCCAAAACTGGATGGTTTTCACTTGCCATAGTCTTGGACTGAAAAGTGGCGAGTCCAGAGGGGTACGGCTTCTGGTAAAGACGCATCAAATCCGTTGACGGCTGTGATGGTTTGCCTAAAATCGTCAGGGTACTCCCACTCACCATTGATTCACGTTCTAAGAGTTGGGCTGGGTTCTAGTCTCCCAGGGTGATGCTTATTCCACCAGAAAGACTGGCTAGCCCAAGAGCGAGCAGCTACTTGGTAAAGGCTCATCAAATCTGCTCATGTTGCTGAAAAGATTCAACACGATGTTGATTTGTTACAAGCTTTGGAGAAGCTTCTAGTGTTTCATGTTGCGGCGGTTACTCTGATTCTTATCTTTCTGATGCTGCTATCTGTTTTGCTGATACAATCCTCGGGCTTTCTTTGCACGTTTTCCAGGAAACTTGAACTCAACAGGTCAAATTCAAGTTTAGGGGAGGATTGTTAGGACCATTGTAATAGTTAAATGTAATAGGTAGACTAGGATGTATGTAGTTCCTCCTGGTCCTAGTAGTGGTAGGAGCAAGTCCTGCTCCTGGTCCTAGTCGAAGTCAAACTTTATCATTTACTTAATATTCTGTTAGGATATGCATGAGATATGTTAGGAAAGGATATGCATATCAGTTTTACATGTTTTCTTTAATGCTGTATTAGGGTTTCCTTGTAGTATAAAAGGAACCTTAGGCAGAAGGGTTAGATACACCTTCACAAAACGTAGTTCTAGTCATTATCAATATTAGAAATCCTTATAAAGGATCAAGTCTTTATAGTTATTATGTTCTTCTTGATTATATTTATATTTTACATTCATATTGTGTATAGAGTCTCTTTGTGATTTGACTTGTGATTACAGAAGTCATTCACCGGTCCTGACAGGCTGCAAGATCTACTTCTAGTAGACCCAACAGTTTAATTATATGTGTTAATCGTACATGCAAACTAGATCCATATCCGTTGTGTACTTGTAGCATAAATGGTTAACGTAGTATCTTATATCCCAACAATATTATTCATGAAGATTTTAGATGCATTAAGTGACCATTATGACTATTTCAAGCAAAAAATGATGGTCTTGGAATAAAAGATCCACATCCGATACTAAAATGTACTATTAGTATAAGACAACTAACATATTGAATACTAGCCGATTATTTATGTTATTTTCATTTTTTATTTACATGTCATATTTGATCCACTTTTAGTTTTACATATCGTAGCATTTGTTGGATTCAAGCATCTTGAACTAGCTATTGCTATAATTTCATATTTGTGGAAGCGAAATATAAATATATTAGCACCAACTAGCTTGGATATCACACAAAATGGTACCACTAAACATCACATAAAATTTATGATACGTTGTACAAACATAAATAAATAAAGGATAGTTTATACAAAATACTTGTGTAAATCTTTTGAAAGCTTTTATGCATTAAAAAGTACTTGTACAAATGATTTTTTTTAATATGTCATTTATTCAAAAATTGATTGTTAGACAAATAAGAAGTCATAAAAGGTAGAAGGCCTTATTCTCATAAGTTGGGCTAAAGAGAGTATATACAAAATCTATGATACGTTGTACAAACATAAATAAATAAAGGATAGTTTATACAAAATACTTGTGTAAATCTTTTGAAAGCTTTTATGCATTAAAAAGTACTTATACAAATGATTTTTTTTAATATGTCATTTATTCAAAAATTGATTGTTAGACAAATAAGAAGTCATAAAAGGTAGAAGGCCTGATTCTCATAAGTTGGGCTAAAGAGAGTATACAAATTTAAGGAAAGAATTATGACAAAAACTTAAAATTCTCATAGCACTACTCATAACTTTGCCTGAAACAAAAATAAAAACAAAATGCTAGATTATTAAGAAACGCTTGAAAACGCCATTGTACCCCCTACCCTCTTTGTACATTGGGGTAAAAAAGGAATATTTTGTCCTTTTTTGTATTTTGAGGTGGGTCAGATCGGGTCTTTATAGTATGACCTAAAGACCAATGTACCTATAGAACTAGTGACAATGTACAAAAAATAAAAGCATAGGATATGTAATTAACCAATCAAAAAGGCTGAGAAGCAACTTACTGTCATAAATAAAGCTGCAAATGCACTGTATATACCGGCTCATACGCTATCTATGTTACAACTTTATCTCTCTATTTTCCATTCTCTCTTTAAGGTAGGGTTTTAGGTTTCAACTCACCATAAAAAACTTAAAAGGTACATCATTTTTCTACTCTTTTTACATGATAATAATCTTGTTTATGCACATGTTTTAGGTATATGTTTAACTTATCCTGTTTTTACAATATTTTCTTTGTTAAAAATTTATGTAACGATCTTTTTGGTTTCTATTTAGCGTATTATAAATGCCACAACAAAAAAATGACCACTTTTCATTTTTTTTTACACATTTCAAATAACAATGTAGAATATTTTGATTTTATTTATATTTCTAATAACCACACATATAATAGTTACAAATAAAAAGTTTATTTTTTAGTCCATAATTTTTAACACTTTTGAGTGTGAACCCAATTTGTTACACTAAATCTTTACACTATACAAAAACAAGAAATGCGAGGTATTTGAGTGTAACAAAATGAAGTCCAAACTTGAAAATGTGGAGAAGTTATTTGTGACTTTTATTTCTAACAATTTACATTTTAAAATTTTTCACACTTATTCATATAATCATTCGTTTTATCATCTATATATGTCCACACTATTTAAAAGTGTGTAAAAAAGTGTGATAAAATAGATTTTTTAGTGTGTTTATAGTTTGATTTATGTGTTTGTGTAAGTTTTTGTGGATTTTATGTGAGAAAATTATTTTCTTAAAAAAGTAGGGGTTTTAAGTTGTTTTCCTTTTTGATTTTAAGGAAAATGGATGTGTATCTATTGATATTCCTTTAATCTGGTTAGACTTTTAGTGCCTTTGATATTTTTGTCGACATGTAAACAAGTTATTATGACAACTTTTTAGAAATTTTTTTTCTTAAAATAGTTATTGAATACCACCCTTTTATTTGAGCACTAATGTAATTTTAAGCTAAAACTCTCTTATCTTTTTGTACTTGTAACAAATCCAGATATCTCACTAGATTTTTTAAATGGAGGGCGAGGAAGCTCATCACCAACCGGAAAAATTTTATTTTACCGTAGATGTTTTCCCAGACATAGAACTAAAGTGTCTCCTCAAACCCGATGTGGGAAGATTAACTGAAAGGTACAATTGCTAGTCAATTTTCAAAATTGCATAGATAAAAGATATTGAATGTGCCAATTTTGTAACTTAACGGATTGTAAAAAATAATCTCGTCGAGGAAATAGTTGTGGAAGATGACAATTCTTTGGTATGTTTATTTACGATTACATGCTTATTTGCATTATTCTTTAGAGCAGATTGGAAATCTTTATTTTTTAAACTAGATCACTTAACAAAGTATTAAAGAAAAAAGGAAAACTTCACTTGTCATTGAGAAAAGTAGCCGTAAAAGAGGTAAAAGAATAGCCCATGCCATCGCCAAACTTTGTTGATCTTTATTATCACTATACTTATTTTGTTTCATATGAATGTCTTAGATGAAAAGAAAAAAAAAGATATATGTGGGTTTAGCGCCAAGTCGTAAATCCACTTGTTGCTTCATCGGATTTATTTGATGCGTACCTCGAGAATATGTCCAACTAAGTTACTCATTTATGACATTAATATTGCTACTTGTACAAAAGTCAATATTTCATTATTTTTTAACATCGAGGGAACACCGGGAGATCTCATCTGTGTCTTGGCGGTAGCAAATCTTGATTTTGGATAACATGATTTTGGATATCCAAAATTTATGATAACGCTTTTATGTTATACTCACTATAGCTAAGTTTTTACATTTTGGATATCCGAAATTTCAAATAAAATTTTGTATTTACGAGTAACCAAAATTTTGGATTAAGCAATAACATAACACAGTATTTTGGGACCGGGTTGATTTGAAAAATATTGTAAATTAAAAAAAAACCTTATATTATGAGACAAAAAAACCCATTAGGTTCCCGTGAACCCCCGGGGACCCCCTAGGTCCACCCTTACTTGTATGTTTGCCATGTTTGTTTTCTGGTAGACTTTTCATATAGAACATTTTGTGATCATACTAAGAGTAGAAATGTAGCATCAATTGCTTTTCATAATATAAGACCATGTAGATGCAAATTTAGTCAAACACTAGTTTAAGTCAACCCGTTTATTTGTTGAATGAGTCAATTAACATTATACGTTATCTTTAATAAGTCAATTCGATCAAAGTATTCTTTTTAACTATGATTGAAACATCAGTGTTAATGCAATAATGACTAAAAACGTTACTTGTATTTTTTGGTCTCGCTTAGTTTTGATTACGACAATATTTAAAAACAAGCATTTACGAAAACAACGAAAAACGAATTCTTGAGTTCAAGTATTTTTTCATTTTACCCATTTTCACTTAAGGTATGGATAAACAAGTACTAACCTTAATCAAGTGATCAAGTGATTTAATCTTTTCTTAAAACTCACTTTTTATTAAGTGTGACAAGTTTTTATTAAACTTTCTTTTTAAGAAAATGTTTTATTAAATTAATTATTTGAAATTTGAAAATGGCATATTCTTATTTGGTTAAGAATATCCTTTCAGGATATTTTTATATCCAGATAAGACCTCCACCACTAAAGTACAAAAAGGAGCGGAGTCTAGTCTGGCGATACCTTAGCGCCTAGGCGGTACCTTATCGATAAGGTACCGCGGGCTAAGATAAGGTACCGCGGGCAGATATAGTCGTTGGCTCCTTTGTCCTATAAATAGTGGACCATTCTCAGCTTTTCACCTTACCTCTTTTGCACATTTATTTCCAGATTCAAACCCCTTCTTTAATCACTCAAATCTTTGATCATTTGTTTGATTATTACTTGTTTAAGAAGTGAATCTTGTTCTTCCATCCCTTCCTCTCCAAGTGCAAAGAGACGAACACTATCCTAGTGAAGTGTTGAGTCCACCACCAAAGATCCATTGAAGATCTAATTTTATACACTTGTAGTTGTGTCATAGTTGTGAAGATCCAAGTAGTTGTGTCTATTTGGAAGTTGTGTATGTACTAAGTATAGTTGTGTAGATTGGTCCTAGCTACGATTAGGGATCAACTTTTAGCTTAGAGTCGGAAATTGGTTAAGCGACGTGTACGGTTTTCTCCACCATAAGGAGCTTGTTGTGTAGTGCACTCTCGAGTAAGGAGTACTCGAGGAGTGGAGTAGGAACGAGGAGTGAGCTTCGTTGCCGAACCACTATAAATCCTTGGTGTTCGGTTTGATCTTTCTTTACCCTTAACTCTTTACATTCTTTATTCTTTATGCATATACATGTGTTAGTACTAGATTAGTTACACTATCATTCTTTATTCTTTGTGGATATATTTTTGTTAGTATTAGTTTAGTTACACTATCATTGTTCATATTGTGCATAAGAAGATTTCCAATATTTCCTCAAGCCTAAGTTTTTGAAAAAGGATTTTTGGAAACCACATTTTAACAAGTAAATATAAGAAACTATTCAACCCCCCCCCCCCCCCCTTCTAGTTTCTACAATCAGTATTTTGGCGGCAACAAATTCGGTAATGTTTGCCATGTTTATTCGTTAGTTGATTTTTCAGATATATTTTAATGTCATATTAAGAGTGGAAATGTAGCATCAATTGGTCCCCATAATATAAGACGATGCAAATGTGAAATTAGTCAAACGCTAGTTCTTTTTATTTGTTTAGTGAGCCAACTTAGTGCTATTTTACCTTTAATGCGTCAAAAACATGTCAAAACGGTTTAAAGTTGCTTAAAATTGTCTTTCAAAATTACATCACGCATATTATAATAAAGATGGACTTTATAAAGCATGACATGTGAAGGCATTTAGTTAGATGAGACCCAACAAATACCCCACTTGCATATTGTTAGAAGTATAAACTTTTATCTATACATAAGGCTCGTATTTATATACTGAAAGATGGAGGGCTAACTTATAACTGAAGTTGTTGAAGTATTAAGTTTAAGAGTTGAAGAGTCATTAGCTGATACTTCGAGGGTTTGTATGCAACATCCTAGTTGGATATAAGAACACATATACTTACATTTTTTATTTATCTTTTTCATTATCGTTTCTCTATTAATGTGTGTTTATTGATCATTTATCTCTGATCAATTTGTGAGTTTTGAGTGTTAGATCTTTGTAATCGTTTCTTATATTCGTTTTGTAAAACATTGATCATTTTAACAAAGTGAGCGAGGGGAAGGTTGTTGGGTTTGTTGGGTTGTGCGTAAATCATAGTTGGTATTTTATACGGCAAGAAGTACGTGGGCCTAAGTGCCACACATTTAGACATCGAGATATCTTTTATTCAGATACACGATATAATATGGCTATATTTATTGTATAAACTTAATATGATAAAAGTAAATGCTTAACGATATTAATAATAATTTAAAAGGTTTAACGAAGATTCTTGAAAGGAATTAAGGCTTTTGGATAATTAATGTAATTACTTAATAGAGCATTCGGAAAAATCAAAAAGTTAACCCCAAGGGTGTATAGGGGGTAGTCGGCCGATTAGAGCAAAAGGAAGGAGGAAGAGATTTTCTAGAAGGTTATTTGTTTGCTAAGGAAGATTAAGACCTAGTACTAAAATAGCCTAAGCCTTCTATTGTAGCAATCCATTATTTTCGAGTCAATATTTAAACTTGTACTTTTAGTAATAAATAAAACTTTAGTTAAATTATTACTTTTACAAGTAGCCGACTAAATTAATCCGTGTGCGTTTAAAATAGATAAAACGTACACTTATTTTCTGGAACCGGCATGATACCATATTTAGTCTACCTACACTACCGATTTTATTTCATAAACATATTTATTTACAATGTTGTGGTTTTATTTATAACTATGGATTATTCGTTTATATAACGCGTTAACATTTTATAAGTTTTAAGCACTAGTTTTATTATCGGAATATCAACGTTCTCGGAATATCATCGTTTTTGCTTTATATTGAGCGTTTATTTTTCGAATTTTACATGTAACTTTTAAATCGCGCAACTTTTAAAAATACTAGCTTTCGATGATATCCCATTTTACATGTAGAAACTTTTTTTACAAAACATATCACCTCACCATGAGGTGGCCGACATATGCATGAATCACCAAGACTGGGTGTCTTTGCAATATTAATAAATAACTTGCATTCTTATTTTTGCAAACTTTTCATTTTAGATCTCAATCCTTGTTTTTTCTACCGTAAAACCAACAACACCACTCATCAAATTCATCTAATTTTCAAAGAATCTTAATCACTAGTTATAGTATTTCTAGTCTAGTATATGTTTTTAATTCACATCATCTTAAGACACCAATTTGAATATCATTCTCGTGGGCTTAAAGGCTGAAGTAAAAACATGGTTTGCAATATCAAGTGAGATTATGTGATATACTACTATACGAATGAAATAATGAGAATGAAGAGTTAAACACTTCACGCCATTTCAATGCAATTCAATTGCATATTTACATTTTTGTCCTTAAATTATTAAGTTAGATAAATATTTTCTCAATAAAGCAAAATGTTTTCTAAAATAAGAATTATGTAATATTTTCTATTTGGTAGTGGTTTTTACCAAACATTATTTATTTTTTATATAATTGGTAGGTTTACGGACACCTAGATTAAATACTCTGCTGCACTCCTGTATAAAAAATCAAAAATCAACTACCCGATGAATATAATTTTGAGGAAGATGTTTGTTGAACTTTACAAACACCGACCGAGGTACTAATTTGTGAAGAAATTACCTCTTAACAATTAATCAAACGTTTTGTTTTGATTATATATGTTTGAGAGTTTCCAAGAGGCCTTTGTAATATATTGGCTCAAGTGGCTCAAACTGAGGGGTCCTACATGATATGGATATGGAATAAAATCTCAGCAAGTTGTTAAGCAAATTGGCATGTGGGAGATTCATGAGGCTATAAATAGAATGCTTGTCATTTGGTTTGAAGTACACCAAAACACACATACAAGCATTACTTGTAGTGTATTTGCTCTCTCTTCTTTAGTAACTAGTAGGTTTCTAGTTTTGTAAGATATTTTTATTGTGAGAAATATATGAAAGTTTAGTGTTCCATTCTTGGTTTATTTTTCATTTTTTTCAACAAGCTAGTTTTGGGGTAAGCTTATAGTGTTGAGTTTATTTACACTCTTTACCTAGTCGGTGGGATATTATCGCGGTTATTCCACAACAAGTGGTATCAAGAGCCGAGGTTATTCTTAGTATGCTATGTGGTTGCAATTTAATTTGATCTTCCACATTAGAAAAGAATTACATTGGTCTTTTGTTTAGAAGCTGTTGAAATTTAATTTGTACTCGAAATGGTGGATGGCAAAGTTGACAAAGTACCTTCCACATTGGTGGACCCAACATCTTCAAGTTGGGCTAGACCGGTCTTGACGAATGCAAGATTGGCGGTGGAGGTATTCGATGGCACAGGCCATTTCAGTATGTGGCAAAGTGAGATTCTAGACGCTCTTTTTCAGCAAGGTCTAGACATTGTCGTTGAAGAAAGTAAACCAGAGGATGTAGAAGAGAGGAATTGGTTAACCATCAATCGGTTAACTTGTGGTACAATTCGTTCTTGTCTTTCGAGAGAGCAACGATATGCTTTCTCAAAAGAAATATCCGCTTACAAATTATGGGTGGTGTTGGAAGAGAAAATTCTGAAGAAGAATTGTCAGAATAAGCTCTTTATGAAGAAGCGAATTTTTCGCTTCACATATGTACCGGGTACCACAATGAATGATCACATTACTAGTTTTAATCAACTAGTAACCAATTTGATAAATATGGATGAGGTGTTTAAAGACCAGGATCTAGCTTTGATACTTTTAGGATCGCTTCCAGAGGAGTACGAGTTGCTTGAAACAACTCTACTAAATGGGAAGGATGACGTGTATTTAAGTGAAGTTTGTGCTTCATTGTATAGTAAAGAACTAAGAAGGAAGGACAAGCAGATTAGTTCAAGTGGAGACGCAGAAGTTTTTCTAGTTAGAGGTCAGGGGTACCGATAAGAGATGGAGATCAAAGTCAAGGCAAAGACTAAGCAAAGATGAATGTGCCTTTTGTCATGAAAAAGGTCATTAGAAGAGAGATTTTCCTAAGTTGAAAACCAAAGACAATCACTATAAAGAGAAAACTGTAGCTGAGGCGAATGTCACAAAGTGTTATGATGAAGAATCAGGTCTCTTACTAGCAACATCGTCAAGTAGAAATGCTTCTGATATATGGCTATTGGATTTCACATGTAGCTATCATATTACACCACACAGAGAGTGGTTTAGTAATTTTGAAGAACATGAGGAAGTTGTTTATACGACAGACAACATTCCCCTCACTAGTGATGGTATTGGTTTCGTTCGATTGCAGAATGAAGACGAAACAATTGTGACCTTGAAAGGTGTTCGTTATTCACCAAAGTTGAAGAAGAATCTCATTTTTGTTGGTACTCTAGAATCTAAAGGTTTTGAAGTAAGAGCGAAAGATGGGGTTATGAAGATCATCTATGACGTACTTGTAGTAATGAAGGGTATTGGTAAAATAAACAATACATATCACTACAAGGGTAGAACATTTTTTGGAACTGTAGGAGTTGTTACCGATGGTGATAGAAACTCAGAAGCTGTGAAGCTATGACATATGCTCTTAGCACATGCAGGAGAAAAATCCTTGAATTTGCTCTTAAAGCAAGGATTATTGAAAGGACTCAAGTCCTGTAAGTTGGATCTTTGTGAGCATTGCATCAACTGGAAGACGACGAGGGTGAAATTTGGGACAGCTATCCACAAGACACAAGGTATGTTGGATTATGTCCACTCTGATGTGTGGGGTCCCTCAAAGACAAAATCTTTAGGAGGGAGACACTACTATGTGACCTTTGTTGATGACTTTTCCCGTAGAGTTTAGGTGTACACTTTGAAGACAAAGGATGAAGTGTTAGGAGTGTTCATCAAGTGTAAAAAGATAATGGAAACTCAGACGTGCAGAAAGATCAAACATCTAAGGACAGATAATGGCGGAGAGTATAAAAATGATCTTTTTACAAAATTTTGTGAAGATGAAGGCATCGTCAGGCATTTCACTGTCAGACATACACCACAACAGAATGGGGTGGCTGAACGCATGAACCAAACCTTGCTGGAGAAAGTTCGGTGTATGTTATCCAATGCTGGGTTGTGTAAAGAATTTTGGGCTGAAGCTGTGACATATGTGTGCCACCTTGTTAATAGTTTGCCATCAACTACAATTGATGGGAAGACACCATTGGAGAAATGGTATGGGAAACATGCTACTGATTATGATTCCTTACATGTATTTGGTTCCGCTGCGTATTATCATGTGTAGGAATCAAAGTTAGATCCTAGAGCAAAGAAAGCATTATTCATAGGGATCAACTCTGGAATCAAAGGCTATCGTTTATGGTGTCCAGAGACAAAGAAGACGATCTTTAGTAGGGATGTCACATTTAATGAATCTTCCATGTTGAAGAAGGTGAATGTTGAGCAGTTAGATGGAACTCCCAAAAAGGTGGAGTTTGAGAGAATAATTGTACCAGCTGATAGAGTAATCTATGATGATTCTCCTGTGGTAGAAGGAGATTTTGAAGAAGATGAGATTCAACCTGAAGAGCCTCGACAACAACATGAATCAATTGTTACTAGTAAGCCAAAAAGAAAAACCAAAAAGCCTGCTCGCTTTAATGATACACTGGCTTGTGCATCTTCAATTGTAGCTGGCGATGTTCCTACTGCTTACTCTGAAGCGGTTCAGGACTCAGAGAATGAGAAGTGGAGGATTTCCATGAGCGAAGAAATGCAGTCTCTTCAGAAGAATCAGACATGGGAGTTGACCAACCTCCCAGAAGGGAAGAAGGCAATTGGATGCAAATGGGTGTATGCAAAGAAAGAAGGATTTCCTAGCCAAGATGACGTTCGCTACAAAGCAAGATTGGTAGCTAAAGGATATGCTCAGAAAGAGGGAATTGATTATAATGAAGTTTTTTCTCTAGTGGTAAAACAATCCTCTATTATAATTTTGTTAGCTTTGGTAGCAGAGTTGGATTTGGAACTAGTTCAGATGGATGTGAAGACTGCATTTCTACATGAAGACTTGGAAGAGGAAATCTATATGGTTCAGCCATAAGGATTCAAAGTTGTTGGAAAAGAGCATGAAGTATGTAAGCTTCATAAATCGTTGTACAAGCGATTTGATTAGTTTATGATGGAGTCGAAGTACACAAGAAGCAAATACGACCATTGTGTCTATTTAAAAAAGCTACAAGACGGGTCCTTCGTATATCTTCTTCTATATGTGAATGATATGTTGATAGCTTATCAAAGTCTAGACTAGATTGAAAAGTTGAAGACTCGGTTGAAAAGCGTATTCGAGATGAAGGATCTCGGTGAAGCAAAGATGATTCTCAGCATGGAGATAGTGAGAGACAGAAAATTGAGGAAGCTTTGTTTGACTCAGAAACAATATCTGAGAAGGGTTAAAGCGTTTTAGGTTCGACAAGCAAACAAAACGAGTTAGTACTCCACTCGCTTCTCAATTCAAGATTAGTGTTGCTATGTCATTGAAAGATGATGCAAAGGGCTTACATGGAAAGAGTACCTTATGCAAATGCGGTTGGTAGCTTTTTTTGAACGAAAACTTTCATTAAAACCTATGTTGAACGGGAACGGATACGGGAACGGGTACGGGGACGGAAACGGGTACTTGGAAACGTCAATGTCCCAAAATTCAAGAAACGGGTATGGGTAGAAACGTTTTAGTATTCTATGGAAATATATATATTACGTTTTAGTATCAATGCATTATGAAATACTCCTACAAATATTTTTAAACATCATGTAATTTTTTTTGTGGACAATAATAGACTTGTTGCAAACTAACTAGATTAGATGGTCATAATTAACTAAAACTATTACACTACATTTTACTTTACAACATAAAGTCAACTGCTTCATCAATAAATCAAAAAATATAAAACAACTTAATAGAAAGAGTTTCTTGAAAACTGAGATTCAAATGGGCCGCTCATTACAAAAATAAAACGTTACCCAAAAAGCTCATAAGTTTATGTTATTATTTTTTTCTCTTTCTTCAATAATTGTTATCTTCATCCATATTCAAAGGCAGCTATAACAGTCACCTGGTTATTAACATAAATTTTAATTTCACTACTTCACCATTAGTTGATTAAAAGCCCAGAAACGCAATTAAAAGCCTACGAGAAACGTTTCTCAACTGTTTCTGCCTCAACACCTGCGTTTCCAATTCACATGAAACGTTTCCCTTTTTCAGAAACGTTTCCAGGCGCGTTTCTATGCGTTTCCAAACGTTTCCCGTTTCCCGAAATGTTTCTGGTACGGATTCGGCACCCTGACGGTGTTTTCGTGCAACATAGATTTAAACTAGCAAGGAGCTAGACAATTACAAAGAAATAAATTTAGGATGTTGAAGCCAACGATCCCAAGAAAAAGAAAGCTTATTAACATAAATTTTAATTTCACTACTTCACCATTAGTTGATTAAAAGCCCAGAAACGTAATTAAAAGCCTACGAGAAACGTTTCTCAAGCGTTTCTGCCTCAACACCTGCGTTTCCAATTCACAAGAAACATTTCCCTTTTTCATAAACGTTTCCAGGCATGTTTCTAGGCGTTTCCAAACGTTTCCCGTCTCCCGAAACGTTTCTGGTACGGATTCGGCACCCTGGCGGTGTTTCCGTGCAACATAGATTAAAACTAGCAAGGAGCTAGACAATTATAAAGAAATAAATTTAGGATGTTGAAGCCAACGATCCCAAGAAAAAGAAAGCTTATTAACATAAATTTTAATTTCACTACTTCACCATTAGTTGATTAAAAGCCCAGAAACGCAATTAAAAGCCTACGAGAAACGTTTCTCAAGCGTTTCTGCCTCAACACCTGCGTTTCCAATTCACATGAAACGTTTCCCTTTTTCAGAAATGTTTCCAGGCGCGTTTCTAGGCGTTTCCAAGCGTTTCCCGTTTCCCGAAACGTTTCCGGTACGAATTCGGCACCCTGACGGTGTTTCCGTGCAACATAGATTAAAATTAGCAAGGAGCTAGACAATTACAAAGAAATAAATTTAGGATGTTGAAGCCAACGATCCCAAGAAAAAGAAAGCTTACATCTAGAGTTACACCAAGAAAAAGAACGTGAAATGCGGTTGGTAGCTTAATGTATGCTATGACATGTACTCGACCAGATATTAGTCATGATGTTGGGATGGTGAGCAGGTATATGCATAACCCTAAAGGACATTGGCAAGCTGTGAAATGGATAATAAGGTATATCCATAACACAGTAGATGTTGGGTTAGTATTCGAACATGGAAGTAGTCAGTGGGTGGCAGGATATTGTGATTCCGACTATGCTGCAGATTTAGACAAGAGAAGATCTACTACGGGCTATGTTTTTACTCTAGCAAAGGCTCCAATAGTTGGAAGTTGACCTTACAGTCAACACTACTGCTTTGTCAACTACGGAAGCAGAGTATATGGAGATTACATAGGCTGTTAAGGAGGCAATTTGGCTTCAAGGGTTGCTTGGTGAATTTGGAATAAATTAGAAATTTGTCACAATGCATTCTGACAGTCAGAGTGCAATTCACTTCGCGAAGAATCAAGTTTATCACGCAAGGACGAAGCACATTGATGTTCGGTTTCACTTCATACGAGAGATACTCGAAGGTGGAGTTAAAATCCAGAAGGTCCACTTCTAAGAATCCTGCAGATATGCTGACTAAAATATTACCTGGGATCAAGTTCAATTAGTGCTTGGACTTGATCAATATTTTGAAAACATGAGGATTGGTTTAAAGACTCCACCATATTGGTTGGCGACGAGATTTAAAGGATTAATATTTCGCCAAGGTGGAGATTTGTAATATATTGGCTCAAGTGGCTCAAATTAAAGGGGTCCTACATGATATGGATATGGAATAAAATCTCAGCAAGTTTTTAAGCAAATTGGCATATGGGAAATTCATGAGGCTATAAATAGAATTTTTGGCATTTGGTTACCAAAACACACATACAAGCATTACTAGTAGTGTATTAGCTGTCTCTTCTTTAGTAACTAGTAGGTTTCTAGTTTTGTAAGATATTCTATTGTGAGAAATATATGAAAGTTTGGTGTTGTATTCTTGGTTTATTTCTAGTTTTGGGTAAGCTTATAGTGTTTAGTTTATTCACACTCTTTACTTAGTCGGTGGGATATTATTGCGGTTATTCCACAACAGCCTTCCCTATGTTGTTGTCCCCACTCATGCCAGTTATGGAAGATTTGGATCTTAACGATGTTGTTGAGTCCCCCTATTGTTTCAACGAAAAACTGTTTAAAACATGTAGCACCATTCTCTCATTGATTACACCAGTTTGTGGGAACCTCTAGGTGGCTACCGGCTACCGCTGTACAATACCAGGAAGTATTAATCTAAACGTCACTACAAAATAAATGACATTTACTTACTCAAAGTTTTACTTACTAATAAAATTTATAATTATTTAAGTCACTATAATTTTTCCTTACTAAAACACAATGCATATAAAAGTAAGCAAAAACATTTGCTTACTCTTTCTTTACTAAAAAAAGAGTTATTAAAAGTTTTACACTTTTGCTTACTCAATATTGAGTATGTAATGACCTTTAGTGCTCCCATCTATTACTTACTCTTTTTCTTAAGAGTAGGAGTTGATAAAAATTAACTTTTGATGACTCTTTTTTAATAGCAATTAATAGAAAATACTTTTACTTACTCAATATTGAGTAAGTATAGACTTTTAGTGCTCCCCTCTATTACTTACTCTTTCACATTTAATTAAGTAAGCAAATGTCATAAATTTTGTAGTGCGTGTATCTAGACTAGTTAGCAAATACTGAGATTGCTCAAATTGTATAGATACACGTAAAGTTCATTGATGTGCATAGACTTGGCAGTAAACACAAACTCGTGAAAGTATATGAAAGAATATATAAACATAACCCAAATGGAATATCAGCCTTTTGTAATTAGTTATTGATGGCCGTATAAGCAAGTAAAAGTCGAGAATCCAAGGTAAAAAGAGAGCTTACTTTCAGCTGAGACAGGATCTTGTGTTTGTGCTGAAAATGTATCGAGCTTGGAATTGTGATTGGATTTTACAAGGATTGCGAGGGTCATATACTTTTATATAAAACGGCATACAAGTTTCTTTTGGCATGCGTATGCAGGTGGGGTGAGGCAATTTTGAGCATAGAACCTGAGTTTCTTCAATGGCAGGGACAATGTCACCTCTTCCTAACCCAAGTTCAAAGCTGGATATGGCAATACTAGTGGAAGAAGGTGTAACCACTAACCACAACCTGTCTGTCTGCAGAGAGATGACGGGGCAGATAAACCGAAAGTGCAGCCATGCATAGTTACAATTACAACATAGGCATCAGTAATGCAATCCAGCAAATGTTGTCCAAGTTATTTGCACTTATTCTTGTTTAGGTCAAGGGCATAATTAGCTACGAAAGATGTGGTTGCCGTTAGGGGTTTATACGATTACAAAATACAAAGTGATGTTGCATAACGGAACTAGCTAGAATGATGTTAGTAATCTGTAGGGGCACTTGGATCTTCTTTCGGCAATAACATTGTGGCATGATTCAAAACAGTGGAATTGGTAATTGTATAGTAACAGCGCAATCAATCGACTATAAGTAAATTGCTCACAATACGAATAAGAAAGCATAAACAAAAGCCAAAAGCATATATATAATCATTAAGATAGCAACACTAAAAGATCACTCAAGTTGAGGTTTCACAGCAACACCATATTCCTTTTCAGAAGATTCTTGGTCAGCAACAACACTGGACTTTTGCTCTTGTGAATCATCAACAGATTCTGAAATAGCAAGACCACCACCAGGTGCAGGGCAATTACGTTGCATTTCTCTCATATACAGATAGGGATCAAAGGTAGAGTTGTTGGAATTATTCATGAGTTGGACAAATTCAATGGTGGGTAGCAAGTGAGCATTACCTATCCCCTCCCTGTCGTTCCTGGCCCTCAAGTCCTCGTATTCCCCTACCACACAAAAACGAGCGATATCCCAAGCACTAAGAGCATGAAAACTCTTTTTAGCAACAACAGGAGTGGTGGAGTTTTGGTCTTGAGAATGATCAGCAGAAGATGATTCTGAAATAGAAAGATCACCAAGTTTGGGGCGATTACGCTGCATTTCTTGCAGATATCGATAGGGATCAAATGTAGTCTTGGAATTATTAATGAGGCTCGCAAATTCACTCGGGGATAGCAAGTGATCATTACCAATCCCCGCCCTTTCGTTCCTCACCTTCAAGATATTATATTCCTGTATAATACCAAATCGAGCCATATCCCAACCTGTCAACAAGCCGTTCTTCATCTTCTCTTTTCTTTTCTTTTTCTTTTTTAGTGTTTCGTCTCTATCACAATTTAATCACCCTTTTTCCTATTTATGTCTGTTACTTAATTGGTCGGTCGGTTTTCTTTTTTTTTAATACCCCGTCCTTTATTTTTTGGGATAATTATCAAAAGAGTCCTTTTAATTTTGAGCAATTCGTGATTTAGTCTAAAAAACATGTTTTTCCTGATACGGTCCAGGCCAACAAAAGACCAACAAAGAATATAGGGCAACAACCATTCAGATTTTGACAAGTGTCCAAAGAATAGGGCAATTCTGACAGATTGTCCTAAGATATATGGCAACAGAGGACACGTGGCGCATTCTGTACCCAGTTGCCCTATTGCCCAAAAAAATAGATCATTTCTAGAAAGAGAAAATTTAAGGTGTTTTTTGGGAAGAGAATAATGGGCAACGGACCTTTTTTGGTAATTTTCCCTTATTTTTTTCACTTCTCCTAATTTTTTCTACTTTTTTTTTAACGGAAACAAACTAATACCTTGTACAGTTTGTGTCGTACTACTTCCGTTCCAAAATTATTGTCTATTATTTTTTAACAATAAATAGGAAATTTAGTTTAAGTTTACAATATTATAATCACTTGTGGTTATTATTACATATATTAAAAAGTTTTAAATTAGTTTTTAATTTGGCTAATGACATTAAAAAGTAAGACACTACAACAATCCAACCCTTCCCCATCGGGGTTTTCCCCAGCGACATCATGTCGCTGGGGAAACGACGCTAAACGACAAAATCTTTCTGACGTGGCAAATTTCCTCGTAAAAATTTTGACCAAAAAATAAAGAAAAGTTTCCCCAGCGACATGTCGCTGGGGAAACGTTGACTGAATTTTGACCAAACTATTTCACAAAAATGCAAGCGGGAGATTAACACGCCAACTTTTCCCCAGCGACATGTCGCGGGGAAACTTTCTTTCACGGCTAATCCAAGTAATTAGTGTTAATGCGTTGTTTAATTTATGTCCAAATGTTTCCCCAGCGACATGTCGCTGGGGAAACTTTTTAGGATTCCCTCCAAAAGTTTTTCGTTAACGCGCCTATTTAACAAAAAACGAACAAAACTTTCCCCAGCGACATGTCGCTGGGGAAACGTTGACTTCTATTTGACCACCAATTTTCAAAAAATATGTAATGTTTATATAATATTTTAGTAAATATAATATACATATATTAAAAAATATAGTTATTAAAATTTAAAATAGTATATCTCTTTTTATGATAAAAAAAAGTGAGACAAATGGTTAATTTTCCCGCTAATGTTTTCCCGCCAATGTTTTCCCGCCAACATTTTACCCGCCAAAAGTTAACATTCACTGATAATTGTTAACATTCATTGTTAATATTAATTAAAAATTGTTAACATTCATTGAGACTTACAAACAGACACGCCTAAACCTAACTTTATTCTACACGGACACTTAAACACCCGCTTAATTAAACATGGATATTAAACCGATAATCGACTCATAAACACGAAAACAGATGCATCATAAACTAGTTCAAACGAATGTTCCCCATGTCATCGTAAAGGTCGTGAAGTAGTGCAGCTGAATCCAATGTGTGCCTATCAGAGTTGCGGTACAACTCTATCGTACGCTCAAGTACCATTATCATTCCATTCAAGCGCACACAGTTTGCACACGCTGAAGAGCTTGGAGAAGAAATTGGAATCGTTGAAGGTCTGGTAGAAGAGCTTGGAGGAGAAAAGCTCGTTGAAGGTCTTGAAGAAGAGCTTGGAGGAGAAATGCTCATTGAACCTCCAAGAGAATTGATTAGTAGTTGGACGCGTTCGTCTTTCCATAAAAAAAATTTGCATCCATATGAAACTGGAGGTTGAACCCGTGAACATGGACAAGCATAGTACAGTCTACCAAAGTTTTCAGTAGTCCACGATTCTCGAAGAACTACATCTCCATGTCCACACCTGCACGGAAAAGCTTCATGCTTCAACATGTACATAATAACAATTTGTTTATGATTATAAGTGTGTGTGATCTGCTGGTGGTTGTGATGATAAGTAGTGTGTGTGGTTCTCTTTTTATGATAAAAAAAGTGAGGGAAATTGTTAACATTTTCCCTCTAATGTTTTCCCTCCAATGTTTTCCCTCCAATGAAGATCTAATTTTGAACCCTATCTAATACATTGAACCTCTAATGTTGAACCCTATCTAATACGTTGAACCTCTAATGTTGAACCCTATCTAATACATTGAACCTCTAATGATGAACTCTATCTAATACATTAAACCTCTAATGATGAACCCTATCTAATACATTGAACCTTTAATGATGAACCCTATCTAATACATTGAACCTCTAATGTTGAATATTATCTAATACATTGAACCTATAATGATGAACCCTATCTAATACATTGAACCTCTAATGATGAACCCTATCTAATACATTGAACCTCTAATGTTGAAACCTATCTAATACATTGAACCTCTAATGATGAACCCTATCTAATACAATGAACCTCTAATGTTGAACCCTATCTAATTCAATGAACCTCTAATGTTGAACCATATCTAATACAATGAACCTCTAATGTTGAACCATATCTAATACATTGAACCTCTAATGATGAACCCTATCTAATATATTGAACCTCTAATGATGAACCCTATCTAATACATTGAACCTCTAATGTTGAACCCTATCTAATTCAATGAACCTCTAATGTTGAACCATATCTAATACAATGAACCTCTAATGTTTAACCATATCTAATACATTGAACCTCTAATGATGAACCCTATCTAATATATTGAACCCCTAATGATGAACCCGATCTAATACATTAAACCTCTAATATTGAACCATATCTAATACATTGAACCTCTAATGTTGAACCATATCTAATACATTGAACCTCTAATGATGAACCATATCTAATACATTGATCCACAAATGATGAACCCTATCTAATACATTGAACCTCTAATGTTGAACCATATCTAATACATTGAACCTCTAATGATGAACCCTATCTAATACATTAAACCTATAATGTTGAACCCTATCTAATACATTGAACCTCTAATGTTGAAACCTATCTAATACATTGAACCTCTAATGATGAACCCTATCTAATACATTGAACCTCTAATGATGAACTCTATCTAATACATTGAACCTATAATGATGAACCCTATCTAATACATTGAACCTCTAATGATGAACCCTATCTAATACATTGAACCTCTAATGTTGAAACCTATCTAATACATTGAACCTCTAATGATGAACCCTATCTAATACATTGAACCTATAATATTGAACCCTATCTAATACATTGAACCTATAATGATGAACTCTATCTAATACATTGAACCTCTAATGTTAAACCATATCTAATACATTGAACCTCTAATGATGAACCCTATCTAATACATTGAACCTCTAATGTTGAAACATATCTAATACATTGAACCTCTAATGTTGAAACCTATCTAATACATTGAACCTCTAATGATGACCCCAATCTAATACATTGAACCTCTAATGTTGAACCCTATCTAATTCAATGAACCTCTAATGTTGAACCATATCTAATACAATGAACCTCTAATGTTGAACCATATCTAATACATTGAACCTCTAATGTTGAACCATATCTAATACATTGAACCTCTAATGATGAACCTTATCTAATACATTGAACCTCTAATGTTGAACCATATCTAATACATTGAACCTATAATGTTGAACCATATCTAATACATTGAACCTCTAATGATGAACCCTATCTAATACATTGAACCTCTAATGTTGAAACCTATCTAATACATTGAACCTATAATGATGAACCCTATCTAATACATTGAACCTCTAATGATGAACCATATATAATACATTGAACCTCTAAAGTTGAAACCTATCTAATACATTGAACCTCTAATGATGAACCCTATCTAATATTAATGTTGAACCCTGTCTAATTCAATGAACCTCTAATGTTGAACCATATCTAATACAATGAACCTCTAATGTTGAACCATATCTAATACATTGAACCTCTAATGATGAACCCTATCTAATACATTGAACCTCTAATGATGAACCCTATCTAATACATTGAACCTCTAATGTTGAACCCTATCTAATTCAATGAACCTCTAATGTTGAACCATATCTAATACAATGAACCTCTAATGTTGAACCATATCTAATACATTGAACCTCTATGATGAACCCTATCTAATACATTGAACCTCTAATGATGAACCCTATCTAATACATTGAACCTCTAATGTTGAACCATACCTAATACATTGAACCTCTAATGTTGAACCATATCTAATACATTGAACCTCTAATGATGAACCCTATCTAATACATTGAACCTCTAATGTTGAACCATATCTAATACATTGAACCTCTAATGTTGAAACCTATCTAATACATTGAACCTCTAATGATGAACCCTATCTAATACATTGAACCTCTAATGTTGAACCCTATCTAATTCAATGAACCTCTAATGTTGAACCATATCTAATACAATGAACCTCTAATGTTGAACCACATCTAATACATTGAACCTCTAATGATGAACCCTATCTAATACATTGAACCTCTAATGATGAACCCTATCTAATACATTGAACCTCTAATGTTGAACCATATCTAATACATTGAACCTCTAATGTTGAACCATATCTAATACATTGAACCTCTAATGATGAACCCTATCTAATACATTGAACCTCTAATGTTGAACCATATCTAATACATTGAACCTCTAATGATGAATCCTATCTAATACATTGAACTTATAATGTTGAACCCTATCTAATACATTGAACCTCTAATGTTGAAACCTATCTAATACATTGAACCTCTAATGATGAACCCTATCTAATACATTGAACCTCTAATGATGAACCCTATCTAATACATTGAACCTATAATGATGAACCCTATCTAATACATTAAACCTCTAGTGATGAACCCTATCTAATACATTGAACCTCTAATGTTGAAACCTATCTAATACATTGAACCTCTAATGATGAACCCTATCTAATACATTGAACCTATAATGTTGAACCCTATCTAATATGTTGAACCTATAATGATGAACCCTATCTAATACATTGAACCTCTAATGATGAACCCTATCTAATACATTGAACCTCTAATGTTGAACCATATCTAATACATTGAACCTCTAATGTTGAAACCTATCTAATACATTGAACCTCTAATGATGAACCATATCTAATACAATGAACCTCTAATGTTGAACCCTATCTAATTCAATGAACCTCTAATGTTGAACCATATCTAATACAATGAACCTCTAATTTTGAACCATATCTTATACATTGAACCTCTAATGATGAACCCTATCTAATACATTGAACCTCTAATGATGAACCCTATCTAATACATTGAACCTCTAATGTTGAATCATATCTAATACGTTGAACCTCTAATGATGAACCCTATCTAATACATTGAACCTCTAATGTTGAACCATATCTAATACATTGAACCTCTAATGATGAACCCTATCTAATACATTGAACCTATAATGTTGAACCCTATCTAATACATTGAAAGTAAAATATACAATTATATAAAAATAAAATATATAACTATATAAAACTTATTATTATTAATAATTTAAAATTAAATTACATAAATGTTATATAAAAAAATATACAACTATATAAAACTTATTATTATTAATTATATAAAACTAAAATATATAATTATATAAAACGTATTATTATCAATCATTTATAACTAATTTACATAAATATCTTATATAAAAAATATACAATTATATAAAACTTATTATTTTTAATTATAAAAAAGTAAAATATACAATTATATAAAACTTATTATTTTTAATTATATAAAAGTATAATATACAATTATATAAAAGTTATTATTTTTAATTATATAAAAGTATAATATACAATTATATAAAATTATTATTATTAATCATTTAAAAGTAAATATCATAAATTGTTAAAAAATGTTTCCCCAGCGACATGTCGCTAGGGTAAAGTTTGTTCATTAATTTTAGAAATCCCTCCAAAAATTTTTATTAACGCGCTTCTTTCACAAACCGACAAAATACAGGTTTCCCCAACGACATGTCGCTGGGGATAGTTTTGTTAAAATCGACAGGTTATTAAAACAGCTGGCACAAACGACAAATTCTTTAGTTTCCCCAGCGACATGTTGCTGGGGAAAATTTCGTCAAAGATAAGGAAGGTTTGTCGCTGGGGAAAGTTTTGACAACTTCTTATCCTCAAACACTTTACAGAAACTTCACTTAACTCATCTCTTTTTCTCTTCTCTCAAACAAGCTGCGATTTACACCACCAATCATCACCACCATTCATTTACACCACCAATCATCACAAATATTCATCACCACTACCACCATTCATCACCATTTACGCCATCCCCATCACCACCAGTCCATCGTCACCACCAATCCATCACCACCAATCCATCAACACCAACCCGGCCACCACCACCACCAATCCGCCACTCCGCCACCAATCCATCTTTAATAATTGATAAAAAGTAATGTTTTGTTTAATTTTTATTTTAGATTTTTACATTTTGATTTTATATTTTAATTTTTTGATTTTATAATTGATATTGTAATTGATGATTAATGTTTTGTTTAATTTTGTTTTATGTTTTTGATCCCGACTGTCGCGGAGCCCCGACCACAGCCGATCCCGACCCCAGCCGACCAAGCCCGCCACCGTCCGTGGTTTTAAAGGTTTTAATTTTGTTTAATTTTGATTTTAATTTTGTTTTATGTTTTTGGTTTTAAAGGTTTTAATTGATGATTTAAATGAGTTTCTTTTATGTTATTGTAGCCCCGACCACAGCCCGAGGCGCAGCCCCGACCACAGCCGACCACCAACTGACCACCACAAATAAAAAGTATGTTTTTTTTATCATTTTGGTTTCCCCAGCGACATGTCGTTGGGGATTTATAAGCTTGTTAATTTCCGTTAAACGTAAATCCAAACACTCTTTAACTGTGTAAAACGCAAACCCAAACACTCGCTATGTTGCTTATCAGCTTATCCGAATAAGCTGTTTTCAAACAGCTTATCCTGATAAGCTTATCAGGATAATCTGTTTGAAATAGCTTATCCCGATAAGCTTAGCGGAATAAGCTGTTTGAAAACAGCTTATTCTGATAAGCTTATCAGGATAAGCTTTTTTCAAACAGTTTATCCTGATCAGCTTATCCGAATAAACTGTTTTCAAACAGAAAGATTTTGAATGAATGAATGAATGAAATTGTTGTGGATTGTTTAAATGTGTAAATTTATTTTGATATTTAGATTTGTGCATGCTTGTATTATTTTGTTCATGAATTTCTACATGTTATGCTAATTGTACATGTATACAGATGACTGATGTTGCACAGGGACACGACGGGGACGGTGGTGGCGAGGATCCTTCACGTCCACGTCCTCCATCATTCGGTTGCGGGGGTTGCTTCGTCAACTGGGGTAAGAATTTCTGGATTATTGTAATACAAATTTGATACACATATTTAACTTGTTTGCCTTTACTTTTATGACTTTATCACTCACTTTATTTTGCAGGAAAAGGAAAGAAAAAGCCCAATTTGGGCGGGAGGAGAGCTGGCAGGCAGAATACCCGGGAGAAGACCCGCTGCCTGAAATTACTGGATGCGGTGGCCGAGAATCACAACCGGCCAGTCGAGATCGACTTTGTAGCCGGTAGAGGTGACCTTGTTATACCTGTCGACCCCTACTCAGATCATTGGGGAAACTTATTCGGGTGTGTCGTTAGGGAAATACCTTTGTATTACCCTTCGTGGAGCAAGGTCCCCGAAGGGCACAAGGCGGCAGCCCAGGCAGCTATTGGGGTAAGTTATCATTTTATATTTATTTGATTATCGTGTTCATTTATTTAATTGTATATATTTATTTAAATTTGTTTTTTATTTATATCATATAAATAAATAAACAAATTTAAATAAATATATAAATTATATTTCTAACTCCGTTTTTAATGTGTTGTATTGTGTATATTTATTTAAATTCGTTTATTTATTTATATCATATAAATAAATAAACAAATTTAAATAAATGTATAAATTATATTGCTAACTCTGTTTTTAATGTGTTGTATTGTGTATATTTATTTAAATTCGTTTATTTATTTATATCATATAAATAAATAAACGAATTTAAATAAATATATAAATTATATTTCTAACTCTGTTTTTAATGTGTTGTATTGTGTATATTTATTTAAATTCTTTTATATATTTATATCATATAAATAAATAAACAAATTTAAATAAATATATAAATTATATTTCTAACTCTGTTTTCAATGTGTTGTATTTGATTGCAGAAAAAATATGATCTTGCGCCGCACATGAGCACCCCTCGGTGGAAGAGTATTTATGATACCATTAATCACCAGTTACAAAAATCATACAACACCAGCAAGGCTAGTCTGAAGCGAGATTATTGTGTAAAAGACCCCGAGACTGGAGAATACGATGTGGATCAAATTAGGCGGAACAGACCCGACGAGCACACACCTGAAGAGTGGGAGAAACAGATAGCGTTTTGGACTGACGAAGCTAACAAGAAGCGATCCTCAACAAACAGCCAAAATCGGTCCAAGGCAACACTTATCTCCCGACATGGTTCTCGGTCGATTCCTCGTACTCGACAGCTCATGGTAATTATTATTATTATTATTATTATTGATTTTACATTATTATGGTTTTTTTATTTTTTTTTATTTTATTATTATTATTGTTTTTTATTTTTATTATTTTATTATTATCATTATTGATTTTACATACATATTATTATTGCCGCATTTAATTAGATTGATCTTACTTACGTGTGTATGTACAGCAAAAGGCGTCCGATACCCAACAGGAGCCTACAGAGATCGACATGTTCTATCGTCTGCATACGAATTCAGATGGTGTATTTATAGATGAGCAGTCTCTCCAATTGTATGTAAGTATTCTTTTCAAAACACACTTTAATGAATCATTGATTAATAATCTAGCAACCCGACTAATATATTTACTATCTTGTGTTACTGTCACCACACAGGATCAGATGAGGGAGCTAGAAGCGACGGGTGAGCACACCACTGCCGAGATCAACAGGATGGTGCGAGGAGGCAAGTTTTGCGGCCACCATCATAGCGTGGGTATGGTATTGCCGGGATACACCAGTACTCCCTCGTGCTTTTCGCCACCACCCCCTGAGACTCGTCGGGGTCGGGATGTTGATTTCATGATGGGCCTGCTGAGAAACGACGGCAGGTATGGCGATCTTTTTGCCAGATATGAGAGTACTGGTGCCAGCGGGAGTGGGAATCGCCCGGGTGATGATGCTGGTGCCAGCGGGAGCGGGAGTCGCCCGGGTGATGATGCTGAGGATCGGGAGGGTGGCGAGGATGGTGGCGATGATGCGAGCTAGTCGTGTCATATATGTGTTTGTTAGTATGGTACATAGTTTATTTATGTTCATCTTGACTTGTTTCCCTATTATCCTAAATTAGAACGATTGTTTCCCTAGTATCCTTAATTATCCCGACTTATTCCTAGTATCCTTGACTAAATTAGAACGTTATATTATATTTTGGTGCAAGTTTGAACTTATTCCGCGTTTGTGTTGATTTGTATTCCAAGTTTACTTTATATGTGTCTTTTGGTGAGCAAATACAGGTTTTTGTTACAGGTTTTGGTAGATTTTTACCGGAAAAATTCCGGAAAAAATCTGGAAAACGCCTGTTGTGCAGGCAATTTAAAAAAAACTGCAGACTCTTCCCCAGCGACATGTCGCTGGGGAAACTTTGGTTATTCGTTGACAAGTCAAACGCAAAGCGTTGACAAGTCAAATGTATCGAAAGTTTCCCCAGCGACATGTCGCTGGGGAAAAGTTGAAAAACGTTGACAAGTCAACGACAACGCGTTGACAAGTCAAATAAAAGGAATGATTCCCCAGCGACATGTCGCTGGGGAAACTTTGTGATTAGCTAAAATGTTTAAGTTTAGCTTAATTTTTTTTGTTTAATAAGGATTTTCCCCAGCGACATGTCGTTGGGGAAAATGTTGCCACCGTGGCAATCTATTCTTCCAGGAAAAGTCTGTGGGGCACGCAAGTCGCTGGGGTAAGTCGCTGGGGATACTTTTAACAACTAGCATACCCCAGCGAATTTTCCCCAGCGAAATGTCGCTGGGGAAATATATCCCCAGCGACATGTCGCTGGGGAAACCCCAAAATTATCGCTGGGGTAGGGCGCGATTGTTGTAGTGAGAGTAATGCTATTTAGACCTACATACATGCCTAAATATATGCCTAATGCATAAATAACTTGTACATGTGAAATATGCATTTTCTCTCTCTAAATTCACACCAATCATTATTCAAATTCAACCAATCAAATCATTAGGTACATTTGTAGGCATGATTAGTAGGCACAACAATCATTTTTTTAAAATCTAAAAAGTATCATACTTACCACTTTGTGCTTTTCTAGTCGCAAACTTACACTTTAGCTTTTTATATACCTTAAACCTCAAATCTTGTCTTTTTATGAGTATCATTTTACCCATTGAGAAGGTTAGTGTCATGTCATCAAGTTAATATCTATGTGTCAATTTTTTTATCCAACATCATCTTTCTCACTCACCTTCTTCCTCAATCCACCCAAACCTTAATTCCCAAATCAAATTACCTTCACAAAATTAAACAAACAAATACACAAAATTGATGCCTTCACAAAATCAAATTCACATTCCAGCTGGAATTATTGTCCGGCCATCTCCATCGTTTACACACCGCCGACTGCCATAGGCATCACCCTCACTCACAACCACCATCAACTCTACGCCAGATTCAACACGCTAGATCTACCACCGAGATCTATAACATCATCATCATCACACCATCAACCATAATGTCAATCCACCACCACTGAAAATCACCTCCACCACGTCCGACCACCATCAAACGTGACCACAACTGTCAAAGATCATCACAGCCGCCACCACGACAAGCTTATCCTCACCATCTAAACCACCAGTCACGTGTCTTCAGTAACCACCAGCCGCCACCAACGCATCACGTACCACCAGCCACCATTCCACCGGCCGCTCAACTGAACATCATTTGATGGTGTTTGTGTTTTAGGGGATCAAATGAATATTTTGGATTTGAGATTAGTAACCTGTGGAAAAAGAAGATATACCTAGAAGATCGATGTGGAAATTAAAAGCATGTTTATTTTGTATTTTTTTAATATATAACCTGCTACCTTCTTGGTGGGTAAAATGATACCTACACAAAGACAAAGTTTGGGGTTTAAGGTACATAAAAGGCTAAAGTGTAAGTTTGGGACTAGAAAAGCACAAAGTGTTAAGTATGACATTTTTTAGTGTCATTAGCCCTTTTTAATTAAGAAGTAAAATTCTTATTATGTATAAATAAGAAAACACTATAATAATTATGTTTTTTTTAATGGTGTGATTTTCAAGAATAATAATCAACTAACAGCCACACCGTGTGCTCTTATCAGTCGCACCAAAAACACTCTCACATTAAAACCCACATTATAAAAATATACCCCACAAACTAACTCACTCACACTCACACTCACACTCACACTCACAACCGAATTAAATAATTTGTCACTACATATTACCCGAAAAGCGAGCAACACCTTCGTGGGTATATTTTCTCAATCCTCGCGCGTGAGGTATGAACCATTTAGCAATGGTGGCGCGTGACTTTACCAATTTTTGCCTCACGATAAAGCCCACGGGCTTGCTAAACATAGCCGTAGGGTAAACTACAAAAAGTCCGTGTGTTGTTTTCGAAAACTGCATTACGCTCCACTCGAACCTCTTTTTGCTTCCCTATGTTTTGTTGTCCCCACCCAAACCACATAGGGAAGATTTGGATCTTAACGAGGTTGTTATTGTTTCAACTAAAAACAGTTCAAAACATGTTAGCATCATTCTCTCATTAATTATACCACTTTGGGGGAACCTCACCGCTATATAATTCCAGGAAATATTAATCTAAACGTGTAGCTAGACTAGTTAGCAAATACTGAGCAATGCAGTATTAGTAGCTTAAGATACTTTCAGATTGCTCAAATTATATAGATACACGTAACGTACATTGATGTGTACTTGGCAGTAAACACAAACTCATGAAAGATATGAAAGAAAATATAGACATATACCAAACCGAATATCAGCCTTTTGTAATTGGATATTGATTGTTACGGCCATATGCTGGATAAGAAAGTAAAAATCGAGAATCCAAGGTAAATAGAGAGCTTACTTTCAGCTGAGACAGGATGAAGATGTATGGAGCTTGGAATTGTAAGTTATTGAATAGATTTCTGGATTGTACAAGGATTGGCGAGGGTGATATATATACTTATATATATGACGGCATAAGAGTTTCTTTGGGCATGGGTACGGAGGTGGGGTGAATAGATATCTGAACTTGAGTTTCTTCAATGGCCTCCTGACGGTACTCTAGGGACAACGTCACCTATTTCCAAGCCAAGTTCAAATATTGAAATACAAGTGGAAGTTTCAGGTTGTAACCACTAACCACAACCTGTGTGCAGAGAGACGACGGGCCAGATGAACGGAAAGTGCAGCCATTAATGCAATGCAGCTAATGGCGTCCAAGTTATTTGCAATTATTCTTGTTCGGGTGAAGGAGAGAATGAGCTCTACATGACCATAACCGTTACCATTGCTTATTTTGCTATGCCATGAGGGGTTTATACGGTTACAAATTATAAAGTGATGTTGAATAATGGAAGTATTAGCTAGCTAGAATGATATTAGTAATCATGTCATCAGTAGGGGCATTTGGATCTTGTTTTGGCAATAACATTGTGGCATGATTCAAAACAGTCGAAATGGTACAGGCAAGATAATTGTATAGTAAGGGCGCAATCAATCGACTAAAAGTATACAAACAAGATGAGGGGCACAACTAAACCGTAAAAGATGATATGGTTGTAGGTACTAGACAATGGTCACAAGACGAGTATAAAATCGTAAACAAAAGCCAGAAGCAAATATATAATCATTAAGATCACAACACTAAAAGATCACTTAAGTTTTCACAGCAACACATAACCCTATTCAGAAGATTCTTCGTCAGCAACAACACTGGAGTTTTGGTCTTGAGAATGATCAACAGATTCTGAAATAGCAAGATCACCACCAGGTGCAAGGCGATTACGCTGCAATTGTTCCATATATAGACAGGGATCAAAGGTAGAGCTGGAATCATTCATGATTTTGACAAATTCAATCGTGGTTGGTAAGTGAGCATTACCTATCCCCTCCATGTCGTTCATGGCCCTCAAGTCCTTGTATTCTGCTACCACAGAAAAACGAGCCATATCCCAAGCACTATGAGCATGAAACTTCTTTTTAGAAGATGCAACACCATAACCCTTTTTAGAAGATTCTTGGTCAGCAACAACACTGGAGTTTTGGTCTTGAGAATGATCAGCAAAAGATGAGTCTGAAATAGCAAGACCACCAAGCTTAGGGCGATTACGCTGCATTTCTTCCAGATATGCATAGGGATCAGATGTAGATTTGGAATTATTAATGAGGCGCACAAATTCGTTCACGGGTAGCAAGTGACCATTACCTATCCCCGCCCTTTCGTTCCTCACCCTCAAGATATAATATTGCTGCATAACACCAAATCGAGCCGTATCCCAAGATGTCCACACGCCAGCCTTCATCTTTTCTTTTATTTTCTTTTCTTTTCTTTTCTATTAGGGTTTCGTTTCTATTACAATCAATTGGATCTGCTCTCCTTGGTCGGTTCACTTTTCACTTCTCTTTACCTTTTTTCTTTTTCACTTGGTCGGTTTTGCCCCTTTCACTTCTTTCTATTTTTCCTATTCACTCCGCGTCACCAAAACTCATCACTCAGTCTCTCACGAGTAAGATATGCTAAAAGCATGCATTATTGACTTTGAAGAAACATAGAATACCCATTTTTCCCATTGCCTAAGTTTTCATATAATCATTTAGTTACGACAACTGGATTACCCACCCACCCACCCCTTTTTCCTATTACTTGGTCGGTTCACAATAAAAAATTTCACTTCTCTCGCCTTTTTTGTTTCACTTGGTCTGTTTTGCTCCCTTTACTTCTTTCTATTTTTCCTATTGACTCATTTATACTGTGTCACCGTTAACTCTTAACTCTATCACGCGTGAGATATGTTAAAAGCATGCGTTATTGACTTTGGAGAAACTTAGAATACCCATTTGTCATTCCTTAAGTTTTCATATAATCATAGTTACCATAATTGGATTACCCACCCAGCCACCCCTTTTTCCTATTTATATCTGCTACTTGGTCCGTTCACAAAAAAAAAATTCACTTCTCCCAAATTTTTTGTTTCATTTGGTCGGTTTTGCTCCTTTTACTTCTTTCTATTTTTCCTATTGGCTCACTTATACTGTGTCACCGTAAACTCTTGACTCTGTCACGCGTGAGATATGCTAAAAGCATGCGTTATTGACTTTGGGAAACTTAAAATACCCATTTGCCATTGCTTATGTTGTTATATAATCATAGTTACCACAATTGGATTATCCACCCACCCACCCCTATTTCCTATTTAGATCTGCTACTTGGTCGGTTCACAATAAAAAGTTTCACTTCTCTCGCCTTTTTTGTTTCACTTGGACGGTTTTGCTCCTTTATTGGCTCACTTATAATGCGTCACCGTAAACTCTTGACCATGTCAATTGTGAGACATGCTAAAAGCATGAGTTATTGACTTTGGAGAAACTTAGAATACCCATTTTCCCATTGCCTAAGTTTTCATATAATCATAGTTACCACAATTAGATTACCCACCCACCCACTCCTTTTTCCTATTTATATCTACTACTTGCTCAGTTCACAATAAAAAAATTCACTGCTCTCTCCTTTTTTTGTTTCACTTGGCCGGTTTTGCTCCTTTTACTTCTTTCTATTTTTCCTATTCGCTCCGCGTCACCAAAACTCATCACTCAGTCTCTCACGCGTAAGATATGCTAAAAGCATGCATTATTGACTTTGAAGAAACTTAGAACACCCATTTTCCCATTGCCTAAGTTTTCATATAATCATTTAGTTACCACAACTGGATTACCCACCCACCCACCCCTTTTTCCTATTACTTGGTCGGTTCACAATAAAAAATTTCACTTCTCTCGCCTTTTTTGTTTCACTTGGTCTGTTTTGCTCCCTTTGCTTCTTTCTATTTTTCCTATTGACTCATTTATACTGTGTCACCGTTAACTCTTAACTCTGTCACGCGTGAGATATGTTAAAAGCATGCGTTATTGACTTTGGAGAAACTTAGAATACCCATTTGTCATTCCTTAAGTTTTCATATAATCATAGTTACCATAATTGGATTACCCACCCAGCCACCCCTTTTTCCTATTTATATCTGCTACTTGGTCCGTTCACAAAAAAAAAATTCACTTCTCCCGCCTTTTTTGTTTCATTTGGTCGGTTTTGCTCCTTTTACTTCTTTCTATTTTTCCTATTGGCTCACTTATACTGTGTCACCGTAAATTCTTGACTCTGTCACGTGTGAGATATGCTAAAAGCATGCGTTATTGACTTTGGGGAAACTTAAAATACCCATTTGCCATTGCTTATGTTGTTATATAATCATAGTTACCACAATTGGATTATCCACCCACCCACCCCTATTTCCTATTTAGATCTGCTACTTGGTCGGTTCACAATAAAAAGTTTCACTTCTCTCGCCTTTTTTGTTCCACTTGGACGGTTTTGCTCCTTTATTGGCTCACTTATAATGCGTCACCGTAAACTCTTGACCATGTCAATTGTGAGACATGCTAAAAGCATGCGTTATTGACTTTGGAGAAACTTAGAATACCCATTTTCCCATTGCCTAAGTTTTCATATAATCATAGTTACCACAATTAGATTACCCACCCACCCACTCCTTTTTCCTATTTATATCTGCTACTTGCTCAGTTCACAATAAAAAAATTCACTTCTCTCTCCTTTTTTTGTTTCACTTGGCCGGTTTTTCTCCTTTTACTTCTTTCTATTTTTCCTATTGGCTCACTTATAATGTGTCACCGTAAACTCTTGACTCTGTCACGCGTGAGACATGCTAAAAGCATGCGTTATTGACTTTGGAGAAACTTAGGATACCCATTTGCCATTGCTTAAGTTTTCATATAATCATATTTACCACAATTGGATTACCCACACCCATCCTTTTTTCCTATTTATATCTGCTACTTGGTCGGTTCACAATAAAAAAGTTCACTTTTCTTACCTTTTTTGTTTCACTTTGTCGGTTTTGCTCCTTTTACTTCTTTCTATTTTTCATATTGGCTTACTTATACTATGTCATCGTAAACTATTGACTCTGTCACGCGTGAGACATGCTAAAATTAGGCGTTATTGACTTTGGATAAACTTAGAATACGCATTTTTCCATTGCCTAAGTTTTCATATAGTCGTAGTTACCACAATTAGATTACCCACCCACCCACCTCTTTTTTCTATTTATATCTGCTACTTGGTCAGTGTACAATAAAATCTTTTTACTTCTCTCGCCTTTTTTGTTTCACATGGTCGGTTTTGCTCTTTTTATTTCTTTCTATTTTTCCTATCGGCTCACTTATAACGTGTCACCGTAAACTCATGACTCTGTCACGCGTAAGACAAGCTAAAAGCATGCGTTATTGACATTGGAGAAACTTAGAATACCCATTTTCCCATTGCCTAAGTTTTCATATAATCATAGTTACCAAGATTAGATTACCCACCAACCCACTCTTTTTTCCTATTTATATCTGCTACTTGCTCAGTTCACAATAAAAAAATTCACTTCTCTCGCCTTTTTTTCACTTGGTCGGCTTTGCTCCTTTTACTTCTTTCTATTTATCATATTGGCTCACTTATACTGTGTCACCGTAAACTCTTGACTCTGTCACGCGTGAGACATGCTAAAAGCATGCGTTGACTTTGGAGAAAATTAGAAAACCCATTTGCCATTGCCTAAGTTTTCATATAATCATAGTTACCACAATTGAATTACCCACCCACCCAGCCCTTTTTTCTATTTATATCTGCTACTTGGTCGGTTCACAATAAAAAATTTGACTTCTCTCGCCTTTTTTGTTTCACTTTGTCGGTTTTGCTACTTTATTGGTTCACTATAATGCGTCATCGTAAACTCTTGACTCTGTCATGCGTGAGACATGCTAAAAGCATGCGTTATTGACTTTGGAGAAACTTAGAATACCCATTTTCCCATTGCCTAAGTCTTCATATAATCGTAGTTACCACAATTGGGTTACCCACCCACCCTTTTTCGTATTTATATCTACTACTTGGTCGGTTCAAAATTAAAAATTTCACTTCTCTAGCCTTTTTTGTTTCACTTGGTCGGTTTTGCTCCTTTTACTTCTTTCTATTTTTCCTATTGGCTCACTTATAATGCGTCACCTCAAAACTAATAACTCTGTCATGCATGAGACATGCTAAAAGCATGCGTTATTGACTTTGGAGAAACTTAGAATACCCATTTTCCAATGCCTAAGTTTGTATATAATCATAGTTACCACAATTGGATTACCCACCCACCCACCCCTTTTTCCTATTTATATCTGCTACTTGGTCGGTTCACAATAAAAAAGTTTACTTCTCTCGCCTTTTTTGTTTCACTTGGTTGATTTTGCTCCTTTTACTTCTTTCTATTTTACCTATTGGATCACTTATACTATGTCACCGTAAACTCTTGACTCAGTCACGCGTGAGACATGCTAAAAGTATGCGTTATTGACTTTGGAGAAACTTAGAATACCCATTTTCCCATTGCCTAAGTTTTCATATAATCGTAGTTACCACAATTAGATTACCCACCCACCCCTTTTTCCTATTTATATCTGCTACTTGGTAAGTGTACAATAAAAATTTGACTTCTCTTGCCTTTTTTGTTTCACTTGGTCGGTTTTGCTCCTTTTATTTCTTTCTATTTTTCCTATTGGCTCACTTATAATGTGTCACCGTAAACTCATGACTCTGTCACGCGTGAGACATGCTAAAAGCAAGCGTTATTGACTTTGGAGAAACTTAGCATAACCATTTGCCACTGCCTAAGTTTTTATATAATTATAGTTACCACAATTGAATTACCCACCCACCCACCCCTTTTCTTTATTTATATTTGCTACTTGGTCGGCTCACAATAAAAAACTTCACTTCTCTAGCCTTTTTTGTTTCACTTGGTCGGTTTTGCTACTTTTACCACTAGTACAAAAAATGGTATCCGTCACACTCAAAAAGAGTGACCGTAGGCCTACAGTGATACGCGGTTTTTAGCCTTTGTGACAAAAGGTCCCGCGACCATAGCTACCCTGCGGTCACGATCTGATCTTAGTGACGATAACCAGCAAGAAAATATGACCAACACTAAAAAATCCATGACAAAGTAGGTACAATATTTGGTATTTTAGTGAATATGTGTGACGGTAATTTAACACCTCCAAATTACATTGCGCAACGAAAATACACATTTGGGTGCTAAATACAAACATCGTTATACAAGACACTTTGAACAATCTCAAAATGATACATTTGGAATATAAAAGGAAATAATTTGACCATTGTTTAAAACTTTCGATCCCAAGTAAAACAATTTTAAAAAAATATATCAGAGTAACATTTAGGTCCCCCAAGATTTTATACAATCAACAAAAATTTTCCAAAGTACATGACTGTACATTTTTATTTTTATGACAAAAGGGAAAGAAATCCGTTTTAGACCAATCACCACAAAAGCAATCCGCAATCCTTCTCCAGCAAGCTCCGCAATTCATCAACTTCAATCACCTAAAATACATGCTTAAAATCATCAACACAACGGTTGAGCGAGTCTATAGGTTTTACAAATCATCATTTGAACACAAGAGAAAAATCAATCATAATCATTTAATAGAATTGTCATCACAATCTATTGATCAGGCATTATGGTATATAGCAATAGCTATTGAATTGTATTAAGCTCATGACACCGACCCCTTAACTTAGTTACCCACGCCTAAAGCCGGCATGACTAGATGAATTACAGTGCCCCTACTAGGGTATCAGTTGAAAGTATATCACATTCTCATTCTCGTAAAATTATCCTTCCCAGCGGGTTACTCAACATAAAGCCCTGGTCTCAGATAGGGTCGTCAGCCCAATAGTACTATTATTAGAATAAGCGGCTATTCCTAACTCACAACATCAAGTCAGAAGATAGTTAACGGCTCATGAATTTAGGGACTTTTGCAACATAGGTACTTATACAATTTAAATCAACAAAGGCAACAAAGGCAACATTCGGGTCCAACAATTACTCATGACTTATGTTCATTTTACTTTCAAATAGCAGGTATCCCCCTCACGGGTTAAAATCATTTACAACATAATAAAAAGTGAGGCTATCGACTCACCTTGAGTAATAGCACTAGCAAGACGATCTTCGACGATAGTTGATGCCCGATAAACACAAAAACCGCAACCTATCAAATAAGGTGCGTTCATTAATAATAACTCGAATAAACTCCATACTTAGTAACATCAAACTCAAAATAATAAAATCACAACCAACCCAAAATGAAAACAATACAAGTGACCTATTACTTCATTCTATATGTTTACTTTATTAGTCCATACCTTCGATAAAAATCTGCCGGTACATACCATATGTACGGGCTCATTTACCCCACTTAAACACATCAATTACTTATGATACTAATCAGAGATGTTACTTACTATATATAGAAAGACCTGTTAAAAGCCCATCAAAATATTTTACTTTTAAAGTTCCCTGCCCGACACATCTTTGAACTACAAAAACCAGACAGTTTTACGTCACTGACTCATACAACCATTTTGACCATTCTAAACAATCTCGTTTACAAATTTGACACTTGGGTTTGAAAATAGACTCATAACCCTTATTTTAGAACCAAACATCAGACCTTGACCATTTTCATAACTCATTCTATAATCCCCGAGATTCGATCCAAATATCGACAACAACTTCGGATTGTGTCAATACTCGTCTCCCGGTAGACGAATAATCAAAACATCATAACTTCGCGCTCTTTTGGAGCTAGAAGCTCTATCTTATATCAAATCAAAGCTAAAAGAATTCTCTATAACCCTATGCTATTAGCTAAACCATTTTCAAATAGTAAGGTACCTAAAATTGGGCTTGAACCTACTGATCTAAAACACCACTTTAAAAATCATGTCAAATCAATTTTTCAACCCATTTTAACCATTCTCATACTCCTAATATTACCCTAATATCATCACCAACAACTTAACTAACCCATAACACACTTGAATGATCATCCAAAAATTTACCCACTCAAAAATTCAAACATGCAATTATCAAAAATCAATTATAACAACACTAACAACATACCCACTTAATAAAAATAGATCAAATCACCATGGAACATATGAAAAAAATAAAAGTTCTTGCATGTTGTAAAATTTTACACCAAAATGATCATCATGAAATTTGCAAGATGGGATTATGATTAGTTTTTGAAGATTCAAAGTAGAAAAATCAAAAACAACTTTTTAACAAAGAATTTAGCATGATCATCTCTTGATCATCACCAACAACACATGCATAATCATAAACATGACCTACCAACTCTTGAAAAATCAACCTTCATGCATGTTGCTAATTTGATACCAAAAGAAAGCCCTTTAAAATCTAAGGATGGGACTTGTTTTGTTTTAGCTTGGATCAAAGTAGAAATCAAACCAAAAATTGGTTTATGGTGTGGTGTGGGTGACGGTAAAACAAGAGAGAGGAGGGGATGTGGGTTTGATTTTCTTTTCACACATTTTGTGTGTGTTTTTCTAAGTGGAAAAACCTTTTATAGTGGGTTTGCGCATAGTTTTGGTCCAAAATGCAATTAAATAGTTGTAAGGGTAGAAAATGTAAATTGTCAATCTTGAAAATATTTACGAGGCTCGGGTTTCGTAAAATACTTTTTAAAAGTTAAAACGCACTCAAAATATGATAATAATATGATCCTGGTTCGACTTAATACGAACTTAAAATAAAAACGTCAAAAATATACACATCGAGACATCAAATAATAAAACATAAAATCTCGGGCATCCATCGATATCGTGGTCACTAATAATCCTCGCTATTAGTAAAAATATAAAATAAGACCTCTGACGTCGGTTTTAAATAAAACCATCAACCGTCATATCATTCAACTCATCAAAAACTTCAAAATTATTCATAAAATAATATTATATAATATTAAATAAATGACCTCGGGTTTGGGTTGTCACAGGTAAACACTCTACAGTTACACGAGTTTTGTTAAAGAGTGACTATTGTTTATAATTTTGTCATATGAACATACAATATGTGTGACATTTGCTATGTGATTAGTGTATTTTGTGTGACTACATGCATCCAATAGTCACATGAAGGGTATGTTTGTGTGACTTTTTATGATATGTAGTCACACAAATCATGTTAATGGTACTGAGTTAGTAACATATAATTAACCAAAGAGTTACCAATAGGTAATAAGTGTGACTGTATGCTTTGTCAAGTCAAGCAAATTGTATTTCGTGTGACTATATGGATCCAATAGTCACATGAATTGTATGTTTGTGTGACCTTTTATGACATGTAGTCATACAAATCATGTTAATGGTACTGAGTTAGTCACATAAAATTAACCAAAGAGTTACCAATAGTAGAAATAAGTGTGAGTGTATGCTTTGTCAAGTCAATCAAATTGTATTTTGTGTGACTATATGCATCCAATAGTCACATAAATTGTATGTTTGTGTGACATTTTATGATATGTAGTCACACAAATCATGTTAATGGTACTGAGTTAGTCACATACAGCTAACCAAAGAGTGACCAATAGTAGTAATAAGTGTGACTGTATGCTTTGTCAAGTCAAGCATTGTATTTTGTGTGACTATATGCGTCTAATAGTCACATGAATTATATGTTTGTGTGACTTTTTATGATATGTAGTCACTCAAATCATGTTAATGGTACTGAGTTTGTCACATAAAATTAACCAAAGAGTTACCAATAGTAGAAATAAGTGTGACTGTATACTTTGTCAAGTCAAGCAAATTGTATTTTGTGTGACTATATGCATCCAATAGTCACATGAATTGTATGTTTGTGTGAATCTTTATGATATGTAGTCACACAAATCATGCTAATGGTAATGAGTTAGTCACATACAGTTAACCAAAGAGTGACCAATAGTAGTAATAAGTGTGACTGTATGTTTTGTCAAGTCAAGCAAATTGTATTTTCTGTGACTATATGCATCAAATAGTCACATGAAGGGTATGTTTGTGTGATTTTTTATGATATGTAGTCACACAAGTCATGCTAATGGTATTGAGTTAGTCACATACAGTTACCAAAGAGTTACCAATATTAGTAATAAGTGTGACTGTATGCTTTGTCAAGTCAATCAAATTGTATTTTGTGTGACTATATGCATCCAATAGTCACATGAAGTGTATGTTTGTGTAACACCCCCAAATTACCACGCAGCAAAATACAACATTGGGGCGCTACTAATAGCACATCGCACACAATCATAGACAATGACCTCAAAAGAGACGTTAGAATAATATACAATCTTGTCTAAAAAATTTTCTATCCCAATATATATATATATATAATCAAAGTAGCGTTGGTCCCAAAAACCGTTACCGATACATCACATTCATCAAAGACTTTAAAAGTCATTTATTCAGTTCAATGGATGGAAAAATAATGTAAACTTTAGACAAGTAAGCACCAACTCCCTCCTCGCATGCTCCGCTGCTATCCATCTTGATTACCTGAAATACATGCTTAAATTCATCAACACAACGGTTGAGCAAGTCTATAGGTTTTGCAAATCATCATTTGAACACAAGAATTTTAATCATCTCAAGCTTGTCACACAGACAAGTCATATATATATATATATATATATATTTATATATTGATAAATGCATTAAGCTCATGCAACTGAACGTTAACCAACACATCAACCGAATCACTTACAGCGCCCCTACAACAGGTAATACTGTCATATACCAACGACCTCTTATCCCTTTCGTGTGATCATAAGGATACATACCCTAGGATAAGCCTGTCAAACCAAATAGATCTATCATATGTATTAGTGTTAACCTCGCAAGGTAATTAACAGTTCATGGAATTCAGGGACTTCAAAAGACAATGGTACTTAGGCATTTATCATCATATTCAGGTCCAGCATACCAAAAACAACTTGTGTTCATTTTATAAAACAACATGTATTCCCCCTCGCGGTTAAAAAATCATTTACAAGGTGTTAGCCTCAAAATATTGAGTCAAACAAGAATGCTCGGTCATAGGTTATTATTGTAACATTAATTAGAACGTTGTAATAGGTAGTTAATTAGTCGTGGTTTACGGGTTGGATTTAAACTAATTAAAGTCCAAAAGACAAGCCCGACCCAATATATAGCCCTTTAGAGCCCGCATGTGGGTGGACTATATATACTACCCTCCTAGCACTTCTCTCCTATTTATAGGACAAGGGAAGGTGTGGTGATGTTGTTTCTTTTTCTCGTCTTTTAAAATGAGTCGTCTTTCTCGGCTTTGTCTCGGGATTAGTCGAATGATAAAACGAACTCGTCTTCTAATTTTTTTCTTTTAGTAGACTTGGTTCTTCGACTTTGTCAAACTTTCGTCTTTAGGCTTTTTCTTTGATAAATCTTCAGAATAGGTCTCCGACTTCCGTTCTTCTTGCACTTTTTATCTTTTGACTTTGTCTTTTGTCTTTTTCTTCGATAAAAGCCCGTGAAAGCCCGCGTTTTCTTCCTTTTTCATATTTTTGTCCTGAAACACAATAAAAACACAAACCACGCATAATTCAAACTTTTACGACTAAAATACACATTTTGGTCTTGTTACTATTGGAAATAAGTGGTAAAAGGATAAGTGTTTTCACACTTATTAGTAGGATTTTAGGTTTCAACTCACCAAAAAATAAGTTCAAGGGTACATCATTTTTCTACTCTATTTACATAATAATAATATTGTTTATGCACATATTTCAGTATATGTTTAACTTATCCTGTTTTTACAATATTTTCTTTGTTAAAAATTTATGTAACGATTTAGTGGTGTCTATTTAGCGTATTATAAATGTCACCACAAAAAAATAGCATTTTCACTTTTTATACACATTTCAAAAAAAAATATAGAATAGTTTGATTTTATTTATATTTCTAATAACCACACATATAATAGTTGCAAATAAAAGTTTTATTTTTTATTCCTATAATTTTCTTCACCTTTTGAGCATGAACCCCATTTATTACACCTACTTTCTTTACACAATCCAAAAAATGAGAAGTGGTATTTGAGTGTAAGAAATGAAGTTGACACTTGAAAGTGTGGAGAAGTTATTTGTGAACATTTATTTGTAAAACGTTGCGTTTTTAATTTTTCCACACTTATTTATATAAGCATTCGTTTACACATTTATATGTGTCCTCGCTTTTTAAGAGTGTGTTAAAGTGTCATAAAATAGATTTTTTAGTGTGTTTATAGTTTGATTTATGTATTTGTGTAATTTTTTGTTGATTTTATTTGAGAATTTTTTTTATAAGTTTGTTTTTAGTTATTTAATGTATGTTTATTTTCTTGAAAAAGTTGGGGTTTTAAGTTATTTTCTTTTTTAATTTTAAGGAGAGTGAATGTGTATGTATTGATATTCTTTTGATCTAGTGACACTTTTGAGTGTGACATTTTAGTTAGCATGCAAATAAGTTATTATGACAACTTTCTATAAGAATTTTATTGTTGCTAATATTGTTACTGAATACCACCCTTCGGTTTGAGCACAAATGTAATTTTAAGACAACCCCTCTTATTTATGTTTGTACTTATAATAAATCCAGATATCTCACTAGAGTTTTAAAATGGAGGGCGAGGAAGCCTATCACCAACTGGAAAATTTATTTTACCGCAAATGTTTTCCCAGACACGAAACTAAAGTGTCTTCCCACAACCCATGTGGGAAGATTAGCAGAAAGGTACATTTTCTAGTCAGTTTTCAGAAGTTCATAAATAAAAGATATTGAATGTGCCAATTTTTTAACTTACAAGATTGACAAAAATTAATCTCGTCGAGGAAATAGTTGAGGAAGACGAAAATTCCTCCGTATGTTTATTTACGATTACATGCTTATTTGCATTATTCTTTAGAGCCGATTAATCTTTACTTTTTTGAACTATATCTTTCTACCTCTTTTACTTGTAGTTTAGCTCACTTAACAAAGTATTAAAGAAAAAAAGAAAATTGCACTTGAAAATGAGGAAACTAGTAGTAAAGGAGGTAAAAGCATAGCCCATGCCAGCGCCAAACTTTGTTGATATTTATTTATCACTATATTTAATTTGTTTTATATGAATGTCTTAGATGAAAAGAAAAAAAAGACATGCATGGGCTTCGCGTCAATAGTAGATCCACTTGTTGCTTCAACGAATTTATTTGATGTGTACCTTGAGAATATGTCCAACTAAGTTATTCATTTATGAAATTATTATTGCTACTTGTACAAAATTAAATATTTCATTATTTTTTGAACATAGAGAGAAAACATGAAGATCTCATATGTGTCTTGGTAGTAGCAAATCTAGTATGTTTTCCATGTTTGTTCTTTGGTAACTTTTCGTATAGGATATTTTGATATCATGCAAAGAGTAGCAATGTAGCATCAATTGCTCGTCATAATATAATAGCATGTTGATGTAAAGTTTGTCAAACACTAGTTTAAGTCAACCCGCTTATTTGTTGAATGAGTCAATTTATATGCTATTTTATCTTTAGTAAGTCATTGCGGTTAAATTATTCTTTTTAGCTATGATTGAAACATTTGTATTTTGGTGGCAGCATATTCGGTGTTTTGCCATGTTTGTTCTTTAGTTGATTTTTCATATACATTTTGATATCATACTAAGAGTAACAATGTAGCATCAATTTGTCGTCATAATATAAGACGATGTAGATGTGAAATAAGTCAAACACTAGTTTAAATTAACCATTCCATTTGTTTAATGAGTCAATTTACATGTTATTGTACCTTTAATAAGGCACAAAGATGTCAAAATGGTTCAAAAATTTCTTAAAATTATCTTACAAATTACATCACGCATATTATAATATAGATGGACTTTATAAAGCATGACATGTGAATAGATTTAGTTAGATGAGACCCAACAAATACCCCACTTGCATATTATTTATAGTATAACCTTTTATTTATACATAACGGCTTATATGTAATATACTGAAAGATGAAAGGCCAACCTATAACTAGATTTGTTGAAGAATTAAGTTGAATGGTTGAAGAGTCATTAGCTGATACTTGGAGGGCTTGTACGCAACATTCTAGCTAGATATAAGAATATATCTACCTAACAATATTTCTTTATATTTGTCATCATCGTTTCTCTATTAATGTGTGTTTATTAATCATTTATCTCAGATTAATTTGTGAGTTGTGAGTGTTATGCATTTTGTAAAACATTGATCATTTTAATAAAGTGAGCCAGGAGGAGGTTGGTTGGTTTACTATAATTGATTGTTTCTGGTTTATATAAGGTTTTCTTAATACATTGTTACATATTATCATAGCCTGGTGGCTCTATATCATTGATCAAAACTTTTTTACGAATTAAGGTTTGTTCTAAAATTTAGGAGGTTTTGATCTATTAGTTTGGATCAGTGGTTCTCTTGGTTATTTTTTGTTCCTTGTGTTTGAATTGGTCCGATCTTGATCTTAATCGGGTTTTTCAAAAATTAGGGTTCTTGTTTTTTTGGGGTTTTTTCATTCTTATTAGTTATCTTGTAATTGAGTATAGTAAATTGTTGTTTGATCATTAATTAGTTCACAATTTGTAACATCCCGCCTACTCAGACCACAATATTGTCCGCTTTGCCCGCAAGCTCACGGCTTTGCTTTGTGGCCTTCTTGTGAAGACTTCTCGGCAGGTCACCCAAGCAAGTATTACTCTCCCATGAGCACGCATAACTGCCAGTTCCTAAGAACCCCACTTGCAGTAGACCACAAAACGCGTTGTGTCATGAGAAGGCGACTGTTATCTTATGAACCATGGATCTCTCCTGGCCACAGCCGATGTGGGATTTGCCTAGGGTGTCACAATCACCCCCCCTTCGGGACTCATCGTCCTCGATGAGGTTTGACCCACCATCCCGAACGGCTCAGGAGTGGCTTTGATACCACCTGTAACATCCCGCCTACTCAGACCATAATATTGTCCGCTTTGCCCGCAAGCTCACGGCTTTGCTTTGTGGCCTTCTTGTGAAGACTTCCCGGCAGGTCACCCAAGCCAGTTCTACTCTCCCATGAGCACGCTTAACTGCCAGTTCCTAAGAACCCCACTTGAAGTAGACCACAAAACGCGTTGTGTCATGAGAAGGCGACTGTTATCTTATGAACCATAGATCTCTCCTGGCCACAGCCGATGTGGGGTTTTCCTAGGGTGTCACACAATTATTGAGTTATAAAAATTAGAATTTAGGGTTTTCAAGAACTGGTAGGTTTTGTGATTTTATTATTAGGTATTGTTGTTTGTTCTAACGTGCAGGTTAGTTATATGGTTGGTTGTTTCCGTTGTGCAAATATTGTTGAGATCTTCTTGATCTTGTTGGTAGTTACGCTTTTTGTAACACCTTTCTTCCTTATTTTAGATTTTTTTTCTAGGTTTTCTAGTGGGTGCTTAGGTATCGAAAAGATTAGATAGCTTGTTGGTTAATTGTGATTTAAGGTCAATAATTCCTTATTTGGTAGTTGTGTGTAGAGGAGTTACAAGGTGGTTCTATTTCTTGTTATTTTTGTTGGTTTCTTGTCTTGTTCTTCTGTTTAATTATCTGCCTTGTCTTTCATCATGGTTGATTCTTCTAGGAAATCATAGGATGTTGGTAATAGTAGTGATTTATAATTAGATATTTATGATCGTTTGTATCTGAACCCATAGGGTATAAGATCTCAATTAGTCACCTTCAAACTTGAAGGCACTAAGAACTATAAAGTGTGTGTTGTTGCTGTTGATATGACATCACAAACTAGAAACAAACTTGTTTTTATAAATGGAAAATGTGTGAAATAAGATGTTACTTTCCCTTTTCAGGATCAATGGAATAGACGTAATGTTGTTGTGTTATCTTGATTACTAGGATGTGTGTCACCTGGTCTTTATAGGGGCAAATATTTTCTACAGTTGTTAAGGATATATGGGATAAGTTAAAGGAAACTTATGATAAGAAAATATGTCTATTATATATAATATGAATTATAAGATTTATAATTTAACTCAATCTGATATGGTTTATCTGAGTACTATCATGAATGTGTTGCTTTGTATAGGTAATTTGAAGCTCTTGCTGATTTGCCTCAATGTGATTGGTGAATGTTATTTTAAACTTATGTAAAGTCACAAGGTGTTTCAATACCAGCTAAGGTGAAGCGCATGCAGAAAGTTCTTTATGCCTCGGTGGCAGGATCGATCATGTATGTTGTAAGATGCACAAGACCTAATGTCTCTTTCGCACAGAGAGTGACTAGCCGATTTCAGCAAAATCTAGATGAACAAAACTAGACTTTTGTTAAGAACATTCTTAAGTATCTCAGGAATACTAAGGACATGTTTCTTGTTTATGGAGGCGATGTAAAACGGGAGCTCAAGGTCGCTTGCTACACTGATGCTGGATATGTGACATATGTTGATGACTCAAAGTCCCAGACAAGATATGTTTTGGTTTTTAATGGAGGTGTTGTTAGCCAGAAAAATGAAAAGCAGACTAGTCATAAAATCTCTTCTTCAAAGGCTGAGTATATTATGGATGTCCATGTTCTAGAACCGGACCGTACCAGAACCGAACCATCCTTATTTCTTTGGGTCGGTTCTGGTTCTGGGATGGGAATTTTTTAGTATTCCCAACGAGAACCATTGTGTTTAAAAATTTCATTATTTATTTTTCAATCATTATAAAGAATATACTATAACAATACAAACACACACAAGAATATCTTCAAACCAGACCATGGTTCTAATATACGATTCGGTTCCAGGATGGTTCCGGTATGATTCCTTGGTTCTTGTGGTTCCTCGGGTTTTTTGGACACGCCTAGAGTATATAGCTGCTTTAGAAGCTGCAAAAGAAGCAAATTGGATTAGGAAATTCATTTATGGGTTCGGTTTTGTTCCCACAAATGAAGAACCTATGAAGATTTATTGTGACAATACTGGAGCAATTACTATAGCTAAAGAACTAGGAATTACTAAAGGTACTAAGCATCATCGTACCGAAGTTCACTACCTTCAAGAAGTGATTAAACTGGGTGACATTACTCTGAATAAAGTTCACACAAATGAAAACGTAGCTGCCCTTTTACAAATGCTTTAGATTTTAAAAAAGCATTCAATGCCTACTTCGAATATATGAATGCTTCCAGCTAGTAGTCTCATGTAAATATGTGTTATTTTAGTATTTGGATAAGTGGGATTGTAAGACAGATTTATTTTTGGATGAATAAAGATATTTGATGTTTGTTTTCATTCATATAACAACTATTGTCCTCTATTTGCAAGTTTAATCCTTGAATGTATATTTATTCTAAATATGTCTATTGTTGGTCAACAACATGAGATTATTGTTACATTAGGGCAAATGTGAGTGTTGGTTATATTCTTTGAATATATGGATTGTCCCACCAAACTCATATGTTATTCATAAGAGAAGTTAAACGCTGTCCCGAATAAGGTAGTTATAAAGGCTATAGTTGAAAATGTTGGGAAGCAGCATCCACAACACTTGCAGTCAAAATAAAATTTATTACTCCACTTGATAAGTGCATAATGATACTACTAGTAAAACATAAATGAAAGATGGTTCTTGATCACAGTTGGTATATCTGAATTATTTCTATAACGAGAAACTAAAGTTAAACTATATTGAATAAGTTATGATCCACATCCACGGTTTAATAATATCTATAAGAAAGGGATTATTATAGGAAGACATAATGACCATACTACTAAGGATATTTTTTGAAACTTAAATCTCTGACATTTATAGTTTAATAACGAATGTGAGTGTTGCCAAACTTTTCCGTCGTTGGTATATGTGCTATTTGCTAATCCATTCCCAAGTGGGAGCTGTCGGGATAATGTGATTGTTTTAGGCAATTATACGACTAGAAATGTACACGCGTAAAACACATAGAGTGCATTTTAAAGCTCTAAGTATAAACCGTTAAAATACAAATCAACTAAAACACAAAGTTTCATTTTCCTATTGAATTGGTAGTAGGTTACAAAGGGTTCTAGAAGTGTCTAGGTTCCTTGAATACTGAGATAAGAAGTTATAAAGAGTTAGGATGAGTGCGTTTGTTTGTGATAATGATTAAAACTATCTTTTGAGTCTTATCACAACTAGAGCTTGATGGGTATATAAACACCCATTCCCTGGTCATTCTACGAATTTCCATCGTCTATAAACATACAATCTCTGCTCTTACTCTACCATAATCAAACGATTTGATTAAACTCAATTTAGGGTTTTCTTTAACGCATTTTTCTTCTTAAACACTTGCTCCTACTTTCCAAAGGTTTTTATAGTGACTTTGATCAAACGTAAGTCTTCTACAAAAGGTTTAGTGCTCGTCGATTTTAGGCTATCAAGGTGTGATAGCTTGTTAAGGGCGTTATGGTCGTTCTTGGACAAGTAGGTTACAACAAGTCAACAGAGGTTAGGTTCTCGGGTCAGAAGCATATATCGGACATAACTGGTTTGTAGGTTTGTTTTGGGTTTTTGATTCGGATCGGGTTATTGACACATGGTGTTTAGATATACGTGAAGTATCACTAGCATTTCGAACAAACTTGGTTGACGTGTTTGTGTCATCAACCATTAAGGTGATATTTTAACCACGTAGTTTTATTTGTTGTGTTATATGAAGGTTAGTTTTATTATTGCCTTTACGGTTTAATTATATGTGTTAATCGTACATGCAAACTAGATCCATATCCGTTGTGTACTTGTAGCATAAATGGTTAACGTAGTATCTTATATCCCAACAATATTATTCATGAAGATTTTAGATGCATTAAGTGACCATTATGACTATTTCAAGCAAAAAATGATGGCCTTGGAATAAAAGATCCACATCCGATACTAAAATGTACTATTAGTATAAAACAACTAGCATATTGAATACTAGCCGATCATTTATGTTATTTTCATTTTTATTTACATGTCATATTTGATCCACTTTTAGTTTTACATATCGTAGCATTTGTTGGATTCAAGCATCTTGAACTAGCTATTGCTATAATTTCATATTTGTGGAAGCGAAATATAAATATATTAGCACCAACTAGCTTGGATATCACACAAAATGGTACCACTAAACATCACATAAAATTTATGATACGTTGTACAAACATAAATAAATAAAGGATAGTTTATACAAAATACTTGTGTAAATCTTTTGAAAGCTTTTATGCATTAAAAAGTACTTGTACAAATGATTTTTTTTTAATATGTCATTTATTCAAAAATTGATTGTTAGACAAATAAGAAGTCATAAAAGGTAGAAGGCCTGATTCTCATAAGTTGGGCTAAACAGAGTATATACAAAATCTATGATACGTTGTACAAGCATAAATAAATAAAGGATAGTTTATACAAAATACTTGTGTAAATCTTTTGAAAGCTTTTATGCATTAAAAAGTACTTATACAAATGATTTTTTTAATATGTCATTTATTCAAAAATTGATTGTTAGACAAATAAGAAGTCATAAAAGGTAGAAGGCCTGATTCTCATAAGTTGGGCTAAAGAGAGTATACAAATTTAAGGAAAGAATTATGACAAAAACTTAAAATTCTCATATCACTACTCATAACTTTGCCCGAAACAAAAATAAAAACAAAATGCTAGATTATTAAGAAACGCTTGAAAACACCATTATACCCCCTACCCTCTTTGTACATTGGGGTAAAAAAGGAATATTTTGTCCTTTTTTGTATTTTGAGGTGGGTCAGATCGGGTCTTTATAGTATGACCCAAAGACAAATGTACCTATAGAACTAGTGACAATGTACAAAAAATAAAAGCATAGGATATGTAATTAACCAATCAAAAAGGCTGAGAAGCAATTTCCTGTCATAAATAAAGCTGCAAATGCACTGTATATACCGGCTCATAGGCTATCTATGTTACAACTTTATCTCTCTATTTTCCATTCTCTCTTTAAGGTAGGGTTTTAGGTTTCAACTCACCATAAAAAACTTAAAAGGTACATTTCTACTCTTTTTAAATGATAATAATCTTGTTTATGCACATGTTTTAGGTATATGTTTAACTTATCCTGTTTTTACAATATTTTCTTTGTTAAAAATTTATGTAACGATCTTTTTGGTTTCTATTTAGCGTATTATAAATGCCACAACAAAAAATGACCATTTTTCATTTTTTTTACACATTTCAAATAACAATGTAGAATATTTTGATTTTATTTATATTTCTAATAACCACACATATAATAGTTACAAATAAAAAGTTTATTTTTTAGTCCATAATTTTTAACACTTTTGAGTGTGAACCCAATTTGTTACACTAAATCTTTACACTATACAAAAAACAAGAAATGCGAGGTATTTGAGTGTAACAAAATGAAGTCCAAACTTGAAAATGTGGAGAAGTTATCTGTGACTTTTATTTCTAACAATTTACATTTTAAAATTTTTCACACTTATTCATATAATCATTCGTTTTATCATCTATATATGTCCACACTATTTTAAAGTGTGTAAAAAAGTGTGATAAAATAGATTTTTTAGTGTGTTTATAGTTTGATTTATGTGTTTGTGTAAGTTTTTGTGGATTTTATTTGAGAAAATTATTTTCTTAAAAAAGTAGGGGTTTTAAGTTGTTTTCCTTTTTGATTTTAAGGAAAATGGATGTGTATCTATTGATATTCCTTTAATCTGGTTAGACTTTTAGTGCCTTTGATATTTTAGTCGACATGTAAACAAGTTATTATGACAACTTTTTAGAAATTTTTTTTTCTTAAAATAGTTATTGAATACCACCCTTTTATTTGAGCACTAATGTAATTTAAGCTAAAACTCTCTTATCTTTTTGTACTTGTAACAAATCCAGATATCTCACTATAGTTTTTAAATGGAGGGCGTGGAAGCTCATCACCAACCGGAAAAATTTTGTTTTACCGTAGATGTTTTCCCAGACATGGAACTAAAGTGTCTCCTCAAACCCGATGTGGGAAGATTAACTGAAAGGTACAATTGGTAGTCAGTTTTCAAAATTGCATAGATAAAAGATATTGAATGCGCCAATTTTGTAACTTAACGGATTGTAAATAATAATCTCGTCGAGGAAATAGTTGTGGAAGATGACAATTCTTTGGTATGTTTATTTACGATTACATGCTTATTTGCATTATTCTTTAGAGCAGATTGGAAATCTTTATTTTTTAAACTAGATCACTTAACAAAGTATTAAAGAAAAAAGGAAAACGTCACTTGTCATTGAGAAAAGTAGCAGTAAAAGAGGTAAAAGAATAGCCCATGCCATCGCCAAACTTTGTTGATCTTTATTATCACAATAATTATTTTGTTTCATATGAATGTCTTAGATGAAAAGAAAAAAAAAGATATATGTGGGTTTAGCGCCAAGTCGTAAATCCAGTTGTTGCTTCATCGGATTTATTTGATGCGTACCTCGAGAATATGTCCAACTAAGTTACTCATTGATGACATTAATATTGCTACTTGTACAAAAGTCAATATTTCATTATTTTTTAACATCGAGGGAACACCGGGAGATCTCATATGTGTCTTGGCGGTAGCAAATCTTGATTTTGGATAACATGATTTTGGATATCCAAAATTTGTGATAACGCTTTTATGTTATACTCACTATAGCTAAGTTTTTACATTTTGGATATCCGAAATTTCAAATAAAATTTTGTATTTACGAGTAACCAAAATTTTGGATTAAGCAATAACATAACACAGTATTTTGGGACCGGGTTGATTTGAAAAATATTGTAAATTAAAAAAAAAACCTTATATTATGAGACAAAAAAACCCATTAGGTTCCCGTGAACCCCCGGGGACCCCCTAGGTCCACCCTTACTTGTATGTTTGCCATGTTTGTTTTCTCGTAGACTTTTCATATAGAACATTTTGTGATCATACTAAGAGTAGAAATGTAGCATCAATTGCTTGTCATAATATAAGACCATGTAGATGCAAATTTAGTCAAACACTAGTTTAAGTCAACCCGTTTATTTGTTGAATGAGTCAATTAACATTATACGTTATCTTTAATAAGTCAATTCGATCAAAGTGTTCTTTTTAACTATGATTGAAACATCATTATTTTGGCGGCAACAAATTCAGTAATGTTTGCCATGTTTGTTCGTTAGTTGATTTTTCATATATATTTTAATGTCATATTAAGAGTGGAAATGTAGCATCAATTGGTCCCCATAATATAAGACGATGCAAATGTGAAATTAGTCAAACGCTAGTTCTGTTTATTTGTTTAGTGAGCCAACTTAGTGCTATTTTACCTTTAATGCGTCAAAAACATGTCAAAACGGTTTAAAGTTGCTTAAAATTGTCTTTCAAAATTACATCACGCATATTATAATAAAGATGGACTTTATAAAGCATGACATGTGAAGGGATTTAGTTAGATGAGACCCAACAAATACCCCACTTGCATATTGTTAGAAGTATAAACTTTTATCTATACATAAGGCTCGTATTTATATACTGAAAGATGGAGGGCTAACTTATAACTGGAGTTGTTGAAGTATTAAGTTTAAGGGTTGAAGAGTCATTAGCTAATACTTGGAGGGTTTGTATGCAACATCCTAGCTGGATATAAGAACACATATACTTACATTTTTTCTTTATCTTTTTCATTATCGTTTCTCGATTAATGTGTGTTTATTGATCATTTATCTCTGATCAATTTGTGAGTTTTGAGTGTTAGATCTTTGTAATCGTTTCTTATATTCGTTTTGTAAAACATTGATCATTTTAACAAAGTGAGCGAGGGGAAGGTTGTTGGGTTTGTTGGGTTGTGCGTAAGTCATAGTTGGTATTTTATACGGCAATACGTACGTGGGCCTAAGTGCCACACAATTAGACATCGAGATATCTTTTATTCAGATACACGATATAATATGGCTATATTTATTGTATAAACTTAATATGATAAAAGTAAATGCTTAACGATATTAATAATAATTTAAAAGGTTTAACGAAGATTCTTGAAAGGAATTAAGGCTTTTGGATAATTAATGTAATTACTTAATAGAGCATTCGGGAAAATCAAAAAGTCAACCCCAAGGGTGTATAGGGGGTAGTCGGCCGATTAGAGCAAAAGGAAGGAGGAAGAGATTTTCTAGAAGGTTATTTGTTTGCTAAGGAAGATTAAGACCTAGTACTAAAATAGCCTAAGCCTTCTATTGTATCAATCCATTATTTTCGAGTCAATATTTAAACTTGTACTTTTAGTAATAAATAAAACTTTACGTAAATTATTACTTTTACAAGTATCCGACTAAATTAATCCGTGTGCGTTTAAAATAGATAAAACGTACACTTATTTTCTGGAACCGGCATGATACCATATTTAGTCTACCTACACTACCGATTTTATTTCATAAACATATTTATTTAGAATGTTGTGGTTTTATTTATAACTATGGATTATTCGTTTATATAACGCGTTAACATTTTATAAGTCTTAAGCACTAGTTTTATTATCGGAATATCAACGTTCTCGGAATATCATCGTTTTTGCTTTATATTGAGCGTTTATTTTTCGAATTTTACATGTAACTTTTAAATCACGCAACTTTTAAAAATACTAGCTTTCGATGATATCCCATTTTACATGTAGAAACTTTTTTTGCAAAACATATCACCTCACCATGAGGTGGCCGACATATGCATGAATCAACAAGACTGGGTGTCTTTGCAATATTAATAAATAACTTGCATTCTTATTTTTGCAAACTTTTCATTTTAGATCTCAATCCTTGTTTTTTCTACCGTAAAACCAACAACACCACTCATCAAATTCATCTAATTTTCAAAGAATCTTAATCACTAGTTATAGTATTTCTAGTCTAGTATATGTTTTTAATTCACATCATCTTAAGACACCAATTTGAATATCATACTCGTGGGCTTAAAGGCTGAAGTAAAAACATGGTTTGCAATATCAAGCGAGATTATGTGATATACTACTATACGAATGGAATAATGAGAATGAAGAGTTAAACACTTCACGCCATTTCTATGCAATTCAATTGCATATTTACATTTTTGTCCTTAAATTATTAAGTTAGATAAATATTTTCTCAATAAAGCAAAATGTTTTCTAAAATAAGAATCTTGTAATATTTTTTATTTGGTAGTGGTTTTTACCAAACATTATTTATTTTTTATATAATTGGTAGGTTTACGGACACCTAGATTAAATACTCTGCACTCCTGTATAAAAAATCAAAAATCAACTACCCGATGAATATAATTTTGAGGAAGATGTTTGTTGAACTTTACAAACACCGACCGAGGTACTAATTTGTGAAGAAATTACCTCTTAACAATTAATCAAACGTTTTGTTTTGATTATATATGTTTGAGAGTTTCCAAGAGGCCTTTGTAATATATTGGCTCAAGTGGCTCAAACTGAGGGGTCCTACATGATATGGATATGGAATAAAATCTCAGCAAGTTGTTAAGCAAATTGGTATGTGGGAGATTCATGAGGCTATAAATAGAATGCTTGTCATTTGGTTTGAAGTACACCAAAACACACATACAAGCATTACTTGTAGTGTATTTGCTCTCTCTTCTTTAGTAACTAGTAGGTTTCTAGTTTTGTAAGATATTTTTATTGTGAGAAATATATGAAAGTTTAGTGTTCCATTCTTGGTTTATTTTTCATTTTTTTCAACAAGCTAGTTTTGGGGTAAGCTTATAGTGTTGAATTTATTTACACTCTTTACCTAGTCGGTGGGATATTATCGCGGTTATTCCACAACAAGTGGTATCAAGAGCCGAAGTTATTCTTAGTATGCTATGTGGTTGCAATTTAATTTGATCTTCCACATTAGAAAAGAATTACATTGGTCTTTTGTTTAGAAGCTGTTGAAATTTAATTTGTACTCGAAATGGTGGATGGCAAAGTTGACAAAGTACCTTCCACATTGGTGGACCCAACATCTTCAAGTTGGGCTAGACCGGTCTTGACGAATGCAAGATTGGCGGTGGAGGTATTCGATGGCACAGGCCATTTCAGTATGTAGCAAAGTGAGATTTCTAGATGCTCTTTTTCAGCAAGGTCTAGACATTGTCGTTGAAGAAAGTAAACCAGAGGATGTAGAAGAGAGGAATTGGTTAACCATCAATCGGTTAGCTTGTGGTACGATTCGTTCTTGTCTTTCGAGAGAGCAACGATATGCTTTCTCAAAAGAAATATCCGCTTACAAATTATGGGTGGTGTTGGAAGAGAAAATTATGAAGAAGAATTGTCAGAATAAGCTATTTATGAAGAAGCGACTTTTTCGCTTCACATATGTACCGGGTACCACAATAAATGATCACATTACTAGTTTTAATCAACTAGTAACCAATTTGATGAATATGGATGAGGTGTTTAAAGACCAAGATCTAGCATTGATACTTTTAGGATCGCTTCCAGAGGAGTACGAGTTGCTTGAAACAACTCTACTAAATGGGAAGGATGACGTGTATTTAAGTGAAGTTTGTGCTTCATTGTATAGTAAAGAACTAAGAAGGAAGGACAAGCAGATTAGTTCAAGTGGAGACGCAGAAGTTTTGCTAGTTAGAGGTCAGGGGGTACCGATAAGAGATGGAGATCAAAGTCAAGGCAAAGACTAAGCAAAGATGAATGTGCCTTTTGTCATGAAAAAGGTCATTAGAAGAGAGATTTTCCTAAGTTGAAAACCAAAGACAATCACTATAAAGGGAAAACTTAGCTGAGGCGAATGTCACAAAGTGTTATGATGAAGAATCAGATCTCTCACTAGCAACATCGTCAAGTAGAAATGCTTCTGATATATGACTATTGGATTTCACATGTAGCTATCATATTACACCACATAGAGAGTGGTTTAGTAATTTTGAAGAACATGAGGAAGTTGTTTATACGGCAGACAACACTCCCCTCACTAGTGATGGTATTGGTTTCGTTCGATTGTAGAATGAAGACGGAACAATTGTGACCTTGAAAGGTGTTCGTTATTCGCCAAAGTTGAAGAAGAATCTAATTTCCGTTGGTACTTTAGAATCTAAAGGTTTTGAAGTAAGAGCGAAAGATGGAGTTATGAAGATCATCTATGACGTACTTGTAGTAATGAAGGGTATTCGTAAAATAAATAATACATATCACTACAAGGGTAGAACATTTTTTGGAATTGTAGGAGTTGTTACCGATGGTGATAGAAACTCAGAAGCTGTGAAGCTATGACATATGCGCTTAGCACATGCAAGAGAAAAATCCTTGAATTTGCTCTTAAAGCAAGGATTATTGAAAGGACTCAAGTCCTGTAAGTTGGATCTTTGTAAGCATTGCATCAACGGGAAGACGACGAGGGTGAAATTTAGGACAGCTATCCACAAGACACAAGGTATGTTGGATTATGTCCACTCTGATGTGTGGGGTCCCCCAAAGACAAAATCTTTAGGAGGGAGACACTACTATGTGACCTTTGTTGATGACTTTTCCCGTAGAGTTTAGGTGTACACTTTGAAGACAAAGGATGAAGTGTTAGGAGTGTTCATCAAGTGGAAAAAGATAATGGAAACTCAGACGTGCAGAAAGATCAAACATCTCAGGACAGATAATGGCGGAGAGTATAAAAATGATCTTTTCACAAAATTTTGTGAAGATGAAGGCATCGTCAGGCATTTCACTGTCAGACATACACCACAACAGAATGGGGTGGCTGAACGCATGAACCAAACCTTGCTGGAGAAAGTTTGGTGTATGTTATCCAATGCTGGGTTGTGTAAAGAATTTTGGGCTGAAGCTGTGACATATGTGTGCCACCTTGTTAATCGTTTGCCATCAACTGCAATTGATGGGAAGACACCATTGGAGAAATGGTATGGGAAACATTCTAGTGATTATGATTCCTTACATGTATTTGGTTCCGCTGCGTATTATCATGTGCAGGAATCAAAGTTAGATCCTAGAGCAAAGAAAGCATTATTCATAGGGATCACCTCTGGAATCAAAGGCTATCGTTTATGGTGTCCAGAGACAAAGAATACGATCTTTAGTAGGGATGTCACATTTAATGAATCTTCCATGTTGAAGAAGGTGAATGTTGAGCAGTTAGATGGAACTCACAAAAAGGTAGAGTTTGAAAGAATAATTGTACCAGCTGATAGAGTAATCTATGATGATTCTCCTATGGTAGAAGGAGATTTTGAAGAAGATGAGATTCAACCTGAAGAGCCTCGACAACAACATGAATCAATTGTTACAAGTAAGCCAAAAAGAAAAACCAAAAAGCCTGCTCGCTTTAATGATACACTGGCTTGTGCATCTTCAATTGTAGCGGGCAATGTTCCTACTGCTTACTCTGAAGCGGTTCAGGACTCAGAGAATGAGAAGTGGAGGATTTCCATGAGCGAAGAAATGTAGTCTCTTCAGAAGAATCAGACATGGGAGTTGACCAACCTCCCAGAAGGGAAGAAGGCAATTGGATGCAAATGGGTGTATGCAAAGAAAGAAGGATTTCCTAGCCAAGATGACGTTCGCTACAAAGCAAGATTGGTAGCTAAAGGATATGCTCAGAAAGAGGGAATTGATTATAATGAAGTTTTTTCTCTAGTGGTAAAACATTCCTCTATTATAATTTTGTTAGCTTTGGTAGCAGAGTTGGATTTGGAACTAGTTCAGATGGATGTGAAGACTGCATTTCTACATGAATACTTGGAAGAGGAAATCTATATGGTTCAGCCATAAGAATTCAAAGTTGTTGGAAAAGAGCATGAAGTATGTAAGCTTCATAAATCGTTGTACAAGCGATTTGATTAGTTTATGATGGAGTCGAAGTACACAAGAAGCAAATACGACCATTGTGTCTATTTGAAAAAGCTACAAGACGGGTCCTTCGTATATCTTCTTCTATATGTGAATGATATGTTGATAGCTTCTCAAAGTCTAGACGAGATTGAAAAGTTGAAGGCTCGGTTGAAAAGCGAATTCGAGATGAAGGATCTCGGTGAAGCAAAGATGATTCTCAGCATGGAGATAGTGAGAGACAGAAAATTGAGGAAGCTTTGTTTGACTCAGAAACAATATCTGAGAAGGGTTAAAGCGTTTTAGGTTCGACAAGCAAACAAAACGAGTTAGTACTCTACTCGCTTCTCAATTCAAGATTAGTGTTGCTATGTCACTGAAAGATGATGCAGAAAGGGCTTACATGGAAAGAGTACCTTATGCAAATGCGGTTGGTAGCTTTTTTTTGAACGTAAACTTTCATTAAAACCTATGTTGAACGGGAACGGATACGGGAACGGGTACGGGGACGGAAACGGGTACTTGGAAACGTCAATGTCCCAAAATTCAAGAAACGGGTACGGGTAGAAACGTTTTAGTATTCTATGGAAATATATATATTACGTTTTAGTATCAATGCATTATGAAATACTCCTACAAATATTTTTAAACATCATGTAATTTTTTTTGTGGACAATAATAGACTTGTTGCAAACTAACTAGATTAGATGGTCATAATTAACTAAAACTATTAAACTACATTTTACTTTACAACATAAAGTCAACTGCTTCATCAATAAATCAAAAAATATAAAACAAATGAATAGAAAGAGTTTCTTGAAAACTGAGATTCAAATGGGCCGCTCATTACAAAAATAAAACGTTACCCAAAAAGCTCATAAGTTTATGTTATTATTTTTTTCTCTTTCTTCAATAATTGTTATCTTCATCCCTATTCAAAGGCAGCTATAACAGTCACCTGGTTATTAACATAAATTTTAATTTCACTACTTCACCATTAGTTGATTAAAAGCCCAGAAACGCAATTAAAAGCCTACGAGAAACGTTTCTCAACCATTTCTGCCTCAACACCTGCGTTTCCAATTCACATGAAACGTTTCCCTTTTTCAGAAACGTTTCCAGGCGCGTTTCTAGGCGTTTCCAAACGTTTCCCGTTTCCCGAAACGTTTCTGGTACGGATTCGGCACCCTGACGGTGTTTTCGTGCAACATAGATTAAAACTAGCAAGGAGCTAGACAATTACAAAGAAATAAATTTAGGATGTTGAAGCCAACGATCTCAAGAAAAAGAAAGCTTATTAACATAAATTTTAATTTCACTACTTCACCATTAGTTGATAAAAAGCCCAGAAACGTAATTAAAAGCCTACGAGAAACGTTTCTCAAGTGTTTCTGCCTCAACACCTGCGTTTCCAATTCACATGAAACGTTTCCCTTTTTCAGAAACGTTTTCAGGCATGTTTCTAGGCGTTTCCAAACGTTTCCCGTCTCCCGAAACATTTCTGGTACGGATTCGGCACCCTGACGGTGTTTCCGTGCAACATAGATTAAAACTAGCAAGGAGCTAGACAATTACAAAGAAATATTTAGGATGTTGAAGCCAACGATCCCAAGAAAAAGAAAGCTTATTAACATAAATTTTAATTTCACTACTTCACCATTAGTTGATTAAAAGCCCAGAAACGCAATTAAAAGCCTACGAGAAACGTTTCTCAAGCGTTTCTGCCTCAACACCTGCGTTTCCAATTCACATGAAACGTTTCCCTTTTTTAGAAATGTTTCCAGGCGCGTTTCTAGGCGTTTCCAAACGTTTCCCGTTTCCCGAAACGTTTCCGGTACGAATTCGTCGGCAACATAGATTAAAATTAGCAAGGAGCTAGACAATTACAAAGAAATAAATTTAGGATGTTGAAGCCAACGATCCCAAGAAAAAGAAAGCTTACATCTAGAGTTACACCAAGAAAAAGAACGTGAAATGCGGTTGGTAGCTTAATGTATGCTATGACATGTACTCGACCAGATATTAGTCATGATGTTGGGATGGTGAGCAGGTATATGCATAACCCTAAAGGACACTGGCAAGCTGTGAAATGGATACCAAGGTATATCCATAACACAGTAGATGTTGGGTTAGTATTCGAACATGGAAGTAGTCAGTGGGTGGCAGGATATTGTGATTCCGACTATGCTGCAGATTTAGACAAGAGAAGATCTACTACGGGCTATGTTTTTACTCTAGCAAAGGCTCCAATAGTTGGAAGTCGACTTTACAGTCAACACTACTGCTTTGTCAACTACGGAAGCAGAGTATATGGAGATTACACAGGCTGTTAAGGAGGCAATTTGGCTTCAAGGATTGCTTGGTGAATTTGGAATAAATTAGAAATTTGTCACAATGCATTCTGACAGTCAGAGTGCAATTCACTTCGCGAAGAATCAAGTTTATCACGCAAGGACGAAGCACATTGATGTTTGGTTTCACTTCATACGAGAGATACTCGAAGGTGGAGTTAAAATCCAGAAGGTCCACTTCTAAGAATCCTGCAGATATGCTGACTAAAATATTAACTGGGATCAAGTTCAATTACTGCTTGGACTTGATCAATATTTTGAAAACATGAGGATTGGCTTAAAGACTCCACCAATATGGTTGGCGACGAGATTTAAAGGATTAATATTTCGCCAAGGTGGAGATTTGTAATATATTGGCTCAAGTGGCTCAAATTACTCTTCTTTAGTAACTAGTAGGTTTCTAGTTTTGTAAGATATTCTATTGTGAGAAATATATGAAAGTTTGGTGTTCCATTCTTGGTTTATTTCTAGTTTTGGGGTAAGCTTATAGTGTTTAGTTTATGCACACTCTTTACTTAGTCGGTGGGATATTATTGCGGTTATTCCACAACAGCCTTCCCTATGTTGTTGTCCCCACTCATGCCAGTTATGGAAGATTTGGATCTTAACGATGTTGTTGAGTCCCCCTATTGTTTCAACGAAAAACTGTTTAAAACATGTAGCACCATTCTCTCATTGATTACACCAGTTTGTGGGAACCTCTAGGTGGCTACCGGCTACCACTGTACAATACCAGGAAGTATTAATCTAAACGTGTATCTAGACTAGTTAGCAAATACTGAGATTGCTCAAATTGTATAGATACACGTAAAGTTCATTGATGTGCATAGACTTGGCAGTAAACACAAACTCGTGAAAGTATATGAAAGAATATATAAACATAACCCAAATGGAATATCAGCCTTTTGTAATTAGTTATTGATGGCCGTATAAGCAAGTAAAAGTCGAGAATCCAAGGTAAAAAGAGAGCTTACTTTCAGCTGAGACAAGATCTTGTGTTTGTGCTGAAAATGTATCGAGCTTGGAATTGTGATTGCATAAATTTCTGGATTGTACAAGGATTGCGAGGGTCATATACTTTTATATAAAACGGCATACAAGTTTCTTTTGGCATGCGTATGCAGGTGGGGTGAGGCAATTTTGAGCATAGAACCTGAGTTTCTTCAATGTCAGGGACAATGTCACCTCTTCCTAACCCAAGTTCAAAGCTGGATATGGCAATACTAGTGGAAGAAGGTGTAACCACTAACCACAACCTGTCTGTCTGCAGAGAGATGACGGGGCAGATAAACCGAAAGTGCAGCCATGCATAGTTACAATTACAACATAGGCATCAGTAATGCAATCCAGCAAATGTTGTCCAAGTTATTTGCACTTATTCTTGTTTAGGTCAAGGGCATAATTAGCTACGAAAGATGTGGTTGCCGTTAGGGGTTTATACGATTACAAAATACAAAGTGATGTTGCATAACGGAACTAGCTAGAATGATGTTAGTAATCTGTAGGGGCACTTGGATCTTCTTTCGGCAATAACATTGTGGCATGATTCAAAACAGTGGAATTGGTAATTGTATAGTAACAGCGCAATCAATCGACTATAAGTAAATTGCTCACAATACGAATAAGAAAGCATAAACAAAAGCCAAAAGCATATATATAATCATTAAGATCACAACACTAAAAGATCACTCAAGTTGAGGTTTCACAGCAACACCATATTCCTTTTCAGAAGATTCTTGGTCAGCAACAACACTGGACTTTTGCTCTTGTGAATCATCAACAGATTCTGAAATAGCAAGACCACCACCAGGTGCAGGGCGATTACGTTGCATTTCTCTCATATACAGATAGGGATCAAAGGTAGAGTTGTTGGAATTATTCATGAGTTGGACAAATTCAATGGTGGGTAGCAAGTGAGCATTACCTATCCCCTCCCTGTCGTTCCTGGCCCTCAAGTCCTCGTATTCCCCTACCACACAAAAACGAGCGATATCCCAAGCACTAAGAGCATGAAAACTCTTTTTAGCAACAACAGGAGTGGTGGAGTTTTGGTCTTGAGAATGATCAGCAGAAGAAGATTCTGAAATAGAAAGATCACCAAGTTTGGGGCGATTACGCTGCATTTCTTGCAGATATCAATAGGGATCAAATGTAGTCTTGGAATTATTAATGAGGCTCGCAAATTCCCTCAGGGGTAGCAAGTGACCATTACCAATCCCCGCCCTTTCGTTCCTCACCTTCAAGATATGATATTCCTGTATAATACCAAATCGAGCCATATCCCAACCTGTCAACAAGCCGTTCTTCATCTTCTCTTTTCTTTTCTTTTTCTTTTTTAGTGTTTCGTCTCTATCACAATTTAATCACCCTTTTTCCTATTTATGTCTGTTACTTAATTGGTCGGTCGGTTTTCTTTTTTTTTAATACCCCGTCCTTTATTTTTTGGGATAATTATCAAAAGAGTCCTTTTAATTTTGAGCAATTCGTGATAATTATCAAATGAGGCGGAAAAATTCAATAGTGGGTAGCAAGTGAGCATTACCTATCCCCTACATGTCGTTCCTCGCCCTCAAGCTATCATATTCCTGTACCACACCAAAACGAGCCATATCCCAAGCACTATAAACACCCTTTTTAGAAGATTTTTGGTCAGCAGCAACACTGGACTTTTGGTCATGAGAATGATCAACAGATTCTGAAATAGAAAGACCTCCAAGTGCAGGGCGATTACGCTGCATTTGTTCCATATATCGATAGGGATCAAATGTAGAGTTGGAATTATTGATGAAGCGGACAAACTCACTCGTGGGTAGCAAGTATATGAAAGAAGATATAAACATAACCGAAACTGTATATCAGCCATTTGTAAATGGATATTGATTGCTACAGCCATATGCTGGATACGCAAGTAAAAATCGAGAATCCAAGGTAAAAAGAGAGCTTACTGTCAGCTGAGACGGGATCTTGTGTTTGTGCTGAAAATGTATCGAGCTTGGAATTGTAATTGAATAAACTTATGGCGTCCAAGTTATTTGCAGCAATTATTCTTGTTCTGGTTAACAGTATATCATGTGCAAGGTCGCTTCAATTTATCAACTAATGTGTGTAGAATTACAACATTGAAACACGTGTGAAAACTTGGGAAATAGATGCAGTCGCTGATATGATGATTAAGTTAAGTTACGAGGGCACATATGTATATTCAAAAGATTGACATGTCCTACTTTTGTTCATCTGACATATCAGATTGGATGAGGATTGGTGCGTTTTGCTTCACTTCACCGGTTGCATTCCTTATGGAGCATGTAGTTTACTTTTACCTAAACTAGCTCCTAATTAGAAGTTGAGTTTCTTCAATCTGAGGGTACTCTAGGGACAACGTCACCTCCTCCCAAGCCAAGTTAAAAGCTGGATATGGGGAAAACTAGTGGAAGTTGCAGGGTGTAACCACCAACCAGAAAGAGACGACGGGACAGATGAACCGAAAGTGAAGATAGTTTTTACAACAATAGAAATGCAATGCAGGTAATTGATGACGTCCAAGTGATTTGCAGCTGTTCAGGTCAAGAGCATAACGAGGTCTACATGAAAGGTGTGGTGGGGGGTTTATACGATTACAAAACACAAAGTGATGTTGCATAATGGAAGTATATGTAGGGGCACTTGGATGTTGTTTTGGCAATAACATAGTGGCATGATTCAAAACAGGGGAATTGGCAATTGTAGAGTAAATCAGTCGAGTGTAAGTATACAAGTGAAACAAGATGAGGTGCACAACCAAACCAAAGCAAACCAGAGCGTAAATAAAAGATGATATGATGGTAGGTAGGTAGGTAGGTACTAGACAGTAAGTAAATAGGTGATGAGACGAATAAGAGCAAATACATAATCATTAAGATAACAAGACTAAAAGATGAGTTAAGTTTTAGGTTCAGAACTAAAATAAGACACATAGATAGACAGATAGATATATAGATAGATAGATAGCAGCAGCAAAGAGGCAATTAGAAGAAAAGTAGCTTATATGCTGCGGCTGGTTGATTCTGCATATTTTAATACATGCATGTTGTTGTTGTGGTGGTGGTTTTTCATCTTGGAACTCTCTAGCTTGCCTTAAGCCGTAGTAACTTGTTTCACAGCAGCACCATCCTTTTTAGAAGAAGATGCAACAGCAGCAGTAGGAGGATGGGGGGCTTCTTTCACAGCAGCAGCAACGCCAAAGGACTTTTGGTCTTGAGAATGAGCATCAGGAGTTTTAGCAGGGCGTTTACGCTGCATTTCTCTCATATATAGATAGGGATCAAAGGTAGAGTTGGAATTATTCATGAGTTGGACAAATTCAATGGTGGGTAGCAAGTGAGCATTACCTATCCCCTCCTTGTCGTTCCTGGCCCTCAAGTCCTCGTATTCCCCTACCACACAAAAACGAGCGATATCCCAAGCACTAAGAGCATGAAAACTCTTTTTAGCAACAACAGGAGTGGTGGAGTTTTGGTCTTGAGAATGATCAGCAGAAGATGATTCTGAAATAGAAAGATCACCAATTTTGGGGCGATTAAGCTGCATTTCTTGCAGATATCGATAGGGATCAAATGTAGTCTTGGAATTATTAATGAGGCTCGCAAATTCCCTCAGGGGTAGCAAGTGACCATTACCAATCCCCGCCCTTTCGTTCCTCACCTTCAAGATATGATATTCCTGTATAATACCAAATCGAGCCATATCCCAACCTGTCAACAAGCCGTTCTTCATCTTCTCTTTTCTTTTCTTTTTCTTTTTCTTTTTTTAGGGTTTCGTTTCTATTACAATCAATTAGATCACCGCCGCTCCCCTTTTCCTATTTAGATAGATCTGCTCGGTCGGTTCACTTTTCACTTCTCTTACCTTTTTCTTTTCACTTTCTCGCTTTTGCCCCTTTCACTTCTCTCTATTGGCTCTGCGTCACCACAGAGTCTCTCACGCGTAAGATTTGCTAAAAGCATGCGTTATTGACTTTTGGAGAAAGTTAGAATACTCATTTACCCATTGCCTCAGTTTTCATATAAGAGCCGTTGATTCAACGGACCTAATTCGCAGGCCTAAAAATAGACCCAACCTTACGTGTCCTTGTCGTTGTGTGATTCACTTCTCTCGCCTTTTTTGTTTCACTTGGTCGGTTTTGCTCCTTTTACTTCTTTCTGTTTTTTCTATTGGCTCACTTATACTGTGTCACCGTAAACTCTTAGACTCTGTCACGCGTGAGATATGCTAAAAGCATGACTTTGGATAAACTTAGAATACCCCATTTTCCCATTGCCTTAGTTCTATATAATAACTGTTACCATTTGAGCATAAGATTTGCACCATTTGAAGCACTTTAGGGCAAAAAATGCATATCGTCAGTTTTGTGGGCTAAAGTTCAACTAATTGGATCGGAATTAGTGAAAACAGACTACTCATGTAACATCCCGCCTACTCAGACCCCAATATTGTCCGTTTTGCCCGCAGGTGCACGGCTTTACTTTGTAGCCCTCATGTGAGTACTTCCCCGCAGGTCACCCTAGCCAGTACTACTCTCACATGAGCACGTTTAACTACACAGTTCCTAAGAACCCCACTTGCAGTAGACCACAAAACGCGTTGTGTCATGGTCAGCCAAATGTTATCTTATGAATCAACATCTCCCCCCCCCCCCCCACCCTTCTTTCATATTTAGATAGATTTGCTCCTCTACTTGCTTGGTCGGTTCACTTTTCGCTTATTTTACCTTTTTCTTTTCACTTTCTCGCTTTTTCCCCTTTCACTTCTCTCTATTGGCTTTGCGTCACCACAACTCGTGACTCATTGCTCTCACGCGTAAGATACTTGCGCTTAAGGATAAACTTAAGACATCTACATATCCACAAAAGATATTTGCTAATCATACAAGGAAATCGTTAAGAGTTTTGCGTTGGTGATCTTAAAGGTTTCGCGATGACGAAAGAAAGAAAATAAATTATAAATAAAATAGAATCAGTATTGGATAACATCTTTTCCTATTTATATCTGTTACTTGGTGGGTCGGTTTACTCTTTCTTTCTTTTTATACACTACTAGAAAACAGGGCAATAAAGACGGATTTGCTGACGAACGCATATCCGTCGGTAGTTACCGACGGAATTGCTAACGGACTAATATCGGATACTACTACCGACAGAATGCTGACTGATTTATGACGGATTGCTGACGCAAGATATTCTGTTAGTAATCGGGCACTATATACTAACGGATCTCTTACGGACTAATGACGGATGGGAGAATCCGTCGGTATTCCGTCAATAAAATCGATGGATTATCAACGGACGAAAATACGTTGGTAATTTGTAGTTACCAACGGATTATTGACAGATGAAGATATGTTGACAATTTATTGTTAATTACCAACGGATTAATGACGATTGTTTCTCATTGTTACCGACGGATTACAACGGAGTGTACGGTTTCGACTGTTATATGTTTTATTGTACAACACTTGTTTTTAAGACATACTAACATTTTTATCATTGCAAGTAATTGTAAGGTAGTGTATAATAAACCTATTTATAAACTACTATTTATGTGTAACAACCACGGGTTCATGCACCCAAAACATGGTCAAAACATCTTTAGCGTTCATTTATGGCATTGGCTTTCATTTGAGTGTTATTAATTTTAAAAGTGTAATAGAATGATGACTTCAATCAGTTGCTTCATTGCGAGTGGTTTCCCCTTTTAAACTATCGTTTATCATCCTCAAATACACCCCAATCCGCATTAGGATCTTATTAGGGTGCTCAGTTGGGGTTGATGTCCCCTAGACCCGATATTTGTTGTCTTGTTTGGTTGTGATTCTCTACTAACTTAGTACTTTATATATTGATATATGCATATGTATATAAGATCGTCGTTAGAACTAGAGACATGTCTAGTAACCCGATAAACAAGCTTAACCTTGACCCGCTCCAAGTATTGGATTTTCGAGTATTCCATATGGTTTACGTTTTTTATGGTATTTAATTTGTTTTTCGTGTTCGTAAGGAGGAGAGACGGTTGACATCTCCCCTGACAGGAAGGGGAACAACTTTTGAGCTAACCTGTTACACATTCGGCTAGGGCTTCACCCAGGGAAAATCACAAAGTTTAAATACACCACTCACAAGTCAACTCACAAAGCTCAAATGGTCATATGGAGAAATAACCAACAGGCTAACATGAATCTATTTGAAGACTTCAAACTAAAAACGCTTAGTTTGTCTGAATGGTTTGAGCTTGAAAATTTGGATGAAAAGAAATCTGGACAGGCAAACTTTGGACTTCTTAAAACTTTGAAGGCCAAGTTCAACTGGGTGAAGGAAACAGCTGCAAAGTTCAAAATTGATCCCTCTCCACAGCTTTTTGATTGTGGTATAAATACGTCTTTCTAAAAAAAGAATGTATAAGCGGTAAGTATTAAACAAATGATTAATGAAAATCAAGCATTAATGACCCAATGCTGTGTGAAAAGTTCGTTTCCCAAGGAGGTTTATTGTGTGTGAAAAACTTGTGTGATTTTGGATTAATATTAGAAAGAAAAGATGAGAAAATAGAATGACGGATACGAGAAAATTATACTACGACGACAAAACGTAAAACCGTAAAAATAGACAAAATAAAAACTTCCACTAAAAATCCCCAAAAAATTATCAAAAATTCCTAAAATCCAATTAGGGTTTACAAATGATCAAAACTTTTCCAAACCTTTTATTTAATTAATATTTTAATTTTTTAATGCTAATTAAAGCCCTAACAATCAAATAAATTAATAAAAATCCCAAATAAAGATTTTTCAGTTTGTAAAACTCTAAACTGACTTAATTAAAATAAAAAGTATTTTTGTAAAATTTAAAACCAATTAAAACTATTTAAAATTATTAAAACTAAAAATAAATATTAAAATGATATTATAAATTCAAAATTTATAAAAAAATTCTAAAAACTTGCAAACTAGTTTATTTTAACCTAATTAAACAGTAAATAAAGTTGAAATTACCAAATTACCCCTATTGGGACCCCAAATTGGCTAAAACCAAAAACAATCCAAAAGTAATGGGCTTTTCAGCTCAAAAATAAAAAATGTCCAATAAGCTCCCAAAAACCAAACTCAGAATTTGATTTTAAACACAAAACTCTAAAGGCCCAAAAGCTGGTTTTGAGCTTATCACAGCTTAAAATGCCAAAAGCTTATTCATAATGGGCCAATAAGCCCATTAAGCTAAAATCTTGTGCCATAAGCTCTAATTCAACACACAACATTCTTTTGGGATACTAAAGAGATCTGTAAAAAGAAATTTTGAAAAATCTTAACCAAAAAGCCAGAAATGAGCAAAGTAAATATTTACTAAAAGACAAAATAGTCGTTTTAGAGATTTAGACCACTTCAGAACTTGATTCAACTTGCAAAAGACTCTAAAGGACTTAAATAAGACAAATCAATCATGAAAACCCCAATAAGCTAAGCCAAATAAGCTGAATAAGATGATAAGCACTTATGAAAAAGTCAAATAAGTTCGTTTTCTAGTCAACCCTTAAAACTAAAAGCTACAAACTCCCAGACTAGCTTATGAGATGAAATAAGTAAGACCTATTACAAAACAAAAGTTGTTGCACAATGGAATAAGCTGGAATCAATAATCAATAAGCTGAATGTGAATTAACACTACCAGTGGGTAGTGTCAGTGGGAAAGCAGTTCCCACTACTGCTTAATCAGATAATTTTTGGCTTGATTTCAGGCCTTGTTTGTTGTTTATTTTTGGAGACAAAGGCACCCCAATAAGCTTTGGCTTAGTGGGAGTCAAGATAAACAATAATAACACAGGTCCAATCACAAATAATCACTCAAACAACCAAATCAAAAAGCATGCAGTCCATGAACAATAGCTGATATACTTGACCAATTAACGAAAATCAATAAGCTGTAAAACCTTTAATAAGACACCAATCTTAACAACCAGATTATGCAGAGTTACACAACCACAAGATCTATAAGCATACCAAGTTTAAGAGCATGAATCAAATGTTTTAGTTACCAAAACCCTACTGATGTGTTTGACACATAAGTGTATGCACAAACTAGCAACCTACAATTTTTTATATTCCTTTTGTTTTAGACTTTACCAATACCCTCCAAACCTTTAAAATCAGCAGACAAACAACTACAAACACCAAGAACCAAAGCTCAAAGGCCCTAAGGCCTATGAACCAGTGAAAACAAACACCCCTTTAACCACCTGTTTTAAGTAGATCTGGTTTTAAATCCTATAACTCAACAAGTTCTAGGTGTATTATGATCTAATAAACCCTAATAAACATATCTCAACCCAAATGAAAATAATCAACCCATCAAAACCACAAATCACATAACCACCAAATATTTGGCAGAAAAATTAAAAGGGTTTGAAAATCAAACCTCTAAGATGTATAATCCACACCTTGGTCTGTTTAGAGCTTATGTGGTAGCTAGAACAACCACAAGCTTCCTTAGTACCTGCAAAGATCAAATAAGAACAAAACACAAAGGTGAAATATCAAACAGGAACCAAAACTTGGAGTTTTGAAAAACCTCACAAGCTTATGAACCAAATCCTTAAAGGTTCACAACACCCTTGATCCAAGGATTGAGGGTGTGTATGATCAACTTCAAAGGTCGTGGTCTAAGCTGTTAAGATATATCAAACAACCAAGGATCCAATATAACAACCACAGATTTTTGAAACCAAAAGATTTTATAACTTAAAACCTTCCTCAAAAACTCAAACAAACAAATAATATGGAACTCAGATTTGCAGAAAACTAATACCAACTTTAAATAACAAAAGGAATTTTCAACTCTTTTAAAAACTGCCAATTTTATTAAAATAAAAGGAATTACAATAATTTTTGGAAATCTGGAACAAAGGCCTCACCACAGGTTGGGGGGTCCTTTTATATACTACATTAGACGATTCTAGAATGAGAAATACATAAACCCTAATCCTAGAAAATCCAAGTTTTGCCCTTGAAGTGCTTGAATGCGTGTGAGGTGTATGAGCTGTCATTTGATGATCAAAACCATTCATTCTATCCTTGGAGAGCGAGTAGTGATTAGGGACCATGGATCTTGCCAAGCTGTCATTCCTAGACGCGTGTCGTCTCCTGAGTGGTGCAGGGGAGGGAGTGTGGGGTAGACTGGGTAGTGGAATTTTGTGATTTTATTGTGAATAGGGGTTTGGGGTGAGGTGAATCAAGCGTGGGAAGGATCAATTTTTGTTTCCCCTTTGTTTTCATCTTTTTCCTGCTTGGGTAAAAACATGAACAATAACAAGGTTTAATCTCAACAGTAATTGTTACCCGCATGTTTTTAGGATTTGAAGTTTGGGAAAGGCAGATTTGGTCCTTGTTCTTTGGTGAAACATGTAAACTATGTTTATTCAGCCATAAAACGAATTTCCTTTGTTAATAAAGTTTATCTTTTCATACTTTTGCCCCAAAACTTTATAACAAGGATAATAAAGACTTGTTTTGAACATTTCTTGATATTTCAAGGGCTGATCTTGTACATTCTTGAACTTTGAAGGTCTTCTTTGTATGTTTGACATTATGGAGGACCATTGTTGACAAATCTTCTATCTTGAGGGACTAAACTTGCCAATTCTTCAAAGTTGAGGGACCTTTTTGTAATTTTGACAAACTTAAGGGACCAATCTTTTAATTATGAATATACAAGTGTATTAAGTGTCATTTCTTAATTGATGAGGGATCATTCTTGAACATCTTCAATACTTCAAGGTCTTTTCTTTGGAAAATCATAACTAGGGCCCGGTTCATTGTGCGGCTTTGTTTCTCGTGTTCGTTTTTTCTTGTTTCTTGTGATCTTTTGTCTTTTTCACAATATCCATACCTAAAATACACAAGTAACAAACACAAGCATATATATGGTATATTTATAACATTTTATGCATTTAAAGCCCGAAAAGAACGATGAGATCATGTATAAATGCCATCTCATCACTCCACATACTAAACCATTGTCGTGCCCTCACGAAATGCTAGAATAAAGTATCTAAGCATCTCCAAAATTCATTTTTATTACCCTTTATTGAAAAGTAAACTTGCTATACTACTACTATGATATTTTAAAGACATAATGTATGATATTCATCACGCTGCATTTGTTCCATATATCGATAGGGATCAAATGTAGAGTTGGAATTATTGATGAGGCGGACAAACTCACTCGTGGGTAGCAAGTATATGAAAGAAGATATAAACATAACCGAAACTGTATATCAGCCATTTGTAATTGGATATTGATTGCTACAGCCATATGCTGGATACGCAAGTAAAAATCGAGAATCCAAGGTAAAAAGAGAGCTTACTTTCAGCTGAGACAGGATCTTGTGTTTGTGCTGAAAATGTATCAAGCTTGGAATTGTAATTGAATAAACTTCTGGCGTCCAAGTTATTTGCAGCAATTATTCTTGTTCAGGTTAACAGTATATCATGTGCAAGGTCGCTTCAATTTATCAACTAATGTGTGTAGAATTACAACATTGAAACACGTGTGAAAACTTGGGAAATAGATGCAGTTGCTGATATGATGATTAAGTTAAGTTACCAGGGCACATATGTATATTCAAAAGATTGACATGTCCTACTTTTGTTCATCTGACATATCAGATTGGATGAGGATTGGTGCGTTTTGCTTCACTTCACCGGTTGCATTCCTTATGGAGCATGTAGTTTACTTTTACCTAAACTAGCTCCTAATTAGAAGTTGAGTTTCTTCAATCTGAGGGTACTCTAGGGACAACGTCACCTCTTCCCAAGCCAAGTTAAAAGCTGGATATGGGGAAAACTAGTGGAAGTTGCAGGGTGTAACCACCAACCAGAAAGAGACGACGGGACAGATGAACCGAAAGTGAAGATAGTTTTTACAACAATAGAAATGCAATGCAGATAATTGATGACGTCCAAGTGATTTGCAGCTGTTCAGGTCAAGAGCATAACGAGGTCTACATGAAAGGTGTGGTGGGGGGTTTATACGATTACAAAACACAAAGTGATGTTGCATAATGGAAGTATATGTAGGGGCACTTGGATGTTGTTTTGGCAATAACATAGTGGCATGATTCAAAACAGGGGAATTGGCAATTGTAGAGTAAATCAGTCGAGTGTAAGTATACAAGTGAAACAAGATGAGGTGCACAACCAAACCAAAGCAAACCAGAGCGTAAATAAAAGATGATATGATGGTAGGTAGGTAGGTAGGTACTAGACAGTAAGTAAATAGGTGATGAGACGAATAAGAGCAAATACATAATCATTAAGATAACAAGACTAAAAGATGAGTTAAGTTTTAGGTTCAGAACTAAAATAAGACACATAGATAGACAGATAGATATATAGATAGATAGATAGCAGCAGCAAAGAGGCAATTAGAAGAAAAGTAGCTTATATGCTGCGGCTGGTTGATTCTGCATATTTTAATACATGCATGTTGTTGTTGTGGTGGTGGTTTTTCATCTTGGAACTCTCTAGCTTGCCTTAAGCCGTAGCAACTTGTTTCACAGCAGCACCATCCTTTTTAGAAGAAGATGCAACAGCAGCAGTAGGAGGATGGGGGGCTTCTTTCACAGCAGCAGCAACGCCAAAGGACTTTTGGTCTTGAGAATGAGCATCAGGAGTTTTAGCAGGGCGTTTACGCTGCATTTCTCTCATATATAGATAGGGATCAAAGGTAGAGTTGGAATTATTCATGAGTTGGACAAATTCAATGGTGGGTAGCAAGTGAGCATTACCTATCCCCTCCTTGTCGTTCCTGGCCCTCAAGTCCTCGTATTCCCCTACCACACAAAAACGAGCGATATCCCAAGCACTAAGAGCATGAAAACTCTTTTTAGCAACAACAGGAGTGGTGGAGTTTTGGCCTTGAGAATGATCAGCAGAAGATGATTCTGAAATAGAAAGATCACCAATTTTGGGGCGATTAAGCTGCATTTCTTGCAGATATCGATAGGGATCAAATGTAGTCTTGGAATTATTAATGAGGCTCGCAAATTCCCTCAGGGGTAGCAAGTGACCATTACCAATCCCCGCCCTTTCGTTCCTCACCTTCAAGATATGATATTCCTGTATAATACCAAATCGAGCCATATCCCAACCTGTCAACAAGCCGTTCTTCATCTTCTCTTTTCTTTTCTTTTTCTTTTTCTTTTTTTAGGGTTTCGTTTCTATTACAATCAATTAGATCACCGCCGCTCCCCTTTTCCTATTTAGATAGATCTGCTCGGTCGGTTCACTTTTCACTTCTCTTACCTTTTTCTTTTCACTTTCTCGCTTTTGCCCCTTTCACTTCTCTCTATTGGCTCTGCGTCACCACAGAGTCTCTCACGCGTAAGATTTGCTAAAAGCATGCGTTATTGACTTTTGGAGAAAGTTAGAATACTCATTTACCCATTGCCTCAGTTTTCATATAAGAGCCGTTGATTCAACGGACCTAATTCGCAGGCCTAAAAATAGACCCAACCTTACGTGTCCTTGTCGTTGTGTGATTCACTTCTCTCGCCTTTTTTGTTTCACTTGGTCGGTTTTGCTCCTTTTACTTCTTTCTGTTTTTTCTATTGGCTCACTTATACTGTGTCACCGTAAACTCTTAGACTCTGTCACGCGTGAGATATGCTAAAAGCATGACTTTGGATAAACTTAGAATACCCCATTTTCCCATTGCCTTAGTTCTATATAATAACTGTTACCATTTGAGCATACGATTTGCACCATTTGAAGCACTTTAGGGCAAAAAATGCATATCGTCAGTTTTGTGGGCTAAAGTTCAACTAATTGGGTCGGAATTAGTGCAAACAGACTACTCACGTAACATCCTGTGGAAACCATTATTAATAGATCGATTAAGCTTAATAGGATAATTAACGTTCATATGATAAGCGGAATTAGAACATTGATTACGAACAAGGTGTTTCTTTTCCAACGATTACTTGTATTAAACATTAACGATTAAAACAAATAACCCTAGGCGTGTTTACAATGCAAACTACACGCCTAGAACACGACACACGCTTTATGACTACATTGTGAATAATGAGAATAATAATTCACGTAGGGTGTATGTGTTTATATAATACACATACCCCTTTCTACAAGAAATATAATTACACTAGAAGTCCCTCCATCCTTTTGCTATTAAGTCCTCCTTGTTGTATGAAAGGGCTCTATATTCTCGTAAATCTTTCTTTTTCATATAAGTCCTTCTTGTTTCATTATTCTTGTTTTATCTCATCAAATTAATTCCCAACAATCTTCCCCTATTTGATGATGAAAAAAACAATCTTCAAATCTTGATCATGCACGAATGAAACAAGCTTCCCCTTAAAGTAAGATTTTTTTGTAAATCATATCACCACATAAAATTATGTTGTATACCTTGATCTTTGAGCCTTCTTCCCCTTTTTTTGTCACATCCAATAGGGGTCTTCTAAAGATATACAACTAATAAACTCTTCCCCTTGAGTGGTGCATGTAAATGAATCACGAACCATGTAGACTCTAATTGTAGATTACGAATGAAGAAAATCGAATATAACCTATTTGTTGAAAAAGTGGAATCTCCCAAGCTTGTACCTTATATCTTGCACTATCCATGTGACGTCGAACTTATATGAAAACGTTAAAGTATAAGCAGACCTCGATCTCTTGTCAAAATCCTCATCCTTTGTGAGACACTGAGCACGATAATGTAACTCCTTCAAGTGATAGCAATGTCACCTAATTGCTAGATTCAGACAAGTCTTTGTCACCAACCCTTAAAAGAACAAGCAAGTTATCTCAAAAGAGAGTAGAATCTTTTGAGATATGATAAAATACAAACCTGCGAAACACAACTCCAACACCAAAGAAGCAATAATCAATCGTCTTCATCGAAACCTCCAATTCGCAATGAAAATCATCTAAGTACAATATCATCCTCTTCTTTTATGCAACTGCTGCCTCTGTCGGCGTTCTCCTTCTAATCCAAGTCGGTACGTAACCGCAAGGTTAACCTTGTCACATAATCAAATAAAACGTCATTGCACCAAGCACAATCTTCAAAAACGAGCCATAAAATTTTAAACAGATAGTTCTGTCCGTGATCCTTAGTCATCCAATATATCTTCTGTAAGTATTGTCCGATATCGGAAGATACTTATCAGCGCTTTAAAAATCATATATCAGACAACACGCTGTCAGCGTCTAAATTACAACGTGTCAGCCTCTTCCCTATCAGCGTGTGTTTTATTCTTGTCAGCGGCTCGACTCAGCCATTGACACCATCTGTAGCTACAATTTTATCCCACTGTATGCCACAAACCAAAAACTTCGTGTATTCCTTTATTCCATCATCACGTCAATAACTGGTGTACTATAACCCATTCTTTTTCTTTACTGTATTACTCGTTTTCCTTTTTGAACAATCAACGAATCACATAGCATCTTCGGAACCCATGATCAATAATAACACCCTTCGAATACATCTTTTCTTAATGTATACAACATGGGCCACTTTCTTTTCTGCTATTCAATATCACGTGAAACCAAATCAAATGTCCCTATCATTCTTTGTCTTTGAACCGCGTCATTAAACATAGGGCCCACATTGGTTTTGAGATCACACGTTTTTGCTTCTTTCCATGGGCCACAGTAACTTTCTTTGTACCCAACTTCAATCTCACGTGAATCATGTAGCACAAAAATATGTCACACATAACTTACTGCTACTCTTTTTCTTTTTATACCTAATATCTCACGTGAGCAATTAAAACAAAGTAATAGAAACCTTAAATCACATGGAGGCAATCTTTTCCCTAATTATCCCAATAACTTGGCAATAATACGTCTCTTCCAAAAGTTTTACCTCACCCGTGAAAACAACGCTTTGACCACACAAATATTATAGGCAGTTAACACTTATCCAATTTAAGCCAAAAGTTCAATAGAGTCCCTTAATTTATCAAAGTCTCAATGGACTCATCAAAACCATCCAATCTACTTTTATCCTACGGTCCAAGATCAAAAAAAAATAATAATAAACAAAATTCTCTCATCCCTGCTCAACTACAAACACAAAAAACACAACCTTATCTATACCCCCTGGTTGGGACGAAGTAAACACCAACAAATTATTCTTTGTAGCTAAGAGTGAAACATGTCGAAGTGATAAAAAGTTGCTTAAAATTGTCTTTCAAAATTGCATAATGTGTGTTAAGATATAGATGGACTCAATAAAACGTGGCATGTCAAGGGGTTTAGTTAGATGAGATCCAACAAGTACCCACATGCAAATTCATAAAAGTGAAATGTGAAAGACTTCGGTTAGGAAATGAAACATATTGGGTGACTTTTTGTACGGTTCAAAATGGGTATGTTTTGTACGGGTCATAAAGTGTACGGGTCAACATGATGAACATGATGCAGTTACATAGGGATAGAGTTAAGAATCTAGACAATTGATTTGCTTAGAGAATTAGCATGTGTAATAACAAAAATAAATGAATATAAATGCCGAGAACACTTGCCTTCGAAAAATAAACTCCTTGAAAACATTAACTGAATAATACCCAAAACGCAAAAGAAGTTCATATGAAGGTCTATAATATTCATAGACAGCGTGTATGGAAAAACTCCTTGAGTATGATTTTTATTTTGTTTTTAGTATGATATTATTGAGCTGCAAATTACTACACAAACACGTTTTATATATGTTGCAGTTTCATGTCCGTTTTATTGTGATAACCAGTGTATATCCTCTGATGGCTATGTAGATTTCTCCTACGGACAAAAAATCCAAAAAAGGTAACAGAAATTGTATGGGATAAAGGTTTATGTCACTTTTTTCTAACAAACAAAAACATTTTGGTTATAATAGATGTTTTCTTAACCCATCTATTCTTTAATGAGTCTTCTGCACACTGTGACGTGGTGTTTCCTCGTAACGGTATGTCCTTATTAATCCAACAACAAGAATCTATTTATGCAAAACCTATAAAACACATGTGCACTTAATTTATTTCCATATAAACAGAGGTACCCGCAGTGGATCGTAGATCTCCGTCATCGTCAGACAAACGTGTACGGGGTCGTTGGTATAAGCTGCGTGTTGGAAATATACCAAAAACTATGACACTGATGCTTTGACCAAAAAAGTGAGTGATGAAGTTTGCCATGCAACCTTTGAAGGAAATTAGAGGTGCACAAGCAGAATCACAAAAACAAGAACACAATGAACAAGTATGCTGCCAACCACGCAGTTTTATTATTTGGAAGAAACTTACTCAAAACTGCAATTCGATACAATGTGAATCGCTACCCTTCACGGTATATATAGACTAACCTAGACGCGTTACTATAACTAGGATTACATGTATCCTATCCTAAATACTATAGAATAGGTAGAGTTGGACTCCCGCTTCAACTAGGACTTCCTGATTCTGGCAACACGCACTTAGCCACATCCAAACTCAAGAATTCTACAACAATTACCCCCTGAATTTCTGAGTCGAAGAGGGTCACTCTTGCACTCCGAGTAATGATATCATCTCCTTGAACCGTATGCGCGCCAAGGCCTTCGTTAACATGTCCGCCCTTTGGTTTTCTCCAGATACATGCTCAACTATTACCTGCTCACTCTCCATCACTTCCCCCAATACCTCCCTTAGCCAAATTGCTTGACGCGCAGCTGCAGCCATTAACTTAGCTTCACACGAAGATAAGGCCACGGTAGTTTCCTCTTGTGAGCACCATGTAATAGGTGATGTACCGAGATAGAAAGCGTGTCCACTAGTACTCCGTCCATCATCAATATCAAGCATATTCTACGCTATCTCAAAGGTACAATTTTGTTTGGAATTAAATACAAGCAATGTGATGACATGAGATTGATAGGATATAGCAGCCATAATCAGAGATGCACAAGCAGAATCACAAAAACAAGAACACAATGAACAAGTATGCTGCCAAACACGCAGTTTTATTATATTGAAGAAACTAACTCAAAACTCCAATTCGATACAATGTCAATCCCTACCCTTCACGGTATATATAGACTAACCTAGACGCGTTAGAATATAACTAGGATTACATGTATTCTATCCTAAATACTATAAATACTATAGAATAGGTAGAGTTGGACTCCCGATCCATCTAGGACTTCCGGCAACACGTACTTAGCCACATCCAAACTCAAGAATTCTCCAAAAACCTTTGCTAGGGAAGAAGGAACGACGGGCAGAACATGCATAGTTACAACAAATGATAGGGAGTCGTAGGACAGTACAATAGCAGCTATGAAGGGAAAGGTATATAAATTTATAGTTCTTGGCTAGTTATTGATGCTGATTGTTATTAAATGGATGTGTGTTTCTAATGCAGGTATGGGACGGGATGAAAATAACAGTGGAGGAAGAAAAGGAGGGGCTGTTATGTCCCTATGACTACAAGTTTGATGAATGGTAATATTGGTTTTGTATGACTAAGATTATATGGGGTTAACATTGATTTTGTATGACTAATCTTGATTTGATGACGAAATTTTTCAAAGTATTTGTTCTACAACTATGACTAAGAACTTTCTGAGTAATTTGACATGTCTTAATATTGATTTTGTATGAATCTAGTTTTTCGTGTCCTTTAATTTGTTTGCTTGCTGATGAAGTATATCCTCATCAAGTGATAATTGCTTTCTTAGCTGTTTCACCGTTTTCTTTTTCCTTTATCGATCATGAATGTTTTTGTACTTTTGACACCATTCATGATGTTTAATGTCTTTGAGTTATTGCTTTGAATTTGTTAATGCCTATTTGTGTTTGTTTAGTTACTTAAAAGTAAGGTGGTATCACATTATCATCATTGTCACAATTCATCCGAATTTGAAAAAAGTTCTTGAAATTACCTCCATAGATTGCAAAGTCCTACTGTTCTCACCCATGTCAGTAAGGGAAGATTTGGATCTTAACGAGGTTGTTAGTCGCCCTACTGTTTCAACGAAAAACAGTTCAAAACATGCTAGCATCATTCTCTCATTCATTATACCAGTTTGGGGGAACCTCTGGGTGGCTACCCCTGTACAATGCCAGAAAATATTAATCTATACGTGTACTAGACTAGTTAGCAAAATACTGAGCAATGCAGTATTAGTAGCTTAAGATACTTTAAGATTGCTCAAATTGTATAGATACGCGTAATTAATGTTCATTGATGTGTATAGACTTGGCAGTAAACACAAACTCATTAAAGTATATCAAAGAATATATATACATAACCAAAACCGAATATCAGCCTTTTAATTTGTAATTGGATATTGATTGTTATGGCCATATGCTGGATAAACAAGTAAAAATCGAGAACACAAGGTAAAAAGAGAGCTTACTTTCAGCTGAGACAGGATCTTGTGTTTGTGCTGAAAATGTATCGAGCTTGGAATTGTAATTGAATAAATTTCTGGATTGTACAAGGATTTCGAGGGTCATATACTTTTATATAAATCGTCATAAAAGTTTCTTTGGGCATGCGTACGCAGGTAGGGTGAGGCAATTTTGAGGATAGAACTTGAGTTTCTTCAATGGCCTGACGTTACTCTAGGGACAAGGTCACCTCTTCCCAAGCCAAGTTCAAAGCTGGATATGGCAATACTAGTGGAAGTTGTAAGGTGTAACCACTAACCATAACCTGTCTGCAGAGAGACGACGGGCCAGATAAACCGAAAGTGCAGCCATTCATAGTTATAACATAGGGATCACTAATGCAATTCAGCGAATGACGTCCAAGTTATTTGCAATTATTCTTGTTCAGGTCAAAGGGCATAATGAGCTCTACATGACCATAACCGTTACCATTGCATATTTTGCTATGAAAGGTGTGGTTGCCATGAGGGGTTACCAAAATACAAAGTGATGTTGCAGAATGGAACTAGCTAGCTAGAATAATGTTAGTAATCATGTAATCTGTAGGGGCACTTGGATCTTGTTTTGGCAATAACTTTGTGTGGCATGATTCAAAACAGGGGCGCAACCAAACGAATATACAAGTGAAACAAGATGAGGTGCACAACCAAACCGTAAAAAATGATATGATTGTAGGTACTAGACAATATGTAAAATGGTCACAAGGCGAATAAGAAATCATAAACAAAAGCCAAAAGAAAATATATAATCATTAAGATTCCAACAGTAAAAGATCACTTAAGTTGGGGTTAGACAGCAACACCATAACCCTTTTTAGAATATTTTTGGTCAGCAAAAACACTGGACTTTTGATCATAAGAATGATCAGCAGATTCTGAAATAACAAGACCACCACCAGGTGCAGGGAGATTACGCTGCATATGTTCCATATATAGATAGGGATCAAAGGTAGAGTCAGAATTATTCATGAGGCGGAAAAATTCAATCGTGGGTAGCAAGTGAGCATTACCTATCCCATCCATGTCGTTCCACGCCCTCAAGCTATCATATTCCTGTACCACACCAAAACGAGCCATATCCCAAGCACTATGAACACCCTTTTTAGAAGATTTTTGGTCAGAAACAACACTGGACTTTCGGTCTTGAGAATGATCAACAGAATCTGAAATAGAAAGACCACCAAGTGCAGGGCGATTACGCTGCATTTGTTCCATATATCGATAGGGATCAAATGTAGAGTTGGAATTATTGATGAGGCGGACAAACTCACTCGTGGGTAGAAAGTATATGAAAGAAGATATAAACATAACCGAAACTGAATATCAGCCATTTGTAATTGGATATTGATTGTTACGGCAATATGCTGAATACGCAAGTAAAAATCGAGAATCTAAGGTAAAATGAGAGCTTACTTTCAGCTGAGACAGGATCTTGTGTATGTGCAGAAAATGTATCGAGCTTGGAATTGTAATTGAATAAACTTCTGGACTGTATAATGATTGCGAGGGTCATAACGCTTTTATATAAAACGGAATAAAAGTTTCTTTGGGCATGCGTACGCAGGTAGGGTGAGGCAATTTTGAGCATGGAACTTAGTTTCTTCAATGGCCTCCTGATCGAGGGTACTCTAGGGACAACGTCACCTCTTCCCAAGCCATGTTCAAAGCTGGATATGGGGAAAACTAGTGGAAGTTGCAGGGTGTTACCACTAACCAGAACCTGTCTGCAGAGAGACGACGGGCCAGATAAACCGAAAGTGCAACCATTCATAGTTATAACATAGGGATCACTAATGCAATGCAGCGAACGACGTCCAAGTTATTTGCAATTATTCTTGTTCAGGTCAAAGGGCATAATGAGCTCTACATGACCATAACCGTTACCATTGCATATTTTGCTATGAAAGGTGTGGTTGCCATGAGGGGTTACGATTACAAAATACAAAGTGATTTGCATAATGGAACTAGCTAGCTAGAATAATGTTAGTAATCATGTAATATGTAGAGGCACTTGGATCTTGTTTTGGCAATAACTTTGTGGCATGATACAAAACAGGGGCGCAATCAAACGAATATAAGTATACAAGTGAAACAAGATGAGGTGCACAACCAAACCATAAAAAATGATATGATTGGAAGTACTAGACAGTATGTTAAATGGTCACAAGACGAATAAGAAATCATAAACAAAAGCCAAAAGAAAATATATAATCATTAAGATAACAACAGTAAAAGATCACTTAAGTTGGGGTTCGACAGCAACACCATAACCCTTTTTAGAAGATTTTTGGTCAGCAAGAACACTGGACTTTTGGTCATGAGAATGATCAGCAAATTCTGAAATAGCAAGACCACCACCAGGTGCAGGGAGATTACGCTGCATATGTTCCATATATAGATAGGGATCAAAGGTAGAGTCAGAATTATTCATGAGGCGGAAAAATTCAATCGTGGGTAGCAAGTGAGCATTACCTATCCCCTACATGTCGTTCCTCGCCCTCAAGCTATCATATTCCTGTACCACACCAAAACGAGCCATATCCCAAGCACTATAAACACCCTTTTTAGAAGATTTTTGGTCAGCAGCAACACTGGACTTTTGGTCATGAGAATGATCAACAGATTCTGAAATAGAAAGACCTCCAAGTGCAGGGCGATTACGCTGCATTTGTTCCATATATTGATAGGGATGAAATGTAGAGTTGGAATTATTGATGAGGCGGACAAACTCACTCGTGGGTAGCAAGTATATGAAAGAAGATATAAACATAACCGAAACTGTATATCAGCCATTTGTAAATGGATATTGATTGCTACAGCCATATGCTGGATACGCAAGTAAAAATCGAGAATCCAAGGTAAAAAGAGAGCTTACTGTCAGCTGAGACGGGATCTTGTGTTTGTGCTGAAAATGTATCAAGCTTGGAATTGTAATTGAATAAACTTCTGGCGTCCAAGTTATTTGCAGCAATTATTCTTGTTCTGGTTAACAGTATATCATGTGCAAGGTCGCTTCAATTTATCAACTAATGTGTGTAGAATTACAACATTGAAACACGTGTGAAAACTTGGGAAATAGATGCAGTCGCTGATATGATGATTAAGTTAAGTTACGAGGGCACATATGTATATTCAAAAGATTGACATGTCCTACTTTTGTTCATCTGACATATCAGATTGGATGAGGATTGGTGCGTTTTGCTTCACTTCACCGGTTGCATTCCTTATGGAGCATGTAGTTTACTTTTACCTAAACTAGCTCCTAATTAGAAGTTGAGTTTCTTCAATCTGAGGGTACTCTAGGGACAACGTCACCTCTTCCCAAGCCAAGTTAAAAGCTGGATATGGGGAAAACTAGTGGAAGTTGCAGGGTGTAACCACCAACCAGAAAGAGACGACGGGACAGATGAACCGAAAGTGAAGATAGTTTTTACAACAATAGAAATGCAATGCAGATAATTGATGACGTCCAAGTGATTTGCAGCTGTTCAGGTCAAGAGCATAACGAGGTCTACATGAAAGGTGTGGTGGGGGGTTTATACGATTACAAAACACAAAGTGATGTTGCATAATGGAAGTATATGTAGGGGCACTTGGATGTTGTTTTGGCAATAACATAGTGGCATGATTCAAAACAGGGGAATTGGCAATTGTAGAGTAAATCAGTCGAGTGTAAGTATACAAGTGAAACAAGATGAGGTGCACAACCAAACCAAAGCAAACCAGAGCGTAAATAAAAGATGATATGATGGTAGGTAGGTAGGTAGGTACTAGACAGTAAGTAAATAGGTGATGAGACGAATAAGAGCAAATACATAATCATTAAGATAACAAGACTAAAAGATGAGTTAAGTTTTAGGTTCAGAACTAAAATAAGACACATAGATAGACAGATAGATATATAGATAGATAGATAGCAGCAGCAAAGAGGCAATTAGAAGAAAAGTAGCTTATATGCTGCGGCTGGTTGATTCTGCATATTTTAATACATGCATGTTGTTGTTGTGGTGGTGGTTTTTCATCTTGGAACTCTCTAGCTTGCCTTAAGCCGTAGCAACTTGTTTCACAGCAGCACCATCCTTTTTAGAAGAAGATGCAACAGCAGCAGTAGGAGGATGGGGGGCTTCTTTCACAGCAGCAGCAACGCCAAAGGACTTTTGGTCTTGAGAATGAGCATCAGGAGTTTTAGCAGGGCGTTTACGCTGCATTTCTCTCATATATAGATAGGGATCAAAGGTAGAGTTGGAATTATTCATGAGTTGGACAAATTCAATGGTGGGTAGCAAGTGAGCATTACCTATCCCCTCCTTGTCGTTCCTGGCCCTCAAGTCCTCGTATTCCCCTACCACACAAAAACGAGCGATATCCCAAGCACTAAGAGCATGAAAACTCTTTTTAGCAACAACAGGAGTGGTGGAGTTTTGGTCTTGAGAATGATCAGCAGAAGATGATTCTGAAATAGAAAGATCACCAATTTTGGGGCGATTACGTTGCATTTCTTGCAGATATCGATAGGGATCAAATGTGGTCTTGGAATTATTAATGAGGCTCGCAAATTCCCTCAGGGGTAGCAAGTGACCATTACCAATCCCCGCCCTTTCGTTCCTCACCTTCAAGATATGATATTCCTGTATAATACCAAATCGAGCCATATCCCAACCTGTCAACAAGCCGTTCTTCATCTTCTCTTTTCTTTTCTTTTTCTTTTTCTTTTTTTAGGGTTTCGTTTCTATTACAATCAATTAGATCACCGCCGCTCCCCTTTTCCTATTTAGATAGATCTGCTCGGTCGGTTCACTTTTCACTTCTCTTACCTTTTTCTTTTCACTTTCTCGCTTTTGCCCCTTTCACTTCTCTCTATTGGCTCTGCGTCACCACAGAGTCTCTCACGCGTAAGATTTGCTAAAAGCATGCGTTATTGACTTTTGGAGAAAGTTAGAATACTCATTTACCCATTGCCTCAGTTTTCATATAAGAGCCGTTGATTCAACGGACCTAATTCGCAGGCCTAAAAATAGACCCAACCTTACGTGTCCTTGTCGTTGTGTGATTCACTTCTCTCGCCTTTTTTGTTTCACTTGGTCGGTTTTGCTCCTTTTACTTCTTTCTGTTTTTTCTATTGGCTCACTTATACTATGTCACCGTAAACTCTTAGACTCTGTCACGCGTGAGATATGCTAAAAGCATGACTTTGGATAAACTTAGAATACCCCATTTTCCCATTGCCTTAGTTCTATATAATAACTGTTACCATTTGAGCATACGATTTGCACCATTTGAAGCACTTTAGGGCAAAAAATGCATATCGTCAGTTTTGTGGGCTAAAGTTCAACTAATTGGATCGGAATTAGTGAAAACAGACTACTCATGTAACATCCCGCCTACTCAGACCCCAATATTGTCCGTTTTGCCCGCAGGTGCACGGCTTTACTTTGTAGCCCTCATGTGAGTACTTCCCCGCAGGTCACCCTAGCCAGTACTACTCTCACATGAGCACGTTTAACTGCACAGTTCCTCAGAACCCCACTTGCAGTAGACCACAAAACGCGTTGTGTCATGGTCAGCCGAATGTTATCTTATGAACCAACATCTCCCCCCCCCCCCCCCCCCCCTCTTTCATATTTAGATAGATTTGCTCCTCTACTTGCTTGGTCGGTTCACTTTTCGCTTCTTTTACCTTTTTCTTTTCACTTTCTCGCTTTTTCCCCTTTCACTTCTCTCTATTGGCTTTGCGTCACCACAACTCATGACTCATTGCTCTCACGCGTAAGATACTTGCGCTTAAGGATAAACTTAAGACATCTACATATCCACAAAAGATATTTGCTAATCATACAAGGAAATCGTTAAGAGTTTTGCGTTGGTGATCTTAAAGGTTTCGCGATGACGAAAGAAAGAAAATAAATTATAAATAAAATAGAATCAGTATTGGATAACATCTTTTCCTATTTATATCTGTTACTTGGTGGGTCGGTTTACTCTTTCTTTCTTTTTATACACTACTAGAAAACAGGGCAATAAAGACGGATTTGCTGACGAACGCATATCCGTCGGTAGTTACCGACGGAATTGCTAACGGACTAATATCGGATACTACTACCGACAGAATGCTGACTGATTTATGACGGATCGCTGACGCAAGATATTCTGTTAGTAATCGGGCACTATATACTAACGGATCTCTTACGGACTAATGACGGATGGGAGAATCCGTCGGTATTCCGTCAATAAAATCGATGGATTATCAACGGACGAAAATCCGTTGGTAATTTGTAGTTACCAACGGATTATTGACGGATGAAGATATGTTGACAATTTGTTGTTAATTACCAACGGATTAATGACGATTGTTTCTCATTGTTACCGACGGATTACAACGGAGTGTACGGTTTCGACTGTTATATGTTTTATTGTACAACACTTGTTTTTAAGAAATACTAACATTTTTATCATTGCAAGTAATTGTAAGGTAGTGTATAATAAACCTATTTATAAACTACTATTTATGTGTAACAACCACGGGTTCATGCACCCAAAACATGGTCAAAACATCTTTAGCGTTCATTTATGGCATTGGCTTTCATTTGAGTGTTATTAATTTTAAAAGTGTAATAGAATGATGACTTCAATCAATTGCTTCATTGCGAGTGGTTTCCCCTTTTAAACTATCGTTTATCATCCTCAAATACACCCCAATCCGCATTAGGATCTTATTAGGGTGCTCAGTTGGGGTTGATGTCCCCTAGACCCGATATTTGTTGTCTTGTTTGGTTGTGATTCTCTACTAACTTAGTACTTTATATATTGATATATGCATATGTATATAAGATCGTCGTTAGAACTAGAGACATGTCTAGTAACCCGATAAACAAGCTTAACCTTGACCCGCTCCAAGTATTGGATTTTCGAGTATTCCATGTGGTTTACGTTTTTTATGGTATTTAATTTGTTTTTTGTGTTCGTAAGGAGGAGAGACGGTTGACATCTCCCCTGACAGGAAGGGGAACAACTTTTGAGCTAACCTGTTACACATTCGGCTAGGGCTTCACCCAGGGAAAATCACAAAGTTTAAATACACCATTCACAAGTCAACTCACAAAGCTCAAATGGTCATATGGAGAAATAACCAACAGGCTAACATGAATCTATTTGAAGACTTCAAACTAAAAACGCTTAGTTTGTCTGAATGGTTTGAGCTTGAAAATTTGGATGAAAAGAAATCTGAACAGGCAAACTTTGGACTTCTTAAAACTTTGAAGGCCAAGTTCAACTGGGTGAAGGAAACAGATGCAAAGTTCAAAATTGATCCCTCTCCACAGCTTTTTGATTGTGGTATAAATACGTCTTTTAGAAAAAAGAATGTATAAGCGGTAAGTATTAAACAAATGATTAATGAAAATCAAGCATTAATGACCCAATGCTGTGTGAAAAGTTCGTTTCCCAAGGAGGTTTATTGTGTGTGAAAAACTTGTGTGATTTTGGATTAATATTAGAAAGAAAAGATGAGAAAATAGAATGACGGATACGAGAAAATTATATTACGACGACAAAACGTAAAACCGTAAAAATAGACAAAATAAAAACTTCCACTAAAAATCCCCAAAAAATTATCAAAAATTCCTAAAATCCAATTAGGGTTTACAAATGATCAAAACTTTTCCAAACCTTTTATTTAATTAATATTTTAATTTTTTAATGCTAATTAAAGCCCTAACAATCAAATAAATTAATAAAAATCCCAAATAAAGATTTTTCAATTTGTAAAACTCTAAACTGACTTAATTAAAATAAAAAGTATTTTTGTAAAATTTAAAACCAATTAAAACTATTTAAAATGATTAAAACTAAAAATAAATATTAAAATGATATTATAAATTCAAAATTTATAAAAAATTCTAAAAACTTGCAAACTAGTTTATTTTAACCTAATTAAACAGTAAATAAAGTTGAAATTACCAAATTACCCCTATTGGGACCCCAAATTGGCTAAAACCAAAAACAATCCAAAAGTAATGGGCTTTTCAGCTCAAAAATAAAAAATGTCCAATAAGCTCCCAAAAACCAAACTCAGAATTTGATTTTAAACACAAAACTCTAAAGGCCCAAAAGCTGGTTTTGAGCTTATCACAGCTTAAAATGCCAAAAGCTTATTCATAATGAGCCAATAAGCCCATTAAGCTAAAATCTTTTGCCATAAGCTCTAATTCAACACACAACATTCTTTTGGGATACTAAAGAGATCTGTAAAAAGAAATTTTGAAAAAGCTTAACCAAAAAGCCAGAAATGAGCAAAGTAAAAATTTACTAAAAGACAAAATAGTCGTTTTAGAGATTTAGACCACTTCAGAACTTGATTCAACTTGCAAAAGACTCTAAATGACTTAAATAAGACAAATCAATCATGAAAACCCCAATAAGCTAAGCCAAATAAGCTTAATAAGATGATAAGCACTTATGAAAAAGTCAAATAAGTTCGTTTTCTAGTCAACCCTTAAAACTAAAAGCTACAAACTCCCAGACTAGCTTATGAGATGAAATAAGTAAGACCTATTACAAAACAAAAGTTTTTGCACAATGGAATAAGCTGGAATCAATAATCAATAAGCTGAATGTGAATTAACACTACTAGTGGGTAGTGTCAGTGGGAAAGCAGTTCCCACTACTGCTTAATCAGATAATTTTTGGCTTGATTTCAGGCCTTGTTTGTTGTTTATTTTTGGAGACAAAGGCACCCCAATAAGCTTTGGCTTAGTGGGAGTCAAGATAAACAATAATAACACAGGTCCAATCACAAATAATCACTCAAACAACCAAATCAAAAAGCATGCAGTCCATGAACAATAGCTGATATACTTGACCAATTAACGAAAATCAATAAGCTGTAAAACCTTTAATAAGACACCAATCTTAACAACCAGATTATGCGGAGTTACACAACCACAAGATCTATAAGCATACCAAGTTTAAGAGCATGAATCAAATGTTTTAGTTACCAAAACCCTACTGATGTGTTTGACACAGAAGTGTATGCACAAACTAGCAACCTACAATTTTTTATACTCCTTTTGTTTTAGACTTTACCAATACCCTCCAAACCTTTGAAATCAGCAGAGAAACAACTACAAACACCAAGAACCAAAGCTCAAAGACCCTAAGTCCTATGAACCAGTGAAAACAAACACCCCTTTAAACACCTGTTTTAAGCAGATCTGGTTTTAAATCCTATAACTCAACAAGTTCTAGGTGTATTATGATCTAATAAACCCTAATAAACATATCTCAACCCAAATGAAAATAATCAACCCATCAAAACCACAAATCACATAACCACCAAATATTTGGCAGAAAAATTAAAAGGGTTTGAAAATCAAACCTCTAAGATGTATAATCCACACCTTGGTCTGTTTAGAGCTTATGTGGTAGCTAGAACAACCACAAGCTTCCTTAGTACCTGCAAAGATCAAATAAGAACAAAACACAAAGGTGAAATATCAAACAGGAACCAAAACTTGGAGTTTTGAAAAACCTCACAAGCTTATGAACCAAATCCTTAAAGGTTCACAACACCCTTGATCCAAGGATTGAGGGTGTGTATGATCAACTTCAAAGGTCGTGGTCTAAGCTGTTAAGATATATCAAACAACCAAGGATCCAATATAACAACCACAGATTTTTGAAACCAAAAGATTTTATAACTTAAAACCTTCCTCAAAAACTCAAACAAACAAATAATATGGAACTCAGATTTGCACAAAACTAATACCAACTTTAAATAACAAAAGGAATTTTCAACTCTTTTAAAAACTGCCAATTTTATTAAAATAAAAGGAATTACAATAATTTTTGGAAATCTGGCACAAAGGCCTCACCACAGGTTGGGGGGTCCTTTTATAGACTGCATTAGACGATTCTAGAATGAGAAATACATAAACCCTAATCCTAGAAAATACAAGTTTTGCCCTTGAAGTGCTTGAATGCGTGTGAGGTGTATGAGCTGTCATTTGATGATCAAAACCGTTCATTCTATCCTTGGAGAGCGAGTAGTGATTAGGGACCATGGATCTTGCCAAGCTGTCATTCCTAGACGCGTGTCGTCTCCTGAGTGGTGCAGGGGAGGGAGTGTGGGGTAGACTGGGTATTGGAATTTTGTGATTTTATTGTGAATAGGGGTTTGGGGTGAGGTGAATCAAGCGTGGGAAGGATCAATTTTTGTTTCCCCTTTGTTTTCATCTTTTTCCTGCCTGGGTAAAAACATGAACAATAACAAGGTTTAATCTCAACAGTAATTGTTACCCGCATGTTTTTAGGATTTGAAGTTTGGGAAAGGCAGATTTGGTCCTTGTTCTTTGGTGAAACATGTAAACTATGTTTATTCAGCCATAAAACGAATTTCCTTTGTTAATAAAGTTTATCTTTTCATACTTTTGCCCCAAAACTTTATAACAAGGATAATAAGGACTTGTTTTGAACAGTTCTTGATATTTCAAGGGCTGATCTTGTACATTCTTGAACTTTGAAGGTCTTCTTTGTATGTTTGACATTATGGAGGACCATTGTTGACAAATCTTCTATCTTGAGGGACTAAACTTGCCAATTCTTCAAAGTTGAGGGACCTTTTGTAATTTTGACAAACTTAAGGGACCAATCTTTTAATTATGAATATACAAGTGTATTAAGTGTCATTTCTTAATTGATGAGGGATCATTCTTGAACATCTTCAATACTTCAAGGTCTTTTCTTTGGAAAATCATAACTAGGGCCCGGTTCATTGTGCGGCTTTGTTTCTCGTGTTCGTTTTTTCTTGTTTCTTGTGATCTTTTGTCTTTTTCACAATATCCATACCTAAAATACACAAGTAACAAACACAAGCATATATATGGTATATTTATAACATTTTATGCATTTAAAGCCCGAAAAGAACGATGAGATCATGTATAATCTCATCACTCCCCATACTAAACCATTGCCGTGCCCTCACGCAATGCTAGAATAAAGTATCTAAGCATCTCCAAAATTCAATTTTATTACCCTTTATTGAAAAGTAAACTTGCTATACTACTACTATGATATTTTAAAGACATAATGTATGATATTCATCACGCTGCATTTGTTCCATATATCAATAGGGATCAAATGTAGAGTTGGAATTATTGATGAGGCGGACAAACTCACTCGTGGGTAGCAAGTATATGAAAGAAGATATAAACATAACCGAAACTGTATATCAGCCATTTGTAATTGGATATTGATTGCTACAGCCATATGCTGGATACGCAAGTAAAAATCGAGAATCCAAGGTAAAAAGAGAGCTTACTTTCAGCTGAGACAGGATCTTGTGTTTGTGCTGAAAATGTATCGAGCTTGGAATTGTAATTGAATAAACTTCTGGCGTCCAAGTTATTTGCAGCAATTATTCTTGTTCTGGTTAACAGTATATCATGTGCAAGGTCGCTTCAATTTATCAACTAATGTGTGTAGAATTACAACATTGAAACACGTGTGAAAACTTGGGAAATAGATGCAGTCGCTGATATGATGATTAAGTTAAGTTACCAGGGCACATATGTATATTCAAAAGATTGACATGTCCTACTTTTGGATGAGGATTGGTGCGTTTTGCTTCACTTCACCGGTTGCATTCCTTATGGAGCATGTAGTTTACTTTTACCTAAACTAGCTCCTAATTAGAAGTTGAGTTTCTTCAATCTGAGGGTACTCTAGGGACAACGTCACCTCTTCCCAAGCCAAGTTAAAAGCTGGATATGGGGAAAACTAGTGGAAGTTGCAGGGTGTAACCACCAACCAGAAAGAGACGACGGGACAGATGAACCGAAAGTGAAGATAGTTTTTACAACAATAGAAATGCAATGCAGATAATTGATGACGTCCAAGTGATTTGCAGCTGTTCAGGTCAAGAGCATAACGAGGTCTACATGAAAGGTGTGGTGGGGGGTTTATACGATTACAAAACACAAAGTGATGTTGCATAATGGAAGTATATGTAGGGGCACTTGATGTTGTTTTGGCAATAACATAGTGGCATGATTCAAAACAGGGGAATTGGCAATTGTAGAGTAAATCAGTCGAGTGTAAGTATACAAGTGAAACAAGATGAGGTGCACAACCAAACCAAAGCAAACCAGAGCGTAAATAAAAGATGATATGATGGTAGGTAGGTAGGTAGGTACTAGACAGTAAGTAAATAGGTGATGAGACGAATAAGAGCAAATACATAATCATTAAGATAACAAGACTAAAAGATGAGTTAAGTTTTAGGTTCAGAACTAAAATAAGACACATAGATAGACAGATAGATATATAGATAGATAGCAGCAGCAAAGAGGCAATTAGAAGAAAAGTAGCTTATATGCTGCGGCTGGTTGATTCTGCATATTTTAATACATGCATGTTGTTGTTGTGGTGGTGGTTTTTCATCTTGGAACTCTCTAGCTTGCCTTAAGCCGTAGCAACTTGTTTCACAGCAGCACCATCCTTTTTAGAAGAAGATGCAACAGCAGCAGTAGGAGGATGGGGGGCTTCTTTCACAGCAGCAGCAACGCCAAAGGACTTTTGGTCTTGAGAATGAGCATCAGGAGTTTTAGCAGGGCGTTTACGCTGCATTTCTCTCATATATAGATAGGGATCAAAGGTAGAGTTGGAATTATTCATGAGTTGGACAAATTCAATGGTGGGTAGCAAGTGAGCATTACCTATCCCCTCCTTGTCGTTCCTGGCCCTCAAGTCCTCGTATTCCCCTACCACACAAAAACGAGCGATATCCCAAGCACTAAGAGCATGAAAACTCTTTTTAGCAACAACAGGAGTGGTGGAGTTTTGGTCTTGAGAATGATCAGCAGAAGATGATTCTGAAATAGAAAGATCACCAATTTTGGGGCGATTAAGCTGCATTTCTTGCAGATATCGATAGGGATCAAATGTAGTCTTGGAATTATTAATGAGGCTCGCAAATTCCCTCAGGGGTAGCAAGTGACCATTACCAATCCCCGCCCTTTCGTTCCTCACCTTCAAGATATGATATTCCTGTATAATACCAAATCGAGCCATATCCCAACCTGTCAACAAGCCGTTCTTCATCTTCTCTTTTCTTTTCTTTTTCTTTTTCTTTTTTTAGGGTTTCGTTTCTATTACAATTTAATCACCCTTTTTCCTATTTATATCTGTTACTTGGTCGGTCGGTTTTTTTTTTATACCCCTCCTTTATTTTTTTATTTTTTTGTGTGGTATTACTTCCGTTCCAAAATTATCGTCTATTACTTTTTAACAATCGTCTATTATTTTTTAACAATAAATAGGAAATTTAGTTTAATTTACAATATTAACATCACTTGTGGTTATTATTATATATATTAAAAAGTTTTAAATTAATTTTTTATTAAGAAGTAAAATTGTTATTCTGTAAAAATAAGAAAAAACTATAATAATTATGTTTTTTAAATGGTCTGATTTTTATCTTGACAATAATTTTAAGACGAAGTGAGTACTTTTTCATAAAATGAGTATTTTTAATAATGATTATTCATATCTATCAATATTTATCACAATTAAATCTCTCTCTCCTTCTCCCTCTCTCTCTCTCTTTGTCATTCCTTCGTTGTATCTCGGCGAATCACCGGCGAAAAAGGGGTCGGTGAGGTGGAGCAGACCGGCGAAGGTCGTCGCCTAGGCACGGCGAAGGTTGAATATTGAATCTCGTCCCATTATCATCATAGCGAATGATATATATAGGTTATAAGTGAATAGTCTAGAACATGAGCCCGAAAAACACATTACCTAATATAACTTTCTCAAGAATAATAATCAACTAACAGCCACACCGTGTGCTCTTATCAGTCGCACCAAAAACACTCTCACATTGAAACCCACGTTATAAAAATATACCCACAAACTAACTCACTCACACTCACAACCGAATTAAATAATTTGTCGCTACACATACCCGAAAAGCGAGCAACTCACCTTGGTGAGTATATTTTCTCAATCCTCAGGCGTGAGGTATAAACCATTTAGCAATGGTTGCGCGTGACTTACCAATTTTTTGCCTCACGATAAAGCCCACGGGCTTGCTAAACATAGCCTTAGGGTAAACTACAAAAAGTCCGTGTGTTGTTTTCGAAAACTGCATTACGCTCCACTCGAACCTATTTTTGCTTCCCTATGTTTTGTTGTCCCCACCCAAACCACTGCACATAGGGAAGATTTGGATCTTAACGAGGTTGTTATTGTTTCAACGAAAAACAGTTCAAAACATGTTAGCATCATTCTCTTATTAATTATACCAGTTTGGGGGAACCTCACCGCTGTACAATTCCAGAAAATATTAATCTAAACGTGTAGCTATACTAGTTAGGAAATACTGAGCAATGCAGTATTAGTAGCTTAAGATACTTTCAGATTGCTCAAATTGTATAGATACACGTAATGTTCATTGATGTGTAAACACAAACTCATGAAAAATATATGAAAGATTGCTCAAAATATAAACATATCCAAAACCGAATGTCAGCCTTTTGTAATTGGATTATTGATTGTTACGGTCATATGCTGGATAAGCAAGTAAAAATCGAGAATCCAAGGTAAAAAGAGAGCTTACTTTCAACTGAGACAGGATTGTGTTTGTGCTGAAGATGTATGGAGCTTGGAATTGTAAGTAATTGAATAGATTTCTTGATTGTACAAGGATTGGCGAGGGTCATATACTTATATATATGACGGCATAAGAGTTTCTTTGGGCATGCGTACGGAGGTGGGTGAATAGATATCTGAACTTGAGTTTCTTCAGTGGCCTCCTGACGGTACTCTAGGGACAACGTCACCTCTTTCCAAGCCAAGTTCAAATATTGAAATACAAGCGGAAGTTTCAAGGTGTAACCACTAACCACAACCTGTCTGCAGAGAGACGACGGGCCAGATGAACGGAAAGTGCAGCCATTAATGCAATGCAGCTAATGGCGTCCAAGTTATTTGCAATTATTCTTGTTCGGGTCAAGGAGATTAATGAGCTCTACATGACCATAACCGTTACCATTGCTTATTTTAGCTAGAATGATATTAGTAATCATGTCATCAGTAGGGTCATTTGGATCTTGTTTTGGCAATAACATTGTGGCATGATTCAAAACAGTGGAATTGGCACAGGCAAAATAATTGTATAGTAAGGGCGCAATCAATCGACTAAAAGTATACAAACAAGATGAGGTGCACAACCAAACCGTAAAAGATGATATGGTTGTAGGTACTAGACAATGGTCACAAGACGAGTATAAAATCGTAAGCAAAAGCCAAAAGCAAATATATAATCATTAAGATAACAACACTAAAAGATCACTTAAGTTGAGGTTTCACAGCAACACATAACTCTATTCAGAAGATTCTTGGTCAGCAACAACACTGGACTTTTGGTCTTGAGAATCATCAACAGATTCTGAAATAGCAAGACCACCACCAGGTGCAAGGCGATTACGCTGCAGTTGTTCCATATATAGATATGGATCAAAGGTAGAGTTGGAATCATTCATGATTTTGACAAATTCAATCGTGGTTGGTAAGTGAGCATTACCTATCCCCTCCATGTCGTTCATGGCCCTCAAGTTCTTGTATTCCGCTACCACAGAAAAACGAGCCATATCCCAAGCACTATGAGCATGAAACTTCTTTTTAGAAGATGCAACACCATAACCCTTTTTAGAAGATTCTTGGTCAGCAACAACACTGGAGTTTTGGTCTTGAGAATGATCATCAGCAGATGAGTCTGAAATAGCAAGACCACCAAGCTTAGGGCGATTACGCTGCATTTCTCCCAGATATGCATAGGGATCAAATGTAGATTTGGAATTATTAATGACGCGCACAAATTCGTTCGCGGGTAGCAAGTGACCATTACCTATCCCCGCCCTTTCGTTCCTCACCCTCAAGATATAATATTGCTGCATAACACCAAATCGAGCCGTATCCCAAGATGTCCACACGCCAGCCTTCATCTTCTCGTGTTTTCTTTTCTTTCTTTTAGGGTTTCGTTTCTATTACAATAAATTTCCCTATTTATATCTGGTATTTGGTCGATTTTGCTCCTTTTACTTCTTCCTATTTTTTCTTTTAACTTTCAGTTTTGCTTCCTTTTACTTCTTCCTATTTTCTCTATGGGTAAATGTCGAAAATACACAATGTACTTTCTCAAATGATCCATTATGCCCATCGAACTTTTTATGTTTGATTTGCACACTTGCCACGTAGGATTTTGGTCAAACAATTGAATATACCTTTGACTTAACGGAACCGTTAGTTAATTTTACATTGTTGGTCGATTAGCTAACTATCATCAAATCATCATCATCTTCATCTTCATCTTTATCTTCATAAACATCATCATCAACATCAACAATTACCAGATCCATCTTCATAAAAAAATCACACATCGAAATATTGAAACAGGCAACAAGGAGAAGACTGTAGACTGAAGCAAATCTACAATGACCTGGAATCTTACTGCTAACATTTTCACTCGGTGTGGGAAAGTTGTTACAAAGCCTTCTGTAAAACCCGCATGCTTTTACCATGAATAGTACCTTTAGATCGTACGTACAAGATTAAAACTTTCCTTTTATAGCATGTTTACGTTCACGTATAAGAATTTTAAGTATTACGTACGTGTTAGAACACGATAAGTATTTAATACGTATGAACACACAATAATTATTCAAATAATAATTATAATGACGAACATGCGATCATGAAATTATGAACGTAATTTAATCACGGGATAATATTAATTACGTATATATATTTATTACGAACACAAATAAATATATTAAGTCACGATTAATAATTAATAAGAACACATAAAACACGAACACGATAAAACACGAACACACACTATAATATTTAGACTCGAGAAAAGTACGGGTTACCCCATGTGGGGCCCCCTACCCGCGGCTACACCAAGGAAATGGGCCAAGCCCATATTAATTTTACTAAACAAGAGAATTAGGAAAATCTTGTGTCATTTATCACAAAATCAAGAAATAACAAAAACCCTAAAATCTTTTCTTCTTGCTCCTCTTTGGCCGCCGGTTTTAAGAACACACAAGGGGGTGTTCGGTTGATTTTTGATCTTGAAAATTGTGCAAGCATTCGTGTGTGTTCATCCTTAATTAATCCACATATTCGGTATAACTTTTTAACCTTTTCTTTTATGTTTTGATTTAATGAATCACATGAAATCATGATGTTTTTAAAAACTAATTAAAAACAATTGTTAAAACATGTTAGTGATCATGGGGTAAATCAAAACAAGGGTTATTAGGGGTGTTTTGTGTTGGCCGACGCCTAACCGAGCCCAAGGGGGGTCTCGGCTTGGCTTATTACCCACCACCGAGACCATATGGTCTCGGTATGGTGGTGGTGGTCCCACGGCAGCAGCAAACAAGGGGAACCCCGACCTTGGTTCGGGGTATGGTGTTGATTACGGGTTCGGTTCATGGTTTCTAGTCACGGGTCCGGTTCATAGATTATTTTTTTAAGGTTTATGATTTTACTAGTTACTCCCTCCGTCCCATAGTAACAGTCCATGTTACTATATTTGGACGTCCCATATTAATAGTCCAGTCCAAAAATAGATAAGAAATATAAATCAAGTTTACAATATTACCCTCACTTTAAGGTATTATTACAACTAATAAATAAGTTGTAAATTAATTGGTTAAGGGTATAATCGTAATTGTGTAAAAAGTAATAGAGAGAAAGCTGAAAAAGTGATGTTTTTATTAAACTGCGTATTTTTGGTCGCTGGACTATTATTATGGGACGGAGGGAGTATGTGTTAAAAATTCAATTAATAAAACATGACATGATTAATTTAATTAACATGACTTAGGTTATAAATTTAATTATTAGATCATGAATTTTAACCTAAGTATTTATATTTTATTAGACCTTATTATTAAAAAGCATGACTATAATTAATTAATTAACATGACTTAGGTTATATTATTAATAATTAATAATGCATGTTTTAACCTAAGTATTTTACCTTTATTTAATTAAAAACATGATATATTTTATTAAATACTTTTAACATATAGTTTATTTAATTTACATGTAATAATTAATAAACTATACTTTATAACTACATGACTTAGAATAATAATCAGAAAACACTTAAGCTTATATAATTAGCTTATTTAACCAGCTTATATCTATTTATGGAAACTTTCAATTTTTAGAAACTTATCTATTTTAAGCAGTAGTTCTATTTAGAAACTTTCTATTTTTGGAAACTTTCTATTTTTTGTAACTTTCTATTTTTAGAAACTTTCTATTTTTGAAAACCTGCTATTTTTAGAAAGTTACTTATTATTACACAGCAAGTATAATAATACATGAAATACAAGTAATACTTAGTCAGAATAGACAGAATATAAGATAAATACGGTATAAAGCTTAAACAGTAAAACATGACATGAACGTATAAAATAAGTTAAGACATGACATAAAACAAGTTATGTATTTAGTAATCAGATACTTATACACGTATGTATTTATGTAGCATTAGTGATACCGAAGTAGGACTCTCTTCCGTTCGTCTTCTTCGTTCACTAGACATAAGGTACGGATTCCCGTTCTTTCAGTATGGACATTCTTTCCTTATTAGGATTCCCCGTATACAGCCAACTATTTTCCCATAGTATAAGTTGTATGTTTGATTTCTTATGTTTAATTAAAATACCTAAAGCTATATACATGCATGACCAGTTTCACCTAGTTATGGAGGTACCATAACCATAACACTAGAGGCACTGGTGTTATGACTTCCCCACGGCGGAGTGATTGCTCGTGGCGTCCCTTCAGCTTTTGGCCATATTATTATATTTATCATGTGGGGCGTATGGGTGCATCCTAGTTACATGTTTTTCAGCAGATTACTCAGTGTGAATGTGGTGTGTGCCTTGCATCCTTCACAAGAAGCTGATCCCTCCTACCCAAAACCAGTATATTAAATTAGAGGCAGCCCCTCTAATTTGCATGATGAGGTCACCCCTCCAAGTACTCATGCACGGTGGATTTTTCATGACCTATATTGGCTAATGGTAAAATATGTTAAACAGTTTTTACAAGATAAACATAAGGCTTTTCAAACTATAAAACCAGTTTTACTAAGACTTAACCGGGTTATTCGGGACTTAGTTTCTTCCGCTGTTATATGCTTATATGCTTATATTATTCATGCTTTATTATACATCCGTGCACTGAGCGTATTGCTCAGCCGTTTTCCTTTTCATGTTCCTAAAACGGCAGGTACTCAGGGACGCTCGTAGACTTTAAGCGTACGTGCATATGGACTGGAAGCTTTCTAGCCGTTCTTTACTTTATGCATTATCTATACTTTGATACTCTTTCCATGGACATTGTTTAGTCCTTTCATTTACAGTACTTATGTTTGTGTGTGATGAGCTTTACTGTTGGACTACCGATTTTTGATTTCAGTATTTCCTTTTTATGGTCATGTAATGTTTTAGACATTTATCCTTGTATGCTTTGATGACACGCCATAATTATGCGTGACATTCCATTATCAAAATGGGGTGTTATAATTATGGTATCAAAGCCAAGGCTTCGACCTGTAGGCTCTCAAAACATGACCTGTGATTAGTGGGTAGTCACTATAGTCTTCCTAGAACTGACAGTCGGTTTTCATGCATTCATCATTTTAATGCATACATATATATGTCATTGTCACAGGTTTATGACTAAGTAACGGTTGGTAAAGGACTGGCCCTATTTAGTCGCATGTGTTTTATCGAAACTTTTAAATTTGGGACCGACCCATAGGCGTCCCCTCGCTATGTATTTTATTTTGGGTGAACTGACCATAGGCGTTCACTGTCGAGCATAAGAAAGTTTTCATAAAACTGCATCATGCATTCATGTACAAATTTTCTTGCATAAAATTTTTTCTCTTGATTTATTGGTATAAATTATTTTTTTTCATGAATATATATTTTATGTTTTGATATGTTTAATCATGTATTTTATGTTATACTGTCAGATGGTTCTCACACGCGAGCAGGAACAACTCAATGCAGCAATCCAAGCTGCAATGCAAGCTTTGCTTCCTCAACTGAGGAATGACATCAGGGTTGAGGTTCTGGCTGCCAACAATCAGCAGCAAAACCAAGCACCTCCTCCTCCTCCTCCTCCTCCTCTAGTGACATTGGCAATATGGCTGGAGAGATTCAACAAGCTCCGTCCTCGAGCTATCGAGAGAACAGATAGCCCTAGTGAAGCTGAAAGCTGGTTGGCTCACATCAAGAAGATCTTCGATGCTATAGGTTGTGACCCCGTGTTCAAGGTGAGGTTGGCATGTTACCGGTTCAAAGGCGATGTGTTAAATTGGTGGTTAGCATTGAAGCATTCTGAGGGAGGTGATAATTGGGTGGCTGGTTTGACATGGGCTCAGTTCAAAGATAGGGTGATGGAGCAGTTCTTTCCCAAGGCTGAGCAAGATAAGCTTAAGAGGGAGTACCATGGGATCCGACAGAGAGCTGGGGAGAATAGCAATGAGCTCATGCAGCGCTTTCTCCGCTTAGCTGGTTTCCTTGGTGCAGCGGCAGGTACTCCTGAAGAGCAGGCACACCACTTTAGGTGGGCTCTCCGCACATCGGTCGCAAACAACTTGGTGTGTGCTGCGTTCAACACAGTAGCACAAGTGACCGATGCGACACGTAAGCTGGAGATACTGCATGCGAGAGATGAGTTCGGGGAGGCTGAGAAACCTGACAAGAGGTAAACATTCGTATTTAAGCGGTGACCAATCCGTATTCTTTCTATATATGTCAATTATTCATCTCTTTAAATTGTATCTTCCAGGCAGAAAACTGGGGACCGGTCTCAGTCGGCTACTCAGCAGCAGCCTAATCAGCCTAAGGGAAACGGTCAGACTAACGACCGTTCTGCTACGGATAGGCGTGGCGGTAATGATAATTACCGTAACAACGTTGGACACTCCAACGGCAGCGAGTCCTAATACATACGCATTTTCTTATGATTTCATGTTATAACTCATAATTCTGACACTTTAGCAAATCTTCTACCAGGAACCATGGAAACGGTAGGGACCAGAACCAGAGAGGTTCACAACCTAGCCGTCCAGCTATCACTGGTATTCAATCTTATGATTCTTCGCATTGTCCTTTGTACCCTATTATCATGTCTCATGTAAAATGTTTTAACAGGTCCTCAGCCAGCCAGAGCACCTGCTGGAGGATATACTCATCCTCTTTGCTCTAATTGCCACCGTAGGTATCCAGGGCCATGTCGTCGCGACACCGACGCATGCTTCAAGTGTGGTCTTCCTGGCCATCGCATGAAGGACTGTTGTAAGGGCGAGATGGAGGGCACATCAAGACATGCTGATACCAAGCCGCCTCCTACCACTGGACGTGTCTACATGACATCTTGAGATCAGGCCAAAAAGTCTACATGTACCATCACTGGAATCTTGTATATGTATGGTCAAGCTGCGTGTGTTCTATTTGATACGGGTGCTACTCACTCGGTCATTTCTACTGCTTATGCTAAGAACATTAGGATGCTCCCCATGCCACTAGATAATAGACTTAGTATTTCTACGCCTTTGAGGGACTCTGTATTAATCACCCATGTATACAAGAGTCTTCCCCTAGATTTTGATGATAAGTTTCGTCCTGTTGACGCACTTCCGCTGGACATGAATGACTTTGACATGATTTTGGGCATGGATTGGCTATCCAAGCATCATGCTACCATAGACTGCCATTCATATCGAGTCATCTTCGGTGATGTTAATGCACCAGAGTACATTCACAACGGGTTCGTACCCGGAAGGTCTGTACAAATCATATCTACCCTGCAAGCACGTGCATTGCTGTAACATGGCTGCGAGGGTTATCTAGCTACGGTTCACGAGATGGATGCTGAATCTCCATCAATTCAGGATCAACCAATAGTGTCAGAATTCCAAGATGTATTTCCAGAAGAACTTCTGGGCATACCACCTACACGAGAAGTAGAATTCAATATCGAGCTTATCCCCGGAGCGGAACCGATTTCCAAAGCTCCTTATCGCATGGCTCCCATAGAGTTAAAGGAGCTGAAGGATCAACTGCAAGAACTTCTGGAACGAGGTTTCATTCGACCGAGCGCATCTCCATGGGGCGCACTGGTCTTATTTGTTAAGAAGAAGGACGGCAGTATGCGTCTTTGCATAGACTATCGCGAGCTCAACAAAATTACTATCAGGAATAGGTATCCACTGTCACGCGTGAGATATGCTAAAAGCATGACTTTGGATAAACTTAGAATACCCCATTTTCCCATTGCCTTAGTTATATATAATAACTGTTACCATTTGAGCATAAGATTTGCACCATTTGAAGCACTTTAGGGCAAAAAATGCATATCGTCAGTTTTGTGGGCTAAAGTTCAACTAATTGGATCGGAATTAGTGAAAACAGACTACTCATGTAACATCCCGCCTACTCAGACCCCAATATTGTCCGTTTTGCCCGCAGGTGCACGGCTTTACTTTGTAGCCCTCATGTGAGTACTTCCCCGCAGGTCACCCTAGCCAGTACTACTCTCACATGAGCACGTTTAACTGCACAGTTCCTAAGAACCCCACTTGCAGTAGACCACAAAACGCGTTGTGTCATGGTCAGCCGAATGTTATCTTATGAACCAACATCTCCCCCCCCCCTTCTTTCATATTTAGATAGATTTGCTCCTCTACTTGCTTGGTCGGTTCACTTTTCGCTTATTTTACCTTTTTCTTTTCACTTTCTCGCTTTTTCCCCTTTCACTTCTCTCTATTGGCTTTGCGTCACCACAACTCGTGACTCATTGCTCTCACGCGTAAGATACTTGCGCTTAAGGATAAACTTAAGACATCTACATATCCACAAAAGATATTTGCTAATCATACAAGGAAATCGTTAAGAGTTTTGCGTTGGTGATCTTAAAGGTTTCGCGATGACGAAAGAAAGAAAATAAATTATAAATAAAATAGAATCAATATGGATAACATCTTTTCCTATTTATATCTGTTACTTGGTGGGTCGGTTTACTCTTTCTTTCTTTTTATACACTACTAGAAAACAGGGCAATAAAGACGGATTTGCTGACGAACGCATATCCGTCGGTAGTTACCGACGGAATTGCTAACGGACTAATATCGGATACTACTACCGACAGAATGCTGACTGATTTATGACGGATTGCTGACGCAAGATATTCTGTTAGTAATCGGGCACTATATACTAACGGATCTCTTACGGACTAATGACGGATGGGAGAATCCGTCGGTATTCCGTCAATAAAATCGATGGATTATCAACGGACGAAAATACGTTGGTAATTTGTAGTTACCAACGGATTATTGACGGATGAAGATATGTTGACAATTTATTGTTAATTACCAACGGATTAATGACGATTGTTTCTCATTGTTACCGACGGATTACAACGGAGTGTACGGTTTCGACTGTTATATGTTTTATTGTACAACACTTGTTTTTAAGACATACTAACATTTTTATCATTGCAAGTAATTGTAAGGTAGTGTATAATAAACCTATTTATAAACTACTATTTATGTGTAACAACCACGGGTTCATGCACCCAAAACATGGTCAAAACATCTTTAGCGTTCATTTATGGCATTGGCTTTCATTTGAGTGTTATTAATTTTAAAAGTGTAATAGAATGATGACTTCAATCAGTTGCTTCATTGCGAGTGGTTTCCCCTTTTAAACTATCGTTTATCATCCTCAAATACACCCCAATCCGCATTAGGATCTTATTAGGGTGCTCAGTTGGGGTTGATGTCCCCTAGACCCGATATTTGTTGTCTTGTTTGGTTGTGATTCTCTACTAACTTAGTACTTTATATATTGATATATGCATATGTATATAAGATCGTCGTTAGAACTAGAGACATGTCTAGTAACCCGATAAACAAGCTTAACCTTGACCCGCTCCAAGTATTGGATTTTCGAGTATTCCATGTGGTTTACGTTTTTTATGGTATTTAATTTGTTTTTCGTGCTCGTAAGGAGGAGAGACGGTTGACATCTCCCCTGACAGGAAGGGGAACAACTTTTGAGCTAACCTGTTACACATTCGGCTAGGGCTTCACCCAGGGAAAATCACAAAGTTTAAATACACCACTCACAAGTCAACTCACAAAGCTCAAATGGTCATATGGAGAAATAACCAACAGGCTAACATGAATCTATTTGAAGACTTCAAACTAAAAACGCTTAGTTTGTCTGAATGGTTTGAGCTTGAAAATTTGGATGAAAAGAAATCTGGACAGGCAAACTTTGGACTTCTTAAAACTTTGAAGGCCAAGTTCAACTGGGTGAAGGAAACAGCTGCAAAGTTCAAAATTGATCCCTCTCCACAGCTTTTTGATTGTGGTATAAATACGTCTTTCTAAAAAAAGAATGTATAAGCGGTAAGTATTAAACAAATGATTAATGAAAATCAAGCATTAATGACCCAATGCTGTGTGAAAAGTTCGTTTCCCAAGGAGGTTTATTGTGTGTGAAAAACTTGTGTGATTTTGGATTAATATTAGAAAGAAAAGATGAGAAAATAGAATGACGGATACGAGAAAATTATACTACGACGACAAAACGTAAAACCGTAAAAATAGACAAAATAAAAACTTCCACTAAAAATCCCCAAAAAATTATCAAAAATTCCTAAAATCCAATTAGGGTTTACAAATGATCAAAACTTTTCCAAACCTTTTATTTAATTAATATTTTAATTTTTTAATGCTAATTAAAGCCCTAACAATCAAATAAATTAATAAAAATCCCAAATAAAGATTTTTCAATTTGTAAAACTCTAAACTGACTTAATTAAAATAAAAAGTATTTTTGTAAAATTTAAAACCAATTAAAACTATTTAAAATTATTAAAACTAAAAATAAATATTAAAATGATATTATAAATTCAAAATTTATAAAAAAATTCTAAAAACTTGCAAACTAGTTTATTTTAACCTAATTAAACAGTAAATAAAGTTGAAATTACCAAATTACCCCTATTGGGACCCCAAATTGGCTAAAACCAAAAACAATCCAAAAGTAATGGGCTTTTCAGCTCAAAAATAAAAAATGTCCAATAAGCTCCCAAAAACCAAACTCAGAATTTGATTTTAAACACAAAACTCTAAAGGCCCAAAAGCTGGTTTTGAGCTTATCACAGCTTAAAATGCCAAAAGCTTATTCATAATGGGCCAATAAGCCCATTAAGCTAAAATCTTGTGCCATAAGCTCTAATTCAACACACAACATTCTTTTGGGATACTAAAGAGATCTGTAAAAAGAAATTTTGAAAAAGCTTAACCAAAAAGCCAGAAATGAGCAAAGTAAATATTTACTAAAAGACAAAATAGTCGTTTTAGAGATTTAGACCACTTCAGAACTTGATTCAACTTGCAAAAGACTCTAAAGGACTTAAATAAGACAAATCAATCATGAAAACCCCAATAAGCTAAGCCAAATAAGCTGAATAAGATGATAAGCACTTATGAAAAAGTCAAATAAGTTCGTTTTCTAGTCAACCCTTAAAACTAAAAGCTACAAACTCCCAGACTAGCTTATGAGATGAAATAAGTAAGACCTATTACAAAACAAAAGTTGTTGCACAATGGAATAAGCTGGAATCAATAATCAATAAGCTGAATGTGAATTAACACTACCAGTGGGTAGTGTCAGTGGGAAAGCAGTTCCCACTACTGCTTAATCAGATAATTTTTGGCTTGATTTCAGGCCTTGTTTGTTGTTTATTTTTGGAGACAAAGGCACCCCAATAAGCTTTGGCTTAGTGGGAGTCAAGATAAACAATAATAACACAGGTCCAATCACAAATAATCACTCAAACAACCAAATCAAAAAGCATGCAGTCCATGAACAATAGCTGATATACTTGACCAATTAACGAAAATCAATAAGCTGTAAAACCTTTAATAAGACACCAATCTTAACAACCAGATTATGCAGAGTTACACAACCACAAGATCTATAAGCATACCAAGTTTAAGAGCATGAATCAAATGTTTTAGTTACCAAAACCCTACTGATGTGTTTGACACATAAGTGTATGCACAAACTAGCAACCTACAATTTTTTATATTCCTTTTGTTTTAGACTTTACCAATACCCTCCAAACCTTTAAAATCAGCAGACAAACAACTACAAACACCAAGAACCAAAGCTCAAAGGCCCTAAGGCCTATGAACCAGTGAAAACAAACACCCCTTTAACCACCTGTTTTAAGCAGATCTGGTTTTAAATCCTATAACTCAACAAGTTCTAGGTGTATTATGATCTAATAAACCCTAATAAACATATCTCAACCCAAATGAAAATAATCAACCCATCAAAACCACAAATCACATAACCACCAAATATTTGGCAGAAAAATTAAAAGGGTTTGAAAATCAAACCTCTAAGATATATAATCCACACCTTGGTCTGTTTAGAGCTTATGTGGTAGCTAGAACAACCACAAGCTTCCTTAGTACCTGCAAAGATCAAATAAGAACAAAACACAAAGGTGAAATATCAAACAGGAACCAAAACTTGGAGTTTTGAAAAACCTCACAAGCTTATGAACCAAATCCTTAAAGGTTCACAACACCCTTGATCCAAGGATTGAGGGTGTGTATGATCAACTTCAAAGGTCGTGGTCTAAGCTGTTAAGATATATCAAACAACCAAGGATCCAATATAACAACCACAGATTTTTGAAACCAAAAGATTTTATAACTTAAAACCTTCCTCAAAAACTCAAACAAACAAATAATATGGAACTCAGATTTGCAGAAAACTAATACCAACTTTAAATAACAAAAGGAATTTTCAACTCTTTTAAAAACTGCCAATTTTATTAAAATAAAAGGAATTACAATAATTTTTGGAAATCTGGAACAAAGGCCTCACCACAGGTTGGGGGGTCCTTTTATATACTACATTAGACGATTCTAGAATGAGAAATACATAAACCCTAATCCTAGAAAATCCAAGTTTTGCCCTTGAAGTGCTTGAATGCGTGTGAGGTGTATGAGCTGTCATTTGATGATCAAAACCATTCATTCTATCCTTGGAGAGCGAGTAGTGATTAGGGACCATGGATCTTGCCAAGCTGTCATTCCTAGACGCGTGTCGTCTCCTAAGTGGTGCAGGGGAGGGAGTGTGGGGTAGACTGGGTAGTGGAATTTTGTGATTTTATTGTGAATAGGGGTTTGGGGTGAGGTGAATCAAGCGTGGGAAGGATCAATTTTTGTTTCCCCTTTGTTTTCATCTTTTTCCTGCCTGGGTAAAAACATGAACAATAACAAGGTTTAATCTCAACAGTAATTGTTACCCGCATGTTTTTAGGATTTGAAGTTTGGGAAAGGCAGATTTGGTCCTTGTTCTTTGGTGAAACATGTAAACTATGTTTATTCAGCCATAAAACGAATTTCCTTTGTTAATAAAGTTTATCTTTTCATACTTTTGCCCCAAAACTTTATAACAAGGATAATAAAGACTTGTTTTGAACATTTCTTGATATTTCAAGGGCTGATCTTGTACATTCTTGAACTTTGAAGGTCTTCTTTGTATGTTTGACATTATGGAGGACCATTGTTGACAAATCTTCTATCTTGAGGGACTAAACTTGCCAATTCTTCAAAGTTGATGGACCTTTTTGTAATTTTGACAAACTTAAGGGACCAATCTTTTAATTATGAATATACAAGTGTATTAAGTGTCATTTCTTAATTGATGAGGGATCATTCTTGAACATCTTCAATACTTCAAGGTCTTTTCTTTGGAAAATCATAACTAGGGCCCGGTTCATTGTGCGGCTTTGTTTCTCGTGTTCGTTTTTTCTTGTTTCTTGTGATCTTTTGTCTTTTTCACAATATCCATACCTAAAATACACAAGTAACAAACACAAGCATATATATGGTATATTTATAACATTTTATGCATTTAAAGCCCGAAAAGAACGATGAGATCATGTATAAATGCCATCTCATCACACCACATACTAAACCATTGTCGTGCCCTCACGAAATGCTAGAATAAAGTATCTAAGCATCTCCAAAATTCATTTTTATTACCCTTTATTGAAAAGTAAACTTGCTATACTACTACTATGATATTTTAAAGACATAATGTATGATATTCATCACGCTGCATTTGTTCCATATATCGATAGGGATCAAATGTAGAGTTGGAATTATTGATGAGGCGGACAAACTCACTCGTGGGTAGCAAGTATATGAAAGAAGATATAAACATAACCGAAACTGTATATCAGCCATTTGTAATTGGATATTGATTGCTACAACCATATGCTGGATACGCAAGTAAAAATCGAGAATCCAAGGTAAAAAGAGAGCTTACTTTCAGCTGAGACAGGATCTTGTGTTTGTGCTGAAAATGTATCAAGCTTGGAATTGTAATTGAATAAACTTCTGGCGTCCAAGTTATTTGCAGCAATTATTCTTGTTCTGGTTAACAGTATATCATGTGCAAGGTCGCTTCAATTTATCAACTAATGTGTGTAGAATTACAACATTGAAACACGTGTGAAAACTTGGGAAATAGATGCAGTCGCTGATATGATGATTAAGTTAAGTTACCAGGGCACATATGTATATTCAAAAGATTGACATGTCCTACTTTTGTTCATCTGACATATCAGATTGGATGAGGATTGGTGCGTTTTGCTTCACTTCACCGGTTGCATTCCTTATGGAGCATGTAGTTTACTTTTACCTAAACTAGCTCCTAATTAGAAGTTGAGTTTCTTCAATCTGAGGGTACTCTAGGGACAACGTCACCTCTTCCCAAGCCAAGTTAAAAGCTGGATATGGGGAAAACTAGTGGAAGTTGCAGGGTGTAACCACCAACCAGAAAGAGACGACGGGACAGATGAACCGAAAGTGAAGATAGTTTTTACAACAATAGAAATGCAATGCAGATAATTGATGACGTCCAAGTGATTTGCAGCTGTTCAGGTCAAGAGCATAACGAGGTCTACATGAAAGGTGTGGTGGGGGGTTTATACGATTACAAAACACAAAGTGATGTTGCATAATGGAAGTATATGTAGGGGCACTTGGATGTTGTTTTGGCAATAACATAGTGGCATGATTCAAAACAGGGGAATTGGCAATTGTAGAGTAAATCAGTCGAGTGTAAGTATACAAGTGAAACAAGATGAGGTGCACAACCAAACCAAAGCAAACCAGAGCGTAAATAAAAGATGATATGATGGTAGGTAGGTAGGTAGGTACTAGACAGTAAGTAAATAGGTGATGAGACGAATAAGAGCAAATACATAATCATTAAGATAACAAGACTAAAAGATGAGTTAAGTTTTAGGTTCAGAACTAAAATAAGACACATAGATTGACAGATAGATATATAGATAGATAGATAGCAGCAGCAAAGAGGCAATTAGAAGAAAAGTAGCTTATATGCTGCGGCTGGTTGATTCTGCATATTTTAATACATGCATGTTGTTGTTGTGGTGGTGGTTTTTCATCTTGGAACTCTCTAGCTTGCCTTAAGCCGTAGCAACTTGTTTCACAGCAGCACCATCCTTTTTAGAAGAAGATGCAACAGCAGCAGTAGGAGGATGGGGGGCTTCTTTCACAGCAGCAGCAACGCCAAAGGACTTTTGGTCTTGAGAATGAGCATCAGGAGTTTTAGCAGGGCGTTTACGCTGCATTTCTCTCATATATAGATAGGGATCAAAGGTAGAGTTGGAATTATTCATGAGTTGGACAAATTCAATGGTGGGTAGCAAGTGAGCATTACCTATCCCCTCCTTGTCGTTCCTGGCCCTCAAGTCCTCGTATTCCCCTACCACACAAAAACGAGCGATATCCCAAGCACTAAGAGCATGAAAACTCTTTTTAGCAACAACAGGAGTGGTGGAGTTTTGGTCTTGAGAATGATCAGCAGAAGATGATTCTGAAATAGAAAGATCACCAATTTTGGGGCGATTAAGCTGCATTTCTTGCAGATATCGATAGGGATCAAATGTAGTCTTGGAATTATTAATGAGGCTCGCAAATTCCCTCAGGGGTAGCAAGTGACCATTACCAATCCCCGCCCTTTCGTTCCTCACCTTCAAGATATGATATTCCTGTATAATACCAAATCGAGCCATATCCCAACCTGTCAACAAGCCGTTCTTCATCTTCTCTTTTCTTTTCTTTTTCTTTTTCTTTTTTTAGGGTTTCGTTTCTATTACAATCAATTAGATCACCGCCTCTCCCCTTTTCCTATTTAGATAGATCTGCTCGGTCGGTTCACTTTTCACTTCTCTTACCTTTTTCTTTTCACTTTCTCGCTTTTGCCCCTTTTCACTTGGTCGGTTTTGCTCCTTTTACTTCTTTCTGTTTTTTCTATTGGCTCACTTATACTGTGTCACCGTAAAATCTTAGACTCTGTCACGCGTGAGATACGCTAAAAGCATGACTTTGGATAAACTTAGAATACCCCATTTTCCCATTGCCTTAGTTCTATATAATAACTGTTACCATTTGAGCATACGATTTGCACCATTTGAAGCACTTTAGGGCAAAAAATGCATATCGTCAGTTTTGTGGGCTAAAGTTCAACTAATTGGATCGGAATTAGTGAAAACAGACTACTCATGTAACATCCCGCCTACTCAGACCCCAATATTGTCCGTTTTGCCCGCAGGTGCACGGCTTTACTTTGTAGCCCTCATGTGAGTACTTCCCCGCAGGTCACCCTAGCCAGTACTACTCTCACATGAGCACGTTTAACTGCACAGTTCCTAAGAACCCCACTTGCAGTAGACCACAAAACGCGTTGTGTCATGGTCAGCCGAATGTTATCTTATGAACCAACATCCCCCCCCCCCTCTTTCATATTTAGATAGATTTGCTCCTCTACTTGCTTGGTCGGTTCACTTTTCGCTTCTTTTACCTTTTTCTTTTCACTTTCTCGCTTTTTCCCCTTTCACTTCTCTCTATTGGCTTTGCGTCACCACAACTCATGACTCATTGCTCTCACGCGTAAGATACTTGCGCTTAAGGATAAACTTAAGACATCTACATATCCACAAAAGATATTTGCTAATCATACAAGGAAATCGTTAAGAATTTTGCGTTGGTGATCTTAAAGGTTTCGCGATGACGAAAGAAAGAAAATAAATTATAAATAAAATAGAATCAGTATTGGATAACATCTTTTCCTATTTATATCTGTTACTTGGTGGGTCGGTTTACTCTTTCTTTCTTTTTATACACTACTAGAAAACAGGGCAATAAAGACGGATTTGCTGACGAACGCATATCCGTCGGTAGTTACCGACGGAATTGCTAACGGACTAATATCGGATACTACTACCGACAGAATGCTGACTGATTTATGACGGATCGCTGACGCAAGATATTCTGTTAGTAATCGGGCACTATATACTAACGGATCTCTTACGGACTAATGACGGATGGGAGAATCCGTCGGTATTCCGTCAATAAAATCGATGGATTATCAACGGACGAAAATCCGTTGGTAATTTGTAGTTACCAACGGATTATTGACGGATGAAGATATGTTGACAATTTGTTGTTAATTACCAACGGATTAATGACGATTGTTTCTCATTGTTACCGACGGATTACAACGGAGTGTACGGTTTCGACTGTTATATGTTTTATTGTACAACACTTGTTTTTAAGAAATACTAACATTTTTATCATTGCAAGTAATTGTAAGGTAGTGTATAATAAACCTATTTATAAACTACTATTTATGTGTAACAACCACGGGTTCATGCACCCAAAACATGGTCAAAACATCTTTAGCGTTCATTTATGGCATTGGCTTTCATTTGAGTGTTATTAATTTTAAAAGTGTAATAGAATGATGACTTCAATCAATTGCTTCATTGCGAGTGGTTTCCCCTTTTAAACTATCGTTTATCATCCTCAAATACACCCCAATCCGCATTAGGATCTTATTAGGGTGCTCAGTTGGGGTTGATGTCCCCTAGACCCGATATTTGTTGTCTTGTTTGGTTGTGATTCTCTACTAACTTAGTACTTTATATATTGATATATGCATATGTATATAAGATCGTCGTTAGAACTAGAGACATGTCTAGTAACCCGATAAACAAGCTTAACCTTGACCCGCTCCAAGTATTGGATTTTCGAGTATTCCATGTGGTTTACGTTTTTTATGGTATTTAATTTGTTTTTCGTGTTCGTAAGGAGGAGAGACGGTTGACATCTCCCCTGACAGGAAGGGGAACAACTTTTGAGCTAACCTGTTACACATTCGGCTAGGGCTTCACCCAGGGAAAATCACAAAGTTTAAATACACCACTCACAAGTCAACTCACAAAGCTCAAATGGTCATATGGAGAAATAACCAACAGGCTAACATGAATCTATTTGAAGACTTCAAACTAAAAACGCTTAGTTTGTCTGAATGGTTTGAGCTTGAAAATTTGGATGAAAAGAAATCTGGACAGGCAAACTTTGGACTTCTTAAAACTTTGAAGGCCAAGTTCAACTGGGTGAAGGAAACAGCTGCAAAGTTCAAAATTGATCCCTCTCCACAGCTTTTTGATTGTGGTATAAATACGTCTTTCTAAAAAAAGAATGTATAAGCGGTAAGTATTAAACAAATGATTAATGAAAATCAAGCATTAATGACCCAATGCTGTGTGAAAAGTTCGTTTCCCAAGGAGGTTTATTGTGTGTGAAAAACTTGTGTGATTTTGGATTAATATTAGAAAGAAAAGATGAGAAAATAGAATGACGGATACGAGAAAATTATATTACGACGACAAAACGTAAAACCGTAAAAATAGACAAAATAAAAACTTCCACTAAAAATCCCCAAAAAATTATCAAAAATTCCTAAAATCCAATTAGGGTTTACAAATGATCAAAACTTTTCCAAACCTTTTATTTAATTAATATTTTAATTTTTTAATGCTAATTAAAGCCCTAACAATCAAATAAATTAATAAAAATCCCAAATAAAGATTTTTCAATTTGTAAAACTCTAAACTGACTTAATTAAAATAAAAAGTATTTTTGTAAAATTTAAAACCAATTAAAACTATTTAAAATGATTAAAACTAAAAATAAATATTAAAATGATATTATAAATTCAAAATTTATAAAAAATTCTAAAAACTTGCAAACTAGTTTATTTTAACCTAATTAAACAGTAAATAAAGTTGAAATTACCAAATTACCCCTATTGGGACCCCAAATTGGCTAAAACCAAAAACAATCCAAAAGTAATGGGCTTTTCAGCTCAAAAATAAAAAATGTCCAATAAGCTCCCAAAAACCAAACTCAGAATTTGATTTTAAACACAAAACTCTAAAGGCCCAAAAGCTGGTTTTGAGCTTATCACAGCTTAAAATGCCAAAAGCTTATTCATAATGAGCCAATAAGCCCATTAAGCTAAAATCTTTTGCCATAAGCTCTAATTCAACACACAACATTCTTTTGGGATACTAAAGAGATCTGTAAAAAGAAATTTTGAAAAAGCTTAACCAAAAAGCCAGAAATGAGCAAAGTAAAAATTTACTAAAAGACAAAATAGTCGTTTTAGAGATTTAGACCACTTCAGAACTTGATTCAACTTGCAAAAGACTCTAAATGACTTAAATAAGACAAATCAATCATGAAAACCCCAATAAGCTAAGCCAAATAAGCTTAATAAGATGATAAGCACTTATGAAAAAGTCAAATAAGTTCGTTTTCTAGTCAACCCTTAAAACTAAAAGCTACAAACTCCCAGACTAGCTTATGAGATGAAATAAGTAAGACCTATTACAAAACAAAAGTTGTTGCACAATGGAATAAGCTGGAATCAATAATCAATAAGCTGAATGTGAATTAACACTACTAGTGGGTAGTGTCAGTGGGAAAGCAGTTCCCACTACTGCTTAATCAGATAATTTTTGGCTTGATTTCAGGCCTTGTTTGTTGTTTATTTTTGGAGACAAAGGCACCCCAATAAGCTTTGGCTTAGTGGGAGTCAAGATAAACAATAATAACACAGGTCCAATCACAAATAATCACTCAAACAACCAAATCAAAAAGCATGCAGTCCATGAACAATAGCTGATATACTTGACCAATTAACGAAAATCAATAAGCTGTAAAACCTTTAATAAGACACCAATCTTAACAACCAGATTATGCGGAGTTACACAACCACAAGATCTATAAGCATACCAAGTTTAAGAGCATGAATCAAATGTTTTAGTTACCAAAACCCTACTGATGTGTTTGACACAGAAGTGTATGCACAAACTAGCAACCTACAATTTTTTATACTCCTTTTGTTTTAGACTTTACCAATACCCTCCAAACCTTTAAAATCAGCAGACAAACAACTACAAACACCAAGAACCAAAGCTCAAAGACCCTAAGGCCTATGAACCAGTGAAAACAAACACCCCTTTAACCACCTGTTTTAAGCAGATCTGGTTTTAAATCCTATAACTCAACAAGTTCTAGGTGTATTATGATCTAATAAACCCTAATAAACATATCTCAACCCAAATGAAAATAATCAACCCATCAAAACCACAAATCACATAACCACCAAATATTTGGCAGAAAAATTAAAAGGGTTTGAAAATCAAACCTCTAAGATGTATAATCCACACCTTGGTCTGTTTAGAGCTTATGTGGTAGCTAGAACAACCACAAGCTTCCTTAGTACCTGCAAAGATCAAATAAGAACAAAACACAAAGGTGAAATATCAAACAGGAACCAAAACTTGGAGTTTTGAAAAACCTCACAAGCTTATGAACCAAATCCTTAAAGGTTCACAACACCCTTGATCCAAGGATTGAGGGTGTGTATGATCAACTTCAAAGGTCGTGGTCTAAGCTGTTAAGATATATCAAACAACCAAGGATCCAATATAAAAACCACAGATTTTTGAAACCAAAAGATTTTATAACTTAAAACCTTCCTCAAAAACTCAAACAAACAAATAATATGGAACTCAGATTTGCACAAAACTAATACCAACTTTAAATAACAAAAGGAATTTTCAACTCTTTTAAAAACTGCCAATTTTATTAAAATAAAAGGAATTACAATAATTTTTGGAAATCTGGCACAAAGGCCTCACCACAGGTTGGGGGGTCCTTTTATAGACTGCATTAGACGATTCTAGAATGAGAAATACATAAACCCTAATCCTAGAAAATACAAGTTTTGCCCTTGAAGTGCTTGAATGCGTGTGAGGTGTATGAGCTGTCATTTGATGATCAAAACCGTTCATTCTATCCTTGGAGAGCGAGTAGTGATTAGGGACCATGGATCTTGCCAAGCTGTCATTCCTAGACGCGTGTCGTCTCCTGAGTGGTGCAGGGGAGGGAGTGTGGGGTAGACTGGGTATTGGAATTTTGTGATTTTATTGTGAATAGGGGTTTGGGGTGAGGTGAATCAAGCGTGGGAAGGATCAATTTTTGTTTTCCCTTTGTTTTCATCTTTTTCCTGCCTGGGTAAAAACATGAACAATAACAAGGTTTAATCTCAACAGTAATGGTTACCCGCATGTTTTTAGGATTTGAAGTTTGGGAAAGGCAGATTTGGTCCTTGTTCTTTGGTGAAACATGTAAACTATGTTTATTCAGCCATAAAACGAATTTCCTTTGTTAATAAAGTTTATCTTTTCATACTTTTGCCCCAAAACTTTATAACAAGGATAATAATGACTTGTTTTGAACAGTTCTTGATATTTCAAGGGCTGATCTTGTACATTCTTGAACTTTGAAGGTCTTCTTTGTATGTTTGACATTATGGAGGACCATTGTTGACAAATCTTCTATCTTGAGGGACTAAACTTGCCAATTCTTCAAAGTTGAGGGACCTTTTTGTAATTTTGACAAACTTAAGGGACCAATCTTTTATTTATGAATATACAAGTGTATTAAGTGTCATTTCTTAATTGATGAGGGATCATTCTTGAACATCTTCAATACTTCAAGGTCTTTTCTTTGGAAAATCATAACTAGGGCCCGGTTCATTGTGCGGCTTTGTTTCTCGTGTTCGTTTTTTCTTGTTTCTTGTGATCTTTTGTCTTTTTCACAATATCCATACCTAAAATACACAAGTAACAAACACAAGCATATATATGGTATATTTATAACATTTTATGCATTTAAAGCCCGAAAAGAACGATGAGATCATGTATAATCTCATCACTCTCCATACTAAACCATTGCCGTGCCCTCACGCAATGCTAGAATAAAGTATCTAAGCATCTCCAAAATTCAATTTTATTACCCTTTATTGAAAAGTAAACTTGCTATACTACTACTATGATATTTTAAAGACATAATGTATGATATTCATCACGCTGCATTTGTTCCATATATCAATAGGGATCAAATGTAGAGTTGGAATTATTGATGAGGCGGACAAACTCACTCGTGGGTAGCAAGTATATGAAAGAAGATATAAACATAACCGAAACTGTATATCAGCCATTTGTAATTGGATATTGATTGCTACACCCATATGCTGGATACGCAAGTAAAAATCGAGAATCCAAGGTAAAAAGAGAGCTTACTTTCAGCTGAGACAGGATCTTGTGTTTGTGCTGAAAATGTATCGAGCTTGGAATTGTAATTGAATAAACTTCTGGCGTCCAAGTTATTTGCAGCAATTATTCTTGTTCTGGTTAACAGTATATCATGTGCAAGGTCGCTTTAATTTATCAACTAATGTGTGTAGAATTACAACATTGAAACACGTGTGAAAACTTGGGAAATAGATGCAGTCGCTGATATGATGATTAAGTTAAGTTACCAGGGCACATATGTATATTCAAAAGATTGACATGTCCTACTTTTGGATGAGGATTGGTGCGTTTTGCTTCACTTCACCGGTTGCATTCCTTATGGAGCATGTAGTTTACTTTTACCTAAACTAGCTCCTAATTAGAAGTTGAGTTTCTTCAATCTGAGGGTACTCTAGGGACAACGTCACCTCTTCCCAAGCCAAGTTAAAAGCTGGATATGGGGAAAACTAGTGGAAGTTGCAGGGTGTAACCACCAACCAGAAAGAGACGACGGGACAGATGAACCGAAAGTGAAGATAGTTTTTACAACAATAGAAATGCAATGCAGATAATTGATGACGTCCAAGTGATTTGCAGCTGTTCAGGTCAAGAGCATAACGAGGTCTACATGAAAGGTGTGGTGGGGGGTTTATACGATTACAAAACACAAAGTGATGTTGCATAATGGAAGTATATGTAGGGGCACTTGGATGTTGTTTTGGCAATAACATAGTGGCATGATTCAAAACAGGGGAATTGGCAATTGTAGAGTAAATCAGTCGAGTGTAAGTATACAAGTGAAACAAGATGAGGTGCACAACCAAACCAAAGCAAACCAGATCGTAAATAAAAGATGATATGATGGTAGGTAGGTAGGTAGGTACTAGACAGTAAGTAAATAGGTGATGAGACGAATAAGAGCAAATACATAATCATTAAGATAACAAGACTAAAAGATGAGTTAAGTTTTAGGTTCAGAACTAAAATAAGACACATAGATAGACAGATAGATATATAGATAGATAGATAGCAGCAGCAAAGAGGCAATTAGAAGAAAAGTAGCTTATATGCTGCGGCTGGTTGATTCTGCATATTTTAATACATGCATGTTGTTGTTGTGGTGGTGGTTTTTCATCTTGGAACTCTCTAGCTTGCCTTAAGCCGTAGCAACTTGTTTCACAGCAGCACCATCCTTTTTAGAAGAAGATGCAACAGCAGCAGTAGGAGGATGGGGGGCTTCTTTCACAGCAGCAGCAACGCCAAAGGACTTTTGGTCTTGAGAATGAGCATCAGGAGTTTTAGCAGGGCGTTTACGCTGCATTTCTCTCATATATAGATAGGGATCAAAGGTAGAGTTGGAATTATTCATGAGTTGGACAAATTCAATGGTGGGTAGCAAGTGAGCATTACCTATCCCCTCCTTGTCGTTCCTGGCCCTCAAGTCCTCGTATTCCCCTACCACACAAAAACGAGCGATATCCCAAGCACTAAGAGCATGAAAACTCTTTTTAGCAACAACAGGAGTGGTGGAGTTTTGGTCTTGAGAATGATCAGCAGAAGATGATTCTGAAATAGAAAGATCACCAATTTTGGGGCGATTAAGCTGCATTTCTTGCAGATATCGATAGGGATCAAATGTAGTCTTGGAATTATTAATGAGGCTCGCAAATTCCCTCAGGGGTAGCAAGTGACCATTACCAATCCCCGCCCTTTCGTTCCTCACCTTCAAGATATGATATTCCTGTATAATACCAAATCGAGCCATATCCCAACCTGTCAACAAGCCGTTCTTCATCTTCTCTTTTCTTTTCTTTTTCTTTTTCTTTTTTTAGGGTTTCGTTTCTATTACAATTTAATCACCCTTTTTCCTATTTATATCTGTTACTTGGTCGGTCGGTTTTTTTTTTATACCCCTCCTTTATTTTTTTATTTTTTTGTGTGGTATTACTTCCGTTCCAAAATTATCGTCTATTACTTTTTAACAATCGTCTATTATTTTTTAACAATAAATAGGAAATTTAGTTTAATTTACAATATTAACATCACTTGTGGTTATTATTATATATATTAAAAAGTTTTAAATTAATTTTTTATTAAGAAGTAAAATTGTTATTCTGTAAAAATAAGAAAAAACTATAATAATTATGTTTTTTAAATGGTCTGATTTTTATCTTGACAATAATTTTAAGACGAAGTGAGTACTTTTTCATAAAATGAGTATTTTTAATAATGATTATTCATATCTATCAATATTTATCACAATTAAATCTCTCTCTCCTTCTCCCTCTCTCTCTCTCTTTGTCATTCCTTCGTTGTATCTCGGCGAATCACCGGCGAAAAAGGGGTCGGTGAGGTGGAGCAGACCGGCGAAGGTCGTCGCCTAGGCACGGCGAAGGTTGAATATTGAATCTCGTCCCATTATCATCATAGCGAATGATATATATAGGTTATAAGTGAATAGTCTAGAACATGAGCCCGAAAAACACATTACCTAATATAACTTTCTCAAGAATAATAATCAACTAACAGCCACACCGTGTGCTCTTATCAGTCGCACCAAAAACACTCTCACATTGAAACCCACGTTATAAAAATATACCCACAAACTAACTCACTCACACTCACAACCGAATTAAATAATTTGTCGCTACACATACCCGAAAAGCGAGCAACTCACCTTGGTGAGTATATTTTCTCAATCCTCAGGCGTGAGGTATAAACCATTTAGCAATGGTTGCGCGTGACTTACCAATTTTTTGCCTCACGATAAAGCCCACGGGCTTGCTAAACATAGCCTTAGGGTAAACTACAAAAAGTCCGTGTGTTGTTTTTGAAAACTGCATTACGCTCCACTCGAACCTATTTTTGCTTCCCTATGTTTTGTTGTCCCCACCCAAACCACTGCACATAGGGAAGATTTGGATCTTAACGAGGTTGTTATTGTTTCAACGAAAAACAGTTCAAAACATGTTAGCATCATTCTCTTATTAATTATACCAGTTTGGGGGAACCTCACCGCTGTACAATTCCAGAAAATATTAATCTAAACGTGTAGCTATACTAGTTAGGAAATACTGAGCAATGCAGTATTAGTAGCTTAAGATACTTTCAGATTGCTCAAATTGTATAGATACACGTAATGTTCATTGATGTGTAAACACAAACTCATGAAAAATATATGAAAGATTGCTCAAAATATAAACATATCCAAAACCGAATGTCAGCCTTTTGTAATTGGATTATTGATTGTTACGGTCATATGCTGGATAAGCAAGTAAAAATCGAGAATCCAAGGTAAAAAGAGAGCTTACTTTCAACTGAGACAGGATTGTGTTTGTGCTGAAGATGTATGGAGCTTGGAATTGTAAGTAATTGAATAGATTTCTTGATTGTACAAGGATTGGCGAGGGTCATATACTTATATATATGACGGCATAAGAGTTTCTTTGGGCATGCGTACGGAGGTGGGTGAATAGATATCTGAACTTGAGTTTCTTCAGTGGCCTCCTGACGGTACTCTAGGGACAACGTCACCTCTTTCCAAGCCAAGTTCAAATATTGAAATACAAGCGGAAGTTTCAAGGTGTAACCACTAACCACAACCTGTCTGCAGAGAGACGACGGGCCAGATGAACGGAAAGTGCAGCCATTAATGCAATGCAGCTAATGGCGTCCAAGTTATTTGCAATTATTCTTGTTCGGGTCAAGGAGATTAATGAGCTCTACATGACCATAACCGTTACCATTGCTTATTTTAGCTAGAATGATATTAGTAATCATGTCATCAGTAGGGTCATTTGGATCTTGTTTTGGCAATAACATTGTGGCATGATTCAAAACAGTGGAATTGGCACAGGCAAAATAATTGTATAGTAAGGGCGCAATCAATCGACTAAAAGTATACAAACAAGATGAGGTGCACAACCAAACCGTAAAAGATGATATGGTTGTAGGTACTAGACAATGGTCACAAGACGAGTATAAAATCGTAAGCAAAAGCCAAAAGCAAATATATAATCATTAAGATAACAACACTAAAAGATCACTTAAGTTGAGGTTTCACAGCAACACATAACTCTATTCAGAAGATTCTTGGTCAGCAACAACACTGGACTTTTGGTCTTGAGAATCATCAACAGATTCTGAAATAGCAAGACCACCACCAGGTGCAAGGCGATTACGCTGCAGTTGTTCCATATATAGATATGGATCAAAGGTAGAGTTGGAATCATTCATGATTTTGACAAATTCAATCGTGGTTGGTAAGTGAGCATTACCTATCCCCTCCATGTCGTTCATGGCCCTCAAGTTCTTGTATTCCGCTACCACAGAAAAACGAGCCATATCCCAAGCACTATGAGCATGAAACTTCTTTTTAGAAGATGCAACACCATAACCCTTTTTAGAAGATTCTTGGTCAGCAACAACACTGGAGTTTTGGTCTTGAGAATGATCATCAGCAGATGAGTCTGAAATAGCAAGACCACCAAGCTTAGGGCGATTACGCTGCATTTCTCCCAGATATGCATAGGGATCAAATGTAGATTTGGAATTATTAATGACGCGCACAAATTCGTTCGCGGGTAGCAAGTGACCATTACCTATCCCCGCCCTTTCGTTCCTCACCCTCAAGATATAATATTGCTGCATAACACCAAATCGAGCCGTATCCCAAGATGTCCACACGCCAGCCTTCATCTTCTCGTGTTTTCTTTTCTTTCTTTTAGGGTTTCGTTTCTATTACAATAAATTTCCCTATTTATATCTGGTATTTGGTCGATTTTGCTCCTTTTACTTCTTCCTATTTTTTCTTTTAACTTTCAGTTTTGCTTCCTTTTACTTCTTCCTATTTTCTCTATGGGTAAATGTCGAAAATACACAATGTACTTTCTGAAATGATCCATTATGCCCATCGAACTTTTTATGTTTGATTTGCACACTTGCCACGTAGGATTTTGGTCAAACAATTGAATATACCTTTGACTTAACGGAACCGTTAGTTAATTTTACATTGTTGGTCGATTAGCTAACTATCATCAAATCATCATCATCTTCATCTTCATCTTCATCTTCATAAACATCATCATCAACATCAACAATTACCAGATCCATCTTCATAAAAAAATCACACATCGAAATATTGAAACAGGCAACAAGGAGAAGACTGTAGACTGAAGCAAATCTACAATGACCTGGAATCTTACTGCTAACATTTTCACTCGGTGTGGGAAAGTTGTTACAAAGCCTTCTGTAAAACCCGCATGCTTTTACCATGAATAGTACCTTTAGATCGTACGTACAAGATTAAAACTTTCCTTTTATAGCATGTTTACGTTCACGTATAAGAATTTTAAGTATTACGTACGTGTTAGAACACGATAAGTATTTAATACGTATGAACACACAATAATTATTCAAATAATAATTATAATGACGAACATGCGATCATGAAATTATGAACGTAATTTAATCACGGGATAATATTAATTACGTATATATATTTATTACGAACACAAATAAATATATTAAGTCACGATTAATAATTAATAAGAACACATAAAACACGAACACGATAAAACACGAACACACACTATAATATTTAGACTCGAGAAAAGTACGGGTTACCCCATGTGGGGCCCCCTACCCGCGGCTACACCAAGGAAATGGGCCAAGCCCATATTAATTTTACTAAACAAGAGAATTAGGAAAATCTTGTGTCATTTATCACAAAATCAAGAAATAACAAAAACCCTAAAATCTTTTCTTCTTGCTCCTCTTTGGCCGCCGGTTTTAAGAACACACAAGGGGGTGTTCGGTTGATTTTTGATCTTGAAAATTGTGCAAGCATTCGTGTGTGTTCATCCTTAATTAATCCACATATTCGGTATAACTTTTTAACCTTTTCTTTTATGTTTTGATTTAATGAATCACATGAAATCATGATGTTTTTAAAAACTAATTAAAAACAATTGTTAAAACATGTTAGTGATCATGGGGTAAATCAAAACAAGGGTTATTAGGGGTGTTTTGTGTTGGCCGACGCCTAACCGAGCCCAAGGGGGGTCTCGGCTTGGCTTATTACCCACCACCGAGACCATATGGTCTCGGTATGGTGGTGGTGGTCCCACGGCAGCAGCAAACAAGGGGAACCCCGACCTTGGTTCGGGGTATGGTGTTGATTACGGGTTCGGTTCATGGTTTCTAGTCACGGGTCCGGTTCATAGATTATTTTTTTAAGGTTTATGATTTTACTAGTTACTCCCTCCGTCCCATAGTAACAGTCCATGTTACTATATTTGGACGTCCCATATTAATAGTCCAGTCCAAAAATAGATAAGAAATATAAATCAAGTTTACAATATTACCCTCACTTTAAGGTATTATTACAACTAATAAATAAGTTGTAAATTAATTGGTTAAGGGTATAATCGTAATTGTGTAAAAAGTAATAGAGAGAAAGCTGAAAAAGTGATGTTTTTATTAAACTGCGTATTTTTGGTGGCTGGACTATTATTATGGGACGGAGGGAGTATGTGTTAAAAATTCAATTAATAAAACATGACATGATTAATTTAATTAACATGACTTAGGTTATAAATTTAATTATTAGATCATGAATTTTAACCTAAGTATTTATATTTTATTAGATCTTATAATTAATTAATTATTAAAAAGCATGACTATAATTAATTAATTAACATGACTTAGGTTATATTATTAATAATTAATAATGCATGTTTTAACCTAAGTATTTTACCTTTATTTAATTAAAAACATGATATATTTTATTAAATACTTTTAACATATAGTTTATTTAATTTACATGTAAAAATTAATAAACTATACTTTATAACTACATGACTTAGAATAATAATCAGAAAACACTTAAGCTTATATAATTAGCTTATTTAACCAGCTTATATCTATTTATGGAAACTTTCAATTTTTAAAAACTTATCTATTTTAAGCAGTAGTTCTATTTAGAAACTTTCTATTTTTGGAAACTTTCTATTTTTTGTAACTTTCTATTTTTAGAAACTTTCTATTTTTGGAAACCTGCTATTTTTAGAAAGTTACTTATTATTACACAGCAAGTATAATAATACATGAAATACAAGTAATACTTAGTCAGAATAGACAGAATATAAGATAAATACGGTATAAAGCTTAAACAGTAAAACATGACATGAACGTATAAAATAAGTTAAGACATGACATAAAACAAGTTATGTATTTAGTAATCAGATACTTATACACGTATGTATTTATGTAGCATTAGTGATACCGAAGTAGGACTCTCTTCCGTTCGTCTTCTTCGTTCACTAGACATAAGGTACGGATTCCCGTCCTTTCAGTATGGACATTCTTTCCTTATTAGGATTCCCCGTATACAGCCAACTATTTTCCCATAGTATAAGTTGTATGTTTGATTTCTTATGTTTAATTAAAATACCTAAAGCTATATACATGCATGACCAGTTTCACCTAGTTATGGAGGTACCATAACCATAACACTAGAGGCACTGGTGTTATGACTTCCCCACGGCGGAGTGATTGCTCGTGGCGTCCCTTCAGCTTTTGGCCATATTATTATATTTATCATGTGGGGCGTATGGGTGCATCCTAGTTACATGTTTTTCAGCAGATTACTCAGTGTGAATGTGGTGTGTGCCTTGCATCCTTCACAAGAAGCTGATCCCTCCTACCCAAAACCAGTATATTAAATTAGAGGCAGCCCCTCTAATTTGCATGATGAGGTCACCCCTCCAAGTACTCATGCACGGTGGATTTTTCATGACCTATATTGGCTAATGGTAAAATATGTTAAACAGTTTTTACAAGATAAACATAAGGCTTTTCAAACTATAAAACCAGTTTTACTAAGACTTAACCGGGTTATTCGGGACTTAGTTTCTTCCGCTGTTATATGCTTATATGCTTATATTATTCATGCTTTATTATACATCCGTGCACTGAGCGTATTGCTCAGCCGTTTTCCTTTTCATGTTCCTAAAACGGCAGGTACTCAGGGACGCTCGTAGACTTTAGGCGTACGTGCATATGGACTGGAAGCTTTCTAGCCGTTCTTTACTTTATGCATTATCTATACTTTGATACTCTTTCCATGGACATTGTTTAGTCCTTTCATTTACAGTACTTATGTTTGTGTGTGATGAGCTTTACTGTTGGACTACCGATTTTTGATTTCAGTATTTCCTTTTTATGGTCATGTAATGTTTTAGACATTTATCCTTGTATGCTTTGATGACACGCCATAATTATGCGTGACATTCCATTATCAAAATGGGGTGTTATAATTATGGTATCAAAGCCAAGGCTTCGACCTGTAGGCTCTCAAAACATGACCTGTGATTAGTGGGTAGTCACTATAGTCTTCCTAGAACTGACAGTCGGTTTTCATGCATTCATCATTTTAATGCATACATATATATGTCATTGTCACAGGTTTATAACTAAGTAACGGTTGGTAAAGGACTGGCCCTATTTAGTCGCATGTGTTTTATCAAAACTTTTAAATTTGGGACCGACCCATAGGCGTCCCCTCGCTATGTATTTTATTTTGGGTGAACTGACCATAGGCGTTCACTGTCGAGCATAAGAAAGTTTTCATAAAACTGCATCATGCATTCATGTACAAATTTTCTTGCATAAAATTTTTTCTCTTGATTTATTGGTATAAATTATTTTTTTTCATGAATATATATTTTATGTTTTGATATGTTTAATCATGTATTTTATGTTATACTGTCAGATGGTTCTCACACGCGAGCAGGAACAACTCAATGCAGCAATCCAAGCTGCAATGCAAGCTTTGCTTCCTCAACTGAGGAATGACATCAGGGTTGAGGTTCTGGCTGCCAACAATCAGCAGCAAAACCAAGCACCTCCTCCTCCTCCTCCTCCTCCTCCTCTAGTGACATTGGCAATATGGCTGGAGAGATTCAACAAGCTCCGTCCTCGAGCTATCGAGAGAACAGATAGCCCTAGTGAAGCTGAAAGCTGGTTGGCTCACATCAAGAAGATCTTCGATGCTATAGGTTGTGACCCCGTGTTCAAGGTGAGGTTGGCATGTTACCGGTTCAAAGGCGATGTGTTAAATTGGTGGTTAGCATTGAAGCATTCTGAGGGAGGTGATAATTGGGTGGCTGGTTTGACATGGGCTCAGTTCAAAGATAGGGTGATGGAGCAGTTCTTTCCCAAGGCTGAGCAAGATAAGCTTAAGAGGGAGTACCATGGGATCCGACAGAGAGCTGGGGAGAATAGCAATGAGCTCATGCAGCGCTTTCTCCGCTTAGCTGGTTTCCTTGGTGCAGCGGCAGGTACTCCTGAAGAGCAGGCACACCACTTTAGGTGGGCTCTCCGCACATCGGTCGCAAACAACTTGGTGTGTGCTGCGTTCAACACAGTAGCACAAGTGACCGATGCGACACGTAAGCTGGAGATACTGCATGCGAGAGATGAGTTCGGGGAGGCTGAGAAACCCGACAAGAGGTAAACATTCGTATTTAAGCGGTGACCAATCCGTATTCTTTCTATATATGTCAATTATTCATCTCTTTAAATTGTATCTTCCAGGCAGAAAACTGGGGACCGGTCTCAGTCGGCTACTCAGCAGCAGCCTAATCTGCCTAAGGGAAACGGTCAGACTAACGACCGTTCTGCTACGGATAGGCGTGGCGGTAATGATAATTACCGTAACAACGTTGGACACTCCAACGGCAGCGAGTCCTAATACATACGCATTTTCTTATGATTTCATGTTATAACTCATAATTCTGACACTTTAGCAAATCTTCTACCAGGAACCATGGAAACGGTAGGGACCAGAACCAGAGAGGTTCACAACCTAGCCGTCCAGCTATCACTGGTATTCAATCTTATGATTCTTCGCATTGTCCTTTGTACCCTATTATCATGTCTCATGTAAAATGTTTTAACAGGTCCTCAACCAGCCAGAGCACCTGCTGGAGGATATACTCATCCTCTTTGCTCTAATTGCCACCGTAGGTATCCAGGGCCATGTCGTCGCGACACCGACGCATGCTTCAAGTGTGGTCTTCCTGGCCATCGCATGAAGGACTGTTGTAAGGGCGAGATGGAGGGCACATCAAGACATGCTGATACCAAGCCGCCTCCTACCACTGGACGTGTCTACATGACATCTTGAGATCAGGCCAAAAAGTCTACATGTACCATCACTGGAATCTTGTATATGTATGGTCAAGCTGCGTGTGTTCTATTTGATACGGGTGCTACTCACTCGGTCATTTCTACTGCTTATGCTAAGAACATTAGGATGCTCCCCATGCCACTAGATAATAGACTTAGTATTTCTACGCCTTTGAGGGACTCTGTATTAATCACCCATGTATACAAGAGTCTTCCCCTAGATTTTGATGATAAGTTTCGTCCTGTTGACGCACTTCCGCTGGACATGAATGACTTTGACATGATTTTGGGCATGGATTGGCTATCCAAGCATCATGCTACCATAGACTGCCATTCATATCGAGTCATCTTCGGTGATGTTAATGCACCAGAGTACATTCACAACGGGTTCGTACCCGGAAGGTCTGTACAAATCATATCTACCCTGCAAGCACGTGCATTGCTGTAACATGGCTGCGAGGGTTATCTAGCTACGGTTCACGAGATGGATGCTGAATCTCCATCAATTCAGGATCAACCAATAGTGTCGGAATTCCAAGATGTATTTCCAGAAGAACTTCTGGGCATACCGCCTACACGAGAAGTAGAATTCAATATCGAGCTTATCCCCGGAGCGGAACCGATTTCCAAAGCTCCTTATCGCATGGCTCCCATAGAGTTAAAGGAGCTGAAGGATCAACTGCAAGAACTTCTGGAACGAGGTTTCATTCGACCGAGCGCATCTCCATGGGGCGCACTGGTCTTATTTGTTAAGAAGAAGGACGGCAGTATGCGTCTTTGCATAGACTATCGCGAGCTCAACAAAATTACTATCAGGAATAGGTATCCACTGCCGCGCATAGACGATCTGTTTGACCAACTCCAAGGGGCCAAACACTTCTCCAAGATTGATCTTAGGTCAGGCTATCATCAACTACGGGTTAAGGAGCAGGACATCGCCAAGACTGTTTTTCGTACCCGCTATGGCCACTACGAATTTGTAGTCATGCCATTCGGCCTGACCAATGCTCCAGCAGTGTTCATGGATTTGATAAACAGAATCTTCCATGAATTTCTGGATAAGTTCATCATTGTCTTCATCGATGACATCCTGATTTTCTCAAAGTCCAAGGAAGAACACGAAGACCATCTTCGTACAGTACTACAGATTCTTCGCCAGAAGCAGCTGTATGCTAAATTCTCCAAGTGTGAGTTTTGGTTAGACAAGGTGGCATTCTTAGGTCACATTGTATCAGCAGAAGGAATCACTATGGATCCAGCGAAGGTTGCGGCTATTACTAAGTGGCCGAGACCGACATCAGCGACTGAAGTCCGCAGTTTCTTAGGCTTAGCTGGCTATTACCGTAGGTTCGTGGAGAACTTTTCCCGCTTAGCACTACCATTGACCAAACTGATGCGGAAATAGAAGAAATTCGTCTAGACTGAAGAACGAGAGAAGAGCTTTGAAGACCTGAAGCAGAAGCTAGTATCTGCACCTATTCTTACTCTCCCATCTGGTACGGGTGGATTTCAAATCTACAATGATGCATCGGGGAAGGGACTTGGCTGTGTTCTCATGCAACATGAGAAAGTGATCGCGTACGCTTCACGGCAGCTTAAGCCTTATGAATAAAATTACCCTACACATGACTTGGAACTTGCTGCAGTCGTGTTTGCATTGAAGATATGGAGGCACTACTTATATGGAGAATCATGTGACATTTTCACGGACCACAAGAGCTTGAAGTATATCTTCACTCAGCGTGAATTGAACATGAGGCAGAGGAGATGGTTAGAGCTATTGAAGGATTATGACATTAATCTGCAGTATCATCCCGGAAAGGCAAATGTAGTAGCAGATGCACTTAGCAGGAAGTTCGGAATGATCAACGGCATTAAGGTTGAGGAGGAAATCATAAGAGACTTGGAGCGACTAGACATAGAGATCATGGTATCCGGGTGATAATTCAGAATTTGGAGAAGCAGACGAAATTCAGAGTAGATGCAGATGGTATCGTATGGCAGGGCATGAGACTTGGTGTTCTTGATGATCAAGAACTCCGGGAAGCCTTGTTAGCTAAAGCTCATAGCTCCCCATTCTCTATACATCCTGGTTCGACTAAGATGTACCATGACATCAAGCAGTACTTGGTGGAGTGGTATGAAATAGGATGTTGCCACTTACGTCTCCAAATGTCTTACCTGCCAGCAGGTTAAGATCGAGCATCAGCGATCTGGCGGTCTCCTTCAATCTTTAGATATTCCAGAGTGGAAGTGGGACAAAATCACCATGGATTTTGTTACTGGTCTTCCGCCAACCAAGAGGAAGCACGATGCAATTTGGGTTATCGTAGATCGACTTACCAAATCAGCTCATTTCTTACCGATTCGCAAGGAAGATTCGGTCAGTAAACTCGCCGATACGTATAGAAGAGAGATCATGAGATTCCACGGTGCTCCATCCAGCATCGTCTCAGACAGAGATCCTCGTTTCACTACGCGATTTTGGAAGAGTCTGTAGAAAGCTTGGGGTACACAACTTAAGCTTAGCATGGCTTTTCATCCTCAAACAGACGGGCAGTCGGAGCGAACGATTCAGACATTGGAAGACATGTTGAGGTCATGTGCGTTGGAATGGACGGGTGATTGGGACGATTGCATCTGTTTGGTGGAGTTTTCATACAACAATAGTTGGCACGCAAGTATCAAGTGTGCTCCTTTCGAGATGTTGTATGGCAGGAAGTGTCGCGCCCCAATCTGCTGGGATCAGGTTGGTGAGCGAACACTTGAAGGACCAGAGATCATAGAGATGACTAATGAGAGGGTCGCAGTAGCTAAGCAGAAACTTCAAGAAGCACGGTCACGTCAGAAGAGTTACGCCGATAAGCATCGTCGGGACATACATTTTAACGTAGGAGATCACGTCTTTCTTAAGGTTTCGCCGGCACGTGGTGTTAGACGCTTCGGGATCAAAAGGGAAGCTCACTACTCGTTTCATCGGACCGTTTGATATCATTGAACGAGTCGGTGAAGTATCTTACCGGTTAGCGTTACCTCCGCAGATTTCGCATGTACACAATGTGTTTCATGTGTCCTTACTCAGAGGGTATCAGTATCATCCCCTTCACATGGTTCAGTATCCATTGGAAAAGATACGTGAAGATCTCACTTTCATAGAAGAACCCGAACGAGTTCTTGACAGACAAGAACGAGTCATGAGAAGGAAGACGATTCCATTCGTCAAAATCCTTTGGAGGGATCATACCGAGCGGGAAGCCAAACAGAGGAGTCTATCCGGGCTTCTTACCCCCATTTCATATTTTGAATTCGGGTATGTTCTTTTTTTCCAGTTTACTTTATCTATAATTCGGGGACGAATTATTCTTTTTAGGGGGGAAGAGTTGTAAAACCCCCATGCTTTTACCATGAATAGTACCCTTTAGATCGTACGTACAAGATTAAAACTTTCCTTTTATAGCATGTTTACGTTCACGTATAAGAATTTTAAGTATTACGTACGTGTTAGAACGCGATAAGTATTTAATACGTATGAACACACGATAATTATTCAAATAATAATTATAATCACGAACATGCGATCATGAAATTATGAACGTAGTTTAATCACGGGATAATAATAATTACGTATATAAATTTATTACGAACACAAATAAATATATTAAGTCATGGTTAATAATTAATAAGAACACATCAAACACGAACACGATAAAACACGAACACACACTATAATATTTAGACTCGAAAAAAGTACGGGTTATCCCATGTGGGGCCCCCTACCCGCGGCTACACCAAGGAAATGGGCCAAGCCCATATTAATTTTACTAAACAAGGGAATTAGGAAAATCTTGTGTCATTTATCACAAAATCAAGAAATAACAAAAACCCTAAAATCTTTTCTTCTTGCTCCTCTTTGGCCGCCGGTTTTAAGAACACACAAGGGGGTGTTCGGTTGATTTTTGATCTTGGAAATTGTGCAAGCATTCGTGTGTGTTCATCCTTAATTGATCCACGTATTCGGTATAACTTTTTAACCTTTTCTTTTATGTTTTGATTTAATGAATCACATAAAATCATGATGTTTTTAAAAACTAATTAAAAACAATTATTAAAACATGTTAGTGATTATGGGGTAAATCAAAACTAGGGTTTTTAGGGGTGTTTTGTGTTGGCCGACGCCTAACCGAGCCCAAGGGGGTCTCGGCTTGGCTTATTACCCACCACCGAGACCATATGGTCTCGGTATGGTGGTGGTGGTCCCACGGCAGCAGCAAACAAGGTATTTTTAGAAACTTTCTATTTTTGGAAACTTTCTATTTTTGGAAACCTGCTATTTTTAGGAAGTTACTTATTATTACACAACAAGTATAATAATACATGAAATACAAGTAATACTTAGTCAGAATAGACAAAATATAAGATAAATACGGTATAAAGCTTAAAACAATAAAACATGACATGAACGTATAAAATAAGCTTAGACATGACATAAAACCAGTTATGCATTTAGTAATCAGATACTTATACACGTATGTATTTATGTATCATTAGTGATACGGAAGTAGGACTCTCTTCCGTTCGTCTTCTTCGTTCGCTGGACATAAGGTGCGGATTCCCGTCCTTTCAGTAGGACATTCTTTCCTTATTAGGATTCCCCGTATGCAGCCTACTGTTTTCCCATAGTATAAGTTGTATATTTGATTTCTTATGTTTAATTAGAATACCTAAATCCATATACATGCATGACCAGTTTCACCTAGTTATGGAGGTACCATAACCATAACACTAGAGCCACTGGTGTTATGACTTCCCCACGGCGGAGTGATTGCTCGTGGCGTCCCTTCAGCTTTTGGCCATATTATTATATTTATCATGTGGGGCGTATGGGTGCATCCTAGTTACATGTTTTTCAGCAGATTACTCAGTGTGAATGTGGTGTGTGCCTTGCATCCTTCACAAGGAGTTGATCCCTCCTACCTAAAACCAGTATATTAAATTAGAGGCAGCCCCTCTAATTTGCATGATGAGGTCACCCCTCCAAGTATTCATGCACGGTGGATTTTTCATGACCTATTTTGGCTAATGGTAAAATATGTTAAACAGTTTTTACAAGATAAACATAAGGCTTTTCAAACTATAAAACCAGTTTTACTAAGACTTAACCGGGTTATTCGGGACTGAGTTTCTTCCGCTGTTATATGCTTATATGCTTATATTATTCATGCTTTATTGTACATCCGTGCACTGAGCGTATTGCTCAGCCGTTTTCATTTTCATGTTACCAAAATGGCAGGTACTCAGGGACGCTCGTAGACTTTAAGCGTACGTGCATATGGACTGGAAGCTTTCTAGCCTTTCTTTACATGATGCATTATCTATACTTTGATACTCTTTCCATGGACATTGTTTAGTCCTTCCATTTACAGTACTTATGTTTTTGTGTGATGAGCTTTACTTTTGGACTACCGATGTTTGATTCCGGTATTTCCTTTTTATGGTCATGTAATGTTTTAGACATTTATCCTTGTATGCTTTGATGACACGCCATAATTACGCGTGACATTCCATTATTAAAATGAGGTGTTACACCTTCAATCATCATAACCAGTTTGACATAAATGAGGGATGATAATGGACCGTATGCAAATGCTTCCAACCCATTGTTTTCAAGTTCAGACTAATAGTGGTCCAAAAACATCAACACTTCAGAAAGTACTAAATTGAAACGATAAATGAGAGATTTGGAAATACAATCTCCAGTAAAATACTCTACAGGAGATCTATAAAGTTGGATCAGATATGCTAGTTTGGGAGCAACTCTTCAGCCTTTTCCACCCAAACGTTGTAGATATCATCGGCAAAAAGTACAAATTGAACCTGCATAAATAGCATAAAGTAAGTTATATGGAAAAGGGAAATCAACCTCACAATTACATGTGGATTGGTAATACCTCCTTAATGTCATTGCAGTTCTCTTTTATTGTAGATATGGAAAAGGGAAATGAACCTCCGATTGGAGTTTATAGGAATATCATTTTTATGAAGTGGATCTGAAAACTCCAATCGGATATGGTAATTGTTTATGAAGTGAATATCATTTTTATGAAGTGAATATCATTTTTTATGAGTTTATAGGAATATCATTGTTGCTTCTTTCTGGATGTGGATCTGGTAATTTGTTTATGAAGATGATGATGAAGATGTTTGATGAAGATGATGATGATATAATGATAGTTAGATAAGGGACCAACAATGTAAAACAAAAGGACAAGTTAACGAAATAACTAAAGGTTCCGTTAATTCAAAGGTAAATTCAAATGTTTGACCAAAATCAGCGGGCAAATCGAACATAAAAAAATTTCAAGGGCATAATGGATCATTTCAGAAGATACGTCATTTACCCTTTCTCTACTGGCTCACTTATAAGACTCCATCACGCGTGAGATATGCTAAAAGCATGCATTATTGACTTTGGAGAAAGTTAGAATACTCATTTGCCATTGCCTGAGTTTTCATATAATAACTGTTACCATTGATTTGCATCATTTGAAGCACTTTAGGGCAAAAAAATGCATGAAGTTCAACTAATTAGATCAGAATTAGTGCAAACAAACAACTCATGTGATGATAGTTGTGCTTAAGGATAAACTTAAGACATCTAGAGATCGACAAAAGAGCTTGGCTAATCATACAAGGAAACCGTTTAAAGTTTAGCGTTGGTGACTATGTCATGTTAAATGTTTCGTTCTTGAAAGATGTAGTACGTTTTGATAAGAAGGGAAAGTTAGCCCCAAGGTATGTGGGACCATTTGAGATTCTTGAAAGAATTGGTCTTGTAGCCTATAAATTGAGACTACTTGAGGAGTTGAGTAGTGTGCAAGACATATTTCATGTATCTAAGTTGAAGAAGTGTTTGGCTGATGCAAACTTGCATGTGCCATTAGATGACATCAAGGTTGATAAGACTTTGCGTTTTGTAGAAGAACCGTTAGAAATAATAGGTCGTGAGGTTAAGAAGCTAAAGCTAGTAGAATACCTATAGTTAAGGTTAGTTGGAATTCTAATACTTAATGATAATCCGTTAAGTTTTTACATTTCACGTTCACTGTCGCCAACACCACCAATCATAATAGCCACCACCAGCCCTACCCACAAATACCACCACACCGTGTGCTCTTATCAGTCACACCAAAAACACTCTCACATTGAAACCCACGTTATTATTAGCTTAATATACATTTAGATTGCTCAAATTGTATAGATACACGTAATGTTCATTGATGTGTAAACACAAACTCATGAAATGTTATGTATTAGTCTTTATTAGCCTAAAGTCGTGTCTAGGGTATAAGTTCTAAGTTTCCTAAATAGCCAAGTACAATAAAGGTCAGTTGGTTGTGTCAAAGCCCAACCCGACTCGTGTCTATGTAATAGTCGGTCCCCCCTCATCTCTATAAAAGGAGGTGAGGGGGGATAGGATTCACAACGCTTCTTTATCAATAATACTAATTGGGAAGATTAGGGATTCGTACCTTGTGTCACTTTTCTGTCGATTGCTTGTTGTGTGTGTTTTGCGATCGATGTTTGTTCTGCATCTAGTATCCAGGATTGTAGTCAAATTTACTACAAGTGGTATCACGAGCTTAGGTTCGAGTCCCGCTGGTTACTAGGAATCGATCGTTGAAGGTGCTTGTTGGTCGGATCGCGGTCATCAAGGAGGAGGAGCAGGGTTTCGATAGAAAGGTTTTCTTCTTGTGGATTCGACTGAAAGGTCGTCGATCGAAGGTCTGGGTGGTGTCTGGTTTTTGTCGCCATTGTTACATCGAGGAAGAAGACACGGTTTGGTTTGTTTTGTTTAGCAAAGTCAAACACAAATACTTCATAAACAGGTTTGATTAAAGAAGTGGGCCAAAGTTGATATTTACATTGGGCCAAAACTAAAACTAAAATATTTGGTTTTATATTTACTTTTTTGTTTTGTTTTGGTTTATAAACAAAAGGAAAAAGGTTTTATATAATTTGAAGTATTTTTACACAAGGGTACTTCGTAATTCGTGATTGTGAGGTTTAATATATCACAAGGTTTAGCGAATTATCGAAGGGGCTTTGTCGGTTTGTGATTGTGAGGTTTTTCACAAGGTTTAGCAAATCAACAAAGGGATAAAGAAGCGTTCAAGACTTGTCGAGGTTGCAAGATTTCTTAGGTTATTAGAAATCAAGTTTGCAAAATTAAATGTACGACAATGGTTACTTCAAAAGGCGTCGGGTACTTTCTTGATTCAAGGGTTGTCGATTTGTTGGATAGGTTAATTTCCAAGGTTCAATCGATATTTGAGTAAGAAAGTATTTGATTTTGAAGGGTTACTTGGTTTGATCGATTTATAAGATTTTTATCTTAGGGTTATTTCGATAAATCAAGGGTGTTTTATACACGGAGTACTTTGCTAGATCATGTTTTTTATGTATGTGAATTCACAAAAGGTTAAACGGTTAGCAAAGGGTTATATTAAGATGACGCTGAGTAAATTTAACATCGAGAAATTCGATGGGAGGAATGACTTTGGGTTATGGCAGGTAAGGATGAAGGCTTGCTGGAACATCTGGAATTAGATGTAGCATTGGAGGAATTACCCGCCACCACAATAGTGGCTTACGATAACGTCATTCAGAAAAAGGCTTACAGCGCATTGATCTTGTGTTTGGATGATCAGGTCCTATGGGAGATCACCAAGGAAACGACTGCAGCGGGGATTTGGAAAAAGTTAGAGACTTTATACATGACAAAGTCTTTAGCTAATCGTTTGTACTTGAAGAAATAGTTATATACTTTTCAAATGCATCAAGGTCAGCGTCAGTCTGAACATATTGATGAGTTTCACAAGCTTGTAGGTGACTTAGCGGCTATAGATACTGCTATATCAGATGAGGATCAGGCATTATTGTTACTCACATCTTTACCATCATCTTAGGATAATTTCGTGGAGACTTTGCTATATGGTCGGGATATTTTGAAGCTAGAAGACGTGGTCGCGACACTTAATTCTAGGGAACTTCAGAAGATGACGGAAGCAAAGGGTGATGGTGGTGAAGGGTTGTATGTGAGGGAGAGATTTGGTCAGAGAGATATGGGGTAGGGTGAAAATAGTTCGTGGTCAAAGTCATAAGGAAGGAGCGGTAGACTCAGGTGTTATATATGTCAGTCTGAAGATCATTTGAAGAGGGATTGTCCTAGGTATAATCACAAGAAATCTCAAGGTTTTTTCAGGAGTAAAGATCAGGTATCCGGTTCTGGAGTTGATGGGTATGGCAATGCTGATGTTATGATGGCTATGAGTGTTGATGAACTTTTAGACTGGGTCATGGATTTAGGGGGCTCATACCATATGACACACAGGAGAGATTACTTGGTTGATTTTAAGGAGTATGACGGTGGTAATGTAATGCTAGGTGATGGCAGGGAATGCCGTGTACGGGTGACATGAAAGGTTCGAGTACGAATGAGGGATGGAACAAGTTTCGTGTTGGACAACGTCAAGTATGTTCCGAAATTAAGACGAAACTTGATATCGTTGGGCACTCTTGAAAAAGAGGGTTTTACCGTGAATATGCAGTCGGGCAAGATCAAGGTTATAAAGGGTTCACTGGTGGTACTATCAGGAACGAGAAGGGCTAATTGTGTATATACCCTGAACGGTCAGGCTGTGACCGGGAAGACAATGAAGGGTAGGAAGCAGTTAGGAAAATTTCAGACTGGGTGGAAGATCAAGACGGGTAATTTTCTTGAGTCTTGTAATCAGAAGTCTACACAACAATGTATGAAGAGTGAGGTCGCCAAACATTTGGATGTTGTAGGGTTACAGCAGCAGAATGGGTTGGTTGAGGAGATGAACGTGACACTCTTGGATAAGGTATGTTGTTTTCTGATTCAGTCTGGTCTGTCTAAGGTTTTTTGGACAGAGGATACAACCATGTATACATATCTAGATAATAGGTTACCATCAGCAGCGATTGGATCCAAGAAGACTATAGATATGTTGGGGTTTTTTGGTTGGCTTGCTAGTATTAAGCAAGGGATGCTTGAACCGGTTAAGGTCAAGTGCATATTCCTAGGATACCGTAAAGGTATGAATGTTTATCAACTTTGGAGGTTAGATGACGTTTCAATGGGAGTGCTTTATAGGAATATGGGTTTCAATGAAAGGCTGGAATACAGGAAAACTTTCATTGGTTCTGGTGTATGAACAAGTTCAGTGCATGTGTTGCAAGGAGTTGAGTTTGAGGTAGAACCTCGAGAGGATCATTCATTTGAGGTGGAACCTCAGGGAAATGTTGACCATGTAGATGTTTCAAAAGAAGTACAAACTCAAGATTTGATATACTATCATCTAGCACGTGATAGGGGGCAACACTTAGCACGGTAACTATTCAAGGAAGACAGTAATGAGGCTGCTTTTGCAGTTGCTGCAGTGGAGAAGATTTATGCACATGAGTCATTGACTTTCAATTGCTTGTGAGGTTCTTTCCAAGTGGATGGGTGGATTGAAAGAAAAAATGGATACTCGGTTAGATGTGTATGTGCTCAGCAACGGTTGCAGGAAAAGGAGTGACGACAGATACGGTTATTACTGGGAGTATACACCAGGTATGTTCGTACATCTATGTATCTATACAGATTGTATGGTATTTTCTTGCGGATGCAAGGCTGATTTCTCGGTTACCAAGGGTTTGTTGGTTAAAGCAAAAGGAAATATACTTGGTATTAAGATCATCAGGAATCAGAGTGGTAATACTCTGAGGGTGTCACAATCTAGGTTTTACAATGGAAATTTGGTACAGACTTTGTTGAAGGGACACTTCATACTGTCGTTGGAGGATAGGGACTGTGATGTGGAAAAGAATCAAGTGGTCATATATATGCAGTTGGAAGCCAGGAGTATCAGGTGGTCTGCACGAGACCCGACATAGCATCTGCAGATGTGGATATGTTGGATGGGTTTGATCGTGGATTACAGACAAACGTGAAGGTTTTTGTGGATTTTGACTACACCATGGGTAGATCGATCACTTTCACGGGTAGATCAATCACAAGGTACGGGGTGCTGATACATGGATGTGCGAGGACCTGGGAAGCTAAGTTGCAGCACACAGAGGCTTTGTTGACAACTAAAGCGGAGTATATGACACTTACGGAGGTTGTGAAATGAGCTATTTGGCTAAGGGGATTCTTGGAAGAGTTAGGCGTGAAGCTTAACACTATCGCAGTTAATTGTGATAATCAGGGCGCGATTCATTTATCGGGGAATCGTGTTTTTCATGATACGACTAAGCACATCAATGTGCGTTATCACTTTATCGGAGGAGTCTTTGATGCAAAGACAGGTACTGAACACAATGATGTGGATACCTTGAGGAAGGTGGTACCTGGACGCAAGTTACAACACTTCTTGGAGTTGTTGAGTGTTGGGATAGGCTAATATAAGCCTAAGGTGGAAATTGTTATGTATTAGTCTTTATTAGCCTAAAGTCGTGTCTAGGGTATAAGTTCTAAGTTTCCTAAATAGCCAAGTACAATAAAGGTCAGTTGGTTGTGTCAAAGCCCAACCCGACCCGTGTCTATGTAATAGTCAGTTCCCCCTCATCTCTATAAAAGGAGGTGTCTATAAAAGGAGGTGAGGGGGGATAGGATTCACAACGCTTCTTTATCAATAATACTAATCGAGAAGATTAGAGATTCGTACCTTGTGTCACTTTTCTGTGGATTGCTTGCTGTGTGTGTTTCACGATGGATGTTTGTTCCGCATCTAGTATCCAGGATTGTAGTCAAATTTACTACATGAAAGTATATGAAAGATTTCTAAAATATAAACATAACCCAAACCTAATGTCATCCTTTTGTAATTGGATATTGATTGTTACGGTAATATGCTGGATAAGCAAGTATAAATCGAGAATCCAAGGTAGAAAGAGAGCTTACTTTCAGCTGAGACAGGATCTTGTGTTTGTGCTGAAGATGTATGGAGCTTGGAATTGTAAGTAATTGAATAGATTTCTGGATTGTACAAGGATTGCAAGGGGCATATACTTATATATATAACCGCATAAGATTTTCTTTGGGCATGCGTACGGAGGTGGGGTGAATAGATATCTGAACTTGAGTTTCTTCAATGGCCTCCTGACGTTACTCTAGGGACAACGTCACCTCTTTCCAAGCCAAGTTCAAATATTGAAATACAAGTGGAAGTTTCAGGGTGTAACCACTAACCACAACCTGTCTGCAGAGAGACGACGGGCCAGATGAATGAAAAGTGCAGCCATTAATGCAATGCAGCTAATGGCGTCCAAGTTATTTGCAATTATTCTTGTTCGGGTCAAGGAGATAATGAGCTCTACATGACCATAACCGTTACCATTGCTTATTTTGCTATGCCATGAGGGGTTTATACGATTACAAAATACAAAGTGATGTTGCATAATGGAACTAGAGCTAGCTAGAATGATATTAGTAATCATGTAATCTGTAGGGGCGCTTGGATCTTGTTTTGGCAATAACATTTGTTGGACATGTTAATCCCTGAAGACTTGTATTAATGTTTCTGCTTTATGTATATTCGTATAACACATGTACAGTATTATTATTAATATGTATTGTAAATAGTTTAGGGCCAGCCCAAGAAAACAGGATAGGCTGCAAAGCCTATTAGGGTTAGCCGGTTGACAGTTATTTAACAAACTGTGTCAATCGACATGTCGTTTAACAATAAACAGACACGTCTATTAAGTACTGTATTATTATTATGTATTGTAAATAGTTTAGGGCCAGCCCAAGAAAACAGGAAAGGCTGCAAAGCCCATTAGGGTTAGGCGGTTGACAGTTATTTAACAAACTGTGTCAATCGACATGTCGTTTAACAATAAACAGACACGTCTATTAAGTCTGTTTATATAGTTTTAGATCGTTGTAAACAAACACAACATTGAATCAATATATTACTGTTTTAGTTAAATCGTGTTTTGTGCAAAATACTTTTCATTCGTTTGTTTCATTCCCACTGCTATACACATATTATCCCACTGCTTTTGTAAACCCATGTCGAATCAAGAATCTCTTCCAGGTTTTAGATGGCATAAAAAGGGCAGACGCCCAGCCATACATAATATCTGGTGTAACACCCCATTTTGATAAATGGAATGTCACGCGTGATTATGGCGTGTCATCAAAGCATGCAAGGTGATATGTAGTAAAACATACATGACCAAAGGGAAAACCGGAATCAAACATCGGTTCCCAAACATAAGCCCAAAACATAAATAAAGGAAATGAACTGAATAAAGACTAAACAAGCATAACTATATGAAGGCAAAAAGGAAAAGAAGTCTCTGGCAGCTTCCATCCTATGTGCGTCCTCCAAATGCTCGAGTCTTGGGTACCTGCCGTTTTGGGACATGGAAAGGAAAGTAACGGCTGAGCAAGACGCTCAGTGCACGGATGTACAATAAAGCATGAAATAGGATAAGCATGTAACATATAACAGCGGAAGACTAAGTACTGAGTAAACTGGTTAAGTAACATGAAAACTGGTTTTATAGTTTGAAAAGCCTTATGTTTAACCTGTGAAAACTGTTTTAACATATAAATACCATAGCCCATATAGGTCATGAAAAGGTCACGTGCATGAATACTTGGAGGGGTGACCTCATCATGCTGATTAGAGGGGATGCCTCAAATCAATATACTGGTTTGGGTAGGAGGGATCAGCTCCTTGTGAAGGGTGCAAGGCACACACCACATTCACCATGATAAACTGAATGAAACATGTAACTAGGATGCACCCATACGCCCCACCTGATATAATAATATGGCCAAACTGAAAAGGGACGCCACGAGCAATCACTCCGTCGTGGGGAAGTCATAACATCGGTGCCTCCAATGCTATGGTTATGGTACCTCCATAACTAGGTGAAACTGGTCATGCTTGTATATGGCTATAGTTTATGCTAAATTAACATAAGCAGTTCAAAACAATAAAACAAATGCTGGGGAAAACAGTTGGCTGCATACGGGGAAATCCTAATAAGGAAGGAATGTCCATACTGAAAGGACGGGAATCCGTACCTCAAGTCCAGTGAAATGAACGGAAGAAAGACTCCTACTTCTGGATCACTAACGCTACATGAATACACACGTGTATAAGTATCGATTCACTGATTACGTACTGGGTTTTGTCTCTCATATTAGCTGATTTGGTATGTTTTAGGTTCTGGTTCACTGTTTAAAGCCTTAAACTGTGTTTATCTAGTGTTCTGATCAATCTGATTAAGTATTACTGGTGTTTCATGTATTAATATACTTACTGTATAATAATAAGTAACTTTCCAAAAATAGCAGGTTTCCAAAAATAGAAAGTTTCCAAAAATAGAAAGTTTCCAAAAATAGAAAGTTACCAAAAATAGAAAGTTTCCAAAAATAGAAAGTTTCCTAAAATAGAATTTACTGCCTAAAATAGATTAGTTTCTAAAAATAGAAAGTTTCCAAAAATAGATCAGCTGCCTTAAATAAATAAGTTTCCATATATAGAAGGTTTCCATGATTAGATTAACTGCCTGAAATAGATTGATTTCCATATATAGAAGGTTTCCATAATCAGATTAGTTGCCTTATTTAATTAAGTTTCTATAAATAGAAGTTTCCATAATTAGAATTAAGCTGATTACATAAGCTAACATATAAGTCTAAGTGTTATAGGCTTATTCTTAAGTCATATGATATAGTGTATAGTTTAATTATTATTTCATGTATTTTAATTAAACTATAGGTTAAGCATTTTAATTAAAGTATAACATGTATTAATTAAAATGAAATGAAAATACTTAGGTTAAAATGTGTATTATTATTAATAATAATATAACCTAAGTCATGTCTAAATTAATTAATTATAGGCATGTTTTAATAATTAATTAATTATAACTTATAACATAAAAAATACTTAGGTTAAATTAATGTCATGATAAACTAATAATTAAAATAACCTAAGTCATGATTTAATTAATATTTCATGTTATTAATTAATTATATCCTAAGTTCATGATTCATAAAAATTACATGTAACATAGATCATGATTTTAACCAACGAACCATGAATCGGGCATGAATTTGACACCGTACCCCGGGCCAAACCCGGGGCACACGTGTCCCCTTGCTGCCGTGGGTCCCACATGAGCCAACCAAGACCAATTGTGGTCTTGGTGGTGGCGGCAATAGCAAACCAAACCCCCCCTCGGGTTTGTTTGCTAGGCGGCCAAAAACAAACACCCTTATAAACCATTCTTTGATTTTAATTAATACCAAAACATGTTAGATCAATGATTAATTACCTTGTTTTCATAAGAAAAATAATAACATGTTCATGAAAATAATCAAAGATTAAAAGAATTAAAAAGAATTAAAAAGAAGGGTTAGAAAGGTATACCACTATGTAGCTTGGAAAAAGGATGAACAAACACGTATTCTAACACTTGTTTTTAAGATCAAAATCAAACAAACACCCTCTAGTGGTGGTGTTTATGTGGCGGCACAAAGGGAAGGAAAAGGAGAGGAGAAAACTCTTTTTAGGGTTTTTATGTTTATTTCTTGAAAATGAAAAAAATGAAAACATGTTTTTACTTTTACCCCCCTTAACTTGTAAAGTCCATGGGCTAAGCCCATTTCTTGGTTTGTGCCGTGGGTATGGGGGCCCCACATGGGGTACCCGTACCTTTCTCGTGTCCCGATGTTTCGTGTTCGTTCGTGGTTAAACGTGCTCGTGTTTAACGTGTTTCTGTTTCTTTTAACGTGTCGTTTATCGTAAACTCCATGCTCGTGAATATATTCTGAGTATTTACGTAATTATTTTAGTTAGTATTTTAAATGGTGATCATGATTTAATTATGTTCACGTGATATATTATTAACTGTTTATCATGAGTTCGTACGTAATCGATACTTGTCATGTCATACACGTATGCACTTGCTTGATTATTAGCACATGAATGTGATCAATACTACATGAGGTAAGTTTTAATCTAGAACGTACGATCTTAAGGGCACTATTCATGGTAAAAGCATGCGGGTTTTACAATTCTTCCCCCCTAAAAAGAATAATTCGTCCCCGAATTATAGATAAAGTAACTGGAAGCGAAACATACCCGAATCAAACTGGAAAGGTATGCAAAATAACGGAAATGAAGGTGACATGGTAGAAGGGAACGTGGAACGTGACATGTCTTGAAAAGACATGGAACGTGACGTGACTGAAAAGACATATCTAATCGATAAGAGAAAAATGGATAAGAAGTCCGGATGAACTTGTCCGTTTCCAAGTGGCCTCCCTCTTGGAACGGTTCCTTCAGAAAAACTTGACACTAATGATAAATCTTGGTCCTCATGACCTTGACTTGGAATACGAAGAAATTCTTGTTATCAACGGAAGGTAGATCCCCTACATTCGATCGAGGAAATAAGAGTTAACGTGCAAGGGTAGCTGAAACGTTACGATGCAAGACCATCTGACTTAGCTGATAATTAGAAACGATGCGCGAGACATAAAGAAACGTAGTACGTGAAAAATTTTGAACGTGATACGTGAAAACATTTTGAACGTGCTACGTGGAGATATGGCGAGTGTAGTATGAGTAAACATATCGTGATCCATGATACGTGTAACATATCTTGATCATGATATGAGGAACATGGAATGAACATGACATGTGAGACATATCGTGATCATATAATATAATGGCGGTAACGCCAAACGCTACAAGGTGAGACGTGGAATATGACGTGAAACGTCTTATCTGATGATGGAGAGTTATACTAAACTTGGGTCTGGTCTCACAAGTTCTTGCAAACTTCCCAGAATGAGGAAAGAATTGAACGTAAAATCGTAAGCCAAAATACAATCATGAACGTGAATAGTGTCATGAACGTGAGCGTGAAAGCAAGTCGTGGAATTAGAATGAAGACGTGAAGTAAGTTAGGAGTACAATTACTAATCTTTGTCTGACCCGATAGCTGAGGGATTGCCAAGTGATCGGATGAGCCTTGGCAGGAACATGTTCGTTCAATCTGTTGGTTCTGAAATCCGTACGGATGTAAGGATTCTGCAGACTTGATTAAACTGTTGGCAATAACCCAGATAGCATCCTGCCTCTTCTGAGTTTGCTGAAATCTGGTACTAAAATCCATGGAGATCTTGTCCCTTTTCGATTCACAATTTCATATGATGAAAACATCCCAGTTTGTTGGTGTCCTATCTTAACCTGTTGGTATGTCAGGTACCTAGATATGAACGTAACTGTATCTTGCTTCGTAGAACTTGATACCTAGGAGTATGCGAAACTCCGAGTCTCTAAATCTAGACTTCTCCTAGGGTATGATTTTCTAGAACACCTAATGTAGTGTAGGGTTCTCTCCTTTACGTCATAAGCAGAGTCATGGTAAGATTAACCGTAGGAACCCATGTGATTCAGCGCGTCACTGTAATCAAACAGAATTGATATTGGAAAAATATTCAAAGGTAGAATTTCCCTTGTCATAGAATTTGCAACATAGTGCAGATATGGTCTTCCTGTTCTTCTCTAGGCTTAGAGGAAATCAGGTTATCCTCAATGAAAACGCTGATGAATTTGTTTAGGAGTTCATGGAAGCTCAATTTATTAACTCCATAATGCTGTTGGAGCATTGATGATACTGAATCAAAATCATAAATCTAGCATGACCGAGTCGTGCACAAGTAGCAGTCATGGACACGTCCTGCTTTTTCACTCGTCACTGTTGGCAGCATGATCGTGAGTTCGATCTTGGAAAAGTGATTAACACTATAAGGTCGATTGGACATGTTGTCAATACGTGGAGGAGAATAACGGTCATGAATGGTGATTTGTTTAAGTCAACCGTAGTCGACACATAATCTCATGGTACCATCCTTCTCCTAGAAGGTTCTTCTGGAGTGTAAGGAACAATTTTGGAATAATCCGTTGGTTATGCGTAAAAGGACCTTAGTAGTCGTGGGTTACTGACAACTAGAAAATTTTAGCAATATGGTTAAAAAGCACGTGCTTGAAAAGCATAGATAATTTGTAAAGATTTTCGGATGGAAAATCAAGCTGAATGTATTCAGGAGCCTGAACGTTACTGTACATAATTATGAATCATAACATGGTGTGGTGTTCATAGTACATAATTAGGATATAAATTCATCTCGTGTCTGTCCGAGGAAAATGCGTTAGCAGCTTGGATCTCATCATTTAGCTGACGGAAAATCTTCGTATACGTGGAAACACGAAAGGCGTCCTTCATGGTTATGAATATATGAACTATGGTCAAAGGAATGAAAGTGACATCGGCAACGTGACAGTTCTCACTGATGCGCTGGTAATGGTGTTGAAATTCTTGTGGCCTGATTAATACATGGCACAACAACATAGATATACCCTTGGAGGGTACCCTGAATTTCTTAGAAATATTCCATAATTAGACGTGAGTCATGTGTCTTGACTCGTGTCTTGAGAAATGTAAGCGTGACATATGTCTTGACTGGTATCTTGACATGTGTCCTCAGAAAGTATACGTGAGACATGTGTCTTGACTGATGTCTTGACATGTGTCTCGAGATGTGAAACATTTAGAACTACAAATATTAGGTTAAAATGCCAGAATTGGCGGATCGGTTGGACTACTGATCATTTGTATGTCTGATCACGTCCGTGGCCGGAGCCTCGGTTGCGATTTCTAGGATAGTTGCTGTCATAGTAGTGGTTACTATCATCTTGTCTGTCGGTTCCCTGACGGTGATTCTCATGACCGTGACTCATGTAACTATTTAGCTGAGTGGCCGGCTGGTACTGGTTTGCACTCACATGGCTGAAATGACAGCCGAACGACGTGTAACTATGAATTTAGGACAAAGATTGATGGGAATTGTTTGATGGTGAAGCATCTTCTCGTCCAATTGCTTTGCTCCGACGCCTTTGTCTTCGTCTTTTAGGATCTCCAGGTTGTGAACAGCATCAGCATCAGCATCTTGTAGCGTCTCCCAACATCAGCAGCCTCAACCTTCAGTAACATCTCCAAGCTATGAGCGGCATCGACAATCTTGTAAAATATCAGTAAGTGAACATACGCCTGAGATGATTTAGAATCGACTAGCGAATACTCGTGAAGTATTGCAAGTGGAATACACATGGATTAAGGTACATGTAATACACATGAAATACGGTACGTGGAGTACACATGGAATGCACATGAAATGATCGGTATGGCTCGATCATTTGTCCTGATTTAAGGAAAGTAAACCGGTTAAACGGTTAGGAAAACCATCATGATAACCTGGCAGTAATAGCATAGACGTCAATCTGGTTGTAACGGAAACGTTAAAGTGTGGTTACACAAAATTCAACGATGATTCGCCTGACAGCGTGATCAATGAAAACCAACCATGACTATCATGAAAGCATGATTCAAGAAATCTAACAATGTCTTGTAGGACAACTTAAATAACAAAAGAGGCGTGAAACATAATCAACATGAAGACGGAATTATCATGAGGAAACATGAAACCATCTATTACGAAGAAGTGTATAACATAATCAGCATGAAACTGAAGTTAACCATGACAGTATGAAGGCATACTTGACATAAGAACACAATAACTTATGATGGGACATGAAAAAAAAATTTATGCCAATTTAAATCATGAGAAAAATTTTATGCAAGAAAACAGTGCATGAATGCGTAATGTAGTTTATAAAACCTTTACATGTGCGAGGGAACGCCTATGGGTCGGTTCCAAAACAAAATACATGGCGAGGGGACGCCTATGGGTCGGTCCCAAAGTTAAAAGTTTCGATAAAAGCACATGCGACTAAATAGGGCCAGTCCTGTACCAACCATTACTTAGTCAAAATTCCTGCAACGGATGACATATGATATAAATGCATGAATGCATGAAACATAATAATTAAAAGTCATTGTCAAAACTTAACAGAAAAAAAATTTTATGTGAAAATTATGAACTACTGGGGTCAGTCCACATCGTCACAGTTCACGAGGAACATCATGCATAGACAATGACACATAACTAAGTATGGATGACGGTTGTTCATTCCATATTAGTAAGACGATACTGGTGAAAACATCATGGTGAAAACAACAAGGTGCTGAAAACGTCATGGCTAAAACAAAAAGGTGTTGAAAACATAATGGTTAAAACAACAACGCGCTGAAACATCAATACGTGGAATAACAATCGTTGGCTTAGGAAGCTCCTGGTGACTACCCACTAGTCACAGGTCGAGTTTTAGAGCCTACAGGTCGAAGCCTTGGCTCTGATACCATAATTGTAACACCCCATTTTGATAAATGGAATGTCACGCGTGATTATGGCGTGTCATCAAAGCATGCAAGGTGATATGTAGTAAAACATACATGACCAAAGGGAAAACCGGAATCAAACATCGGTTCCCAAACATAAGCCCAAAACATAAATAAAGGAAATGAACTGAATAAAGACTAAACAAGCATAACTATATGAAGGCAAAAAGGAAAAGAAGTCTCTGGCAGCTTCCATCCTATGTGCGTCCTCCAAATGCTCGAGTCTTGGGTACCTGCCGTTTTGGGACATGGAAAGGAAAGTAACGGCTGAGCAAGACGCTCAGTGCACGGATGTACAATAAAGCATGAAATAGGATAAGCATGTAACATATAACAGCGGAAGACTAAGTACTGAGTAAACTGGTTAAGTAACATGAAAACTGGTTTTATAGTTTGAAAAGCCTTATGTTTAACCTGTGAAAACTGTTTTAACATATAAATACCATAGCCCATATAGGTCATGAAAAGGTCACGTGCATGAATACTTGGAGGGGTGACCTCATCATGCTGATTAGAGGGGATGCCTCAAATCAATATACTGGTTTGGGTAGGAGGGATCAGCTCCTTGTGAAGGGTGCAAGGCACACACCACATTCACCATGATAAACTGAATGAAACATGTAACTAGGATGCACCCATACGCCCCACCTGATATAATAATATGGCCAAACTGAAAAGGGACGCCACGAGCAATCACTCCGTCGTGGGGAAGTCATAACATCGGTGCCTCCAATGCTATGGTTATGGTACCTCCATAACTAGGTGAAACTGGTCATGCTTGTATATGGCTATAGTTTATGCTAAATTAACATAAGCAGTTCAAAACAATAAAACAAATGCTGGGGAAAACAGTTGGCTGCATACGGGGAAATCCTAATAAGGAAGGAATGTCCATACTGAAAGGACGGGAATCCGTACCTCAAGTCCAGTGAAATGAACGGAAGAAAGACTCCTACTTCTGGATCACTAACGCTACATGAATACACACGTGTATAAGTATCGATTCACTGATTACGTACTGGGTTTTGTGTCTCATATTAGCTTATTTGGTATGTTTTAGGTTCTGGTTCACTGTTTAAAGCCTTAAACTGTGTTTATCTAGTGTTCTGATCAATCTGATTAAGTATTACTGGTGTTTCATGTATTAATATACTTACTGTATAATAATAAGTAACTTTCCAAAAATAGCAGGTTTCCAAAAATAGAAAGTTTCCAAAAATAGAAAGTTTCCAAAAATAGAAAGTTACCAAAAATAGAAAGTTTCCAAAAATAGAAAGTTTCCTAAAATAGAATTTACTGCCTAAAATAGATTAGTTTCTAAAAATAGAAAGTTTCCAAAAATAGATCAGCTGCCTTAATTAAATAAGTTTCCATATATAGAAGGTTTCCATGATTAGATTAACTGCCTGAAATAGATTGATTTCCATATATAGAAGGTTTCCATAATTAGATTAGTTGCATTATTTAATTAAGTTTCTATAAATAGAAGTTTCCATAATTAGAATTAAGCTGATTACATAAGCTAACATATAAGTCTAAGTGTTATAGGCTTATTCTTAAGTCATATGATATAGTGTATAGTTTAATTATTATTTCATGTATTTTAATTAAACTATAGGTTAAGCATTTTAATTAAAGTATAACATGTATTAATTAAAATGAAATGAAAATACTTAGGTTAAAATGTGTATTATTATTAATAATAATATAACCTAAGTCATGTCTAAATTAATTAATTATAGGCATGTTTTAATAATTAATTAATTATAACTTATAACATAAAAAAATACTTAGGTTAAATTAATGTCATGATAAACTAATAATTAAAATAACCTAAGTCATGATTTAATTAATATTTCATGTTATTAATTAATTATATCCTAAGTTCATGATTCATAAAAATTACATGTAACATAGATCATGATTTTAACCAACGAACCATGAATCGGGCATGAATTTGACACCGTACCCCGGGCCAAACCCGGGGCACACGTGTCCCCTTGCTGCCGTGGGTCCCACATGAGCCAACCAAGACCAATTGTGGTCTTGGTGGTGGCGGCAATAGCAAACCAAACCCCCCCTCGGGTTTGTTTGCTAGGCGGCCAAAAACAAACACCCTTATAAACCATTCTTTGATTTTAATTAATACCAAAACATGTTAGATCAATGATTAATTACCTTGTTTTCATAAGAAAAATAATAACATGTTCATGAAAATAATCAAAGATTAAAAGAATTAAAAAGAATTAAAAAGAAGGGTTAGAAAGGTATACCACTATGTAGCTTGGAAAAAGGATGAACAAACACGTATTCTAACACTTGTTTTTAAGATCAAAATCAAACAAACACCCTCTAGTGGTGGTGTTTATGTGGCGGCACAAAGGGAAGGAAAAGGAGAGGAGAAAACTCTTTTTAGGGTTTTTATGTTTATTTCTTGAAAATGAAAAAAATGAAAACATGTTTTTACTTTTACCCCCCTTAACTTGTAAAGTCCATGGGCTAAGCCCATTTCTTGGTTTGTGCCGTGGGTATGGGGGCCCCACATGGGGTACCCGTACCTTTCTCGTGTCCCGATGTTTCGTGTTCGTTCGTGGTTAAACGTGCTCGTGTTTAACGTGTTTCTGTTTCTTTTAACGTGTCGTTTATCGTAAACTCCACGCTCGTGAATATATTCTGAGTATTTACGTAATTATTTTAGTTAGTATTTTAAATGGTGATCATGATTTAATTATGTTCACGTGATATATTATTAACTGTTTATCATGAGTTCGTACGTAATCGATACTTGTCATGTCATACACGTATGCACTTGCTTGATTATTAGCACATGAATGTGATCAATACTACATGAGGTAAGTTTTAATCTAGAACGTACGATCTTAAGGGCACTATTCATGGTAAAAGCATGCGGGTTTTACATCTGGTATCAAAGCAAACGCTCTGGGGAAAACCAAGGAAGAGTATCGGATCTGGAATCAATCAGAAGACGAACAAGAAGAGAGAAGGAATACAAAATAAACCGGTGTGTTATGCGGATAACGAAAAGCTGTAAGGAAATGTTGAAGGATAAGTTACTGGAAATTGAGGCGTTTAATTCCTCAACTGATAAAGGCGAGAGGAAGAGCATACGCTGTTTTTATTGTAAAACAATTGGGCATCCAATGAAGTTTTGCCCAACCATGGCGGAAGACAAGAAAAACCACACACTTGGGAAGACGCAGGCCGAACCAGAAGAAGATGAAGATCAAATCGTCCTCTGTCACATCTGTAAAGGCGAAGGACACATTCAAAGGGATTGTCCCCAGAATCAGCCAGTACCCTACATACTCAAATATCCGGAGTCAATCCATATGCCCACTGACGGAGTTCTCAAGGGATCCGACGAAGGCTCTTGGAACGATTTTTGGTAAATCAGTAAGGCCTCCCAAAATCATTACTGCTCTAATCTCAATTTATTTCGTAACATATTTGAAGAATTCTTAGTCAATAAATATGAACCCACTAAGAAATTCTTATTCACTTACGGGATAGGAGAAGTATTACTAGAAAACTCGTTTCAACCCTACTTGATACCCGGGGTTTACTACGCCCTAGAAATCACTCTAAACATCCTTTCGCATGACCTTTTAAGAAAACAAGGTTTTGAATTGATAGAAGAAGGAGATAGGATTAGATTAGAGTATATGTTCAAGAGGATAAAGGGAAACAGTTTGAATCTAGATGCGTTAAAGAAAAAGCAAGACGATTTCTTAGAAAACCACTTTGAGAGCGCGGAGAGAAGCCTAGAAGAAACCAAAGATCATACGGTAGAAACAGAAAATCACTCGTTTCATGACTTTGTTTCGTTCTTATACTTAATAAAAGATGATAAGATAGTTACTTCAGATTGGGGATACTTTAGGGAGCGTTTCATGGCTTATTACATTTGGTTCTATGCCCATTATCTCAAGAAAGAAACACCTAGTCCCCTACCACCGTCCATACTTGGCACAACCGTCCACTTATTTGATCTCTACAAAATAATGGACTGCATGGGTGGATACCTTAGCGTCCAATTCTGTAATGAATTTGGAGCAATTGCTGAAATCTTAGGCCTCAACCGTAAAGATGGAGATGCAATCAAGGATGTGTATACTTCATATTTGGATGTTTTCGTTTCCTACTACAAGACTTCAAGAGTCCCTACGACGAAAGTAGAAGAAGACAAGGATCTTAGCCCTTACCCAACGAACCGAGGTAAGAACGAAGACTCTTCGGCAGGTCTAAAAGGAAAGAAAGCGATTGAACACTTTGGAATAGTGTTGGAAGACGAGGGCCAATATAGCAAGAAGGAACACCATGGATATCATAACAAGTATGCACCGCTCTTAAGTTTGGATGATTCAAGTTCAGCGACAAGCGATGACTTCATAGTTATCACTTGATGGAAGGAAGAAAAGGAAGCAAGTCGTATCACAAGCCTTCACGAATTAAGGGGGAATATGTTGGACATGTTAATCCCTGAAGACTTGTATTAATGTTTCTGCTTTATGTATATTCGTATAACACATGTACTGTATTATTATTATGTATTGTAAATAGTTTAGGGCCAGCCCAAGAAAACAGGAAAGGCTGCAAAGCCCATTAGGGTTAGGGGGTTGACAGTTATTTAACAAACTGTGTCAATCGACATGTCGTTTAACAATAAACAGACACGTCTATTAAGTCTGTTTATATAGTTTTAGATCGTTGTAAACAAACACAACATTGAATCAATATATTACTGTTTTAGTTAAATCGTGTCTTGTGCAAAATACTTTTCATTCGTTTGTTTCATTCCCACTGCTATACACATATTATCCCACTGCTTTTGTAAACCCATGTCGAATCAAGAATCTCTTCCAGGTTTTAGATGGCATAAAAAGGGCAGACGCCCAGCCATACATAATAACATTGTGGCATGATTCAAAACAGTGGAATTGGTACAGGCAAGATAATTGTATAGTAAGGGCGCAATCAATCGACTAGAAGTATACAAACAAGATGAGGTGCACAACCAAACCGTAAAAGATGATATGGTAGACAATGGTCACAAGACGAGTATAAAATCGTAAACAAAAGCCAAAAACAAATATATAATCATTAAGATAACAACACTAAAAGATCACTTAAGTTGAGGTTTCACAGCAACACATAACTCTATTCAGAAGATTCTTGGTCAGCAACAACACTGGACTTTTGGTCTTGAGAATGATCAACAGATTCTGAAATAGCAAGACCACCAGGTGCAAGGCGATTACGCTGCAATTGTTCCATATATAGACAGGGATCAAAGGTGGAGTTGGAATCATTCATGATTTTGACAAATTCAATCGTGGTTGGTAAGTGAGCATTACCTATCCCCTCCATGTCATTCATGGCCCTCAAGTCCTCGTATTCCGCTACCACAGAAAAACGAGCCATATCCCAAGCACTATGAGCATGAAACTTCTTTTTAGAAGATGCAACACCATAACCCTTTTTAGAAGATTCTTGGTCATCAGCAACAACACTGGAGTTTTGGTCTTGAGAATGATCAGCAGAAGATGAGTCTGAAATAGCAAGACCACCAAGCTTAGGGCGATTACGCTGCATTTCTTCCAGATATGCATAGGGATCAAATGTAGATTTGGAATTATTAATGAGGCGCACAAATTCGTTCGCGGGTAGCAAGTGACCATTACCTATCCCGGCCCTTTTGTTCCTCACCCTCAAGATATAATATTGCTGCATAACACCAAATCGAGCCGTATCCCAAGATGTCCACACGCCAGCCTTCATCTTCTCGTGTTTTCTTTTCTTTCTTTTAGGGTTTCGTTTCTATTACGATAAATTTTTCTATTTATATCTGGTATTTGGTCGGTTTGCAATAAACTTTTTACTTCTCTTACCTTTTTCTTTTAACTTGGTCGGTTTTGCTCCTTTTACTTCTTCCTATTTTTTCTATTGGCTCACTTATAATGCGTCACATAACTCATGACCCCATCACGCGTGAGATATGCTAAAAGCATGCGTTATTGACTTTGGAGAAAGTTAGAATACTCATTTGCCATTGCCTGAGTTTTCATACAATAATTGTTACCATTGATTTGCACCATTTGAAGCACTTTAGGGCAAAAAAATGCATGAAGTTCAACTAATTGGATCGGAATTAGTGCAAATAAACTACTCATGTGATGATAGTTGTGCTTAAGGATAAACTTAAGACATCTAGAGATCGACAAAAGAGCTTGGCTAATCATACAAGGAAACCGTTTTAGAGTTTAATGTTGGTGACCATGTCATGTTAAATGTTTCGCCTTGAAAATGTGTAATACGTTTTTGTAAGAAGGGAAAGTTAGCACCAAGGTATGTGGGACAATTTGAGATTCTTCATAGAATTGATCTTGTGGCCTATAGATTGAGACTACTTGGGGAGTTAAGTAGTGTGCATGACACATTTCATGTATCTAAGTTGAAGAAGTGTTTGGCTGATGCAACCTTGCATGTGCCATTAGATGACATCAAGGTTGATAAGACTTTGTGTTTTGTAGAAGAACCGTTAGAAATTATAGGTCGTGAGGTTAAGAAGCTAAAGCTAGTAGAATACCTATAGTTAAGGTTAGTTGGAATTCTGATACTTAAGGATAATCCGTTAAGTTTTTACATTTCACGTTCACTGCCGCCAGCACCACCAATCACCATAGCCACCACCAGCCCCAGCACAAATACCACCACCACCGCCACCATTCCAACCCGTCATTGTTTTACTGTACTACCCAACACAATTGTCACCACCAATGCGCACCCCTACCCGAGGTCGATTGCCTATGATAATAATACTGTAAATAAATTATATACCAGTTCATAATTCCACACCAATTGCCACATCTTATACAGCTACTAAAATAACATCATTACGAAGCCTGCCTTGCTTCCTAGCATTTTTCCACTTAGCCATGGTTAACTAATGTTTTTTATAACATACACAACTACAAACTGAACAGAGAAATCATTAGGTCCTCAGGTTGAAAAGCTTTAATTTGCATATTAAACAGCTGTAAGATACATAAATGTCATAAACAAGTATTAAAGAAAAATGACAAAAGAACCTTCAAATATAAGATACAAAACCAAGTCAAGCAACCTTGAATCACTTCTTAGCAAGCAACTTTTTGGGTAGCATCTCCAATGGGGTGGTTTTCAGAAGGAAAAGCCTGGCTGCACGTTCTTGCAAAGTACCCCCACACTTTAATCCCCTATCCTGAAGCTCGGATTTAAGCTTTTCCATGCCAAGAACCTACAAGTCAACGAGAAAATAAGATAAAGACAGAGCTCTCAATATTTCTTGTCTAGTTACCTTCTAGGGTATATTATACAATGGAACTAGAAAAATGAGCTTCTAACAGTCAAACACTATATCAGTTGTCATGAATATAGCTAAAAAAATATAGCAAGAAACAGAAGACCTCATACAGAAGAATATGTATTCATAAAGTTGTATGCACAACAACACAACTGATCAATGATACTAGCCCTCGCAAATTAGAGTTGTGTATTAAATGCCGTATTAGGGTTCTGCAAATTCTATTGCGCCGCCGATTATTGTTAAGTTCGTAGAAACTTTGCAGTAATTATTAGAAATTAAAATAGACAAAAAGGTTTACACAGAATAAAGAATTAACGCATGTACCTCCATCTCTGCTGCTGAGTTAAACTCGTCAAAATTTAGTGGTTTTTCCAATTCGGGACAGTTACTCTTTGTAGAAATTTTTTGTTCATTGATAACTTCTTTTGCATCAGAACTATTAGCTTCCACATCAGTAGTTTCAACCTCTTGCCCATTTGAACTTATTGGGAGTTCACTCTGTTTTTCTTCTGAGTCAGTCAGCTCGGGTTTCGTAAGTTTCTCCATTTCAAGAGGAATTGTTGAATCATCAACATTATTCACCATACTCTCTTCATGTATGACTGATACATCAACTCCTTTGTCATTTGAATCGTTAATGGGTCCCAATTGCTCTTCAGTAACAGTCTCTTTCTCTTCTTCCGACGCACTTTCAGATGAGCAACCAACTGAAGATTCTCCTTCCGCTTTCCCACCGTTAACAGATGCTAAGCTTCCATTTGGTTCTTTATTGGAGTCTGACCGGTTCTCATTGTTTGTAACACCAGATTTCTCATTCTCGTCGCCCATTTCATCATCGCTGTCTTCCTCATCCATGTCATCACTGTCACTATCATCCGCTTTCCTCTTTCCCATCCTACAAGAGTAGAACAGATTCATGTTAAAGTGTTGCAGAACAAATAAAAGGAATGTATTACTTCGTCTAACATTCAAAATTAATGACCTACAAAACACACATCCAAAATCCTCTTATGAACAGATCTTTAGGCAAATCTACTATCAAACACCATACCTTTTAATCTAATAAAGACACAACACAAGTGAATGCACATAATGCCCCTTCACAATTACATTCTTGAAGGCCGAAAAAAAAACCGATCTGGTGAGTATAGTGGTAACGTTGATGATTGTCTACTATCTCGTCTTAACTAGTGTGGTTTGTAACTTGCTTACTCTATATGACTAGACTTCAACAAACATTTCATGTTTGATGTTATAAGTACTTAAAAAAGTTCATTTTCACTTCATTTTTCGAGTATCTTACAGATACTTCATCAAAGAAAAATAGACAAAACCCTTACCAAATCTTATGCTTCTTCAATTTCAATGCTCCACTGTCCTCCCCTTCCACACCCTTCCTCTTCGAAAACACACCAGAAAGGCTTTCCCTAACCGACTTCTCAACATCCTCCATACATTTCGCCGAATCCTTCCTATACTTCTCCACATACTTCTCCGCCCCATCACCACCACCCTTCGTTTTCTGTTTTTTCGCGTTCTGCTTAAGAAAATCCTCTGCTACTTTCTCTAACTTCCTCTCGTTCTCTTCCGCCAACCACTCCTCCATCTTCTTCTCCGCATTTACATGCCTTAATCTCCGTCCACTCATATCACGACAAGCATCAAAATTATTCGTCTTCTTTTGACCTGTATCAAAAACAGGATAGAATAGCTTCAGTATAAACAACATTTCCTGAACATAACTTATACACGTCATACATTTTTTACAAATCATAAAGCTTAGTTTGCTAAACTAATTTTAGCATAAGCATATATTTCCTAAATATGAATTACACACTAGAGTTCTGCTGGCTTATGTTTTACTTCTGCTTAATTACACACCCCTTCCCTTCCGCTTATCTTTATGAATGAGGTTAAACGACACAGTTTGACCAAAACCAAACCGAAAACCGATTTTATGGAAAACATGAACCGATGACCAAACCGAAGTGACGGTCAGTTTTAATTTTGTGTCGGTCGGTTCGGTTTAGACGGTTTATGTGTGCTATTCTCGGTTTTGGCCCGAACCGGAACCAGAACCGGAATCATAAATATATAAAACCAAGTAGGGTTGGTTCGGTTTCGGTTGGACAATTCAGCTCCTTTTGGTCAGCCCTAGCTCTTATTACTATGACTTTCAAAAGGAGTTGTCATATCATGGAGTCTGTTGATTCGGAATCGTGCCGACGTAGTTTGTGTCATCCAAATTCTACTATGTGCAAAACAAGTTAACAAACAATTTCTTAGACGGTAAGTTCAAAGTGCTTTAATTATGAGATTGGGCTATGTTTCACAAAACTAGCTATTTGTTTTATAAAATCGTTTAGTAACATAGCCGTAGCTGTAATTACAGAAGATAAAAAGTTGATGTGAACACTAAACGTTTCTCTTAAAAGTATTTCGAATAGAAGCACTTAGTGTGCGGAAATCAGCAGTGGCAGTTAGTAAGCCGTAGTGGAGAGCAAGAAGTAGTCTGTTAGTAAGCCGTACTGCCGTAGACTACTTCTTACTAACAAGTAGTTTGCATTTGATCAGTGTATTGTTGTTAAGGTAGTAACAAAGAATTAGGGGAAGAATTCATTGTAATTCTCATTGTTACTTGTAAGTGATTCTTGGAGTATTAATAAAATTTCACTTTTACAAA